>CM051240.1:125064954-125769954 GCA_027917425.1 Gastrophryne carolinensis | reverse complement strand
TCTGCAGCAGGACGTACTGTATACTAAGAATAATACAATTCTGTGAAATACTCACCTGTAGAATTGGTATTTTATAAGTATACAGTACATACTGCTCCACCGCACCCTTGGTTTTGCATTATTCTGGATCCCCTATATGGTGATTGATATCATTGTTATAGTTACCAGTTTGGGTGGTTACATTCTCCCGGCTTCTCGTTCACTGCTTTTCAATGCTGGGGATTTGTGGGAGGTCCCGGGTATTTGAGGGGCCGGGAGGAGCCTGTTTTACTTGTCTCTGCAGTGCAGCGCCATCTGGCGGAGGATAACCCAAGTGTAAGTAATCTATCTGGAGCAGGACGTACTGTATACTTACTCACCTGTAGAATTGGTATTATATTTCACAGAATTGTATTTTATGCTGTGTGGTTTTATTCATACAGCTGCTGGATATTTAACTCAAATGCATGAAACAGAAAAGGTTACAATGGATGATGGATTTATTGAAAGACACTCACCGCCGTGGCCCAGGGGTGCGCCGACCTACCCAGGCCCTTGAGGATCTATCGCCTGTGTGATTATCTGCAGGGAATCTGGATCCTTCGATGGACTGGTTGCGGTGGCTTGTAGAGGTCCGGACCCTAATTCCGTTTTGCTGCCAGAGACAGCTTGTGCCTTTTGGATTTTCACCTGGAAAACTTTGGAAACTTCGATCTCTCAGGCAGCAGCAAAAGACGCAGCCTGTCAATAAGATTGGACTCCTATGCAAACACCAGGATGTTGAGGACAGGCAATATATGCAGCGCTCCCCCGCACTGCATGTTTTTACCCCTATACCCTATTTTCCCATTTTTGTTTTTCCCCTTTTTAATTCTAATTTTAATTTTATTTTTGCGTTTCCCCTTTTGTTTTTTACTATTAAATATTAAACAATTTTGAGGAAAGACAAATAGTCCTCCATACTTATTTAAGCGCCATACATACATCAAGAGGACCTAAACGGAATTAGGGTCCGGATCCGGATCCATTTTAACCTTTTATGTTTCATGCATTTGGGTTAAATATCCAGCAGCTGTATTATTATTATTGTTTATATAGCACCATCATCTTCCGTAGCGCTTTACAAAGTAGTAATTACAGACAGGGTAGAAACATACGGTACATATACTATTTCAAATGCAGTTTTACAGAGTTGACAATGGATATTCTGAGTACAAGATACAATAGGGGAGAGAGCCCTGCCCTTGCGAGCTTACAGTCTAAAGGAAGAGGGGTGAAGACGAGGGGGAAGGATCACAAACAGTCAGTATTGAGCTTTGTGGCATGTGCCCTTTAGAAGATTGGTTAGGCCAGATTATATGCTTGTCTGAATAAGTGAGTTTTAAGGGCGCCTTTGAAGGTTTTGAGGGTTGTGGAGTGGCGGATTGGGTGCGGGAGGGCATTCCAGAAGATTGAAGTTGCACGTATGAAGTCCTGGAGGCGGGCGTGAGAGGAGGTGACCAGGGTGGAGGACAGGAGAAGGTCGGCAGAAGAGCGGAGGCTGCGTCTAGGTTGATACTGTTGGATTAGAGATGAGATGTAGAGAGGGGCCTGGTTGGAAAGAGCTTTGTATGCGAGAGTTAGAGTTTTGAACAGGATTCGCTGTAGGACTGGCAGCCAGTGTAGGGATTGGCAGAGAGGCGCAGAACTGGAGGAGCGAGAGGAGAGATGGATGAGGCGAGCAGCAGAGTTCAGGATAGATTGGAGTGGTGCCAGTCTGTTAGTTGGTAAGCCACAAAGAAGGATGTTGCAGTAATCCAGACGGGATATGACCAGGGCATGCACTAGCATTTTAGTGGTGTCAGGTGAGAGGAAAGGACGGATGCGGGAGATGTTTTTAAGTTGGAGGCGACAGGAGGTGGCCAGGGAGTGAATATGTGGTTTGAAAGAGAGGGCAGAGTCCAGAATGACTCCCAGGCACTGAGCTTGGGGAGTTGCTGGTATTGTGTAATTGTTGACAGAAATAGACGTGTTAGAGAGGGGAGGGTATGCTTGTATGAATAAAACCACACAGCATAAATTACCACTGTCACAATTAGAAGCATTTGACCAACAACCAGTCACAATTAATGTGTCTCTGGCTGCATAAATGCCTCTGCCTTTAAAGCGTACCTAAACTGATTTTTCTGGTTCCAGGGAATTTAGCACTCACTGTTACCAGGACTTTGTTTTTCTTTCATATGTAATCCATGAATGACCTTCACCCAAATGGGTATGACCAGAAGCCTTCCCCGATGGTAGAGCATCCTAGGTCCTAATTCACCCAAAAGAAAAAATCAGGACCACTGGTTGTTGTTAAATCCCCACTTTACCTAACTCTTTTCAGGTTTAAAACGAGTAACTTGAAACCTGTTTTTCTGTCATAGAAATTCTTACAGTACCATTGGGTTGTGTAACAGTTTTTTTGTTCAATCCAGTATGCTTCTGCTAATGGCTCATTCAAGCTGATGGGTCAAGGCAAATCGATTTTACAGCAAGTAATAAAATGTATTCAAAATATTCTTTGATTATTTTTATATTTCCATGTAATAAAATCTGTCTCTAATGTAAAATTCTATTGGTTGTTTATCCAGGCCCTCACATCCCTGGCCCTCTGATAGCACTTTAGGTACTAAAAATGTCTGTCAGGGAACCGTGGGTCACGTGATCCAACTAACAATCCGGGACCTCCTAACACACAGCCCGCTAACCCAATACCCCATCCTTTTGCCCGCCTAGCATGCCTGGTAGTCATAAGTTAATATAGGTTTTAATGCAATAAGCACACTAGGCAATGATAAACATTTGGTTATGATGGAATATGAATGAATACAGATGTCGATCTAAGAAGTGAGTTACAGCGAGTAACACACAGATACATCAGCGTTACTTTAAAATGCAAATGTAGAGTAGTGATGATGGGCTCCGACATAGAGGCGAGTAGAGAGCTGATAGATGGTTCAGGCACCTCCTGCACGCTGCAGGGTGATCTCCCAAGAAGTGACAATCTATGTCTCAGGGTCATCCCCCTTTTATGCCTCGATCTCTGCCCCTCCTCCCTTCTTCCTTCCAGACACAGGTCCTGTATAATTCTTTTGAAGCTCCATATTGCTATCGCACCTGCCCAGCAAAGGAGGATTCTGGCCCCTCTCTGTCTGACCAAGGTGTTAGGAGAGCCGCAGGGGGACTTTTATCCTCAAACAGCATTTTTTTGAGTGTCAGCAGCTCATGCCCATATTTGGATTTCCTTTTCCTGCTAGCCTTGTAAGGGTGACATTTGCTAAGAACAGAGAATCTTAAAGGGGGAAGCTGGGCATCAGCAATAAAAATGAAATACAATATTTGCCTTATTCCTCACAATGCCTAATCCTGTGTTTTTTTTATTCCTAGTATGTCACACACCCCACTTCCAAATATTCATGACACTTGGGAACCCGGCCTGTAGAGGGCAATCTTGGAGAGATGACATGGAAAAAGGAGCCCCTCCTGGTCCATAAGTACTGGGTTCCTCCCACAATTCCTCAGTCTTTTCGTCTTTGCAGTCGGCGAAGCATTCAGAAGATGACTCTCCTTCTAGCTGCAGGTAGCCGGCCCCTTTATTTCTCTATTTCTGTCTGAAACTCTTTAAACCTGTTTGGTTATATTGTATGCCTCCCAGCCCTGGCTGTATGGTTCAGGCAAAGGTAGATACATACACCTTCTGGTGTATACAGGAGTATTACTCCTCCGTGAGACCCAAATGTGGGTAGGCGACTTCTGGGTTGGTGTTCCCGGCATGGGATGCCCCTGTCCCTTTATAATCCCCTTGTGCCTTATGGGTGCATTTCTATCCTCTCCCCTTTAGTTCTCCTTTACCCTGCTGGGGTAAAAAGGAGGGGGGGCGTTATCTGGGCTTATTTGTCACCATGCACACAAATAATAAAAAAAATAAAAAAATATATATATATAAAATCTTTATTTCATATATATTATTATGTATGTTTACTATACTATTTAATAGGAAAGGTTTTATCTAGATTTTCCTATCTCTGTCTAGGCAGCATTATTTTTGCTTGCCTTTTAAAGCTTTGTTCTGGCTGTGTTCAGATTTGAATTTCCCTCCATTCTTGGTCATGTGATTCTGGAGGTGGGCGGGGCTTAGGCACACTGCATCATTTAATTCTCAGAGCACCTGTGCTCTGTTTGTCTGCCTGGCTCTTGCTGTTTCCCTGTGGTCTTCCCTCATGGTGTGAGCTTATTCATGGTGCTGTGAGTACCCTCAGCTTTGCTGAAGGGAGTTTTCTGCCATTTTTTTCATGCTTTGTCATTTATTGTATTGTGTGCATTGGTGACTGTTTGTTTTTCTTTGTAGGTGGAAACTCTTTATTTTAAAAGGGGTTTCTTCTGGTCTTTAGCCCTTAAAGCCTTATTTGGGAGTCCATTTGTGTTAATATCCTCCCAGTTGGGACTATTTAAAGGGGCATCCCGGGTAGCAATTGCGTAAATCCCATATATACTTGGCGACTATAATCAATTATAGTATAATACTAAACACCATATGGAGGCATCTCAAAATAACGGGCATGCAGTTCCCTCTGCACAGACTCGGCAATGTTTTGGATGTGGGGCATCCTTTGTTGGGGATAACGCAATTCTTTGCGTCCCTTGTGCTCAATTAACTATTATGCAGCAAACTGGGGCCCAGGCTTCGGCGTCTGCGGCTTCTGCTTTATCTCCTACTCCGCCATGTCTTGTCCGTACCCCCAGTGATATTGTCATGGGTAGTGAGTCGCATTCTGATTTATGTGCCAGATTGGCTCATCTTGAAAAATTAATGTCTAGCTCTGTGGCCAAGAAGGCCTCAGCTAAAAGGAAACATTTGACTCAGGCCGTTCCGGTAAGTGAGTCGGATAATTGTGAAATGCTTTATTGGTCTGATCCTTCTCAGTTAGAAGAAGGAGAATTATATGAGGAATCAGATGTTTCTGATGAACAGCAATTTGTTGGTACTGTGATTGAGCAGGGTGAAGCTAGTGTTGTTGATACCCCAAAGGCTCTTGCTCAGTTATTTGAGGTTTTGGTTATCACTCCTCCTGAAGTAGTCCCTCCTCAAAAAAGGGAATTCTTTGGAGTCTCTAAACCTCGTTTAGAATTTCCAAATCAAAATCATTTTGATGAAATTATTCTTAAAGAATGAGAGAAGCCTGCACGGCTTCCTGGCATTCCCTTGGGCTGGGACAAGAAATATCCCTTCCCAGCTGATACTGTTAAGCGTTGGTCATCACCACCTGTGCCCACCGCTCTGGGCATGTGTACACTCACTGCACGGATGGGTTAAATGCGGAGGACAAATTCCTATGTGTGCGCAAGCATACAATGGCCATCTATGCATTAATATTTAATTTAATAGAGAGACTGGATTTTTAAAAGATACTCTGCTCATGGGTGGATGCCCCTGTGCTTAATTTATCCAATTCTTCTGTGTTGCATTCTCCTGACTCCACTACACTTAAAGATGGAGAGGATAAGCGTATTGATCAAATGGCGTGCCACGCTTTTTCCAGTGTGGGCTCGGCCTTGCTGCCTGTTGGTACTTCGGCTATTAGGTCTGTTGTGAGAGACCTAATGAATTACTCAGGTCTTGATCCGGCCTCTGATGAGTACGCCGCTCTTAAGCGATGTGAGATGTTTGCATCTTTTGTACTTTCTGCTCATGTGCAGCAGAACCTCTGCTTTGTTAGTCACCATCCGGCGGTCAGTATGGTTGCGGCAGTGGGCAGCTGATATTGTAGCCAAGAAATCGCTTACAGCGCTCCCTTTTGTGGGATTGCGCCTCTTTGGAGAAAAATTTGATTCTGTCACTAAAGCGTAAGAAACAACGTCGTTCCTTTCGTGGAGTGGCCTCTTTTAACCCTTCCTTTCGGGGGTCTAGATCCAGTAGAGGATCGGCCTTTTCAGCCCCTAGAGGAAATGCATGGAATAGAGGAAAGGGACGTGGCCGTCCAAGTCAGAATTGGGGGTCCAAAACCAAATCTGCCGCTAAACCTGCTCAACAATGAGGGGACGCCCTCACCCTTATGGGTGGGGGGACGGCTGCGGTTCTTTTTCCAGGTCTGGGTTCAGGAGGTATCAGACAATTGGGTTCTGGAAGTAGTCTCTTCCGGTTACAAACTGGAATTCGAGTCCCGGCCTCCTCCCAGATTTTTCATGTCCCGGATGCCGTCAGATCCAGCAATTGCGCAGAGACTGCGGGCAGCAGTAGCGAATCTGTTTAACAGCCATGTTTTCGGCCTAGTGCCTCCAGCGGAAAGGGGTTTGGGGTTTTACTCCAACCTATTCATGGTTCCCAAAAAGGACGGCTCTGTTCGGCCTATCCTAGACCTAAGGAGACTCAATCAATTTATCCGTTTCAGAAAATTCCGCATGGAGTCTCTGCGATCAACGATCGATGCTCTCCGTCAGGGGGACTTCATGACGACATAGACATCAAGGATGCTTATTTGCACATTCCTATTTTCCAGGTCACCAGAGATTTCTCAGGTTCTCGATAGAAGACCAGCATGATCAATTTGTGGCCCTGCCATTCGGCCTTACCTTTGCCCCAAGAGTCTTTACCAAGATGCTGGCAGGAGTGATGGCTATATTCAGGGTCCAGGGCATCCGCATTGTGCCTTTTCTCGACGACCTTCTTATCGCGGCCTCCTCCCTCGAACAATCAGAGTTGGACACCAGGATGGTGGTCTCTACGCTAGAGAGGTTCTGATGGGTAATAAGTTACCCCAAATCCTCTGTCCGTCCAGGGAAATTCCCTTCCTGGGCCTGATTCTGGAATGGTTCTGATTCAGGACTTGATTCGTCTATTCTTGTCCAACCCTCGTCAGTCTATCTGTCTAGGGATGAGACTAGTGGGATTGATGGTAGCGGCATTTGAGGCAGTCCCGTTTGCCAAGAGGAAGAGCTGAAGCGTCCTTATGTGAAACTGGGCAAAGTGGGACAGGTGCCCACTATCATTAAATCAGACTTGTCTATTGTCTCCCCACGTTTTGCAGTCCCTTCAGTGGTGGTTAATATCGCACAACCTCCTGAAGGGCAAGTCATTTCTGACTCCAAGTTGGGAACTGGCTACCATGGATACCAGCCTGGTAGGCTGGGGGGGGGGGGCTTCTGGAAGAAGCATCAGTTCCAAGGATTGTGGGGGCCTCAGGAGGCTCATTCGGCAATCTATGTATTAGAGCTTCGGGCCATACGTCTTGTTCTACTTCGACTGACCCATTTCTTACAGGGTCTGCCAGTTTAGATTCGGTCAGACAACCGAACATCAATCACCGGGGAGGGACTCGCAGTTGGGGTGCCCTCCGGGAAGTGTCTCTGATTCTTCAGTGGGCAGAGATCAATGTTCCCTGCATATCAGCAATTTACATTCCGGGGATAGAGAATGTGGAGGCAGACTCCCTGAGCAGGGGATGTTCTCGCCAGGGAGAATGGTCTCTCAATCCAAGGGTCTTTCAGTTCCTCTGTCACAAGTGGGGGACTCCACGGTTGGACCTGTTTGCTTCTCGCCACAATTACAAGCTGCCAGCTTTTGTGTCTCTATCCCAGGATCCTCTGGCAGTGGCAGCGGATGCCATGTCTCTAGCCTGGAAGGATCTGGGGTTCCTATATCTGTTTCCCCCATTCTCCATGATCAGCAAGGCGGTGCGCAAGTTAGCACTGGAGGAGGCGCCAGCAATTCTGGTGGCGCCAAGATGGCAAAGACATCTGTGGTACGCAGACGTCGTAAGGCTGGCAGTGGATCGTTTCCATCTGCCTCTTCTTCCAGATCTCGTCACTCAGGGTCAACTTTGTTACCCCAGTTTACAAACGCTGGCTTTTACAGCATGGCTGCTGAAGTCTCCATCTTGGAAGAAGGTCTTTCTGATGCGGTTATTCAGACTCTTATTAGAGCTAGAAAGAAGTCTTCCTTTGTCATTTATTACAGGACTTGGAGGTCCTATATTGATTGGTGTGAATCCAGGGCTTTGCCCTGTAGAGTATTTTCTATTCCTAGAATTCTGGAATATCTGCAACGAGGTCTGGATATGGGATTCCAGATTAGTACTTTGAAAGGGCAAGTCTCTGCCTTGGCCATTTTCTTTCAAAGGTCGTTTGCTCTTCATCCTTTGGTTAAGACCTTTTTCCAAGGAGTCGCGCATGTGCGGCCTCCCAGAATGCCTATGCTTCCTGTTTGGGATTTTAACCTAGTGCTTTCAGCTATGCAGGTTGCTCCCTTTGAGCCTTTGCAGGATATTCCTCTTCCTATTCTTACTCAGAAGGTTGCCTTTTTGGTTGCTATTACTTCTGTCCGCCGAGTTTCTGAACTGGCGGCTTTGTCTATTCTAGCCCCTTTGAGAGGCATCAAGATAAGGTTGTTTTCCATTTTAAACCGGATTTCCTTCCTAAGGTGGTGTCTGCTTTCCACCTAAATCAGGATATAGTTCTTCCTTCCTTGTGTCCTAAACCTAGTTGCTATCCCTTCTATGTTTACAATATCAACAGACTGATGTATCATTTTGCTTTTTGCACTTTGTATGGTTGCACATTAGAATCTATATAGAGCACTTTGCACATAAGCACTTTATATTGTATTTGGCACTCCTTTTGTAGGCGTTATTTTGGTTTAATGACTCACATCTTGCACATTTAATTTTATATATATATATATATATATATATATATATATATATATATATATACATTTTATGGAAAGATCCTCAGTTCTGTACATAGTATCTTCTTAATCTTCATTGATAATATGGATTAGCATATGCATTGGTTTATTTTGAGAGCAGATATAGGACAATCCTCCATCTGTTATTCTAAGCATACAGCACGTCCTGCTCCAGAACATATTCATAACGTATGGGTATACCGCCGCCTTCAGCGCCGTGCACTGCAGATCATGAAGAAAACAAGCCCTACATATACCGGAGGACCTCCCACAATCCCCAGATTTCTCTGTAGTGCTGAAACTGCGAAGACATGAAGTATCACGCTCTCGCAGGCGAGCGGGGCTTGACAGCCCGAGGCCCTGTGGGACTATTTCCACCTGTCCTCATTGTGAATTAATGCCTCCCAGCCTGGGCTGCGCGGGTCGGGTGAAGGTAGGCAGCACCTGGTGTGCTTATGGAGCTAGACTCCACCGCAATTCCCCAACCATAGGGTAGGCGGTTTAGGCTGATGGTGAGCCTCCAAGGGATGCCCCTCCCGCATTATTGTCCCGTACCCCGCGTAGTGCTGAACCCTATTATCGGGTCGCCATTCTCCCTCTTTTCCCCGTCCACTTAGGGGGAAAAGAAAGGGGGGGGAGGGTACGCGTGTGGTGGTCCCAGTGTACCGGTGTGTCACGCTCGTGGCTTCTATTCTGCCCTTTATTAGCTCAGAGATGTCAGGGCCGCGCTGCTTGCTCCTTTTTCGGCTGCCCCTGTGTGTTTACTTGTTCGCCACTTAATATTGTTGCCGCGGTGCCCGCACTTATTGTCTGTGTCCGCTCTATGGTACGTTAGGCCTGCTGGTTGTACCATTGCCTTATTTTTTACTTCAGAGCTTCGCGCTCTTTAGAATGGGCGGGGCCTTAGTCTGGCGCTCTCCGCGTCACGGCGGAGTATTTAGCCTGCTCTTCGAGCTTCGCCGGGCGCCATTTTGGTTAGCTTCCCGCGCACGCGTCGTGGCGGTCTCCTCCTCCACTTGAGCTATAAGTGCCCTTGTGGGCGAATCCCTCTCATTATTGTCTGTCCATCTGCGCATGTTCCTGACATCTCTTTCCCATTGTGTCTTTCAGACGCTGAGTTCCCGGCGGCCTCTCCCGGCCTCATATATATACCTATTCATATATCTACTTTATACGTATACATTGCTATACTCATACGTATAAGGAGCGGGCCTTCCCAAAATCTCCCACATTGATCAGCGGGTAGTTGGGGCATCCAGGGTTGCTTACGGCATAAATCCCTATCGACATCCTATATTTAAACAATCACCATATGGAGGCATCTCAGGATTGTGTCACCGGGGTCCCCTTGGGACAGGATCGGCTGTGTATATCGTGCGGTCTCCCCCATGCCGAGGCGGACGGGGCACTGGTCTGCGCGTCATGTTCTGAACAGACGCTGGAACTGCGAGCGACGCTTGCGGTTGTTCCTCGCTCCTTCCCACCCCTTCCCTAAACCTCACTCCTGTCGAGTCTTGTACAAGTAGGGAGTTACAAATAGATCCCTCTCCTAGGCGGCCCACGCTGGACCAGATTGTGGAAGGTTTGTCTGGCCGGATCGGCCCAGTTAGACAGCGGCCTTCTACTCCCTTGGCTTCGGCCTGTGCTATGGGCTCTGAGGGGTCCTTGTCTACACGTGCTAGTACCACGTCGGAAGAAGGGGACCTGTTCTCTGACCTAGGCTCCCCTGACGAGAGACCGAGGGGTCAGGATGATGCTGGTCTGGATGTCTGGGACCAGCTTGACATTGACGGGATGTTACTCAGGATTTTTAAGGTATTGTCCGTTTCGCCTCCCGGTGCGGTCTCCAGGCCGAGAGGGGGGCGCTTTCATACTGCGCCTGCGCGGTTGGAATTCCTCGAGCAGGCTCACTTCCATGCTCTTGTTCTTAAAGGGTGGGAATGTCCCGCTGCTCTTCAAAAGACCCCGGAGGACTGGGTTTGGAAATGCCCTTTCCCCCCCGAGATGGTAGATATTTGGTCCTCGTCCCCAGTAGTGGACGCTCCGATTATTGGGGTCCCTAACCCCCCATTCCTTACATCTCCGGCTTACCGCTCCCTGCGGGACGCCCTGTCTGTGCCGGGGCTATCACGGCAGTGGCCGCTAAGACTCTTATAAGAAAGTCACTGGAGCATCAGCCTGAAGATTTACCCTGGGAGGTGTTTTACGCGCACTCTAGCTGCGATATTTTTGTAAAATTTTTTCTTTTTGGCCTTGGATGACACCATCAAAATGTGTGCTAGGACTTCTGCCCAAGTGGTGGCTATACGTCGCCTGCTCTGGCTCCGTCAGTGGGGGGCAGACGATGACGCTAAAAGGATCTTGACGGGGCTCCCCTTTAGAGGGCATCACCTGTTATGGGCACGTCTGGACTTATTTGAGAAACAGGACAGTCCACCCAGTCATAGGCGGCAGTTGCGCCCCCCCCCCCCCCCGCGGAGCAGGGAGACCCCTCCCCCTCCATATCATTCCGTTCAGCAGGAACCGGGGTTGCCCCCTGCTGGGTCTGGTTCGGGTTCCTGTCCCAGGAGTGACGTTCAAGGCCCGGGGCCCTCCGGTCGGGCTAAGTCCTTTTCCTTCCCTGAATTCCCTCATGCATGATGGGACACCCTCACCCACCTGGGTGAGGGGATGGCCACTGCACCTTACTCCTATCTGGAGGCATCCTGCCTCGCTCTGGTGGCTTTAGGTAGTACCCCCAGAGATGGAATGGTGTTTGCTGGGTGGTCCTTCCCCGAGTCTGTTAGGAGGACTATGGTTCCATGCCCTCCTTCGGGCATGGGTGCAGGCTTAACTGGGCCTGTCAGGTATGGCTTCCCTGCAGAACGCCATTATCATATAGAATCTGGGGCCCCTGAGCGGGTCTGCCTCTCTCTCCCTTCTAGGATAAGGGAGTCTATCTGCCTAACACCTAGGGGGGTGTGGCATCTGTACCATAAGCTTTCGGCCTGGCGCCCTTGACAGGGCTGTCTGTGCCCCATGCCCCAGGGGCCTTATGGCCTCTGGTGGCGTGTTTGGATTTCTTTCTGGGCTCTAAGGGGCCTTCTGGATACTGAGCCCTCTACGGCTGGGTATTGGTGTTCACTGACACCGTTGAGGCTTAAACTAAGCCCCCTGGGGGGCGTGGCTAGCCGATGACGGGATAGGTTCCTTCTCGCTGGAGCTCTGCACCTAAATAGCTAGAACCTAACTCTACATACCACTATCTGACCCAGAAAACAGATGCCCAGGCGTAGGAAGACGTCAGGTACCAAGGGGAGGCGAGGATCAACCACCATATCGGCCTTCTTTCAGTGTGCTGGAGAGAGAAGAAGTGGAGGCAGCAATATGGAGTCGACCGAGAGTGAGCAGAGCCGCCGGACGGAGGGTGACGTCACCGCCGGGGGGACCGGCCTGTCGGCGCCCGCAGAAGCCGAGAAAGCGATGTGGAGAGGAGGGCAGCAGAGACTGACATCGGAGGGGAGCGAGGAGCCGACTTGCGAGGTTCCCGCCGGCCGGGGGAGGCGCCCCGCCACATGTGCCGTGCCCGGAGTCTAGTGCGGCAACCAGCACGGACGGAAGAATAGAGGTGAGCGGATCACAAGGATGGGGGGAGCGGAGCAGGGGGCATACCACCATCCCCGGCGCCCCACTTCAACAGGGGGAAAGCTCCAGGCCATGTGGGGGAGGCAGTGAAATGACCCCAGACAAGAGACATGTGCAGAACACCAGGCCCCCTGCTGCCAACCCTGATTTAATGCATTTGAGGGAGGAGAGGGGGAGAGATGGAGTGTCCCCCACCCGGGAACACAGGAGCAGGATGGAGCCTCACAGGGGCATCCCGTAAAGGGTGATGCGGATCCCGGCCCTCGGGATGAGAACGCGCTGGTGCCTCGGAGCTGGGACGCCCTCAGTGAGGTGGAGAGCCATGACGCCCGGGGGACACCGCGCCCATTTTCACCTGAGAGGAGCTGGAATATGGACCCAGCCACATGGAGTGGAGGCTGGGGCCCGGGGGGGGGGGGGGGCGGGCAGACAGACTCTGCGGAGGGAGTGGATGCGGGCGAGATGGGTCGGCGCCCACCCGGCGGGTCGCACCGCCGACTGGAATCGGGGTGTGGTGCCCCCCCCCCCAAAGACGTGCTAGTGGAATCCGGACCCATGTCTGCCACACTGTTTTCAGCCCTAGCCGAAGTCGTCAGATCAAACATAGCAGACGCTGTGCGGGCGCTCCCGCTCAGATTTTGATGGATACGTCTCACAGATGGAAAACACCCTCCACAGAGAACTCAGCACCCTCCAGAACTCGGTCGCAGAGATCTCCCATAGAGTGGACACGGTTGAACAGGATCAGTCTTCGTTGGCTCAGAGAGTGGCGGCCCTGGAGCAGCTGCAGCGGGAGGAGCGGCGTCATCTATCCACTCTCTACCTCAATTTGGACGACGTTGAGAACCGCGGCAGACGTAACACTGTGCGGCTGAGAGGGCTCCCGGAAACAATCGCGCAATCAGACCTGGAGCACACAGCTAGAACCATCTTTAATGAAATCTTAGGGCCCCCCCCCCCCCCCACGAATGATGTCGCCATCGACAGAATTCACCGCACCCTGGGACCAAGACCTGCGGACTCTCAGCGACCCATAGATGTGGTCTGTAGGATCCACCTTTTCAAAACTAAGGAGGACATCATGAGGAGGGCTTGGGAGAAAGGCCCAATCAGATTTGAGGGCGCTTCCGTTACAATACTCCCAGATTTATCTCTCAGAACACTCCATATGAAACGACTACTGAAACTACTAAAAATGCCCGACCAGCTTCCAGCGCTATTCGCGTTCTTGGAGTCCGAGCCGATCTGGGTGCCGGACTGGCTTGCACTGGTCCTAGACCTCCACCCCGGAAGGCCAATGAGGGGGGAACCTCCGAGGCCATTAAGGAGAGCGAGAGGGGGCCCCGCAGGACGTGAGAGCCGGAATCAATAAATATAGAGGAGTTGTGCGGGGCCCCCTCGGGGGATGGGTTCCGGCGGGCCATACTTTGATTGCCCGCGTCCAGGGACGCTCTCGGTCGGGGGGACAGGGATGAGTGCCTTGCCTGGAGTGGGCTGCTCCCTTGGGGGGCTCTCTCGGTCCTTCGGGGGGCGGTGGCCTCTGGCCTTCCCCCTGGGTGGGCCCTCTCCCTGGGCCGGCAGACCTGTACTGGGGGCCCTCTCGGGGGGGGGGGGGGCGCCTGGGGGCCGCTGATCCCTGGGCGCCCACCAGGGGGTCTGGGACGGGGCGGTTGTGGGAGGGGCGAGCTCTTATAGATCAATAATGTATTATTCTGCTAAGTTCTTACAATCTGTTTTACTGTTGATATGTTTACATTTTATGCTGTTGTAGTGGTGATGGGGGCGGACGCCCCTCCCCTTGGTGGTGCTGGGGCCCCCTCGTGCTCCGCCAATTGAGGATACACTGATGGCACTCTGCCCTGTTCCTCGTTAGGTGGTCCCGTGGTGCGGCGGGGGCCTGGGTGCTGACATGGGGAGGGCGGGGGCGTCTCCCTGCCCCCCCCCCCCCCCGGGACTGGGGTTGACGGGTGTGCTCGGTCTCTGGGGGGTCCCCTCCGAATTTACCGTTCACCCAGTTCTTAAGTGCCTTGTCGTGTCGTTTTAATTCCCAAGTTCAATATGTTCTATGTAGAGTTTTTGGTTTGCTTATAGAGTGTCACTATCTTCCGTTGGGTGCATCGCATCTCCTATACCTTCTTCGCGCTCGACTTACACGTCCCCAATCTAGGTATCCCTGGGTACCCTGTTCTGACTGTGTCGGAACTGACCCAATTAAGGGAACGGGGCCAGCAGCGGTACGCTGTCCCGCTGCTGTTCCTGGAACAGAGTTTCTTTGCGGATTCGCCTCACCCCGGCGATCTGCTAAACTGCTTCTCCTGCCCTCCTTTTCTTTGCTGCTCCCAAGTTGATAAGCTCTACGTCCAGGGGGGACTCCTCTCTGAGGCCCTTGCCTGGGGGTTTTCGCCGGGAGCACTCCATACCCTTTCCTTTTCCCTCCGGCCTTTAATCCCGACCCCACCCATCCCTCCTCCCCCTTCTTTTCTCCCCCCCCTCTTTCCCCCCCCTCTCTTCCCCCCCCCCTCTCTTTTCCTCCCCCCACCCCCCATCTTCATCTCTTTCTTTCCCGTCCTCCTCTCCCCGCTCGGGCCTCGGCCCCCGACCCTGTCCTCGCGCCCTCGGGAGGACCTACTGTACTGAATACGCCCTTGCTCCACACCGGCCCTCTGGGCGCGAGCTCGGGCCCCCGCATTTCCTGCTGACATGGCCAAGCTAACAATCTGCTCTCTGAACATCAAAGGCTTTAACGTCCCGGAGAAGCGCTCGAAGGTTCTATATGACCTACACAAGAAGAGGGTGAGCATTTTAACCCTTTAAGTGCCAGCCTACCTGCAGCATTTCCCACTCCCTGTTGCCAGACGATGTTTCACTATTTTGCGCTACACATGTTCAACTGTCATTTTTGAAAGGATTTCCAGGGATTTCCCAGGAAAATGATATATTGTTTTTTTCAGCAGAGTCTGGGCTTTAACATGAAATGTCTTGTTTGTATTTTTTAGGTGTATTCTCAATATTTTTGGGTGTATGTACAATTTGTAGTGTTTTTTTTGTAATAAAAAATGTAAGTTTGTCAATAAAATTTTATTGCGTGTGAAATCCCAATTTCTCCCGGTTACAGCGATACCACATATGTATAGGTAGACACCTTTTCCTGCCCAGGAGACTCCCCCAAACTGAAATAGCGCTTTAGGGGATTTTCAGAAAAAATACAACTGCGATATGCGCTATGCGCACCTTGCAGTTTTACCAGAAAAACAACCCTTTACATTTGAAATACCCCCAACAAACTATATATTCTCTGGAAGTACACACCTCAAGCTTTCTAGGTGTACCAGGCTTGTTGATGTGCCCATAGTTTTCTGGAAGTAATTCCTCAATGTATTCTTTGGTTGCAAAGAGTTTCCCCAAAAAAGGATAAAAAAAGCAGAATCAAAGCCACATTTTCCTAAATAAACTATAAACAAACAAGAAAAAACAAGTTTAATCTGAAAAAGCAACATTCCCTGAACAGAACAACACCCAACATGCATAGGTTCTGTCAAGGGAAGATTTGCCAAACACCCCAAAGTAAAGCATGTGCGTAACGGTAATTTTACTTGAAAATTTCAGTTGTGCAGACAAAGTGCGCACCTTGCGATTTTTCAACCAAAACAACCCTTTACATTTGGAATATCCCCCATAAACCATATATTCCCTGAAAGTACACATGTTAAGCTTTCTAAGCGTACCCAGCTTGTTGTAGTGGGCTCATCTTTCTGGAATTAATTCCTCAAAGAATTCTTTGATTGCGCAGGGTTTCCCTAAAAAATGTATAAAGCTGAATAAAAAACACCTTTTCCTAAAATATAAATATGCAAACCAGAAAAAACAAGCTAAGTCTGAAAGCGCAAGGTCTCCCGAACAGAACAATACCCAACATGCAGAGGTACTATTAACCCTTTTAATTGCCAGCCTACTTGAGATTTTGTCACCCTCTGTTGACAGGTCATTTTTCCCCATTTTGCGCCATGTTTTTGCGCCCTTTTTTGCTGTAATTTTCAGGAAAATTATATTTATATTTTTTTGCAGCAGAGTTTAGGCTTTAACAAGAAATGTCTTGTTTGTAAATTTTATTTTGTTTTTTACAATATTAAGTAAAAAATAAAGAAATAAATAAAAACATTTTTAGAAAATTGCCTTCTTTATTTTAAATAAAAAATGTATTTTATTAAGGAAAAGCATATTGCATGTGAAAGCCCCCGTTCCTGCCCAGGAGACCCCCCTAACTGAAACAAGTAATCTATAACATTTACAAATAAAATACAACTACCATCCACACTACAAAGGGTTAAATCGAGAAAAAAAAGACATAGGGTCCCCCCTTAAAAATACCCCCAAAAAATTGACATGGGGTCCCCCTTACCCAAAGTAACCAGCCCGGGACCAGCTATGCAGGGCTTGTGGAAACAGGGCACAGGGGCCAGCTTTTGTGGCCCCTGGCCCTGCAGGCTACAAGCCCGCATAGCCCGTGGGCCCGGGCTCTTCTGAGGCAGGTAATGTGACTAGCCGGTGACTTGCCACCTCCCCCAGCCTTGTGAACTGGTATAGGGGTCATGGACCCCTTACCAGTTCACAATGGGTTAAATGTAAAAAAAACCACACACACACAAAAAGAAAAAAAATTTTTATTATACTTACCTCCCATCCATCCTGGAGCACTGTGTCCCTCGGCGATCACTGGCTTCTGCTCACCTGCTGGAAGCCTTTTATAGCTGCTGGATGACAGAACACAAAGGGTTAATTAAAAAAAAGACATAGGGTCCCCCCTCCCAGGGAGGCGGACCCCATTTTTTTGGGGATTTTTAAGGGTTAAAAACCCTTAAAAATTCAAAAAAAAGACGTGGGGTCCCCCTTACCCAAAGTAACCAGCCCGGGACCAGCTATGGGGGCTTGTAGACACAGAGTGGGGGGGGGCAGCTTTTGTGGCCCCCCCACCCTGCAGCCTACGAGCCCACATAGCCTATGTGGACCCGGGCTCTTCTGCCCCCCCCTGGGCTTTGGGGAGGCAGGTAATGGGGGTGCCAGGGGTTAATGGCAAGTCACCCGCTAGGGCAGGTGACTTGCCACCCCCCCAGTCTTGTGAACTGGTATAAGGGGTCTCATGGACCCCTTACCAGTTCACAAGGGGTTAAATGTTGAAAAAAACCACACATTAATAAGTATTTTATTAAAAAAAAACTGTACTTACCTCCGATTGAAAGCTCTTGTCCCTCGCCGCTCTGCTGACAGATGCCGGTGATCGGCATCCAGAGAAGGAGGAGGCAGGAGATCAGAGGATCTCCTGTCACCACCTTCCAGGGCACCGATCACCGGCATCTGAGAAGCTGAGAAGGCTGAAGCCGGTGATCGGGGCCGGGATGACGTCATAAGCCCCGCCCCCAAGGGCGGCCGCCATCGAGGATGAAAGGGGCTCTCTCCTGAAGATCGGTAAGTCCTGGGGGGGGATCGGAGGCCCCCCAGGTGAAGAGGAGGGACAGCGGGAGCCAGCGCACATGCAGGTAAGTGAATGTCATTTTATTTTATTTTTTTTACAGTTAGCAGCTTCTGCTTCCAAAGCAGGGGGGGTGGCCTATTCCGGGGGCTCTCCTGGAGCCATCCGACCCCCCACGAGGGATCGGATGGCACCAAATTAAAGAGGAGACCTGGCCGGATCCAACAAGGGGTCAGGTGAGTATTTTTTATTTTTTAAACCAGCAGCGGGGAAAGTCAAGCACGTAACACCTACGGGCTTGGCACTTAAGGCCCAGCCAAGCCAGCACGTAGGTGTTATGTGCTTGGCAACAAAAGGGTTAATGCTCCAGGAGACCCACTTTCAGGAGGGAAAGGTGCCTGTTCTGCGTGGCAGGTACTTCCCCTCATGGTTTCACAGTCCTAACCCGTCGGGTAGGTCGAGAGGTGCATCGATAGCAATTCATAAGTCTGTTCCCTTCACGGAGATCGGGCGGCTTGTTGACCCCGAAGGGAGGTTTATCTTTGTCAAGGTGTTAATACACCACAGAAAGTATACACTTGCTAACCTCTACCTCCCCAATCATGACCAAGTGGTGGCGTTTCGGAGGTACGCCAAAAAACTAGAGGACTTCATGGAGGGGGTTGTGATTCTGGGGGGTGATTTCAACCTAGCGCTAAACCCCTCCTTAGATACATCTGCGGGAAGATCCTCGGTGTCCCTAAGCAAGCTGCAGTCTCTGCGGAGAACCCTACATGACCTACAGCTGATGGATGTCTGGAGACTGGAGAACGGATCTGCTAAAGACTACACATATTACTCACCTGTGCACGGATCGTATAGTCGCATTGACTACATACTACTTAGCCACTATGCCTTACAATGGCATCCCAAAACTAGCATAGGACCCTTCCTGTGGTCAGATCACGCGCCAGTCTTCGTCTCTCTTGACCTGCCCGGCGCCGCCCCCAGACAGTGGAGCTTGCGCTTAAATGATAATCTTCTCAAAAATACGGTCTGTTTGGGTAGAATTCGAGAGGCAATAGCCAATTTCGCTGCTGACCATGCGCAAGATGACTGTTCCCCGACAATACAATGGGAGGCGCTCAAATGCGTGCTCAGAGGGATCTTTATCCAGGAGGGCTCGAGGCTGAAGCGTGAGAGATCAACACTGATCACCAAAACGCTACAAACCATACACGAGTTGGAGATGAAGCATAAGACGGCCCCATCCCCCGAGCTACTATCTGAGCTTTCGCTCAACAGGAATAAGCTGCTAAGAATGTATGACCAGATCCATCTACGATATAGGGACCGGATGCACGCCTCGATGTACATGCATGCAAATAAATGTGGCAAACCTTTGGCCAGGTCTCTTAGAGACAAAGCCGCAGTATCGTTCATTCCGTGCATCAAGGCGAAGGGGGGGGGGAGGGAGAGTATCGTGGACCCAGCTAAGATCCCGGAGGTGTTCAGAGACTTCTATAGTGGTCTTTACAACATCCAGCCGACCGTGGTGCCGGAGGCGGAGCTAGACATGGGTATACAGGACTACGTGGCTGAGACTCCGCTCCCGGTGATCTCGGAAGACTCCTCAGCGGAGTTAGAGATCCCTTTCACGGAGTCGGAGGTCCTGAAGGCCATCAAGGAAGCACCCGCCGGGAAAAGCCCAGGTCCAGATGGCTTCACACCAAGATTCTATAAGACATTGGCGGACTGTCTGACTCCTTTCTTGGTGAGGGCCTTCAACCATGTGGAGGGATCCAACCCTCTTCCTAAGCAAGCCTTGGAAGCCACGATAGTTGTAATCCCAAAGCCCGATAAAGATCCGTCAGTGTGTGGCAGCTACAGGCCTATTTCTCTACTTAACGTAGATTTAAAGCTGCTGGCTAAAATTATAGCAGTCAGGCTTCAGCCGCTGATCCCGAACCTGATACACCTGGACCAGGTGGGCTTTGTCCCAGGCCGTGAGGCTAGGGATAATACAAACAAACTGCTGAATATCATCTCCTACGTTCGGGACAGAGGTATACCAACATGCCTGTTGACTTGCAACGCTGAGAAGGCGTTTGATAGAGTGAGCTGGCGTTTTCTCCAAGCCACTCTGGAACAAATTGGCCTAGGCCCCAATATCCTCTCCAAGATTATGGCTCTATACAGAGGCCCGACTGCACGGGTCAGGGCCAACGGCATTTTATCTGAGCCCTTTGGCATCGCTAACGGCACTCGTCAGGGCTGCCCCCTCTCGCCTTTGCTATATATCCTGACCATGGAACACCTGGCCATAGCAATCAGGAACAACCCTGACATTAGGGCATTAGGGGTGTGGAGTGCGAGGGCCAACAATACAAAATGTCGATTTTTGCAGATGACCTGCTCCTTCACCTGACCTCACCAATTGTCTTTCCCAGCAGTCCTCAAGGAGTTTGAGCGCTTTGGCCGCTTGTCAAACTTTCGAATCAACTATACAAAGTCAGAAGCGCTTAACCTTACCCTGCCCCAGCACCTAGTGGAGAATCTCAGAAACAGCTTTCCGTTCAAATGGCAACCCGTCGCAATAAAATACCTGGGGATACGAGTGCCAGCTAACCTAAATGACCTGTTTGAGCTCAGCTTCACGGAACTCAAGTCTAAAATCACACGGAGCCTCTCTAAATATGATAGGGGGCGATACTCCTGGTTTGGAAGAATCAATATCCTGAAAATGGATGTTCTCCCTAGATTCCTGTACTTGTTCCAGACAATACCTATAACTCTCCCACGACACTTCCTTAAATCAATTCCGTCAGCCTTCCTTCAATTCATATGGGGCTCTCGTAAGCCTAGAATCCGGTTTGACGTGCTTGCCAGGCCCAGAGGCGGGGAGGGGGACCGGAGCGCCCGACCTGAAGCTTTATCATGCAGCCTCTGTTTTGATGAGACTTGCGGATTGGAGATACAGGGGCGAAGAGAAGCTCTGGGTTCAATTAGAAAGAGACCTTATAGGCTTCAATCAGAGTACGATCCCATGGATACCCACACCAGATAGGAGAAGTCTCCCCTTCTTGGTTCAGCACTTTGTATCTGTCTGGACTAGGATCCAGAGACAGGGAGAACTGGTGAGCAACCCGGGTCCCCTGACTCCCTTATTTAATAATCCAGAGTTCCCCCCGGGGCAACGAGCCTCCCGGTTCCTGGTCTGGCACGAGTCGGAGGATGTCAGACTAAGGGATGTGCTGGTGGGGGGAAGGCTCCCCTCTCTGAATGATCTTGAGGCACGGGGTGGGGGTTTCCGGATGTTGTGGCTCCTGCATCGCCAACTCACATCTTTTTTTGCCTCGGGAGGACGCCTTCAAGGCGCCTCTCGCCCTCTGACTCCAATGGAGGACTACCTCACACAGCCCCAACCGCTAGATCATGTGATATCTCGGTTTTATGCTCTGCTGGTTTCCTCAAGACATGCCTCGACGCTGGGGTACCTCGCAAAATGGGAAAGAGACTTGGGGATCTCTATCACCAGCGAAGAGGCCCATAACATTTTCGCACTGACACACGGACTCTCCTGTGCCAGCTCAGCACAGGAGGGGAGTTATAAAGTCCTTGCGCGGTGGTACAGGTGCCCAGCGGACACTGCAATCTTCTCAACGAATGAGACAGGATTGTGCTGGAGGTGTGGCACATCCCGGGGGGACATCCTCCACATATGGTGGGACTGCCCCAGAATCAAGAGGCTCTGGGAAGCCATCTTCCAAATATACACGAAGATGGAGGGCGAGAGTGTTCCAAACAGGCCTGAGGTTGCTCTTCTGTCCATGATCCCAGGACCATTGTCCAGAACGAAAAAAGGTATCCTCAAACACTTCTTGACAACGGCGAGAGCGATTATACCCAGACACCCTGGTGCCCCCAAGTCTGGCGGAGTGGTTTGCTGAAATGGACCACATACAGAGAATGGAAGACCTGATATCAGAGGTCAGGGGAACCACCGAGGCGTTCCTATCGACCTGGACGGGCTGGACCATGTATAGAGAGTCGGACGCGGCGAAGGGCCTTTTGGCGGAAGACGCTTGATGAGATCAGGGGCGAACCCCTTTGTCTGCTATGGGACTGGGTGCTGGCCCTGAGGGGGCGAGGGGCTGGGGCCCTCCCTCCCCTTACCCACCCCCCTTGCCTCCCCTGAGCTTCCCTCATTCTCCCCCTCTTGCCCCCCCTCCTCTGCCCCCCCTCCCCCCTTCTTTTTCTTTCTCCCTCTTCTTCCCCTTCGGGCCCCTCTTCGCCCCTTGCTCGAACTCTTATTTTGGACTCCCGCTGCCTCCCACGAGGTGGCCTTTCCCCTTCATTTTTGACATTCTTGGAGCCGTGCTTGTCTTAGTGATCGTGCGGGGCGGCCGGCTGGCTTGCCCCCTCCTCTTCCCTGCGGAGTCGAAACTGTCTGCCCTATGGCGAGAGGGGAGACCTGCTGTGTTGGGAGGTGATGTTGGTGCGCTCGCCCTCCCCCGGGCTCTTCATGATTCACGCGCGGTGGGGTCTTATGCGGGGGGGGGGTGAGGGGGCATCGGGCCTGCCGGTACCCTGTGCGTCCTGCTTGCCATGGGGCGCTGGTGGGAGGGCGCGGGGGCTGGCATGCCTGGTTGGGGGGTCGGGCTCCCTCCCCTGGCGACGCCTCCTTCCTGGGGCTGTTGGGGGGGGGGGGGGGTCGGAGCCGCCATACATGGGGGCGAGGAGACGGGACCTGTCTTTCTCCTCTTACTTGAGCATATCCCTTGTATGCATGCGTAACTCATGTATATATATGCCTACACTATTAGACATTAGATACTGTGTGTATGTTTTTGTGTTTTCTTTCCCTGTTTATGCAGCTAATAAAAGAGATTAAGATAAACTAAGCCCCCTGTTGCGCCCTTGTATGTACTGGGCTCAGGACGGGTGTGATGACTCACACGGCACCAAGGGGCGTTTTACAGGGGACCTATCAGGCTCTCCTGTTCCCTCACGAAGAGCTTAGGGGATGGAACTTGACAAAACCGGAGCCCTATTCGGCTCCACCCTCTAGTCCCTGGTTTACACCAGGAGTAGGTTTCACCCAGTGCCTTTTTTTTTTTTCCCTTGGCTATAAGGAGTTTACGGGTATGAGACCTCCGGTCCTCCGTCCTGTATAGTGATTCCTCCCAACCGCTTCGCTTCTGGTGAGCTGATTGGCGGCTCGTCCTTTGACACCACTTGTCTCGGGGATCCCTGGGCTCTGAGGTGACTTAGCCATTAGCCCTGGATGAGGGGTTTGCACCCTGGGTCTGGGTCTGCTTACCTTACCCCTTGTGGAGGCGGTTATTCTTCTACTGGTTACTCAATAGTACCGTGGAGGAGAATTCCATACTCTTTTCTTTTCCTTGTTGGTTACCATGGTACCTAATCTGGCAGGATGACAAAGGGGGCCTATTCTGAATCCCCCGGGGGTTCCTAGGAAGGGACCTTGAAGGTTCTGGTTTCCTAGGTGAATTTTGGTCATAAGGAGCACGTTGTGGGTCCTAGTTGGGGACTACTCCTTCTTGTACCCGTCCATTGGGGGATTTTTTGCCTTAATAGGACAGTGGTTGCTCCTTGTTCCTGCGGAATTCTTGGGCCTGGATCTATTCCAGGGGCGCCCTGATTCCTTAGGGGACTTGATATTCCTTGTCCTTCCTGAAGTATCCCTCCCTTGGGAGGTTCTCTGTTGTGCCTCTGGGCTCACACTGGCAGGGTTCTGTGGGACCCCGCCTCTATTACAGGGGTCTACCCCTGTTATTGGCCAGATTGGTCTGCCCTGGTTGGGGCTAGTGGTTCTGGCTGGGTAGTTTACTTGAAGATGTTATACCCTTGCCCTACCGGGCGCGGGGAGAGCTTGCGCTAGTCCCTGATGGCAAGCAGCACCTTATGCTAGGGTCCTGGGAGGCCCAGTGGGGTGTGGGTTCTCAGGGAGTTCTGCTGAGTACAGCTGGACAGTAAGTTCCCTCATGAGGACTATTTTTAACATAGTCTGGTGCCTTTACTTTAGACCTACTTTAGCGTTGGCAGGATCTGGGGCTTACCCTGCTGGAGATGACAGATCTCGGGGTGTCTTGTTCCTTGGAGGCTCTGGACTTTATCTTCCTCCTTATTTTCTTCCTTCTGCCACGCTGGTTTAGCTTATGTTGTCCCTATGCTATTCGCTGGGTCTAAGCTCCTTCCCTGGCGGGAGGGTATCTGCTCCTGGGATTAGGGTCCTACAAGCAGTGTTTGGTATGGGCTCACTACTTGATTCCGTCTATGGTTGGGGCCTGATCTGTTCTTCTATTACGAGACCTGATCCAATCTTTTGTTTGCATTCGTCAGGGTCTGCTCAGGAGCATTCCTGGGGGGTCCCTAGTTCCTCCCTTGGGGGAGGACTTATTCTGAAGCCCTACCTAGGGTTCCCACAGGTCTTAGTCAGGTCCCCATCTGACCTGCTCCTTCCATCAGGTTGCCCCTCTGGGGAGGTTACTCCAGGCAGTGGTGTGCCATTAGGAACGGCACTATTGGTGGTCCTAGTCATTATATATATATATATATATATATATATATATATAATTTCTTATATATATGCATGCCTTGGTATAGATCTATACCATGAGGTGAGGGTACCCGCCTCACACTAAGTTGGATTCAGGCGTTATTTCGTTCTTTCTGCCTTGGACGGATCCTTTGTTCTCGGGTCTATGATCTAATTTACTATGAGATGAAAGGGATCTGTGCCCCTCTACTGGGGTTAGAGATCTGCCGGAACTGTCTTGTCCCTGATGGGATCTTATCTTTGGGTCTACCGGTGCCCCCTTCTTGAAGTACCGGATTGATTGTTTCCATGGATTTAGGGCCCTCTGGCCTGGTCCTTTTTGGTTGGTCATCCTTCCGGACCTGTAGGACTCTTTCGGCTCTGCTGAATATTGTTGTTAGCACTTCTGTTGCTTCCGTCTGCGACCTGGACATGTATTCCCCGTTGGGAAAAGTTTTGAGTTACCATGGCTACCCCCTCTTGTAGCGGCATGGTTAGGCAGTTATTTTGGCCTATCCTTATAGAGGAAGATTCTTCCTCCCTATTGTTATTAGTTCTTTTACTATTAGTGCTTGGCTTGCCCTGTAGCACTATGTTCTGGCGATCAAGCTGGCTAGTCCGCTGCTTGCGCTCATTTCTCCCTTTACAAGGTTCAAAGGTTGAGGTTAGAGCTTTGCTCTTGTTGTTGATAGCATGGTTAAGGGTGACAGCGCTTTACTGTTGGCTGTGCCTTTTCACGGGGATCCCACCCTATTGTGGACACTGCTATTGGATGTCCCATACGTTATGAATATGTTCTGGAGCAGGACGTGCTGTATGCTTAGAATAATACAATTCTGTGAGAATCTCACCTGTAGAATTGGTATTATATGCATACAGCACGTCCTGCTCCACCCCACCCTGGTTTCACTTTGTTCTTGATCCCCTGTATGGTGATTGTACTCACTTGGTGTTATTGCCAGACACTCTGGGTGGTTTGTTTCTCCTGGCTTCTCTTCTCACTGCTTTTCAATGCTGGGGATTGTGGGAGGTCCTCCGGTATATGTAGGGCCTCTGGTATATGTAGGGCCGGGAGGAGCTTGTTTTCTTCATGATCTGCAGTGTACGGCGCTGAAGGCGGAGGTATACCCATACGTTATGAATATGTTCTGGAGCAGGACGTGCTGTATGCATATAATACCAATTCTACAGGTGAGATTCTCACAGAATTGTATTTTTAAATTGTCTATATATGTTTTTTATTAAGTCTTTCATGTTGTCATGTTGAGACACATTTGGTATTGATTTAATAAAATAGACTTTTATTAATAAGAAGTCTTTTGGTGTGCGGCATGTTAGGAACCGTGGGGCTAATCTAGGGCCTGTTGGTTTGCTAAACCTAGTAACGACAAGGAAAGGGTCTTACATTCTTTGGATGTAGGTCGTTGTGTTAAGTATTATTTAGTTACTACTTCGGCCTTCCGCAAGACGGATGCCTTTTTGTTGTGCCTTCTGGGCCCAAGAAGGGTTTTGCTCCTGCCAAATCTTCCCTTAGTAAGTGGATACGTCAGGCCATCATTGGGGCCTATATGGCTAAGGGGAATGTCCCCCTTTTTCGTGTCACCGCTCATTCTACTCGTGCTATTGGAGCTTCCTGGGCTTTTCAGCACCAGGCTTCTGTTGAACAAGTTTGCAAGGCTGCTACTTGGTCTTCTGTGCATACTTTTTCTAAGTTTTACAAGGTTGATGTGCGGGCCTCAGCGGATGCTGCTTTTGGCCGCAAAATTCTGCAAGCTGCAGTAATTTAAGTTATGCATTATTCCTTGGCGATCCCCACCCACTATAGACACTGCTATTGGATGTCCCAAGTGTCATGAATATTTGGAAGTGGGGTGTGTGACATACTAGGAATAATACCATTTTGTGAGTACTCACCTGTAAAATGGTTATTACGAGTATGTCACACACCCCACTTCCCCCTCCCTTTTTTGTTCTAAGGGATCCTTTATATGGTGATTATTATTTTCAAACTATTTTTCAATTATTGAATATTTGCTCTTCCTGGTTCTTCACTGCTTTTTAAAAAGACTGAGGAATTGTGGGAGGAACCCAGTACTTATGGACCAGGAGGGGCTCCTCTTTCCATGTCATCTCTACAAGATCGCCCTCTACAGGCCGGGTTCCCAAGTGTCATGAATATTTGGAAGTGGGGTGTGTGACATACTCGTAATAACCATTTTACAGGTGAGTACTCACAAAATGGTATTTTCTTTTTTTTGCAGCCCACGATTTGAATTGCCCATGGGAGCTACAGAACAGCCCCCTCTACCTCAACAAACACAGAATCTGCAAAAGGTAATATATTTAGAATTTTAATTTATACAATGCTTTTATCTTTGATCGTTTGCAGCAATGGTTTTAAAAGCTCTGCTTGTAATCCATCCACACTCATCTCTTCGGGATCCAGCAGCCATTAAATGCAGCAGTGCAAGTTCACCCAGCTGCCTCCTGACCCTCGCTGTGTGCACCCCTGCCAGCAGATGTCTGTTATTAAATGCGGCTATAGAGCGAAGCCACACAGTGCAACATTTGAACCCGTTTGCGGTTCCCCGCTGTGTGAAAAGCCGCCTTTCACCGAGCAAACTCTCCTCAGTTTAGGTTAGTGAGCACACACTCGCTCATCCAGTCTGATTTCCGGCCGCACATATTAGTGTGCGACGGGAGAAGCCGAATGGAATCATTGGTGACACGCAGCATCACTCACATCCTCTGTGTGGCCATGCACCCTCTGTGTGGCCATGCACAGCCATTCAGTTCTGCGGAGAGGGAATCAGATGGCCCTGGAGTCTCATAAACTCCAGGGATGGTTTTGGTCCACCTTAAACTGAATTTTTGGAAAACAGAAGTTTCTCCTCTGTTCAGAGGGGCCAATATATTGGTAGGTCAACTGCTCAGCCGTCCAGAGGGACTGAAAGCATTAACCCTTTAACTGGCAGCCTTCCTAGAGATGTCACCCTCTTTTTGCCAGGCCATCTTTCAGTATATTTAACTGATTTTTTTTTTTTCAGTAATGTCCTTTACAGGACTTTACAGGAAAATGATATATTGTTTTTTTTGCAGCAGAGTTTAGCCTAACATTCAATGTCTTGTTTGTCATTTATTTCAGTGCTTACGCAATCATTTTGGGTGAAAAAAGTGGAAATGTTGTGTTTTTTATTAATTTTGTATTTTTTTTAATACAGAACAGATGTAAGTTATTCAAGAACATCATACTGAGTGTAAAAGCCCAATTTCTCTTGGACACCCTTATCTGCCCAAGAGACTGCAAACAGCGCTTTAGATTTTCAAATAAAATACAACTACAATGCTCACTTAGCAGTTTCCCCTTTACATTTGAAATCTCCCCCCCCCTAAAAAATATAATCTCTTAAAGTACACACCTTGTGCTTTCTTGGTGTACCAGGCTTCTGATAGCTCACATGCTATCGTAAGTGCTCTTTTATACCGGGAGGAGCGGGATGACGTTTTTCCGCTCCTCCTATAAAGGCCCCCTCCCTGCAGGAGCTGGTGAGATGCCGGAAGCTGGTGCATGGGGCAGAGAACGGACTCTCTCCCCTGATGAAGACCCTGGGGGATTTGGAAACCCCCTGGGGGAAGAGGAGACTTCCCAGCACTGGATTTTCACACTAGCTGGGGTACATACTTAGATTCTCCGTGCTTGGCACTTAATAATAGGAGAAGCAAGCAATTAAATATAAAACTTCACACGACTAATGTATCCAGGCTGTGCCCGCCCTACTCTCTAGTAGTCTTTCAGTTTAATTGAAAGGGGCTGCAGCTCTGCATTTTTATTTTAGTCCTTTTCCTCACGTTCCCACAGTTTTAGCTTTGTTTTGTAGGGTTTTTCTCCAATCATTCTTCAGCACGACCCATGGATAGAGGCTCCACCCCCTGGGAGGAAACACAAACTGAACAGAGGTTAAAACCCCACCCTTTCCCTGCCCACCTCAGTTCTTTGTGTTTCCTCCCTAAGGAAACATTGGACAGAGTTGCTAGACTTAAATTTTTTTCTTTTTAGTTTATTTTTTTTCAGACTCCAGAGTTCTGGAGGAGCCCCTTGAGCCTTTGAACAAAATCCAGCTAGAAGTTATCCAAGGTCTTTGGTTGGCCAGGGTAATCCCACATAGCCTGACTAAGCACTAGTTGTGCGATTTTCCCATTCAAATCCCAACAAACTGAGTTAGTTTTTCAGGTGTGCTCGACCTTGTGAGACCCCTGGGGTACTTACCAGAGCTCTCGGATTGGTGTTTTTAACAAAGTATTTTTCCCCTTAATTTTTTTCACATTTTGAGGGCGGAGTCTCGCGATCAGTAACCCAGTGCTCTAATATTCCTTCTGAGCACAACACTAACACATGTTGCGAACCCAGAAGCAAATAGGCAGCACTTCTCCCCAGCCAGCGTGTACTGGTGTTCTGCATCTTACATTCGGTGCAGCAGGGAGCGTCCAGCAGCCATCGGCAGCAGATGTCCGTTCTAGCCCAGCGGGGAGTGTCCATCCCAAGCTTAAAGGCGCAGGCAATCTTCTACTAGCCTTCTCACCTTCAGCAAGATAGCCCAGGAGAAGCTGGTAATGTACAAATCTTGATTTAATTTAGAGCTTTTTTGTACATATGCACACGGGGAAGTATACAAAGGTTAAGGTTAGAGATATTAACTCCCCCAAATTAAAGCTCAAGGTCTAACTAAGGAAACCCTGCAGCACTACTCTTACCTCACTTACCCCAACATGCTCAGTTCAGGTCCACTTCAGGTTGCAGTAGGATCCGAAATCGTACAACGTTGGGGCCTCTCAGGTCTCCGGTCCTTCGGGAAAACCGCCAGAAGAATTGGCAGGATTATTAATTGATATTTTATGACACTTGGCATGACAGGCCACTGTCTGTATAAGCTACGATGTATGGAAAATTTCTAAAGCCTTTTTCCCATTCACTTGGCACTCAGAGATATTAAGGCTGAATTGGAAAAACCCGGGTAAGAAATTCTTTATGCCTAATTTGCTAAAAATTAAGTTCCCATTCCACAAGCAGGACACGGAGACTTGGCGCAAATGTCCAAAACAGGACGCTCCACTAGGTCAGATGACCAGAGCAACAGAATTAAGAAGAGTTTCCTAGAGACCTTACCAATGCTCTTTAGAGCTGTCTCCTTCTGAAAAATGATTCAGAGGATACCATCAGCCACAGAAGGAGCCAGATAATATTTTGACTTGGTCAAATGAAAAGGGATAAAGGTTTCCCAAGAGGAAAAGGAAAATGTAAAGTTTGCACCGGTGATATAGGTTAAACTACCGCCTGGAAATACCTGGCTCTGTAGGCTTAAAACTACCTTAGGTCTAACTCAAATGAAACAAAATCGGCAGAAAATGAGTTGGACCCCGACTAGGCCTCTAAGGGAGAGTAGTTTGCTTTGCAAACCTCCATATGGCCTAAAGTCTCAATCCTGACAACGAACACCCAGGGGGGCAGACACACCTTGTTTGTAGCCAACGGGAGAACAATTTTTGCTACAAACACTAGATAGGGGATATCGATCCCCTTTCTTCATCCCTTCTCTATACTTTTTTTTTCTTGTAACTAGGCTGCCAATAGACCCCAGGAAGAGTTCCGCCATCCTCAGAGGAAGGAGAATTCTACACTTATGTTTTTTCTGGTGCAGAAACCTTAAGGGAAATATTGAATGATTCTGAATCAGAGAATTTTTGGTGTTGGAATAAATTTATTTGGAAAGTAACATCCTTTTAGAACATACCCTGATGGTCAATTTAGACCTACAGGATACATAATTGCATATAGCAATTCTTAACTCACTTTGTGTGTATCTGAGGTACGCAGTTCAGGCAGTTCAGACAGACCAGGGATCTTATCACCAGTACAGGGACCCCGTCCTTTCTAAAGACCTCAGGTCAGGTGGTCGGTCTGGAAAAATCGACACTTACGCCCAGTCATCTATGCAGATTCTCGGATATGATATAAACAGTATCCGTCAAATATTCTACTTCCACAGGGAAAAATTAGGATCATTGCAAGGGCCTAGGAATTCTTCACTGTTTTCTGGTTTCCATTTGGAATACCATGACCCTGCTTGGTCTCATGCCCGTGGCAATTCCGGAAGTGCCATGGGTTCAACTTTAAGTGAAAACCCTACACAGATTCCTGCTATCTCAAATGGGACAAGCATTCAGACCCCCTAAATAACCTTGCCCAGGTAGAATCAGAGTCGTAAAGCCTTAGGACTCTTGATTCTACATGGGCCTTAGAATTGCTAGATGGACTCTGTGGGGCTGACTACTCCTAGCGTAGTTGGGAGACTGGTATAACACTGAGCAGCACCAAAAGCGCTGACATTTGGCTGCATCAGCCATCAGTGTGCCACAAAGAGCAAACAGGCACTCAAGGTGGTGGGTCGGAATCATGCGTTGGACGAGTAGAGGAATGTCCCATGCATTTCAGCAATCTACAGACTTGGAGTGGACCATCTTTTGGCTAATTTTTTGAGCAGAATGACCCTGGATTATCTAGAATGGTCTACATCTCGATATTCCAGGCTCTGTGCTACCACTGGGGCTCACCAGATGGGGATCCCTTTGCACCACATTGCAACTGGAAGGGAGATTTGTCTCCAGAGTCGGAGACCCTCTGTTGATAGCGGTAGATTCCTATAAAATTTAGTGTATGCCTTTCCTCTGTTGCCGCACTCTTGCCACTTCATCCTGGTAGCCCCACACACTGCTAGGATAAACATGGTTCGCAGATGGCAGGGCTGGGGAAGGAGTTCCATGGAGCCTACCCAACCATCACAATTTTATGCAGGTTCCTCTGCAACACCCTGATTCTCAAGTGCTATATTTGATCGCCTGGTTGTTGAAACTAGCATGCCTTTTGGCTGGAGTCATTCAGGCTAAGGAAGCAGCCCCTAGAATGGATTACAACATTTGAAGAGCCTTTGCCACTTGGCGCGAAGGCAAGAGGTATGCCTGCAGAATTTATTTCTATTTCCAGGATTCTGGAATTTTTGCTGAAGGGTCTCAAAGAGGGGTTACAGCTAAGTACCCTCAAGGAATAAGTTTCAGCCTCGTCCGTTTTCTTTCAGAAACCTAATGCTCATAAAGGCATTCATGCAGAAGAAATTGACTATTTGGAACCTCAATCTAATCTTATCTGCTCTACAGGATGCTCCCTTTTGAGCCTTTAGCCGAGGCTTTCTTACTCTTAAGGACTCTTAAAATTGTCTTTTCTCTTCCATTTGGCGGTTGTCCAGAATTAGAAGAATTATCCATTAAGTCACCATACATGGTGCTGCAAAAGGATAAGGAGGTTTTTTGCTTTTTCTGGCTTCACAAAGGCAGTCTCTTCTTTTACCTTTAAGCAGCACTATACCCATATGATAACCACTTCTCATTTACGTATGGCTGGCAATCATGTGACTGCCTATGACCAATCTGAATTTCCCAGTGGTTTTGCACCTCAAACTTGAAAGCTTTCCATTGGTCACATGACTGCCATTTGGTGCCATAAACAATGAATGAGGAAGTGGTGACTTGACTATAGTGCAGCTTTAACCAAGAGGTGTGCCATCCTCATGTCCTACCTGTCAGAGGTTTCTCCATTGTTTAAACGTTGTTTGAGCGTTGTTATAGAACAGCTACTATGAGAATCCACAAGGTAGACGTCTTATTTGTGACTCCAGAGGGACCAAAAAAGGGTCTAGCACCTGCCAGGTCTACCATCAGCAGAGGAATGGGACAAGCCGTGATCAAAGCTTATGATTGTAAGAGATGCTCCCTTCTGAATCACTGTCCCGTTCTGCCCCGGCAATTAGATCATCCTGGGCTTTTCGGCATTGAGCTTCAGTAGAGCAGGTATGTAAGGCTGCTACCTGGATGTTTTCTCTCACACTTCTAAAAGGTAGATGTAAGGGCTCCTTTCGTATCTAATTTGGTGAGTGGAATAGTAGGAAAATTCAATTCTGTTATTCTCACCTGTAGAATGGTTTTCTCTAGTCTTTCACTCAACGGCTTCACATCCACCGTCTGTAGAGTTCACTGTGTTGGTAATCACTGGTGCCTTGGTCATAAATCAAGTCCAAATGTTTTATTCTAAAGTGTTTGTTACAAGTTAAATAGGGGGGTCTGCCCATGGCAAAGATTACTTTCCATCCTTCCAGGCGGCTGTGTCCTGCTTTTTCTTTACAAAATTTTTATTGAAGTTTGCACATGATGTACAGCATATTTTTAAAGACAGGCGTACTGAACACGTAGTATTGCAAAAAGCATACATAGTTGAATGCATAATGGAATGCAGATAAACGGTAAAGATAAGTCAACAAAATGCTCACAGTATCTTTTGGTGTCAGCAAAAGTAGCTCGCAAAATCAGACAGTGTCTAACCAAGGGATATGCGTCTTGTGGAACGTAATTGAGATTACGAATTCTCATTAAAATTATTTTGAGAGCTATTTGTATATTCACTTTTGGGTGTTCAGCACCCTGGCTGACCTTGGGCAAACTTCTAACTATGATAAGCGAACATTGGACTGGTGTAGATGTCCGGGGTATATCTCAGGATGGTTGGGAGAGGGAGAGGGGGGGCAGAAAGAGAAGGGGGGGGGGGATTGTGGGAGCTCAGGTATGCTGGATCATGTTTAAATAGGAGAGTGAGAACTAGAACCAGACCAGGCCGGAGTCTAGTGGTTAGATGGGGAGGGACGGGTCTGTTTGATTGGGGCTCAGCCCAATATACTCTATCCATGGGTTCCAGGTACTGAGGAATTTGTCGTATGAATAGTTTATTATCGCAGTGATTTTCTCATTGCACATGATATCCGACATTCTATCACAGATCTCCTGCCAAGGTATTTGGGGAGATTTCCAGTGTCTAGCTATCGTCCCCCTAACTGCCGATAATACATGGAGTATCAATCGCCACTCTGGCTTTGTGTATGTAACAGATTTGAGTGATAGGAGCGCCTCCCATGGATCGCCAATACTGGATATGTGTAGGATGTCAGATATCAATTTGTAGGCTTTATCCCATGTAGAATGAACCACAGGGCACTCCCACCAGATGTGGGACATTGTGCCTCTTGCTTGGCACCCTCTAAAGCATAATGGTGAATCTTGAGGGGGAAAATTTGTGGATTCTGTCTGGAGTGTAATACCATCTGAAGAGTATTTTATAGGCATTTTCTAAAACCAGCGCATTACAGGATAATTTTCTTGTATCACTTCAGATTTTCTGCCATGTCTCAGGATCTTTAGTTGTTCCCAGCTCTTGTTCCCATCTTATATAAATGTGGTGAACAGGGGCTGGGGGTGTAACTAGAGCTGTGTATAAACTGGATATTAAGCCCCTTTCAAAATAGTCCCTGATGCATCCGATTTCAAAGTCCGTATTCCTATATGGAGGAGGGGACTTTTTTTAGAAGGCTTTTAACAAAATGTTGGATTTGTAGGTGTCTAAATACCTCAGAAGGTGGGAAGCTATCGCGGGGTGCGAGGTCTTGTTTGGTTTTCATCCCTTTTGGGGTGCAGAGTTTGTCTACAGAGGTTAGGCCTTTCTGTGACCACCATTTGTAATTTTTAGGGTACGTGACCCCTGATGGAAACATTGGGTTACCTAGCAGGGGGGAATCTGGCAAATGAGGTGGCATGAATTCATGTTTGACTTTCTCCCATATTGTCAAGGATTGGAGGGATACATTTCGGTCTAAGTGTTCTAGGGATCCAGAGCAGAGATGCCGGGAGGACTGGGTCACAAGCGGCAATGTCATTTAGGACCCATAATGGTTTATGCTGTGGGGCGTGTAGGAGTACTAGGGGCGCTATTTGAGCTGCTGTATACAGAAGAGAGTTCTTTTATTTATCCTTGGTCTAGATTTGCACCATGTAAAAGACATGATTTTCTGTTGAAGGATGTCGAGGGCACGTTTAGGGACCTGAACTGGGAGCGCTCTGAGGAGATATAAAATTTTTGGTAAAAAGGTCATCTTGAGAGCTGCTATTCTTCCTAGCCAAGACAATTTTATAAATTGCCAGGACTGAAGTAGAGTGTCCAGTTTTCTAAATGTTTCTGGGTAGTTGGCACTATACAAATCTGTATATTTGGCTGTTAATTTGATCCCCAGATACTGCAGTCTCTGTGTCCAAGTCCACGTAAAGTTTTGGGATAAAGCCTGCCTCCTAAGGGGATTCCTTTGATTGAGGTATTTTGCCAAAGCCCCATTTATTTAAGGAGGACTGGAGGTATTGCCAAGAGAGGGAATCGAAAGCTTTCTCCACATCAAGAGAAAGGAGCATTGCCTCTAATTTTTGGTCCTTTGCCCCCTGTATCAACTGCATTATCCTGCGCACCCCATCTCCAGCCTGCCTTCTAGGGACAAAACCCACCTGATCCCTGTGAATTACATCCCCCAGAAATTTGTTGACTCTGTTGGCTAAGATCTTTGTGAGGATTTTCAAGTCTTTATTAAGGAGTGATATAGGCCGAAAATTTGTCCAGTTTTGGTGGTCCTTTCCAGGCTTTGGGATCATTGTTATCACGGCTCTAAGCATGTCTGGGTCTATGGGGTTGCCTCCTTTTGATATAGTTGTAAACCCTCGCCAGTCGAGGTGCTACTATGGGGGCCATTTTTCTATAAAATGCAGCGGTGAACCCATCAGGCCCAGGCCTTTTATTGGATTTCAATGTCTTGATTGCTTTCAGGACTACTTCTGCTGTTATATTTTCGTCTATTTTGGCACTCTGGCCCTCTGGGATTCGTGGTAGGTTGATCTCGTCTAAGAAGGCCTGTGTCTGATGGTCCCCTAATGGGGGTGGGCCTTTGTATAACTTAGATAGGCCTGCTGAGAATTCTTCAACCACTACTTGGGGGTTGCTAGTCTCCCCTCCTGTCCTAGTCTTGAGTCTCACTGGTTTCATGGTAGGCTCATGACACTTTAATCGGGAGGCCAGAAGGGTGCCTGGTTTATTTGCAGAAACATTGTATTTTTGTCTAGAGCGTCTATAACGTCCCTCTGCCTCTTGAGATTGCAAGAGGTAAGTTTAGTTCTGGAGAGCTCCATTTGGCGGAGATGTTTGAAACTGGGGGTGGTTTTAAAGGTCCCTACATCCTTAGAATATTGGGACTGAAGTTCTCAGAGTATTGACCTTTCCTTTTTCTTTCTAGAAGCTGTGGCAATAAAGTGTCCTCTCATAACAGATTTAAAGGCACTCCAGACCATAGTTGGTGAGGTTTCTGGGTTCTCATTTATAGTGAAGAATTCTAAAGCGACTTTGCTAGCATCCTCCACCAAGGGTTTTGAGGACAGCAGCGAGTCGTTCAATATCCATGAGGACAGTTTGGGTTTAATGACCATAGAGTTGCACGTCATTGCCACCAAGTTGTGGTCTTACCACGGGACAGGGTAGATTTTTGTCTGTCCCACCTGTGACATAAAGGTGGAGAGGACAAAAATGTGGTCTATCCTGGTATGTAGCTTATGGGGGGCAGAGTAATGTGTGTAGTCCATTTTATGAGGGTGCATATCTCTCCATGGGTGAATTGTAAGGGCGTTTGGGGGGAGTGATCTATCCAGGGATGGTTGCAGCGTTAAATTTGAGTCCCCGCACATAAACATAGCTCCCTTTCCATGCTTTTGCAATAATGAGCACATACGGGCCAGGAAAGGAATCTGCTTGGTGTTTGGCGTGTAGTAAGTGAGAAATGTTACCTTATCATCCTGTAAGGTTCCTTGAAGCAAAAGATATCTACCACCAGGGTCTGCTATCTGTTTATGGCAGGTAAAGGAAAGCCCGTTACGAAATGCTATTAGAACACCTTTCTGCTTACCTTGGCTGACCGCCTGAAAAAACAAGGGAAATTTATGGTTAAGAAATTTTGGTTTGCAACTAGATGAATAGTGTGTTTCCTGAAGACAAATTATGTCTGCGTGGATTGAATTAAAATATTTAAATGCTCTGGACCTCTTATTCGGGGAGTTTAGCCCCTGAACATTCACTGATACTATATTAAGTGACATCTTCATTTAGGAAGGGACTATCTCCCTTGAGGAGCGGATTGTGCTTACCTCGGCTCCCACGGTGGGTGGGGGAGGGGAGGGTGTTGGTTTTGAAGTGGGTGGATGAATAGGGGGGAAAGGGGGGGAGGGGAAAGGGGTGGTAGAGTTAGAAGAATTAAACACATTAAGTAGACGTTTCTCGCATTTCTGTGTGCGAAAGAGCCTGTCCAAAGGCTTGGGAAGTGTTTTTCCATCTTTGGAAGGTAGGGGGCATCCGGTGTGGGTCAGGAGGCTATCCTGAGTATATTAAAAGGGCATTAAATGCTGTAACATTTTGGTCTCTGGCTGGTGGGATCCGGCCCAGCCACCCAGGGGCGGCACCCCGTCACCCTCGCTATGGGGTCCCCCCTGAGGGCGGCGCGCCTTTTCCCACCGAGACTGTCCGAGACTATCTAGGCCGCATGGCCAACCTTTATAAAAAAACATTATTATAAACAACATTATAATCAGAGAGAGTGAAAAGAGAGGCTTTGTTATAGTAGCAAAAAACATTTGGGCTTCCAGAGCCCTAACACTTGCTGATACAAAACTGCGGGTTGTTTGGCACCCTAGAAGGCAGCCCAGGCACCTGGTATGACCACTGTTGCAGGTCAGACAGGTACCCAGACACAGGGTGTGTACTGAGGGGGTTATCCCTGAGTCCCCCGCTCCGGCGGCGCACATGGTCGTTGGTGAGACCTCAACAGGATAACCAGGGCATCCCAAATATGCACTGAGTTGGCCGAGAGAGCATGGGTCCTTTTATCTGGTTATAACTCAGTAGAGGTGCCAGGGAGTGTTGCACTCAGTCCTTCTGTGAAGGGTGGAACATTTGGGACAAAAGACGTTTCATCGCTGGGGTTTTCTGAACTTGTTTGGAGAGGTGGCTTCAATGTTGTTGCTTTAGCCAGGCCTTGGCGTTCTTGGTGTAGAGGGGAGAGAAGAGGTTGTCTTATCAGGTTCTGGTATACGGATGTCCAGAGATTTAAATTTATCCAGAAGCTCTGGGAGAGAGGAAGCTTGGACTTGTTTCCCTTGGTATGAGAATGAGAGCTTAAAGGGGAAGCCCCATCTATAGCGTATTCCCTGCGCCTGCAGGGCCAGGAGGTATGGCCGAAAAGATCTTCTTTTTAAGATGGTGGTTTGGGATAAATCAGCAAAGATTTGATGGCTGTGCTTCTGAAATGTAAGGGGTGCTTTATCTCTGGAAGCTTTCAGTACAATTTCTTTTGTTTGGTAGAAATTGAATTTGACAATGATGTCACGTGGTGGGCCCTCTGCAGGTCTTCTGGTTAGGGCCCTATGAGCTCTAATTCCAGTCTCTCTAGTGGGATTTCAGGTACTAGCTCCTGTAAAAGGGCTGTGATAGTGCCCACTGTGTCTTCCATAGTTTCCGGCAACTCCCTGAATCTCAGGTTAGTTCTGCGGTTGCGATTTTCCAGCTCCTCATTCTGGCCCTTTAAGAGGGTGATTTCTTCTTGGAGCTGCTGTAATAAAGTCCCCTGGTTATCTAAAACTGTAGTGGCATCGTCCATGCGGGATTCTAATGCATCTGTACGTTCCCCCAGATCTCTGATCTCTTTCAGGAGGGTGTCAGTATGCCTGGCAGACACTGCAGTAACTTCCTCCCTCAATATGGTTCTCAGTTGGCTGAGAAGGGCCTGGTTTGCTGTGGGGCTCTGTACTGCAGTCTGTGTGGATGGAGGCTGCTGGGGCCAGCTATCTGTGGAGTCAAGGGAAAGATCCTCCCCAGCGCTTATCCCCCCACCGATCTCCTTACTTGGAGTGCTGTGAGCTGTCTCCTCCTCAGCACTGTCGGGGACTGCCGCCATCTTGCCTGCTGGAGCTGCTGATCTTCGTGTCTCCCTAGCAGCTTTCTTCCTGCTGTGAGCTGTGTTCATTGCCTCTGGTAGGTGGACTGGGGTTTCCAAAGGTCTCCTGTGCCTTTTAGGGGCCACTCACGATCTGCCCTGCTGCTGCTGTATGCTTCCAGCCTCTCTGACCTGTGGAGCTGAGCTAGCAGGCATCAATCTTGCTCGGCTGCACGGCCACGCCCCCCCCCCGTCCTACTGCTTTTTAATAACTTTAGTGGGCGGTGCAGCTGGAAGTATATGTAGATTGGAAGGGGCCACACCTTACTATCTTGCAGTCCCACCTTTGGCCAAGAGTTAACCCACTGACTTTTTTCTAGATCGCTATAGATACTACTTAACCTTCCTAGGTTCTAGAGCATCGATTCACCATGTCTGAGATATCTGGGTCTAACATAACAGCATTACACCACATGTCCCAGTTGCTGCTCTCTGCCCTGCAGAGAGGGGCCCCTGAGCGCTGTTTGCACAATGGTCCTGCATCAATTTACCACACAGGTTCCCATGGCTCTGCCTTCAACATGTGCAGTCTGCATCACCACTGCTATACAGTTTTCTGTCAGGGTCTGAGCCTTCCACCCCAGGAAAACCCAGTTGTCAGCCAGACCATCACAGGGGCTCCAACCTGGGATAGTGCCCTTTATGTTATGTTTGGAGGGCCTTGTGGGAAACTGGTCATTGCAACACCCCCTCTGGCACCCAATTGTCGAGGCAGAATGGCCTTTTATAAGTGCAACACCTGTTGAATACTCTGAGAACTTTGATTTGGTAGAGGTAGAAATTCTCAGGGACCTCAGTGGCAATCGTTCAAAAGGCGCGTTGGATTCAGTCTGGGAAAAGGTGTCTGATTTGAACCAGGGCAACGAGTCAACTGCTGAGCAGAGGGAAGACCAAATGAATAGACCAAATGTCCGCAGGCAGTATCCTCAATCTTCCTACTTTGGAAAAAAGGCCAAACAAACTGCCATCCATCCCTTATGGTCTGGTCACCAAATATCCCTTCCCAGATAAGGAAATGGACTTCTCCAGAGGAGTACAACCCCTGTCTCTGGTCTAGCCAGACACACGTGGATACCTACCTGAGATGGCACATCCTAGAGGAACTCCGTGAACAAGCACCTGGATTAGCTGGCAAGGCATGCATTATCCATGGTGGGGTCAGCATTGTGTCCAATTTTTTTCCACGTCCTTGGTAGGTCTGGTAGGACAAGCTTGGTTGAAGCAACAGAAGGATTTCATGAGAATTCGATTTTCTTCAGATCAATGCCTAGCTTTTAGAATTGGTAAGGTTTTTTGACAGCCATCAATTCCCCAGCTAGGCTGGTGGGCAGAGGCTTTGCATAACTGGTTGCCTTATTGTGTATCAATGGTCAGCCAATGCAGCCTCCAAGAAGATGTTCGAATACCAACAACTATGTGAAACGCCACAGGGGGGTGCTGCCTCTCAGAAAGAGTTCGTCCCTTTACTCTGTTTGGAATTTCTGGCGCAGGGAAGCAGCAAGGCGCCCCCTCCCCTTGTCTCCCCAACAGCACAGGTCCAAGCCCAAGCATCCCCTTTTCAGGATGAAAAGTGCTCTTTGTTGGGTGGGAAGGGACGGCTCTTACACTTTACACCTGTTTGGAGGAATCTGGTCTCGGACACCTGGATCCGGGACGTAGACTCAATCTTTCAAGTTTTGAACCATTCCCTCAAACATTCATTCTTTACAAGTCAGCAAAGAACGTGGCTGCAGTCAGACTGGCAGTGGACTGCCTGGTAGAGAGTTGGGGGTGGTTGTGCTGGTCCCGTCCTCTGAGAGACTACAGTTTCCTCTCCAATTTATCAGGTTTGTATGCATAAGAAAGTTTTGTATGGAGTCTTTGAGCACTCTGCATCCCTGGAGCAAGGGCATTCCTAGCGACCATAGACAACATGGACTCCTATGTTTACACAGCCCACTGCTCCGGGCATGTGTACACGGATGGGTTAAATGCGGAGGACGAATTCCTATGTGTGCACAAGCATACAATGGCCATCTATGCATTAATTAATTTAATTAGTGCCCTGCCCTGCTGAGCTTTAAAAGTACAACAAACACTGTGATAAGCGTGTTCTTAGCCCATTTAAATATGCCCGTGAAGTCCCAGCTAGGCCCACTTAAGGGACTCCCAATTCCTTGCAATGCTCTTTACTTTATCCTGTAATCTTATTAAACAGATCCCTCTTTTGCTTTAGTTTGCGTGGGTGTTTTGGGATATTGACTAATGTAAATAAAATGTTTTCCCTCATGATCTCTAGCAATACCCATGACCTTTTTTAGAACAGCCATATAACACCATCCTTTTGCTTCTGTTGGGAACCAGGGGTAACACACTTTTCTATAACAAATGTAGGTGTTATTACCACAACTCCAATCTCCTGCTATACTCCTGTTCCTAAATTCCTTTATATTCTCCTCCACCAAAAACTTAATAAGTTTTAACGGCGTTATCTGGGCTTATTTGTCACCATGCACACAGAAAAAAAAAAAATATATATAAAATAAGTCTTTATTTCTTATTTTTATTATGTATGATTTACTATACTATTTAATAGGAAATGTTTTATTTAGATTTTCCTATCTCTGTCTAGGTAGCATTTTTTGCTTACCTATTAAAGCTCTTTGTTTGTGGCTGTGTTCAGATTTGAATTTTCCCTCCATTTTTGGCCATGTGATCCTGGAAGTGGGCGGGGCTTAGGCATGCTTTTATTCAGAGAGCACCTGGTATGCTCTGTTTGACTTCCTGTTTCCTGCTTCCCTGTGGCCTTACCTCATGATGTGAGCTTATTGCATGGGCTGTGAGTACCCTTCAGCTTGGCTGAAGGGAGCTTTTTTCTGTCATTTATTTATATTGTGTGCATTTGGTGACTGTTTTTTTGTTTTCTCTGTAGGTGGAAACTCCTTATTTAAAAAGGGGTTTCTCCTGGTCCTTATAAAAAAAAAGCCCTTAACCCTTTAAATGCCAGCCACGTAAAATTTACGTGGTTGCCTCTCCGTCACTTAAGTGCCAGCCACGTAAAATTTACGTGCCTGGCATTTACCCCTGCTAGCGGGCAAAAAAAAAAATACTCACCTGACCCCTCGTTGGATCCGGCCGGGTCTCCTCTTTAATTTGGTGCCATCCGATCCCCCGTGGGGGCTCGGATGGCTCCAGGGGAGCCCCCGGAATAGGCCGCCCCCCCGCTTCTGCAGCAGCAGCTGCTAACTGTAAAAAAATAAAAATGACATCCACTTACCTGCGTGTGCGCTGGCTCCCGCTGTCCCTCCTCTTCACCTGGGGGGCCTCCGATCCCCCCCAGGACTTACGGATCTTTAGGAGAGAGCCCGGGAGGCTCTCTCCTCTTTCCTCCTCGATGGCGGCCGCCATCTTGCCGCTAAGCCCCGCCCCCTTGAATGACGTCATCCCGGCCCCGATCTCCAGCTTCAGCCTTCTCAGCTGTCAGATGCCGGTGATCGGTGCCGGGGAATGAGGTGGCAGGAGATCCTCTGATCTCCTGCCTCCCCCTTCTCTGGATGCCGATCACCGGCATCTGTCATCAGAGCGGCGAGGCACAAGAGCTTACAATCGGAGGTAAGTACAGTAAAAAAAATACTTTTATTACTTGTGTGGTGTTTTTTTTTTCACAGTTAACCCTTTGTGAGCTGGTAAGGGGTCCATGAGACCCCTTATACCAGCTAACAAGGCTCTGGGTCTGGCAAGTCACCTGCGGCTAGTGGGTGACTTGCCATTAACCCCCAGCCCCCCATTACCTGCCTCCCCAATGGCCGGGGGGGCAGAAGGGCCCAGGCCACTTAGTGGCTATGTGGGCTAGTAGCCTGCAGGGACAGGGGCCACCAACGCTGGCCCCTGCGCCCTGTTCTACAAGCCACCATAGCTGGCCCGGGTCGGTAATGCTGGGTAGGGGGGACTCTACGTCCATTTTTTGGGGGGGATTTTTAAGGGATCCCGGGACCCTATGTCATTTTTTTTTTTTTTTAATTAACCCTTTTGTGTTCTGTCATCCAGCAGCTATAAAAGGCTTCTAGCAAGTGAGCAGAAGCCAGTGATCGCCGAGGGACAGTGCGCTCCAGTATGGATGGGAGGTAAGTATTAAAAAAATAAATAATAAAATATTTTTTCTCTGTGTGGTGTTTTTTTTTACATTTAACCCCTTGTGAACTGGTAAGGGGTCCATGAGACCCCTATATCAGTTCTCAAGGCTGGGGGGATGGCAAGTCACCTGCGCTAGCCGGTGACTCTTCCCTTGACAGAACCTAAGCATGTTGGGTATCGTTCTGTTCGGGGGATGTTGCTTTTTCAGATTATACTTGTTTTTTCTTGTTTGTATATAGTTCTTTTAGGAAAATGTGGCTTTGATTCTGCTTTTTTATCCTTTTTTAGGGAAACTCTTTGCAACCAAAGAATACATTGAGGGATTACTTCCAGAAAACTGTGGCCATATCAACAAGCCTGGTACAAATAGAAAGCCTGAGGTGTGTACTTCCAGAGAATATATAGTTTGTGGGGGGTATTTCAAATGTAAAGGGTTGTTTTTCTGGAAAAACTGCAAGGTGCGCATAGCGCATATCACAGTTGTATTTTTTCTAAAAATCCCCTAAAGCTCTGTTTCAGTTTGGGGGAGTCTCCTGGGCAGGAAAGGGTGTCTACCAATACATATGTGGTACCGCTGTGACCGGGAGAAATTGGGATTTCACACACAATAAGATTTTATTGACAAACTTACATTTTTTATTACAAAAAAACACTACAAATTGTAAAAAAACATTTTTTTTTTCTTTTTTTTGCACTTAAAAATTTTGAGAATACACCTAAAAATGACAAACAAGACATTTCATGTTAAAGCTCAGACTCTGCTGAAAAAAACAACATATTTTCCTGGGAAATCCCTTCAAAAATCACATTTGAACATGGGGAGTGCAAAATGGTCTGGCAACAGAGTGTGACAAAAACTCCAGGTAGGCTGGCACTTAAAGGGTTAAGCCTTATATGGGGGTCCATTTGTGTTTCAATCCTCCCACTTGGGACTATTTAAAGGGGCATCCCGGGTAGCAATTGCGTAAATCCCATATATACTTGGCGACTATAATCAATTATAGTATAATACTAACCATATGAGGCATCCCAGGATAACGGACATGCAATTCCCTCTGCACAGACTCGGCAATGTTTTGGATGTGGGGCATCCCTTGTTGGGGATAACGCAATTCTTTGCGTCCCTTGTGCACAATTAACTATTATGCAGCAAACTGAGGCCCAGGCTTCAGGGCCTGCGGCTAATGCTTCATCTCCTACTCCGCCATGTCTTGTCCGTACCCCCAGTGATATTGTCATGGGTGGTGAGTCGCATGCTGATTTATGTGCCAGATTGGCTCATCTTGAAAGATTAATGTCTACCTCTGTGCCTAAGAAGGCCTCAGCTAAAAGAAAGCACTTGACTCATGCCGCTCCGGCAAGTGAGTCAGACAATTGTGAATTGCTTGATTGGTCTGATCCTTCTCAGTTAGAAGGAGAATTATATGAGGAATTGGATGTTTCTGATGAACAGCAATTTGTTGGTACTGAGATTGAGCAGGGTGAAGCAAGTGTTGTGGATACCCATACCCCAAAAGCTCTTGCTCAGTTATTTGAGGTTTTGGTTATTACTTCTCCTGAAGTAGTCCCTCCTCAAAAAGGGGAATTCTTTGGAGCCTCTAAACCTTGTTTAGAATTCCCAGATCAAAAGCATTTTTATGATATTATTCTTAAAGAATGGGAGAAGCCTGCGCGGCTTCCTGGCATTCCCTTGGGCTGGGACAAGAAATATCCCTTCCCAGCTGATACTGTTAATCGTTGGTCATCACCACCTGTGCCCACCGCTCTGGGCATGTGTACACTCACTGCACAGATGGGTTAAATGCGGAGGACAAATTCCTATGTGTGCGCAAGCATACAATGGCCATCTATGCATTAATATTTAATTAATAGAGAGACTGGATTTTTAAAAGATACTCTGCTCATGGGTGGATGCCCCTGTGCTTAATTTATCCAATTCTTCTGTTTTGCATTCTCCTCCACTACACTTAAAGATGGAGAGGATAAGCGTATTGATCAAATGGCGTGCCACGCTTTTTCCAGCGTGGGCTCGCCCTTGCTGCCTGTTGGTGCTTCGGCACTCATTACAGTGGCTATTAGGTCTGTTGTGAGAGATCTAATGAATTACTCAGGGCTTGATCCGGCCTCTGATGAGTACGCCGCTCTTAAGCGATGTGAGATGTTTGCATCTTTTGTACTTTCTGCTCATGTGCAGCAGAACCTCTGCCTTGTTAGTCGCCATCCAGCGGTCAGTATGGTTGCGGCAGTGGGCAGCTGATATTGTAGCCAAGAAATCGCTTACAGCGCTCCCTTTTGTGGGATTGCGCCTCTTTGGAGAAAAATTGGATTCTGTCACTAAAGGAGGTAAATTACCTCAGCGTAAGAAACAACGTTGTTCCTTTCGTGGAATGGCCTCTTTTAACCCTTCATTTCGGGGATCTAGATCTGGTAGAGGATCGGCCTTTTCAGCCCCTAGAGGGAATGCATGGAATGGAGGAAAGGGACGTGGCCGTCCAAGTCAGAATTGGGGGTCCAAAACCAAATCTGCCACTAAGCCTGCTCAACAATGAGGGGACGCCCTCACCCTTATGGGTGGGGGGACGGCTGCGGTTCTTCTTCCAGGTCTGGGTTCAGGAGGTATCAGACAATTGGGTTCTGGAAGTAGTCTCTTCCGGTTACAAACTGGAATTCATGTCCCGGATGCCGTCAGATCCGGCAATTGCGCAGGGACTGCGGGCAGCAGTAGCGAATCTGTTAAACATGGCTGTTATCGGCCTAGTGCCTCCAGCGGAAAGGGGTTTGGGGTTTTACTCCAACATATTCACGGTACCCGAAAAGGACGGCTCTGTTCAGCCTATCCTAGACCTAAGGAGACTCAATCAATTTATCCGTTTCAGAAAATTCTGCATGGAGTCTGTGCGATCAACGATTGATGCTCTCCGTCAGGGGGACTTCATGACATCCATAGACATCAAGGATGCTTATTTGCACATTCCTATTTTCCGGGTCACCAGAGATTTCTCAGGTTCTCGATAGAAGACCAGCATTATCAATTTGTGGCCATTCGGCCTTACCTCGGCCCCAAGAGTATTTACCAAGATGGTGGCAGGAGTGATGGCTATATTCAGGGTCCAGGGCATCCGCATCCGCATTGTGCCTTTTCTGGACGACCTTCTTATCGCGGCCTCCTCCCTCGAACAATCAGAGTTGGACACCAGGATGGTGGTCTCTACGCTAGAGAGGTTCGGATGGGTAATAAGTTACCCCAAATCCTCTCTCTGTCCGTCCAGGGAAATTCCCTTCCTGGGCCTGATTCTGGAATGGTTCTGATTCAGGACTTGATTTGTCTATTCTTGTCCAACCCTCGTCAGTCTATCTGTCTAGGGATGAGACTAGTGGGATTGATGGTAGCTGCATTTGAGGCAGTCCCGTTTGCCCAGTTTCACATAAGGACGCTTCAGCTCTTCCTCTTGGCAAAGTGGGACAGGTGCCCACTATCATTAAATCAGACTTGTCTATTGTCTCCCCACGTTTTGCAGTCCCTTCAGTGGTGGTTAATATCGCACAACCTCCAGAAGGGCAAGTCATTTCTGACTCTGCGTTGGGAACTGGTTACCACGGATACCAGCCTGGTAGGCTGGGGGGGCTTCTGGAAGAAGCATCAGTTCCAAGGATTGTGGGGGCCTCAGGAGGCTCATTCTCCAATCTATGTATTAGAGCTTCGGGCCATACGTCTTGTTCTACTTCGACTGACCCATTTCTTACAGGGTCTGCCAGTTTAGATTCGGTCAGACAACAGGGAGGGACTCGCAGTTGGGGTGCCCTCCGGGAAGTGTCTCTGATTCTTCAGTGGGCAGAGATCAATGTTCCCTGCATATCAGCAGTTTACATTCCGGGGATAGAGAATGTGGAGGCAGACTCCCTGAGCAGGGGATGTTCTCGTCAGGGAGAATGGTCTCTCAATCCAAGGGTCTTTCAGTTCCTCTGTCACAAGTGGGGGACTCCACGGTTGGACCTGTTTGCTTCTCGCCACAATTACAAGCTGCCAGCTTTTGTGTCTCTATCCCAGGATCCTCTGGCAGTGGCAGCGGATGCCATGTCTCTAGCCTGGAAGGATCTGGGGTTCCTATATCTGTTTCCCCCATTCTCCATGATCAGCAAGGTGGTGCGCAAGCTAGCACTGGAGGAGGCGCCAGCAATTCTGGTGGCGCCAAGGTGGCCAAGACGTCTGTGGTACGCAGACGTCGTAAGGCTGGCAGTGGATCGTGTCCATCTGCCTCTTCTTCCAGATCTCATCACTCAGGGTCAACTTTGTTACCCCAATTTACAAACGCTGGCTTTGACGGCATGGCTGCTGAAGTCTCCATCTTGGAAGAAGGTCTTTCTGATGCGGTTATTCAGACTCTTATTAGAGCTAGGAAGAAGTCTTCCTCTGTCATTTATTACAGGACTTGGAGGTCCTATATTGATTGGTGTGAATCCAAGGCTTTGCCCTGTAGAGTATTTTCTATTCCTAGAATTCTGGAATATCTGCTACGAGGTCTGGATATGGGATTCCAGATTAGGACTTTGAAAGGGCAAGTCTCTGCCTTGGCAATTTTCTTTCAAAGATCGTTTGCTCTTCATCCTTTGGTTAAGACCTTTTTCCAAGGAGAATGTGCGGCCTCCCAGAAAGCCTTTACTTCCTGTTTGGGATCTTAATTTGGTGCCTTCGGCTATGCAAGCTGCTCCCTTTGAGCCATTGCAGGATATTCCTATTCTTACTCAGAAGGTTGTCTTTTTGGTTGCTATTACTTCTGTCCGCCGAGTTTCTGAACTGGCGGCTTTGTCTATTCAAACCCCTTATTTTGAGAGGCATCAAGATAAGGTTGTTTTCCGTTTTAAACCGGATTTCCTTCCTAAGGTGGTGTCTGCTTTCCACCTAAATCAGGATATAGTTCTTCCTTCCTTGTGTCCTAAACCTAGTAACGACAAGGAAAGGGTCTTACATTCTTTGGATGTAGTTCGTTGTGTTAAGTATTATTTAGTTACTACCTCGGCCTTCCGCAAGACGGATGCATTTTTTGTTGTGCCTTCTGGGCCCAAGAAGGGTTTTGCTCCTGCCAAATCTTCCCTTAGTAGGTGGATACGTCAGGCTATCATTGGGGCCTATATGGCGAAGGGTCACCACTCATTCTACTCGTGCTATTGGAGCCTCTTGGGCTTTTCAGCACCAAGCTTCTGTTGAACAAGTCTGCAAGGCTGCGACTTGGTCTTCTGTGCATACTTTTTCTAAATTTTACAAGGTGTGCGGGCCTCAGCGGATGCTGTTTGTGGCCGCAAAGTTCTGCAAGCTGCAGTAATTTAAGTTATGCATTATTCCTTTGGGATCCCCACCCATTATAGACACTGCTATTGGATGTCCCAAGTGTCATGATTATCGGGAAGTGGGGTGTGTGACATACTAGGAATAATATCATTTTGTGAGATACTCGCCTGTAAAATGGTTATTACGAGTATGTCACACCCCCCACTTCCCCCGCCATTTTTTGTTCGAGGGATCCTTTATATGGTGATTATTATTATTTCAAATAATTTTACAATTATTGAATATAATTGGCTCTTTTTGCTCTAAGGGATCCTTTATTTGGTGGTATTATTCTCATATAATTTTACAATTATTGAATATAATTTCCTCTTCCTGGTTCTTCACTGCTGTTTTAAAAGGACTGAGGAATAGTGGGAGGAACCCAGTACTTATGGACCAGGAGGGGCTCCTTTTTTCCATGTCATCTCTGCACGATCGCCCTCTGCAGGCCGGGTTCCCAAGTGTCATGATTATCGGGAAGTGGGGGGTGTGACATACTCGTAATAACCATTTTACAGGTGAGTATCTCACAAAATGGTATTTTTCGACAAATCCCTTGAATGGGGTCTAACAAATGGGTTACATAAATGCATGAAGTAAGCACATATATTATCATAAAAAGAGTAAAAGCGGTTATCAAAAGTTTAGCCATCTCAGTCCCAGAGTCCAGCAAAGAACTGGTCAAGGGCTGGGGCTTCTTCGTCTGTTCTTTCCTCTTCAGGGACCCTAGATCCTCCGCATGGGTCATCATTTTCATGCTTTTCCTGTGCTCTAGGTAGCACAGTCTGCTTGTCCTCCGCTCTAGGTAGCGGTGTCTGCTCTTTTCCTGGGCACCTCTTCACTCGGGACGCGTTCACCCATGACTGGCAATCCTCCACTTGCACTGGTTCTGGTCATTGCGATCACCATGGTTGGAGCACCAAAGGTTAGTCCTGCTTCTTTCTCTGATTCAGCTACTGGACCATGACCGCGTCACCTACTTCAAAATGATGGGTGGCGCCCTGTGAAGAAAAAGGGAGGTGCAAGACAGAGGTGCAAGCCACATTTCTTTCAACATTTCCAAAGTTTTAATCCGCTTCCTCACATATTCTGTATCGGGTCTAAGTCCCCTCTTTCTAACTTAAAGGGCACCCTAGCCCAGGATGTGGGCAATGGTCTTTCCATTAAAACCTCAAATGCTGAATACCCAGTGACCTAAGAAGAGGTCATTCTAATTTGTTGCTAATCCTACTCTGGGAAGGACCCTTTTACATTTAGCATCAGTCCCCCCCTGTGGCTTTTCTGATTTTATCTTTTATGGTCCTATTCCCTCTTTCAACTATTCCTGATTTCTGTGGGTGGTAGAGGATGTGAAATTTCCACTCTATCCTATCCGATTTCTCTAGACCCTGACATACCTTCACGGTAAGGGATGGGCCATTTGGATTTATCTGCAAAGGATAGCCTCATCTAGGAATAATCTCCTGTGTGAGAATTCTTACCACAGTCTTGGCATCTTACCTCGTCCTCACAAAAAAATTCAACCCATCTTGAGAATATATCCAGTATCACTAAAATATACTCCTGTCTTTTCCCTAATCTAGGTGTGTGAGTGAAATCAATCTGCAGATGTGTGAATGGGGTTGTTGAATATGTCAGCTTCTCATGTCGTCTTCCAGACTCTGTCCTATGCCATGATATTGGGAAATTTAAAGAGGTGCACTAGATGTTGCATGGTTTACCTAGTTTTCCCCTCTTTGCACAAAAGTCCATTCTGGTCTTTGTGCACTCCTGCTTTTTCCCAATCCTCCCTGTCTTTTATACTAGCATATTTTTGTAAGTACGTCAAAGTCTGGGATATGTAAATGCCCATGTTAACACCAGAAATAACCCTCTCTGACCAAAGTAAAGGGTGCAGCCATTTCCACCACCATTGCACACAAGGCCAGGGGTCCGAGACGCACAGGCCTGCCCTGTATCTGCTCAGGGACCTCCTTTGAGAAACAGGGCTCCTCCATACTCTTGTGCCAGGACACTTGCCAACGGTTTTACAGTTTTGTCCCTGGCAAATGGGTAACACATCTTGCCATAATTGGGTAAACCTAACCCTGGGGCTGTCACCAAAGCATTTCTCAAATACACAAAAGCATTGCACATTTAATTTAACCATTTCAGGGTGTCAGGTTTATCAGCATGCGCCTGAGCTCTCAATATGCTGTCACATTCTGAACAGTCTGGAATCCATTGGCGGCAGTAACCTGTCATACCAAGGAAGGTTAGCATGTCCTTCTTGGTAAGTGAGCAGGGCAGACCCGTGATAGCAGCTATTCTTTCATGGCTCACTTCTCCAATTCCCTGGGGAAGCAGAAAACCCAGGTAATCTAGGCGTATCAGGCTTGTTGACATGGGTGCAGTTTTCTGAAAGTAATCCCTCAATTTTTTGGTCGCACAGGGTTTCCCTAAAAAAAAAAAAAAAAAAAAAGCAGAATAATAAGCACATTTTCCTGTATCAATATGCAAACAAGAAAAAAAACAAGCTAAATTTGAAAGTGCGAGGTCCCCCGAGCAGAACAATACCCAACATGCATAGCTACTTTTAACCCTTTTAACCCTTCTAGGCCAGCTACGCGAGACTCACGTAGCTGACTTTAAACCCCCATAAAAAAAAACTATTAAAGATACAGACTTACCTCATTTGGTAGTGCCAGCGATTCACTTCAAGAATCAGCTGATTTTCGCCCCCCGGGCCTCTGATCTTCAGGAGGGGGCCCGTAATAGCACCCCCCCCCCCCCCCGCGGCATCTGAAAGAAAAAAAAAATAGATAAAAATGAAATGGGTCTTCTCTTCACCCGGGGGAGCTCCGATCCCCCCCCCCCCCGGACTTACCACTCTTCAGGTGAGGACCCAGCAACGGGCCCTCACTGTCCTCTTCCTCCGGCGCTGGCCCCACCCCTGCGGCTAGCAGGTGACTTGCCATAACCCCCAGCCTCCCCATTACCTGCCTCCCCAAGGGCCAGGGGGAGGCAGAAGGGCCCGGGCCACTTAGTGGCTATGTGGGCTAGTAGTTAAAAAACCCTTAAATTCCCCCCAAAAAATGACGTAGGGTCCCCCTTACCCAGCATTACCGACCCGGACCAGCTATGGGGGCTTGTAGAACAGGGCGCAGGGGCCAACGCTGGCCCCATAGCTGGTCCGGGTCGGTAATGCTGGGTAAGGGGGACCCTTCGTCATTTTTTGGGGGGAATTTAAGGGTTTTTAACCCTTAAAATTCCCAAAAAAATGAGGTCCCCCCATGTCATTTTTTTTTTTTTTTTAAGTTAACCCCTTACAACTATGCAATCATATTGCATAGTTGTATCCTATCTGAAATCTCCTAAACTGCTGTTTCAGTTTTCTGGGCAGGAAAGGGTGTCTACCAATACATATGTGGTACCGTGGTAACCGGGAGAAATGGGGCTTTCACATGCAATAATATTTTATTAACAAACTTAATTTTTTATTACAAAAAAACACTACAAATTGTAAAAAATAGATTTTTTTTTTTTGCACATATTTCACCCAAAAGAATTGAGAATACACTAAAAAAAGGCCAAACAAGACATTTCATGTTGAAGCCCAGACTCTGCTGAAAAAAAAATATATATTTTCCTGGAAAATCCCTGGAAATCCCTTCAAAAAACAAGGTTGAACATGTGTAGCGCAAAAACGTTAAAAGTAGTCTGGCAACAGAGTGTGACAAAAAATCTAGGTAGGCTGGCGCTTAAAGGGTTAATTGCCAGCATACTTGAGATTTTGTCACCCTCTGTTGACAGGTCATTTTTCACCATTTTGCACTATATTTAACTGTGATGATTTTGCCGGATTTTCCAGGCAAATGTTATATTTTTTTTTTTTTTGCGGCAGAGTTTAGGTTTTAGTTTTTTTTCTCAGATTTTTCCAAACACGAAAAAAGTACAACAAAACACAAAAACACATACATAGGGTACAGTCGAGTAGAAAAGCAAAAAAGAGAAATCCGCCCCCTTGTCCCCCCGCATGTCTGCCGCCCTGGAGCGCGCCCGCGATATACTCCCCCACCCCCCCACCAACGGCAAGTTATACATGAGCCAAGGTACACAGAGTGACCGACCGTTAGTGTTTGCATCCCATACCCCTAGCCGTAGGTATTTTTGTCACCAGGAGATGGACCGGTCTCCAAGGACGAGGGTCGGGGCCGTTGCCGGGGAGCATATGGTCAGGGCAGAGAAAGCGGGTGGGAGGGAGCTTCCCACGTTGGGGCAGCCTCAGCTGTCCCACACGGCGCCCCCGCCAACCGCACAGGCAGCTGGTGTGCAAAGCGTCCCGTTTCCATGTCCATCACGCCCCGTCTACCCGCGGCTCACCGGTGAGGGGAGACAGGACGACCACACGGGCAGAACTAATTTCAATGCGATTCTGTAAGGTGTGCAGGGAATAAATCAAATTCCAGTCCCGCGCTGTGCCCGGCGAGAGCTGAGCCCAAAAATCAATTATTCTAAGCATACAGCACGTCCTGCTCCAGAATAGTAATAACATGTGGGTAATCCTCGGCCTCAGGCGCCGTGCACTGCAGACATGTAGAAAACAAGCGCCTCCTGGCCCTACATATACCGAAGGACCTTCCACAAATCCCCAGATTTCTCTGCAGTGCTGAACTGCGAAGACATGAAGTATCACGCTCTCGCAGGCGAGCGGGGCTTTACAGCCCGAGGCCCTGCGGGACTATTTCCACCCGTCCTCTTCAGAAGAATATGCCTCCCAGCCTGGGCTGCGCGGGTCGGGTGAAGGTAGGCAGCACCTGGTGTGCTGAACGGAGCCACGCTCCACCGCAATCCCCCTCCATAGGGTAGGCGGTCAGGCCGATGGTGAGCCTCTAGTGGATGCCCCTCCCGTAATCTTGCCCGTGCCCCTCACAGACAGTCCATGGACGCTGTCCGCTTCTCCCTCGCTTCCTCCCGTAACTCGGGGGAAAAGAAGGGGGGGGGTATGTGTGGCAGCCCTAGTGTTAAGTATCGCGTTAAGACCTTTGGCATTTTATTTGGTGTCAGTGTCGCGCTTTTGCTATACAGTGCGAGCTGTTTGTCTTTCATTAACAACTGCCTAGACGGCAGCATCATTTCCAGAGTGTCAGCATCTTATGCATACACCTTATATCCAACTGTTCCACTTATTTCTGTTGGTTAGAACTTCGCACTCTTTGGGGGAGGCGGAGACTCGGCATGACGCGCTCCGCGTCACAGCCTGGCCTGGCCCACCCCTCGAGGTTCGCCTGGCGCCATTTTGACTATCTTCGCGCGCGCATGGTGCGGTTCTTCTCCTCCCTTGGTCATGTAAGTGCCCTCCGGGGCGGCATGGTTCTATGTCTATCAGGCTGCGCATGGCACTGACTCCACCCCTCTTGTCCCATTATGTCTTTCAGACGCCAGGACTTCGGTGGCTTCTCCCGGCCTAACATATATTACAGCGGGTCCACATAACAAATTTTCCCACATTCCTAGCGGGTCTTGGGGCATCCAGGGTTGCCTATTGCATAAATCCCTGTGGGCATACTGCTTGATAATCACCATATGGAGGCATTTCAGAATTATGTAACCGGGGTCCCTCCGGGACATGACCGGCTGTGTGCAGTGTGTGGTCAGCCCCAGGCTGAGGCTGACAGAGCACGGGTCTGCGGACAGTGTGCAGAACAGGCAGGTTTGCCAATGGCGGCACCTCACTTCAATACTCCCGTCTCCCCGGACCTAAATATCACTCATGATGAGTCCCACTCGAGCGGGGATGACCTGCAATCCGTGCCGCGCGTGCTGCCTACGGCGGAGCAGGTGCTTTCTGGATTGGCGGAGCGTATGGGCCCTGGTAAGAAGCGGTTCCTGACGCCTCCTGGCTCTCCGGTTCCTAATGATACCGATGACTCTGCTGATATGCAGGACCTTGATCCTTCTGAGGAAGGTGAGCTATTCTAAGATTTGGCCTCCTCGAACGAGATGCCCGGGGGCTGTGATGATTCTGAGCCCGGTTCTTGGGGCCTGTGTGACACAGATGAAATTCTTATTAAGATTTTTGAGGTTTTGTCAATCTCCCCCCCCCCCCCCTGGGGAGACCCCCAAGCCTAAGGAGAGTTTCCATACAGCGCCGCCGCGCTTGGAGTTTCTAGAACAGGAGCATTTCCAGAATCTTATATCCCAAGAATGGGAATCACCTTGTAAGCTTAAAGGGGTCCCAGGGGTCTGGGATTGGAAGTACCCTTTCCCTCCAGATGTGGTTAATTTTTGGTCAGCACCTCTTGTGGTGGACGCACCGGTTATAGGGGTCACAAACCCCCCTTTCATGACGGCTCCTTTTTACCGTACTCTTGGGGATGCTGATGACCGGCGCATTGACAGACTGGCTTCCCACACCTTCTCGTGTGCTGGGACGGCTCTGCGCCCGGTCTGTGCCGCGGCCATCACTGCGGTGGCCGCCAGGACTCTTGTTAGAAAAATGCTAGATCACCGTCCTGAGGACCTCCCTTGGGGGGTGTTTAATGCGCTATCAGACTGTGATGCGTTTGTGAAGTTTATTCTATCAGCACTGGACGACACCATTAAGATGTGTGCTAGAACCTCTGCCCTTGTGGTAACTATTCGCCGCCTGGTGTGGCTGCGACAGTGGGGTGCTGACGATGCTACAAATAAGGCTCTCACTTGCCTTCCCTTCAGAGGACGGCGGTTATTTGGGGCCCGTTTGGACCTTTTTGGGAAAAAGGGTAAAGCACCCTTGCGCAGAAGGCCGCTCCGGCCCCCCCGGAGCAGGGCCACCCCTCCACCTCCCTTCGTTAGTGTCAAACGCGAACCTGAGGTGTGCTTCCAACTGTTCGGTGTGGATTTCCACCATGGGGCGGGCAGGCAACGCCCTGGGCCCTCTGGCAGGACTAAGTCCAAGTCTGCCAAGACCTCCCAAGCATGAAGGGATGCCCTCGCCCTTCTGGGCGAGGGTACTGCTGCAGCAGCTGTCTCCCATCTAGGAAGGTACCTCCTCCTTCTGGTGGTTCCAGGAGGTAGTTCCCCCTGGACACAGGATAGCTTCTGCTGGGTGGTCCCCCTCAATGGTTGTCAGGGTGCTTCTTGCCCCTGCTTTTCCTTCAGGAATTGGCGCAGGCCGTACTGGGCTTACAGAGTTTGGGCTTACTTATAGGTTGCCCTTAACAGTATGGGGCTATGGCCTCTATATTAACCTTCCTCCTCCCCTCTTCAGTATGGGGCAGTCTGGACCACGCTGGCCTATGGTAGGCCTGGCAATTCTACTCTCACAGGTAGTCCCTATGTGACACCTCTGTCTTAGGACACAGGCGCCTGTGCAAGGGGGGCTTCCTGCCCCCTGTGGAGTACTAGATCTTCTTAGTTACCCTTGTGTCTGCTGGACACCAAGTCCATTACTAGACGGTGTTACAGGACCAACCCTGCGGGTTGAGGCATTAATTGGGGCCTCTCTTTCGCTCTCAGGCTACTCGCCATGGTGCGAATGGGGGTGATGTCTCGGACATACCTGGGGGGGGCGTCTACTTTAGGACCTACCGGGTCGTCTTTCCTTACTCCCCAGTCCCTACGTCAGGCCAAGTGGATTGGTCGGCCAGCGGTGCTCCCTGGGAATTACTGGATGGGTGCCCAGTCACCTCAATCCCTCATGGTCCCTTATCCGCTATCCCTATTCCTGGGATTCGGTTCAGGCTTGAGCCTTCTTCTCTGGCAACAAGGGGACTCCCGGTTTCGGGGGTACTATCCCCCCTTTTTTTTACAGACACCTTACGTTCACCAGGCGGGATGACAGCTGGTGGGCCCGTTGGTGGCATATCCGATAATGTCCCTTGTATACCGAGCACTTGGGCCCTCCGGCACAGTAGGTTTGTGTACTTACATGGGATTCCAGCTCCCCTGGGGCTTGGTCTGTGCTCATTTCCCCTTGGTCAGGCGGTTCCCCTTGAGCTGATCATATTCAAGGGCCCCGTCAGGGGGCACCCCCTTACTTACTTACATCTCCCAGTGAATGGTCACCTTGGGTACCAAGTCTCGCAGGTTGGCGGGGGAGGGGAATTCTTCCACAATCCCGTGTGGTTCCTAGGTAGGGTCCCCAGAGGGTCCATCTTACCTGCTGGTTTTGTTGAAACGGTGTGTCTTCCGTTGACTCTATATGGCTGGACTTCTCCTCTTTTAGGATCTGTCTATTGGGGACTCCTGGTCTGTTGGATGACAATGGCCTGTTTTATTATTGGTCTGAAGATTGAGACAGGATGCTCCCTCTGGAGGGTCCCTGATCCTGCCTTGGGCGGGGGTCTACGTCCCCTGCTTCTCAGCGGTATTCGCTCTAATGGATGCTCTTTAGCGGCAGGTTATGCTATCCTGGTGTCGCTCTGGGAGCCCACTAGTGTGGCTGTGTTGGGTCTCCCTTATAACTCAGGGGCTCTGCCCTTGTTTTTACTGTCCCAGAATATTCTGACTATGGTCATGGGGGCTGAGCAATCTTAGGCATAAACTTGCTATTTTATATGCCTTCTCTTCATCACCCTACTTGTGGGGTTCTGTGCACGGTCGGCCTGATAGAGAGACCCGTGAGATGGATGGCCTTGTGAGCTGTGGTTCGCAGATGCCTCTGCTGAAGTCTGCTGACCTGTTCGCTCTCTCAGGAGTGCGGTTCTGCCCTGGTCAGGCCCTTTCCTTTGTCGTCCCAATATAAGGTCTCTTGTCTGGGGATTGACTGCTGATTCATTCACCCCTTGGAGATGGGCCTTATCTTCTGGGTGACTCAGTATATGGAGGGGCTGGGAGCCAGCTTCCCCAGCTTCCCCTTCCTCCGTCTGTTGGGGTTTTGTGGTATACCCATATTGATTGGCATGAGTCTTGGTCTCTTCCCTGTTAGATGTTCTCTGTCCCCAGGGTTTTAGAGTCATTACAGCATAAGTTTGGGGTTGGCTCCCCATCTGGGGACTCTGAAGGTTCAGGTTCTGTCCTGGCTGTTTTCCTGCAGGAGTTTGGTTCTGTCTCCCTTGTGGGGATTTCTTTTGGGGATTGCTTAGCTGCATCTCCCAAGTAGTTCCATGGTCCCTGTGGGGATCAATTTTCATTTGTTTACCCTGCAGATTTTTCCTGGGGACTTTTGCTGGATGCTGTCTGAGCTGCTTTGTAGTCCAAGTCGCTTTTCTGGGGGCTCCTGACTCCGTCAGACGTGTGCCTGAGACGGTGGATCTGGTTACTTAACCTTGGCTCGATGTGTGTGTGTGTATATATGTGTATATATATATATATATATATATATATATATATATATATGTCTATAGGCATCCCATGCCGTGGGGGTGTTCCTTCTTACACCGGGCCTCCGGTCCAAGTGGTCTGTATGATCATTGTTTTAGTCCTTTTAGTCCAACTATGGACATTATTCTTAATAATACTAATATGAGGGGCTACATTCCCTCTACAGGTGTTGCAATTTTTCCTCATGAGGGTTTCCATGTCCCTTAGGGGGACTGATGCTCTTGGAGTCTGCGGGCGCCTCCTTATTTATGCGCCTGATATCTCCTGTTCCAGCGCCACTGCGCCCTTTGGATTAATCCTTCTTGGATGTCTCCTGGTCCTGAGTAAAGCCATTGGCTTCGTGTTAGGGGTCAGTATTCCCGCCTTTGGTCGGGTGACCTGTTCTATATTCCCTTAGGGGGTGTTACAAGTTTTCCACGAGGCTTCTGTTGCCTGTGGGCTGGCTGGGTCGTTACACTGGCCTATTTCCTTTTTAGGGGAAAGAATCCCCCCTTTTCCAGTTTATTCCATTATATTGGTGCTTGGGTACCACTGGCCCTTCAGCACCAGGGTTTTTTTCTGTTGAATAAGTTGCTAGACTTATGGCTTGTCTCTGTTCATACTTTCAAGGTCTTGTTATGAGATTGACGTTAGAGCCTCTGCTCATGTCATGCCTGTTGCAAGTTTTTGCAGGTGACAGCGCCTTTACTGTCCACTGTGCCTTGTTTTTTCCTGGGGATCCCACCCTGCTTTACGGACACTGCTATTGGATGTCCCACATGTTATTACTATTCTGGAGCAGGACGTGCTGTATGCTTAGAATAATACAACTCTGAAGTACTCACCTGTAGAGTTGATATTATATGCATACAGCACGTCCTGCTCCACCCCACCCTGGTTTCACTTGTTCTGGATCCCCTGTATGGTGATTGTTATCAATTGATATTACCAGTTTTCTGTGTGGTCACAGTTGGCCACTCTCCTGAAGTCTCCTGAATGTCATTTTTATTTTTTACTTTTTGTACATGTAATATCGGCGGAAGCGGGGGCGCCTATTCTGGGCACTCCCCTGCAGCCAGGGGGCTGGGTGGGGGATGGAAGCCCCCCTCGGATGAAGAGGAGACCTGGTCGGTTCGATAGAGGGGTCAGGTGAGTGCCATTTACTTTTTTTGCCCACTAGCAGGGAGGAAAGCCAGGTAAGTAAAATGTTTCCTAGCTGGTGCTAGAAGGGTTAAATGTGGCTTGGAGGACTATTGCAAAAACTACTAGCCAATACACATAGCCCTAGGCCAAATGTGACCTGAAACAAAAGGCAAAGATGGTCTGTGTCTCCTTATCCACTGGGACATTGAAATCAATGTTGCTATACCAGCCTGTGTCAAGAAATGGAGGTGAGAAGAGATGGCACAGGCACTATTGGGGCAATTGGTATCTCTAAACAAATCTCCTAATTTCAATGTGGTTCTGTAAGGTGTGCAGGGAATAAATCAAATTCCAGTCCCACGCCGTGCCCAGCGAGAGCTGAGCCCAAAAATCAATTTTTTTTTCCCCTAATGATTTGACCTTGATTTGATATATTATTGTTGGAGTATATGAGGATATTGATTTACAATGAGTTTCTACTAATTATTGATGCACTATAACTTTAGGAATTTAGCACTTAATATCACGATTGTTGTCTTTGAAAGTTTTAGTTTATTGTATATAGATATATGGTTAGGTCCTATGGCAGCTAGGTACAACAGCGCCCCCTTCTGGCAGAATCTGAGATTTTGTACCTTTATATATTTTTTAGTATAATCAGACTTTATTGATTTTCGATGAATACAACAAAAAAAGGGGGAATACATACAATTAGCAATTGAGAAACAGGGGAATGGGAATACAAGGGGGTAAATAACAAATAATGAAATACTATGCAGATCGAGATAGCGATACTCAAGCCAATATCAGTAATGGTACCAATTAGAGATGAGCGAACTTTTGAAAAATTCGATTCGACTGATTTGCCGAATTTTCCGACAAAAATCGCTTCGACCCGAATTTATTTGCGACGAATCGCTATTAAAAACTGCTATTTCTGAGCCTCCTAGAGCCTCAATAGGGTTGTAAACCATTCTGCCTTGCTGTAACACACATAGGATGCGTGCTGGGTTAGTGAAATAATACTGTAAATAATTAGGACATGCAGATCAGAGGCATCACTATTAGAATCCCAGAACGGCACAATTACAGAGAGTTGAGGTGGCATTACTATGAGGGGCCCCTATATTGCCTGATAAACACACCCTGGAGCTGGCAGCAGCAGGAGCCCAAATATTGGCTGAATGACACCCTGGAGTTGCAAGCAGCAGCAGCAGGAGCCCAAACATAGCTTGAAAGAGACACTGGAGTTGGCAGCAGGAGCCCAAAAATTCGCTGAACGACACCCTGGAGTTGCAAGCAGCAGCAGAAGCCCAAACGTTGGCTGAAAGAGACACTGGAGTTGGCAGCAGGAGCCCAAAAATTGGATGAATCACACCATGGAGTTGCAAGCAGCAGCAGCCCAAACATTGGCTAAAAGAGACACTGGAGTTGGCAGCAGGAGCCCAAAAATTGGATGAATCACACCCTGGAGTTGCAAGCAGCCCAAACATAGCTTGAAAGAGACACTGGAGTTGGCTTCAGGAGCCCAAAAATTGGATGAATCACACCCTGGAGTTGCAAGCATCAGCAGCAGGAGCCCAAACATAGCTTGAAAGAGACACTGGAGTTGGCAGCAGGAGCCCAAAAATTGGATGAATCACACCCTGGAGTTGCAAGCATCAGCAGCAGGAGCCCAAACATAGCTTGAAAGAGACACTGGAGTTGGCAGCAGGAGCCCAAAAATTGGATGAATCACACCCTGGAGTTGCAAGCAGCAGCAGCCCAAACATAGCTTGAAAGAGACACTGGAGTTGGCAGCAGGAGCCCAAAAATTGGATGAATCACACCCTGGAGTTGCAAGCTGCAGGAGGAGCCTAAAAATTGGATAATTAACACCCTGGAGTTGCAAGCATCAGCAGAAGCAACAGGAGCCCAAACATTTCTTTAAAGAGACACTGGAGTTGGTGGCAGCAGCAGGAACCTAGAAATTGGCTGGAAGGCACCCTGAAGTTGGCAGGAGCACATACATTAGCTGGAAGGCACACACTGGAGTTGGCAGCAGCATAAGCAGGAGCCCAAACATTGCTTGAAAGACACCATGGAGTTGGCAGCAGCAGCAGGAGGCCAAAAATTGGTTGGAAGGCACACCCTGAAGTTGGCATCAGCAGGAGCACAAAAATTGGCCTAAAGACATAAATATGTTTTGCACCATTTGGAAAGTGTAAAACGTGGCACCATGCTGAATCTAGTCACATGTATCAGCCATTGGTAGGTGGAAATCCTGGCTGATCCATTTCTGATTCATTTTGACAAAGGTGAGTCTCTCCACATTTTTAGTTGACAGACGAGTTCTCCTCGCCGTAACTATGGCCCCCGCCGCACTAAACACCCACTCAGATGGCACGCTATTTGCCGGGCAGGACAGCTTTTCCAGGGAAAACTCTGCTAGTTGCGGCCACAAGCCAAGTTTGGCTGCCCAGAAGTCCAGCGGATCCTCAAGGTGTGTTGATATGGTCATGTCAAGGTATGACATGACCTGCTGGTTGAGGTTCTGCTCCAGGTCTTCCTGCTGCTCATGAGTAGCCTCACTATGCGGGTGTAGAAAGCTACTCATTAGCGACTGAAGACTGAGGCTGCTGCTGATGGAGCTGCTGCTGCTCCTGCCAACCCCCCAGCAGGCATGGCAGTGGAAGGTGAGCGCAGAGGTCCCCCCGAGTCAGATCTGCGAGAGTATGGACCATGGCGCAGATAGGCATCGGCCAACTGACTACGTAGAATGTCTTTGTAGTAGTTCAGTTTGTCCTCCCTCTCGGCGGGTTTAAAAAATGCCCCCATTTTGTGCCGGAAGCGAGGGTCCAATAAGGTGGACAGCCAGAAGTCATCCCGGCTACAAATGGAAACAATTCTGGGGTCACTACGCAAGCACGTGAGCATGCTTCCTGCCATTTGCGCAAGTGACTCGGAGGGACTACCTGTCTCCATCTCCACTGCATACTGCCACCGTGTGTCCGGGTCCTCTGTTTCGCCTTCCTCAAAACCCTCTAGCTCCTCTGGCTGCTCCTGCTCCTCCTCTCCTGTCCGCTGACTAGATAAACCAGCCAAGCCTAAACTGTGCTTCACTGGGCAACTCCTCCTCCTCTTCCTCCTCCTCCAGTTCAGCTCCAACGGGGTTCATGTGGCTGTAAGATGTAGACGCCATGTCTCCAGTGCCCTGACCAGCCATGGTTTCCAACATGTGCTGTAGTACATGAAGCAGTGAAATTACGTCATTCATCCCGTAATCCTGCCGACTGACAAAGTGGCTTTCTCAAAGGGCCTGAGCAAACGGCAGGTGTCACGTATGAGCTACCACTGGTTGGCATTGAAGTTACACAGGGGAGTCCCCCTATCCGCTTGGATCATCAGGAAATCCGTGATGGCTTTTCTCTGTTCATATAATCGGTCCAACATGTGAAGGGTGGAATTCCAACGGGTGGAAACATCGCAAATCAGACTGTTGGGGGATACCGTTCTGACGCTGTAGCTCAAGAAGGGTGTGTTTGGTGGTGTATGAGTGGCTGAAGTGCATGCAAAGTTTCCTTGAAGTTGTTAGGATGTCTTGCAGATGGGGGGAACACTTCAGAAACCGCTTGACAACCAGATTGAAGACGTGAGCCATGCAGGGCGCATGGGTCAGGCTTCCTTGGCGCAGCGCAGACAAAATGTTCTTCCCATTGTCTGTAACCATGGTTCCCATTTTAAGTTTTCTTGGATTAAGCCATGTTTGGATTTCCTGATGAATACATTTAAGCAGTTCCTCCCCTGTGTGACTCAGTTCGCCAAGACAAACCATGTGAAGCACTGCGTGACACCTCCGTGCCCTGCACACATGGTAGACTGGAGGGGCAGTGAGACTAGAGCCTAGAGTGGAGGGTGAGGAAATGGCGGAGGATGAGGAGGCCTAGAGTGGAGGGTGAGGAAATGGCGGAGGATGAGGAGGCCGAGTCGCACGGTGTCACAGGCCCAACGGGCAGGGAGTGCTAAGGCCGAAGCGGCGTGACCTGTCCAAGTTGCTGCTGCTGCAAAGGGACCACATTCACCCAGTGGGCCGTAAACAACATGTACTGTCCCTGACCGTAGTTACAGCTCCAGATGTCGGTGCTGCCATGCACTTTCCTCCCGTTGGGGCCGTTAAATGGGAGATATTGTTTAATAATACAGTGAGAAATCACTATTATCAAGGGGGCGTCATTTAAGGGCACTTGGTGCCATACTTATATGTTATACACATGTGAAGGATCTGATGGTTGTTTTCTTGCCTTGCAGATCCTGGGATCCCTGCTTATGCTAGCCCTCCGGCTCTATGTGCCTGGCTAATTATTGGGATTAATTTGAATGTTTATATACATAGACTATATATAAGTATATATATATAGTTTCTATTAAAGGGGACCTAAACTTAAAAAAAAAAAAAAAAAAAAAATTTTATATAAATCCTCCCTTCCGGGACATTACTAAAATAAAGGGGGCATCCCGGGTCGGCTTATGCCTTAAAAGTCCCATTATTGCAAATACCATAAATCACCATATGGAGGCTTCCGTAGATTCCGGAAACGGTTCTGCTGTTCCGTTTGGGGGGTGCGTAGGTTGTGGGGTTCCACTCCCAGCTGATGATATCTTTATTTGCATCCCTTGTGCAAGACAGACTATTGCGCGCCAGTCCGTTGCTGCGGTGCCATCGCATCCTTCATCATCTACCTCTCCATCCCTATTCCGGACCCCGCATGACACTGTCAAAAGTGGGGATTCGCATTCCGAGGCAGCAGCACAGCCCTGCCCCCGGAAAATGATGCCCGTTAAAGCAGCGTTTAAAACCGCTACAAAACGAAGGCACCTGACTCCGGTACCTTCGGCTCCACAGGACCAGTTTTGTGAACCTGTGGAATGGTCCGATGGATCCCCTGACGAGGATGAACTCCCGTCAGATGAGCCGACAGGTCAGCATGTGGCTGATGAGATCGGCGATTGGTCAGAGGGGGTTGTTTTTGACACCCCCTCCATTCTGGCTCAAATGTTTAATATTTTGAGTTTAGATACGCCTGAGGCGGCCGCCCCGCCAAAGGGTCAGTTATTTAAAGAGCCTCAGCCGAGTTTGGTCTTTCCCAGACAGCACCACTTTGAGAGGGTGGTTCTTAAGGAATGGGAACATCCCACACGGTTATCTGGAATTCCTTCCAGTTGGGAAAAGCGTTATCCTTTTCCACCAGAATTGGTGAGGCTGTGGTCTGTCCCTCCGGACGTCGATACCCCTGTACTAGGACTCTCCAGCTCGGCTATGGTACAATCTGCTGAGACCACTGTCCCCAAAGATGGGGAAGATCGCAGGATTGACCAATACGCTCGACATGGTTTTATCTATTCCGGGTCAGCATTGCACCCGGTATGTGATTCAGCCCTTCTTGTATTGGCAATTAAGTCCCTAATTCAGGGGCTATATGATGATCTTGATCCCGCTTGCAAACAGTTCACTGCACTTAAGCAGTGTGAATCTTTTGTGGCTTATGTCCTGGCCGCTCAGGACGATGCGCTGACTATGAGTAGCAAGGCGGCAGCTATGCTGGTGGCTATTCGCAGGTCAGTATGGTTGCGTCAGTGGTCAGCAGACACGGCTTCCAAAAAGGTACTCACAGCCCTCCCCTTTTTGGGGTTGCGTCTGTTTGGGGAGAAAATTGATTCAGTCGCAAAAGATGGTGAGATGCCACAACGCAAAAGGCCTCGTGGTCCCTTCAGGGGGACAAGTTCCGGTAGGCCTTCCTTTCAAAGGTTCGGAGCGGGAAAAGGTACGTCCTTTCCCACTACCAGTGGCGCAGGTTGGACTCGGGGGAGGGGCCGTGGCCGGCCCACTCAGTCCTGGGGCACCAAGCCCAAGCCTGCTGATAAGCCCACTCAGCAATGAGGGGCTGCCCTCACCCGTGCGGGTGGGGGGACTATTGCGACACTTCTACCATTGGAACCATGTGGTTCTAGGCAGATGGATCCAGGAGGTAGTGTCGACAGGTCACAACCTGGAATTCGAGTCTCGCCCTCCCTCGCGGTCCATTCAGGGGTCGGTTCATCCCGGCCTGAACTCTCATCAAGACGCTGTGTGTCTTTCTTTTGCCCAAATTCGCATAAGAACACTTCAGCTATTTCTGCTAGCGTGTTTGGTCCAGCAACCTCTGTTGTTGGATTAGTCCTTCCAATTGTCCTCCCGTGTACGGCAGTTCCTCCTGTGGTGATTGGTCTCGACCAATCTTGTATAGGGCAGGTCTTTCCTGACCCTCCCTTGGAGAGGTGTCACCACGGACACCGGTCTTTCGGGATGGGACAGATTCTGGAAGGAGCTGTGTCTTCAGGGGCAGTGGAGGCCCCACTTACCCATCAGAGAAATGTCCCTGATCCAGACATGAGCAGTGTTCCATGTTCCCTGTCTCTTGGCGGTTTACATTCCAGAGGTGATGGAACAGGTAGCGGAACGGTTGAGCAAGTGCTCTCCCCGTGTGGAATAATAAGCTCTCCATCCTCGGGTGGTTCTCTTATTGTGTCTCCAATGGGAGACTCCGGAGGTGGACCTGTGGGCCCCTCATCCCTATCTCAGGCTCCCGAGCTTCGTGTCTCTCTCCCGGGATCCTGTGGCTCTGACAGTGGACGTCAGGTCCCTGAACTGAGGAGCTCTGGGATTTCTATACCTGTTTCCTCCGTGGCCCTTGCTGGGCAGAATTCTTCAGAAGTTGGCTCTGGAAAGGGTGTACGCCGTTCTCATGGCCCCAAGGTGGCCAAAGCGATTAAGGTTCGCAGACATCGTTTGGCTGTCAGTGGACCAGTTCATTCTGCTTCTTCGGCCCGATCTGCTCACTCAGGGTCAATTGTGTTACCTCAATTTACCAGCACTGGGTTTGATGGCCTGGCGGCTGAAACCTCCATCCTGAAGGAGGAGGGTCTTTCTGATTCAGTCATTAAGACTCTGATCAGTGCCCGGAAGAGGTCTTCTTCCATCACCTACTATAGGACTTGGAAAGCCTATATCACTTGGTGTGAGATAAGATCTTTTCCTTGTAGGGTCCTTTCGGTCCCCAGGATTCTGGAGTTTTTACAATTAGGGCTGGACTCTGGTCTCCAGCTAAGTACATTGAAAGGGCAGGTCTCTGCCTTATCTGTCTTTTTTCAGAAGCGTGTTGCGCTTAAACCTTTAGTTAAAACTTTTTTCCAGGGGGTTACGCATGTGCGGCCTCCCAGGAAACCATTACTCCCTGTTTGGGATTTGAATTTGGTTCTTTCGGCTCTTCAGGCTCCTCCTTTTGAGCCTTTGCAAGATATTGCGTTGTCTACCCTGACTCAGAAGATTGTCTTCTTGGTAGCGATCACTTCTGTCCGGCGTGTCTCAGAATTGGCGGCCTTAACTATCCAGGCGCCCTACTTCGAGAGGCATCGGGATAAAGTGGTCTTTCGGTTCAAGCCAGACTTTCTTCCTAAGGTTGTTTCTGCTTTTCATTTGAACCAAGATATTGTTCTTCCCTCCTTGTGTCCTAATCCTAAGAATGACAAAGAGAGGGTTTTGCATTGTTTGTATGTTGTACGCTGTGTTAAGTACTACTTGATTATCACGTCTCCTTTCCGTAGGACGGATTCCTTTTTTGTTGTGCCCCATGGGCCTAAGAAGGGTTTGGCACCAGCCAAATCTGCCATTAGCAAGTGGATACGTCAGGCCGTTACTGCGGCCTATTCTGCTAAGGGAAAAGTTCCCCCTTTTCGTATTACTGCTCATTCCACTCGCGCTGTTGGGGCGTCTTGGGCTTTTCAGCACCAAGCTTCTGTCGAACAGGTTTGTAAGGCCGCCACCTGGTCTTCTGTTCACACTTTTTCTAAGTTTTACAAAGTTGATGTGCGGGCCTCAGCGGATGCTGTTTTTGGCCGCAAAGTTCTGCAGACTGCAGTCATTTAAGTTATGCTTCACCTGGCCTTGAGATGCCCTTCCCTTGTGGACACTGCTTTTGGATGTCCCATGAAGTGATGAATATTTAGAAGTGAAGCGGGGTGTGTGGCACACCAAGAATAATACCATTTTGTGAGTACTCACCTGAAAAATGGATATTGTTGGTGTGCCACACACTCCGCTTCACACCCGCCCTTTGCGGTATTACCGAAGCATTTATATAGTGAAGCCCTTTTTTATTTATATCAAAATTAATTTTGGAGGTTACTGGTGGAATACTGGTACCTTGTTTTACTGCTTTTTGAATATACTGGTGATTGAAGGGAGGTACCAGGTATATATAGGCCGGAAGGGGGCTCGTTACAAGACTTCCTCTCTGCACTACGTCACCTGCGGTGGATTAACCCATGAAGTGATGAATATTTAAGAAGTGAAGCGGGGTGTGTGGCACACCAACAATATCCATTTTTCAGGTGAGTACTCACAAAATGGTATTTTTTTGGCAAAGAAATGACGGCTTGGGACTCTCCACCTCGGCTCGGCACAAGCCATCCGTTCTCTGAAAGGTGCAGAGTCCACCACCTGAAAAGGGAGCGACTGCAGCACCAGCAACTTGGACAGGAGCACATTCAGCTTCTGCACCGTAGGATGAGTGGGCGCATACTGCTGTCTCTTGGACATGGCTTTGCTGATGGATTGCTGGCGGGATGCATGACTTGGAGGAGGCGCAGGAGCGACCAGAGGATGGGTATGATGCACAGCTGCCTTCGGCTGAGGTGCTGGAGCCTTGGCTGGCAGAAATTGGGAGCGGCGTGCCACTTGGTGAGGAAGCAGGCTGGACCACCCTTTGGGAGCCTCGGTTCTCCCAGGTCGCTTTATGGTGACGCATCATATGTTGACGCAGGGCCGTGGTGCCAACATTTGGACCCTGGCCACGCTTCACCTTCTGCCTACATTTCTTGCATGTGGCCATGTTACCCTCCTGCAGATGCTTCAAGAAAAACTGCCACACTGCCGAGTAGCTACTTTTCCCACCAATAGGCCTCACTGATTCACTGCTACTGTCGCCAACTCCAGGAACCCCTGCTCCACTACCTCCCGATAAGGTAGCCTGCCGTGCAGTAGGTGCTCTACCCCGGCCCCGTCCCCATTTGGCTCCAGGCTTTGCAATTGTGCCCCCATGCTGACTGCCAACCATGCTGCTAACACCTTGCTGCCTGAGCTGCTGACTCTGGGGCAACCTGCGCCCCTCTTCTGATGATGACGATGAAGCCCCTTCATCACCCGGCTCCCAAGTACGATCGGCTTCATCATCATCATCGCCGAGTTGTGGCTGTACGTCACTGATGTTCCTCAGTATCTGGCGCAGGTGCTGGAGAGCTCGCAACACCCACAACACTGTCCACATCACGATTTGTCTGCCGAGCTAAAGAAGCCACCTCCATTTCATGGCTGGGCAGTAGATGCTGACTGTCCTCTATCTGATCGTCTTCCTCACTAAAGAGTGGAGCTTAACCCAAAGCATAGGATACGTCGCTGGGGGAGGGAACGGCGTAGGACAGAGGCAATGGGAGGACAGGGACTGCTCTCGGGGCATGCCAACTCAGGGTTGTGTCAGAGGAACCTACCGACCCTAGACTGGGGGTCTCAGACGTAACTTGTGATGATGTTGATGAGCGCGTTAACCAATCTACCTCGGGAGATGCGTTACTGGTGGAGACATGACCGCTAGCAGATACTGCCAGATCAGGTCTCTCACCGTGACTCCTGCTGCCACTCGCCCCTAGTCTGCTGCGACCTCTGCCTGCTGAATCGTGGCCTCTGCCATCCTGGCACTTGTCTGCCTGACATTTTTATGTATTTGCTTATTTAGTATAAACAGATAGGGTGCAAAGTGCAGCTTTGGGGTGCCCTGCGGCCTGGTTTATTGAAAACAGTCAAAAACAAGTGCAAACTGAAGTAGCTTAATAAAGCTGATGCTGATCAACGCTTATGTTGTATAACAGGGTGCAAGGTGCAGCTTTGGGGTGCCCTGCCGCCTGGTTTATTGAAAACAGTCAAAAACAAGTGCAAACTGAAGTAGCTTAATAAACCTGATGCTGATCAACGCTTATGTTGTATAACAGGGTGCAAGGTGCAGCTTTGGGGTGCCCTGCGGCCTGGTTTATTGAAAACAGTCAAAAACAAGTGCAAACTGACGTAGCTTAATAAAGCTGATGCTGATCAACGCTTATGTTGTATAACAGGGTGCAGCTTTGGGGTGCCCTGCGGCCTGGTTTATTGAAAGCAGTCAAAAACAAGTGCAAACTGAAGTAGCTTATTGAAGCTGATGCTGAACAACGCTTATGTTGTATAACAGATAGGGTGCAAGGTGCAGCTTTGGGGTGCCCTGCGGCCTGGTTTATTGAAAGCAGTCAAAAACAAGTGCAAACTGAAGTAGCTTATTGAAGCTGATGCTGAACAACGCTTATGTTTTATAACAGGGTGCAAGGTGCAGCTTTGGGGTGCCCTGCGGCCTGGTTTATTGAAAACAGTCAAAAACAAGTGCAAACTGAAGTAGCTTAATAAAGCTGATGCTGATCAACGCTTATGTTGTATAACAGATAGGGTGCAAGGTGCAGCTTTGGGGTGCCCTGCGGCCTGGTTTATTGAAAACAGTCAAAAACAAGTGCAAACTGAAGTAGCTTAATAAAGCTGATGCTGATCAACGCTTATGTTGTATAACAGGGTTAAAATAGCATGTGCCTTGGGATGCACGTGTGGCCTGGTGTATTTTAAGCTGAACAGAAAATATTAACACTAATCCAATTATGAGAAATGCTTTTGTTTAACAGATAGGGTTAAATAGCATGTGCCTTGGGATGCGTGTGTGGCCTGGTGTATTTTAAGCTGAACAGAAAATATTAACACTAATCCAATTATGAGAAATGCTTTTGTTTAACAGGGTTAAAATAGCATGTGCCTTGGGATGTGCTTGTGGCCTGGTGTATTTTAAGCTGAACAGAAAATATTAACACTAATCCAATTATGAGAAATGCTTTTGTTTAACAGATAGGGTTAAATAGCATGTGCCTTGGGATGCGTGTGTGGCCTGGTGTATTTTAAGCTGAACAGAAAATATTAACACTAATCCAATTATGAGAAATGCTTTTGTTTAACAGGGTTAAAATAGCATGTGCCTTGGGATGTGCTTGTGGCCTGGTGTATTTTAAGCTGAACAGAAAATATTAACACTAATCCAATTATGAGAAATGCTTTTGTTTAACAGGGTTAAAATAGCATGTGCCTTGGGATGTGCTTGTGGCCTGGTGTATTTTAAGCTGAACAGAAAATATTAACACTAATCCAATTATGAGAAATGCTTTTGTTTAACAGATAGGGTTAAATAGCATGTGCCTTGGGATGCGTGTGTGGCCTTGTGTATTTTAAGCTGAACAGAAAATATTAACACTAATCCAATTATGAGAAATGCTTTTGTTTAACAGATAGGGTTAAATAGCATGTGCCTTGGGATGCGTGTGGCGCCTTGTGTATTTTAAGCTGAACAGAAAATATTAACACTAATCCAATTATGAGAAATGCTTTTGTTTAACAGGGTTAAAATAGCATGTTCCTTGGGATGTGCGTGTGGCCTGGTGTATTTTAAGCTGAACAGAAAATATTAACACTAATCCAATTATGAGAAATGCTTTTGTTTAACAGATAGGGTTAAAATAGCGTTCAGGGCTAAATAGCAGAAAGGATTAAATAGCATGTGCATGGCATGCAGTTCAGGGCTAAATAGCAGAAATAGCAGAAAGGATTAAATAGCATGTGCATGGCATGCACAGGCTGTAGCTGTATTTAAACCAAACCAAATATATTAACAGTAACCCAGTAATTATGAAATATGAATCATAGGCAGCAGTAGGAACCCTGTCACTGTGACTTGTATGCTGCTGGATTGTTCCAGTTTTAAAGTGGACCAACACCCAGGATTTTGACTATCCTGGGTTTTGGTCCACTTCAGGGGGGCCTCCCGCACGTCCCTCTGACAGCGCGCGCCCGCGCCGGCCATTCACAAACGGCCGGCGCGCGCGCGCGCACGGCTAGAGGGGCGCGCGGGAGGAGGTGAGTTTTTTGGGGGGTTTTCGGGGGGGTTCCTCACCGCGGGACATCCCGATCTCGGATGTCCCGCGGTGAGGGGGGTGATCGGCCCGGGAATCTTATAGATTCCCGGGCCGATCACCCCAGGGTGTTGGTCCACTTTAAATCTATCTTTCCCTAGCTCTGTCTACCACTCTAAATTTCCCTAACTATCTGTCTCTCTCTTTACCTATCTGTAACTGTCTCTACTAGCTATCGCTAACTCTCACCTAACTAAGACTTCCTGGCTGCTGGTAGGCTGCATGTGACTGTCCCATCGTCACTTGCCCCTGGGGACATGTCTGAACATGTCCGCCCACCATCTTAGAATGCCTGTCATTGAGTTTAAAGGAAAACTTTGATCGATCGAATCACCGGGAAATTCGGATTCGTTCAGAATCAAATTTTTCATGAAATTCGGAACGAATCCAGGTTCGTCCGGATCGATTCGCTCATTCCTAGTACCAATAATAGCAATAACAATGGTGAACCCACACTCCTCCAGAACTGATGCTCTATATCAACCTCCGATTGTAAAAGCATGTTCTGACGCACAAATTGTTTCAGAAGGTGAGCCCGTCAGAAGTTCTGAGGAGAGTATCAAACTGATGATTTGAGGGTAGTGGGGATGAAGGCTGAGGAAAGCAACGGTGGAAGGGAAGGTAAGGTAGGAAGGGAAGGAAAGGAAGGGAAAGGAAGTGGGGAAAATGAGGAAAGGAAGGAAGGGCCAGTGGAAGCTGTCAAGCAAGAGGTAAGTAATTATTAACTGCCATATTCTCCACATTCATCCTGAGCTATCTGCTTCACTGAGCACCAGGTTAGAGCAAAGTTGGGAGATGTGTGTCCCGATAAAATATCCAGCATGTCCAGGTTAACAGAAATTGCTCTGTGGTGTCTCTGTTTTCTGCGGCTAGCTCCTCCATGATGCGGATTGCCTCCAACTCTTGGACCCAATCCATCAATGTGGGGGGCACCTATGACTTCCATCGCCTGGGGATAACGGCTTTCATGGCTGCTATAAAGTGTCTCAGGATACCTTTTTTATCCCAGATATTGGGCCAGGGACAAGTGAGAGGAGCATAGAAAATTTAAGATTCAGCAAGTCAGCACACCAATACTCAGTCCAATTGTCAACATTGGGTGCAAGTCCTCATAATAAAGATCCCTTCCCAATAGAGATCACAAATCCATTTAAAAATCAAAATGAAAGGAATGCACACCTCAAGACAGTTGATTGTGGATTGCAAAAAGTGTATTTAAACAGTGCATAGTTAATATATGTACATACAAAAAATTCATCCACAGATATAAAGATTGCCAACGTGCATGTCTACAGTAGTCACATCTTGCAAAAGCCATGTGCCAAATACAAAAGTAGGCAGAGAGCTCCAAACATTGTGGCACAAGACACTCTATTGGTATCTATACAAAGCTCTATAGAGAGATATACAACATAATTTTCATTAGAGAATATGGCACTAGCAATACAGAGAAAGGCCACCAGATGGAGCTAGAGTACAATATAGTATACATGCAGTCGCACTGGCTAAGCAGAGACTAAACAGTATAAGAATGATTCAGACATATAGAGAGTGCAATCAAAACAACTCAACAGTCTTATAGAACAATTGCCATAATAGGGGAATACGTTACAGCATCAGCGGAACAAAAGGGTCCCAACGTTTCAGGCCGATAAGGCCTTTCCTCAGGGGAATCAGAGCAGCGTTCCCCTTGTCTCTGAACCGTAAGTATGACCGGTTCCGCATGGAGACTCTGCGTTCAGCCATCGGTTCCCTTCGTCAGGGGGATTTCATGACGTCCATAGACATCAAGGATGCTTACCTTCATGTACCAATTTTCCCAGCACACCAGAGATTTCTCAGGTTCGTGGTGGGAGATCAGCATTTTCAGTTTGTGGCCCTCCCGTTCGGGCTGACCTCGGCACCGAGGGTGTTTACCAAGGTTCTGGTGGGCATAATGGCCCTGCTCAGAGCCCAGGGCATTCGCATTGTGCCGTATTCGGACGACCTACTCATTACAGCTTCTTCCCTCTGCCAGGCGGAGTGGTACACCAGGACGGTGATCAACCACCCCAAGTCTTCTCTCTCCCCATCAAGGGAGATCTCCTTTCTGGGCATAAATCTGGATACCATTCAGGCCAGAGTGTTCCTACCCCAGCCAAAGGTGCAGAGGGTTCAGGATCTGATGAGTGTTCTCCTGACCAAGCCACGCCCTTCCATTCGGCTAGGGATGACTCTGGTGGGTTTGATGGTGGCCTCCTTCGAGGCAGTCCCCTTTGCTCAATTCCACATGAGGTCGCTACAACTCCATCTATTGCTGAAATGGGACAGATGTCCAGTCCTTGGATCAGTCATTTCTGATGTCTCCCAGGGTTCGGCAGTCCCTTCAGTGGTGGCTGGAATCAAGCAATCTGATGAGGGGCAGATCGTTCCTGGCTCCTCGTTGGGAGACGGTTACCAAGGATGCCAGCCTGTCGGGCTGGGGAGGTTTCTGGAAAGATCATCAGTTACAGGGGTTGTGGGGTCCTCAGGAGGCTCACAACCCCATCAATGTCTTGGAGCTCAGAGCTATTCGCTTGGTTCTGTTGCGTCTGACACTTCACCTACAGGGTTTACCGGTTCAGGTTCGATCAGACAATCGTACTGCGGTAGCTTACATCAATCACCAAGGAGGGACTCTCAGCAGGAGTGCCCTCAGAGAAGTCTCTCTGATTCTGACATGGGCAGAGAGCAATGTTCCTTGCATCTCGGCAGTATACATTCCGGGAGTGGAGAACACGGAGGCGGACTCCCTGAGCAGGGGATTCTCTCGCCGAGGGGAATGGTCTCTCAGCCACAAGGTGTTTCTGGCCCTGTGTCACGAGTGGGGGACTCTGGAGGTGGATCTCTTTGCCTCTTGGCACAATCACAGGCTTCCAACCTTTGTATCTCTGTCTCAGGATCCTCTGCCCTGGCAGTGGATGCCTTGTCCCTTGCCTGGAGGGATCTGGGGTTTCTGTACCTGTTTCCCCCCTTCTCCATGGTGGGCAAGGTAGTGCGCAAGCCGGCGCTAGAGGGGGCACCAGCAATTCTGGTGGCCCCAAGGTGGCCAAGACAGGTTTGGTTCGCAGACGTAAGTTTGGCGGTAGATCAGTACAGGCTGCCCCTGTCTCCAGATCTGATCTCTCAGGGTCAACTACGTTACTCCAATTTACAAACGCTTGCTTTGACTGCTTGGCTGCTGAAACCTTCATCCTGAGGGAGGAAGGTTTGTTTGAGGCGGTTATTCAAACCTTGATTAGTGCTAGGAAGAGGTCTTCCTCTACCATTTACTATAGGACTTGGCGGTCCTATATTGACTGGTGTGAGGCTAGGGCCTTACCTTGCAGGGTGTTTTCGATTCCTAGGATTTTGGAGTTTCTTCAACACGGTCTGGATCTGGGGTTCCAGCTCCGTACTTTGAAGGGTCAGGTTTCTGCCCTGGCTGTCTTTTTTCAAAGGTCTTTTGCTTTGCATCATCAAGACTTTTTTCTAAGGGGTCACTCATGTTCGGCCCCCTAGAAAGCCTTTGGTTCCCGTTTGGGAACTAAATTTGGTTCTGTCGGCCCTCCAGGGGCCTCCCTTTGAGCCGATGCAGGATGTGGCTCTTTCTGTGCTCCCTCAAAAGGTTGCCTTTTTGGTGGCTATTACCTCTGTTCGGCATGTCTCTGAGTTGGTGGCTCTGTCTATTCAGGCCCCTTACTTTTAGAGACACCAGGACAAGGTGGTTTTTCGTTTTAAACCAGATTTCCTTCCTAAGGTGGTTTCTGGTTTCCATCTTTATCAGGATGTAGTTCTCCCTTCCTTGTGTCCTAAGCCTAGCAATGACAAGGAGAGGGTTTTGCACTCTTTGGATGTGGTTCGTTGTGTGAAGTACTATTTGGTTGCTACTTCTCCTTTTGGTAAGACGGACGCTTTGTTCGTGGTGCCTTCTGGGCCCAGAAAAGGTTTGGCGCCCGCCAAGTCTACCTTTAGTAAATGGATACGTCAGGCCGTTGTTGGGGCCTATTCTGCTAAGGGGAGGGTTCCTCCTTTTAAGATCACTGCTCATTCTACTCGTGCTGTTGGGGCTTCCTGGGCCTTTCAGCACCAGGCTTCTGTTGAACAAGTTTGTAAGGGTGCTACTTGGTCTTCCGTTTTTTTTACTTTTTCTAAGTTTTATAAGGTTGATGTGCGGGCCTCAGTGGATGCTGTTTTTGGCCGCAAGGTTCTGCAAGCTGCAGTGGTTTAAATTGGTGCATTTTTTGCTGTATTTGGATCCCCACTCATGACAGACACTGCTATTGGATGTCCCATATGTCATGAATAGTGGAAGCGGGGTGTGTGACATACTTGGAATAATAGCATTTTGTGATTACTCACCTTTAAAATGGGTATTATAAGTATGTCACACACCCCGCTTCATCCCGCCCTTTTTGTATTCTGGATCCTTTGTGGTGAACCTTTTTATGGTTAAGAATGTTTTATTAGCTCTTCCTGGTCCCCGTACTGCTGTCATTTACTGGGGAATGTGTGGGAGGTCCCAGGTATTTATGGACCGGGAGGGGCTTCTTTTTTGCTTTCATCTCTGCAGAAGTTTGCCCTCTACTGGACCATAACCCATATGTCATGAATAGTGGAAGCGGGGTGTGTGACATACTTATAATACCCATTTTAAAGGTGAGTAATCCCAAATTGGATTTTTTTTCATTCAGTCCCTCCACTGGATGCAATTCCTGAAATAATTCATCCCTAATTCTATTCCTAACATACAAAGCTCTCTGTCCAATCTCCTCCTACTCGCGTCTTCACTACCTAACACTAATGGAGCCTATAATTTGACTTATTCATTGGCCAACATACATCGTCACCCTGAACTATAACTCCATTCACCTGTGCTTCTGTGTCAGTCCCCGTTAAACCATCAGTCACATGGTCATAGCCACAACTTCTACATTCGCTAAAATGGAGAGGTCGTGTCTGGCCTTGGCACCCCCCCCCCCCGTGGCATAAAATGGACAGGAATTGGCAGCGCTCCTGTGACGGATGGCATCTCGCAAGCGCAACACGCTAATCCTGTACCCATGTTGCTGATCTCCGGACAAGCACAGATAAGCTGCAGGGGGGCAAAAGGTAAGTAACCTTTTGTTTGGCTGTTGAATGACCTTAACTAACCCACCTGACAACCTTCAGTGCACTTGCCACAGTACATAGCACATATACTACTACTAAGTACTTACTACTTCCCTTATGTCTCCACCTACTTAAAGTGGAACAAAACCCCTAATTTACACTTTCCCGTGTTTTGTTTTGTGCCCCCAGGCACCCCGCATTGGGATGCCCCACTATGTGAAACTCCCACCATCCTAATTCAGGATGCCCTGGGGGAAAGCCAGCAACCTTATTTTAGATCCCATGCCGTCTGCTGGTGAGTTATGTTCCGCTTTAACTAGACTGTAAGCTCTCAGCAGGGCTTTTACTCCTATTGTACTCTAGTATTTGATGCATCTCTGTCACAACTGCGTGTTTCTACCTTCTACAGCACCAAGGAAGATAATGGTGTTTTTACAATAAACAATAATAACTAGACAAAGTGCAATTTCCGGGGAAATTGCGTGAAGTGGTCTTGCCTCCGCCAGTTCTCTACAACTGGAGTGGGCAGAGTAACTGGGTGGAGTGGGCGGAGTAACAGGGTGGAGTGGGTGGAGTAACTGGGTGGAGTGACTTGAGTAACTGTTGAGTGGGCGGAGTAACTGGGTGGAGTGGGCCGGGTAACTGGGTGGAGTGGGCGGAGTAACTGGGTGAAGTGGGCGGAGTAACTGGGTGAAGTGGGCGGAGTAACTGGGTGGAATGGGCGGAGTAACTGGGTGGAGTGGGCAGAGTGGGTGGAGTAACTGGGTGCAGTGGGCGGAGTAACTGAGTGGAGTGGGCGGAGTAACTGAGTGGAGTGGGCGGAGTAACTGAGTGGAGTGGGCGGAGTATCTGGGTGGAGTGACTTGAGTAGCTGGGTGGAGTGACTTGAGTAACTGTTGTGTGGTTGGAGTCACTGGAGTAACTGTGGAAAGTTTTGACTGAGCAGAGTAACTATATGGAGTAGGCAGAGTAACTGTAAGGATTGTTTTGAGTAAAGATAATAAGCATTCTTTTTTCTATTGCCAGATTATTTATAGACATGTTAGAAGCTATTGTGTGGCTATTTAATTATTTATCTTTTTTAATGCAAATTTTGCGATACTGCTCCTTTTAAGGGGAGTTTCCTGAGACTTGGTGTGTGGGCGGAGCAGCTGTAACGAGCTAGGCTGCAGATGTATTGCTATGGAAACTCACTCTGAGGTAAACTGAGAATGCACATTAAGACACATTTCTAATGCACTGGTGGTTGCCATATTCAAATGACTGTAGCTTAAAAAGTATACATCCTACAGCAAAAAGTTTTATACTGTAGAAATCACGAGGCCGAGACCTGTACAATGGTGTGTAGCAATGGTGAGTAACTGGGTGGAGTGGGCGGAGTGAGTGGGTGGAGTGGGCGGAGTGAGTGGGTGGAGTGGGCGGAGTGAGTGGGTGGAGTGGGCGGAGTGAGTGGGTGGAGTGACTTGAGTAACTGTTGTGTGGGCGGAGTAACTGGGTGGAGTGGGCGGAGTAACTGGGTGGAGTGGGCGGAGTAACTGGGTGGAGTGGGCGGAGTAACTGGGTAGAGTGGGTGGAGTAACTGAGTGGAGTGGGCGGAGTGACTGGGTGGAGTGGGCAAAGTAACTGGGTGGAGTGGGCAGAGTAACTGGGTGGAGTGGGCAGAGTAACTGGGTGGAGTGGGCAGAGTAACTGGGTGGAGTGGGCGGAGTAACTGGGTGGAGTGGGCGGAGTAACTGGGTGGAGTGGCTGGAGTAACTGGGTGGAGTGGCTGGAGTAACTGGGTGGAGTTGGCAGAGTAACTGGGTGGAGTTGGCAGAGTAACTGGGTGGAGTTGGCAGAGTAACTGGGCGGAGTGGGCGGAGTAACTGTTGTGTGGCTGGAGTAACTGGGTGGAGTGGGCGGAGTAACTGAGTGGAGTGGGCGGAGTAACTGGGTGGAGTGGGCGGAGTAACTGGGTGGAGTGACTTGAGTAACTGTGGCTGGAGTAACTGGGTGGAGTGGGCGGAGTAACTGGGTGGAGTGACTTGAGTAACTGTTGTGTGGCTGGAGTAACTGGGTGGAGTGGCTGGAGTAACTGGGTGGAGTGACTGGAGTAACTGGGTGGAGTGGGCGGAGTAACTGGGTGGAGTGGGCGGAGTAACTGGGTGGAGTGACTTGAGTAACTGTTGTGTGGGCGGAGTAACTGGGTGGAGTGGGCGGAGTAACTGGGTAGAGTGGGTGGAGTAACTGGGTAGAGTGGGTGGAGTAACTGGGTAGAGTGGGTGGAGTAACTGGGTAGAGTGGGTGGAGTGACTGAGTGGAGTGGGCGGAGTGACTGAGTGGAGTGGGCGGAGTGACTGGGTGGAGTGGGCAGAGTAACTGGGTGGAGTGGGCAGAGTAACTGGGTGGAGTGGGCAGAGTAACTGGGTGGAGTGGGCAGAGTAACTGGGCGGAGTGGGCAGAGTAACTGGGCGGAGTGGGCAGAGTAACTGGGCGGAGTGGCTGGAGTGACTGGGTGGAGTGGGCAGAGTAACTGGGCGGAGTGGGCAGAGTAACTGGGTGGAGTAACTGGGCGGAGTGGGCGGAGTAACTGGGTGGAGTGGGCGGAGTAACTGGGTGGAGTGACTTGAGTAACTGTTGTGTGGCTGGAGTAACTGGGTGGAGTGGCTGGAGTAACTGGGTGGAGTGGGCGGAGTAACTGGGTGGAGTGGGCGGAGTAACTGGGTGGAGTGACTTGAGTAACTGTTGTGTGGCTGGAGTAACTGGGTGGAGTGGGCGGAGTAACTGGGTGGAGTGACTTGAGTAACTGTTGTGTGGCTGGAGTAACTGGGTGGAGTGGCTGGAGTAACTGGGTGGAGTGGGCGGAGTAACTGGGTGGAGTGACTTGAGTAACTTGTGTGGGCGGAGTAACTGGGTGGAGTGGGCGGAGTAACTGGGTGGAGTGACTTGAGTAACTTGTGTGGGCGGGGTAACTGGGTGGAGTGGGCGGGGTAACTGGGTGAAGTGGGCGGAGTAACTGGGTGGAGTGGGCGGAGTAACTGGCTGGAGTGGGCAGAGTAACTGGCTGGAGTGGGCAGAGTAACTGGCTGGAGTGGGCAGAGTAACTGGCTGGAGTGGGCAGAGTAACTGGCTGGAGTGGGCAGAGTAACTGGCTGGAGTGGGCAGAGTAACTGGCTGGAGTGGGCGGAGTAACTGGCTGGAGTGGCTGGAGTAACTGGGCGGAGTAACTGGGGGGAGTGGGCGGAGTAACTGGGGGGAGTGGGCGGAGTAACTGGGGGGAGTGGGCGGAGTAACTGGGGGGAGTGGGCGGAGTAACTGGGGGGAGTGGGCGGAGTAACTGGGGGGAGTGGGCGGAGTGGGCAGAGTAACTGGGTGGAGTGGGCGGAGTGGGCAGAGTAACTGGGTGGAGTGGGCGGAGTAACTGGGTGGAGTGGGTGGAGTAACTGGGTGGAGTGGGTGGAGTAACTGGGTGGAGTGGGTGGAGTAACTGGGTGGAGTGGCTGGAGTAACTGGGGGGAGTGGCTGGAGTAACTGGGGGGAGTGGGCGGAGTAACTGGGTGGAGTGACTTGAGTAACTGTTGTGTGGCTGGAGTAACTGGGTGGAGTGGCTGGAGTAACTGGGTGGAGTGGCTGGAGTAACTGGGTGGAGTGGCTGGAGTAACTGGGTGGAGTTGGCAGAGTAACTGGGCGGAGTAACTGGGCGGAGTGGGCGGAGTAACTGGGCGGAGTGGGCGGAGTAACTGGGTGGAGTGGGCGGAGTAACTGGGTGGAGTGGGCGGAGTAACTGGGTGGAGTGACTTGAGTAAATGTTGTGTGGGTGGAGTAACTGTTGTGTGGGTGGAGTAACTGGGGGGAGTGGCTGGAGTAACTGGGGGGGAGTGGGCGGAGTAACTGGGTGGAGTGACTTGAGTAACTGTTGTGTGGGTGGAGTAACTGTTGTGTGGGTGGAGTAACTGGGTGGAGTGGCTGGAGTAACTGGGTGGAGTGGCTGGAGTAACTGGGTGGAGTGGGCAGAGTAACTGGGTGGAGTGGGCAGAGTAACTGGGTGGAGTGGGCAGAGTAACTGGGTGGAGTGGGCGGAGTAACTGGGTGGAGTGGGCGGAGTAACTGGGTGGAGTGGGCGGAGTAACTGGGTGGAGTGACTTGAGTAACTGTTGTGTGGGTGGAGTAACTGTTGTGTGGGTGGAGTAACTGGGTGGAGTGGCTGGAGTAACTGGGGGGAGTGGGCGGAGTAACTGGGGGGGAGTGGGCGGAGTAACTGTTGTGTGGGTGGAGTAACTGGGTGGAGTGGCTGGAGTAACTGGGTGGAGTGGCTGGAGTAACTGGGTGGAGCGGGCAGAGTAACTGGGCGGAGTGGGCAGAGTAACTGGGCGGAGTGGGCAGAGTAACTGGGTGGAGTGGGCGGAGTAACTGGGTGGAGTGGGCGGAGTAACTGGGTGGAGTGACTTGAGTAACTGTTGTGTGGGTGGAGTAACTGTTGTGTGGCTGGAGTAACTGGGGGGAGTGGCTGGAGTAACTGGGGGGAGTGGCTGGAGTAACTGGGGGGAGTGGGCGGAGTAACTGGGTGGAGTGACTTGAGTAACTGTTGTGTGGGTGGAGTAACTGGGTGGAGTGGCTGGAGTAACTGGGTGGAGTGGCTGGAGTAACTGGGTGGAGTGACTTGAGTAACTGTTGTGTGGGTGGAGTAACTGGGGGGAGTGGCTGGAGTAACTGGGGGGAGTGGGCGGAGTAACTGTTGTGTGGGTGGAGTGGCTGGAGTAACTGGGTGGAGTGGCTGGAGTAACTGGGTGGAGTGGGCGGAGTAACTGGGTGGAGTGACTTGAGTAACTGTTGTGTGGCTGGAGTAACTGGGTGGAGTGGGTGGAGTAACTGGGTGGAGTGGCTGGAGTAACTGGGTGGAGTGGGCGGAGTAACTGGGTGGAGTGGGCGGAGTAACTGGGTGGAGTGGGCGGAGTGACTGGGTGGAGTGGGCGGAGTGACTGGGTGGCGTGGGCGGAGTGACTGGGTGGCGTGGGCGGAGTAACGGTGGAGTGGGCGGGGTAACTGGGTGGAGTAACTGGGTGGAGTGGGCGGGGTAACTGGGTGGAGTGGGCGGAGTAACTGGTTGGAGTGGGCGGAGTAACTGGGTGGAGTGGGCAGAGTGGGCGGAGTAACTGGGTGCAGTGTGCGGAGTAACTGGGTGGAGTGGGCGGAGTATCTGGGTGGAGTGACTTGAGTTACTGGGTGGAGTGACTTGAGTAACTGTTGTGTGGTTGGAGTCACTGGAGTAACTGTGGAAAGGTTTGACTGAGCAGAGTAACTATATGGAGTAGGCAGAGTAACTGTATGGATTGTTTTGAGTAAAGATAGTAAGCATTCTTCTTTTTTCTATTGCCAGATTATTTATACACATATTAGAAGCTATTGTGTGGCTATTTAATTATTTATCTTTTTTAATGCAAATTTCGCGATACTGCTCCTTTAAGGGGAGTTTCCTGAGACTGGGTGTGTGGGCGGAGCAGCTGTAACGAGCCAGGCTGCAGCTGTGTTGCTATGGAAACTCACTCTGAGGTAAACTGAGAATGCACATTAAAACACATTTCTAATGCACTGGTGGTTGCCATATTCAAATGACTGTAGCTTAAAAAGTATACATCCTACAGCAAAGAGCTTTATACTGTAAGAATCACAAGAGCTAGGCGAACAGTGGTGTATAACATGTCTCTGAAATATTAAAAATGAAGGCACAGTCGCAGTTTAGAAATTGCCATTCAAATTTGTGGTGTCTAGAGTGGAGTTTCAATGAATGTCAATGGGAGGTGTGAGTTGCAAACAAAAGGTCATATTGTGAAATCTGTTCGGGCTATGGCTTAGCCTTGGACATTTTTAGCGGCAGCAGGGATAGCTGAACGTTTTGATATAAGATTTGTGTAGGTGGGATTAAAAATGAGGGAGAGGTCGCAGTTTAGAAATCATGTCCTGATTTTTGACTCCACACTCAGTTCCCACTCTAGCTTTTGAACATTCCTCCCATTTATTCCTATGGGAAAATTGCGCCAAAAAAACGCCAATATTTCGGAAACCGTTTGGCGAAACGTTCCACAAAATATAAGCACACCATTCGGGAACGATCCGCACGTTTTGGTATATTATGGTCTATGTAGTGTCAAAACTGTGGGAGGAGTTACAGTGCAAAAATGCTTGGAATAAGAATAATATATCAGCAAGAACAACTAGACAAAGTGCAATTTCCGGGGAAATTGCGTGAAGTGGTCTTGCCTCCGCCAGTTCTCTACAACTGGAGTGGGCAGAGTAACTGGGTGGAGTGGGCGGAGTAACTGGGTGGAGTGGGCAGAGTAACTGGGTGGAGTAACTGGGTGGAGTGGGAAGAGTAATTGGGTGGAGTGACTGGGTGGAGTAACTGGTTGGAGTGGGTGGAGTAACTGGTTGGAGTGGGTGGAGTAACTGGGTGGAGTGGGTGGAGTAACTGGGTGGAGTGGGCAGAGTGAGTGGGTGGAGTAACTGGGTGGAGTGGGAAGAGTAATTGGGTGGAGTGAGTGGGTGGAGTAACTGGTTGGAGTGGGTGGAGTAACTGGTTGGAGTGGGCGGAGTAACTGGGTGGAGTGGGCGGAGTAACTGGGTGGAGTGGGCAGAGTAACTGGGTGGAGTGGGCGGAGTAACTGGGTGGAATGACTTGAGTAACTGTTGTGTGGGTGGAGTGAGCGGAATAACTGGGTGGAGTGACTTGAGTAACTGTTGTGTGGTTGGAGTGGGCGGAGTAACTGGGTGGAGTGACTTGAGTAACTGTTGTGTGGGTGGAGTGGGCGGAGTAACGGGGTGGAGTGGGCGGAGTAACGGGGTGGAGTGGGTGGAGTAACGGGGTGGAGTGGGTGGAGTAACGGGGCGGAGTGGGCGGAGTAACGGGGCGGAGTGGGCGGGGTAACTGGGTGGAGTGGGCGGGGTAACTGGGTGGAGTGGGCGGGGTAACTGGGTGGAGTGGGCGGAGTGGGTAGAGTAACTGGGTGCAGTGGGCGGAGTAACTGGGTGCAGTGGGCGGAGTAACTGGGTGCAGTGGGCGGAGTAACTGGGTGCAGTGGGCGGGGTAACTGGGTGGAGTGGGCGGGGTAACTGGGTGGAGTGGGCGGGGTAACTGGGTGGAGTGGGCGGGGTAACTGGGTGGAGTGGGCGGAGTGGGTAGAGTAACTGGGTGCAGTGGGCGGAGTAACTGGGTGCAGTGGGCGGAGTAACTGGGTGCAGTGGGCGGAGTAACTGGGTGGAGTGGGCAGAGTGGGTAGAGTAACTGGGTGCAGTGGGTGGAGTAACTGGGTGGAGTAACTGGGTGCAGTGGGTGGAGTAACTGGGTGCAGTGGGCGGAGTAACTTGTGTGGGTGGAGTGAGTGGAGTAACTGGGTGGAGTGACTTGAGTAACTGTTGTGTGGGTGGAGTAACTGGGTGGAGTGGGTGGAGTAACTGGGTGGAGTGGGCAGAGTAACTGGGTGGAGTGGGCGGAGTAACTGTTGTGTGGGTGGAGTGGGCGGAGTAACTGGGTGGAGTGACTTGAGTAACTGTTGTGTGGTTGGAGTGGGCGGAGTAACTGGGTGGAGTGACTTGAGTAACTGTTGTGTGGGTGGAGTGGGCGGAGTAACTGGGTGGAGTGGCTGGAGTAACTGGGTGGAGTGGGCGGAGTAACTGGGTGGAGTGGGCGGGGTAACTGGGTGGAGTGGGCGGGGTAACTGGGTGGAGTGGGCGGAGTAACTGGGTGGAGTGGGCGGAGTAACTGGGTGGAGTGGGCAGAGTAACTGGGTGGAGTGGGCGGAGTAACTGGGTGGAATGACTTGAGTAACTGTTGTGTGGGTGGAGTGAGCGGAATAACTGGGTGGAGTGACTTGAGTAACTGTTGTGTGGTTGGAGTGGGCGGAGTAACTGGGTGGAGTGACTTGAGTAACTGTTGTGTGGGTGGAGTGGCTGGAGTAACTGGGTGGAGTGGGCGGAGTAACTGGGTGGAGTATGCGGAGTAACTGGGTGGAGTGGGCGGGGTAACTGGGTGGAGTGGGCGGAGTAACTGGGTGAAGTGGGCGGAGTAACTGGGTGGAATGGGCGGGGTAACTGGGTAGAGTGGGTGGAGTAACTGGGCGCAGTGGGCGGAGTAACTGGGTGGAGTGGGCAGAGTGGGTGGAGTAACTGGGTGCAGTGGGTGGAGTAACTGGGTGGAGTGGGCAGAGTAACTGTTGTGTGGTTGGAGTGGGCGGAGTAACTGGGTGGAGTGACTTGAGTAACTGTTGTGTGGGTGGAGTGGGCGGGGTAACTGGGTGGAGTGGGCGGGGTAACTGGGTGGAGTGGGCGGGGTAACTGGGTGGAGTGGGCGGGGTAACTGGGTGGAGTGGGCGGGGTAACTGGGTGGAGTGGGCGGAGTAACTGGGTGGAATGGGCGGAGTAAATGGGTGCAGTGGGCGGAGTAACTGGGTGGAGTGGGCAGAGTAACTGTTGTGTGGTTGGAGTGGGCGGAGTAACTGGGTGGAGTGACTTGAGTAACTGTTGTGTGGGTGGAGTGGCTGGAGTAACTGGGTGGAGTGGGCGGAGTAACTGGGTGGAGTATGCGGAGTAACTGGGTGGAGTGGGCGGGGTAACTGGGTGGAGTGGGCGGAGTAACTGGGTGAAGTGGGCGGAGTAACTGGGTGGAATGGGCGGGGTAACTGGGTAGAGTGGGTGGAGTAACTGGGCGCAGTGGGCGGAGTAACTGGGTGGAGTGGGCAGAGTGGGTGGAGTAACTGGGTGCAGTGGGTGGAGTAACTGGGTGGAGTGGGCAGAGTAACTGTTGTGTGGTTGGAGTGGGCGGAGTAACTGGGTGGAGTGACTTGAGTAACTGTTGTGTGGGTGGAGTGGCTGGAGTAACTGGGTGGAGTGGGCGGGGTAACTGGGTGGAGTGGGCGGGGTAACTGGGTGGAGTGGGCGGGGTAACTGGGTGGAGTGGGCGGGGTAACTGGGTGGAGTGGGCGGAGTAACTGGGTGAAGTGGGCGGAGTAACTGGGTGGAATGGGCGGAGTAACTGGGTGGAGTGGGCAGAGTGGGTGGAGTAACTGGGCGCAGTGGGCGGAGTAACTGGGTGGAGTGGGCAGAGTGGGTGGAGTAACTGGGTGCAGTGGGCGGAGTAACTGAGTGGAGTGGGCGGAGTAACTGGGTGGAGTGGGCGGAGTATCTGGGTGGAGTGTTTTGAGTTACTGGGTGGAGTGTTTTGAGTTACTGGGTGGAGTGACTTGAGTAACTGGGTGGAGTGACTTGAGTAACTGTTGTGTGGTTGGAGTCACTGGAGTAACTGTGGAAAGGTTTGACTGAGCAGAGTAACTATATGGATTGTTTGGAGTGAGTAAAGATAGTAGGCATTCTTCTTTTTTCTATTGCCAGATTATTTATAGACATGTTAGAAGCTATTGTGTGGCTATTTAATTTTTATTTTTTTTAATGCAAATTTCGCGATACTGCTCCTTTAAGGGGAGTTTCCTGAGACTTGGTGTGTGGGCGGAGCAGCTGTAACGAGCCAGGCTGCAGCTGTGTTGCTATGGAAACTCACTCAGAGCTTTATACTGTAAGAATCACAAGAGCTAGGCGAACAATGTGGTGTATAACGTGTCTCTGAAATATGAAAAATGAAGGCACAGTCGCAGTTTAGAAATTGCCATTCAAATTTGTGGTGTCTAAAGTGGAGTTTCAATGAATGTCAATGGGAGGTGTGAGTTGCAAACAAAAGGTCATATTGTGAAATCTGTTCGGGCTATGGCTTAGCCTTGGACATTTTTAGTGGCAGCAGGGATAGCTGAACGTTTTGATATAAGATTTGTGTAGGTGGGATTAAAAATGAGGGAGAGGTCGCAGTTTAGAAATCATGTCCTGATTTTTGACTCCACACTCATCTCCCACTCTAGCTTTGAAAATACCTCCCATTCATTCCTATGGGAAAATTGCGCCAGAAAAACGCCAATATTTCGGAAACCGTTTGGCGAAACGTTCCACAAAATATAAGCACACCATTCGGGAACGATCCGCACGTTTTGGTATATTATGGTCTATGTAGTGTAAAAACTGTGGGAGGAGTTACAGTGCAAAAATGCTTGGAATAAAAATAAGAATAATATATCAGCAAGAACAATAAGTGATCTTGCCAAGCAAGACCACTTAATAATATATCAGCGAGAACAATAAGTGATCTTGCCAAGCAAGACCACTTAATAAGTGATCTTGCCAAGCAAGACCACTTAATAATATATCAGCAAGAACAATAAGTGATCTTGGCAAGCAAGACCACTTAATAATAAATCCTATTTGAGATACCCCTCACCCTAAGAGATACTAAGTAGATTTGGACTTTTGCTCCACTTCACTTTTTACTGAAACATCTAGAAAATGTTTTCTATACTTTTTTTTCAGCAAAATAACAACCAGACGTCACATAGATCATCCTCTCTTATTCAGTTAACAAGTCAAAACTCTCCTGGCCAGCAACGCTCTCCACAGACAATAGGAGTCATGCAATCGCAGAGCAACAACATAGGAAGCCGGGGACCTAGACCACTTGATCAAGTGACTTGCTATAAGGTCAGATATAACCATGACATCATTTTTTTTTCTGAGATGGTAAAGCGAATAATATGTGTAATATCATTATTGAGGTGTGTGTGTGTATATATATATATATATATATATATATATATATATATATATATATATATATATATATATATATATATATAATCTCAGGATGCCACTCGCCCCCTGTGGGTTATCTTTTTGGCACAAATGTAATCCTTGCTTAGTTTCTCAAGAGGTAGATGCTCACAGATCTTCACCACATAACCTTGTTTTTCCCTATATCCAGTCCAGGTCATCCCATAGTGATGACATGTGGGTATTCGGCCCCCAGGGGGCGCTCGACTGCAAGATCAAAAGCTGTTGCTCTCCCGGCCCCCTATAAAAGCAGGTGTCTCACTATGATTTCCCAGTGTTCATTTTGCAGTCTGGGTGCTGAAGATCGTTGGATACCCTCTCCTGGATATTGCAGCTGAGCGGGGCCTCCTAGCCCGTCGGCTGCTGTGGACCCTATTACCACTGATCCCGTGGACCCACTACTGCCTCCCAGCCACAGCTGTCGGGACTGACGGTAGGGAGAACGTCAGGGTCAGGCATTTTGGCAGAGCTAGGCTCTGGGCCGCAGACCCAGACTAAAGGGTAGCCGGCCATAGGCTGATGGTAGGCCTATAGGGTGGGGGGGGACCACTTATTGCCCACTGGTCTTCACTCCCTCTTTGCCCCACAAGCTTTATTGCTGTGTGTGTTGGTGATACTGTCACTGTATTTTACTTTTCACATGTTATACATACCTCCCTCGAGTTGTCTCCTGCTCCCCTCTCCCCTCCATCTTTAGGCTGTTGCTCTATGGGGGGGGGGACTTGCTGTTTTTCCAAGTCATCCTTCAGCTTGACCACGTGGAGAGATTATGCTCCACCCCCTGGGAGGAAACACAAAACAGGAACAGAGTTTAAAAGCTCCACCCCTTCCTCCCCACTTCAGTTCTTTGTGTTTCCTCCCTGGGAAACCTTGGGACAGAGTGTGTGCTGATGTTTCTTGGTAAACGCCCATTTTATTGTTTTAATTTATTGGTTTATACCCTCCATAGTTTGGAGTTAGCCAGCTGCACCAGATATAACCCACAGGAGACCCTGTTGGAGACTGGATGCACCTGAAGCTATATCCCTTATAGTTACTGAAAAAGGTACAGACAGTGCTATATTCTAAGCATACAGTACGTCCGGGGATCAGAGCCGCGCTATTACCTTACTGTTAACCGCAGCGCCATTAGCTTCTGTTTTCTGCTCGCACCGCATGTATGGCGGCGGCTTTGCGGACGCCTCGGCGTCTTTCTTCTTCCTTCCTTCTCAGCCTTAGTGGCTCTTCCTAGGTTGCGCTGGCTTGAGCGCCTGTCCAATACAGTACCGCCTTGTCACGGCAGATCGGGGTTCATTCCCCGACGGGGAGCCACAGGAGAGCCCGAGTACAGACCTCGGCCGTGCCTGTATAGGCTCCGAGCGCCATTTACATTAGGCATTATGACTTTACTGTCACTCTGGCTAGACGCCTTACGAGCTTCGCTCTCGCTGGGGAGGGGCGTGGTTCCGGCTTGGCGCGCTACGCGTTGCGGTCGGCTCAGGCCCGCCCTCCGAGGTTCGCTTGGCGCCATTTCCTTCTCACTCGCGCGTGGTGAAGATCGTCCTCTGCTCTCTGTAAGTGCCCTCATGGGCGACTCTTCGTTAGTTTCTATCTCCCATTGCGCATGGCTCTGACATCCTTGTTTCCCCTTATGTCTTTCAGACCGCGGATTTCGGTGGCTTCTCCCGACCCAGTGTAGCTCCCGGTCGTGACCATAAAAATTACTCCCACTTCCCCGCGGGTTATTGGGGCATCCAGGGTATCTTACAGCGTCAATCCCTACTGGCATATTGCGCCGATTAAATCACCATATGGAGGCATCTCAGGATATTGTGAACGGGGTTCCTTCGGGACAAGCCCGGCTGTGTGTAGCTTGTGGGGTCCTACCTAGCAGCGGTGACAATGCACGGGTCTGTGTTCCTTGTGCACAGCAGGCGCTATCGGTGCTTCCCGTCTCCTCTGAGGCTGGGCCTGCACCCCGCCGCACTTCACCTATACCAGTGGGGATTCTCATCCTGATCTGGCCACGAGGCTGGCTAGTGTTGAAAACTTGCTTGCTAATTCCTTAGCGCGTAAAGCTGCCGCCAAGAGGTGGCACTTGAACCCTGAATCGGCCCTCTTCCCTATAGAACCTGATGATTTGTTGCATTCCTATGCCCATATGACGATGAGTCTAGGGGTCAGGAAGAGTCTGGCTCCGAGCATTGGTCCTCGGATGATATTGATACACTGCTGGTTCAGATCTTTGAGGTTCTGTCCCTCTCTCCCCCTGCTGTGGCTCCCCGGCAAAGGGGTGATCTTTTTCATACTGCTAAAGCTCGCTTGGAATTTCCCGAGCAGACCCATTTCAATAGCCTCGTGCTTAAAGAATGGGAACATCCCAGCAGACTTAAAGGGGTCCCTAAGAGCGTGGATAGGAAATATCCCTTTCCTGCTGACTTGGTTAAGTGCTGGTCATCGCCACCTGAGGTCGATGCTCCTATTCTAGGGTTGTCCAACACCTCTATTATGCACTCCCCTGACACTACTACGCTACGGGACTCTGAGGACCGGCATGTTGACCAACTGGCATGTCATGCCTTTGCATTTGGGGGAGCGACTCTGCGCCCGGTTTGCGCCTTAGCCATTACGGCAGTAGCGCTCAGGGCCGTGGTTAGGAGTGCTCTCGATGGCACAGATGAGTTGCCTCCTGATACTGTCAATGCTCTGTCCAGCTGTGATGCGTTTGTGAACTTTATCCTGTCCGCATCGAACGATGCTATTAAGATGTGCACCAGGTCATCTGCCCTGGTGGTTGCTATACGCCGCGCAGTCTGGTTGCGCCAGTGCGCCAGACAATGGCGCCAAGAAAGCCCTCACGGGGCTTCCATTTAAAGGGCTGCGCTTGTTTGGGGATCGATTAGACCTGTTTGCCAAGGGAGGCAAGTTACCCCAGCGCAGGCGGCAGACTCGGCCCTTTCGTGGTCAAGGCTCTCTATCAACCCCCTACCGTGGGGCCAAACAGGGTAGAGGTGCGTCCTTCGCTGGGGCCCGCGCAGATTCCTGGCACAGGAACAGAGGACGCCGTCCCGGTTCCTCCTGGGGAACCAAACCCAAAGCCCCTCCCAAGGCCCCTCAGGCATGAGGGGGCGCCCTCACCCGTCAGGGTGGGGGGATGTCTACAGCACTTCGAGCACGTCTGGCGGCGCCACGTCTCAGACCAGTGGATTCAGGAGGTAGTGTCCTCCGGCTACAAGATTGAATTTGCTGTACGGCCCCCCACCAGATTCATTGGGTCTCGAATCCCTCAAGACCCTGCCTCAGCTCAGGTCTTGTTGCTGGCCGTACAGGGTCTCATGGATCTAGGGGTCATTTGCAAGGTCCCCCCTGGAGACAGGGGCACGGGGTTCTACTCCAACCTTTTCACAGTACCCAAGAAGAATGGGTCAGTCAGAACCATTCTGGATTTAAAAATCCTCAACAAATTTGTCAAGAACAGGCACTTTCGCATGGAAACTCTGCGCTCGGCCATTGGCTCACTGCGCCCAGGGGACTTCATGACGTCAGTAGACATCAAGGATGCTTACCTGCACGTCCCGGTGTTTCCGGGACACCAAAGGTTTCTCAGATTTGCACTAAAAGATCAGCATAACCAATTTGTGACCCTGCCATTCGGCCTAACGTCGGCTCCCAGGGTGTTCACCAAGGTGCTGGCAGGGGTGATGTCCCTGATAAGGCTAAGGGGCATACGCGTGCTGCCCTACCTGGACGATATTCTCATCACCGCTCGGTCTCTGCGGCAGGCAGAGTTGGACACTCGGCTGGTAGTGTCCACCCTGGAGTCCTTCGGCTGGGTGATCAATTACCCCAAGTCATTCCTGTCCCACTCCTCGGTGACTCCGTTCCTGGGAATGATTCTGGATACGGTTCAGTCAAGGATATTCCTTCCTCAACAGAAGGTGGAAGCTCTGACAGCGCAGGCGAGGTTCCTGCTTTTGAGCCCACAGTTCTCCATCTGGCAGGGAATGCAGTTGGTGGGCCTGATGGTGGCGAGCTTTGAGGCGGTGCCCTTTGCCCAGTTCCATTTGAGACCTCTGCAGCTTCACCTTCTGTCAGTATGGGACAGGGTTCTGTGTGCTTCCCCCCTCGGTCAGACAGTCCCTTACGTGGTGGCTGGACCACAGGAACTTGACAGGGGGCAGGTCTTTTCTGACCCCCTCCTGGGAGACGGTCACAGCGGATGCCAGTCTGTCAGGTTGGGGGGGATTCTGGAAGTCCCTGCGCTTCCAGGGGACGTGGGGTCCTCAGGAGGCCCATTTACCCATCAACATTCTGGAATTACGGGCAGTCAGGTTGGTACTGGAGCGTTTGACCCAACACCTGAGGGGTCTGTCGGTCCAGGTACGCTCAGACAACAGAACGGTGGTTGCCTACATAAATCATCAGGGAGGGACCCGGAGCAAGGGTGCTCTCCAAGAGGTGTCTCAGATTCTGACATGGGCAGAGGCCAATGTTCAATGCATTTCGGCTGTTTACATTCCGGGGGCGGGGAACCTGCTGGCAGACGCCCTGAGCAGGGGGATGTCCCGTCAGGGGGGGTGGTCCCTCTGCAACAAGGTATTCCAGTCCCTGTGTCACCGTTGGGGACTACCGGATGTGGATCTGTTTGCTTCCCGTCACAATCACAAGCTCCCGGCCTTTGTCTCACTGTCTCAGGATCCTCTGGCCATGACCACGGATGCCCTGTCCATGTCTTGGAGGGAGTTTCGACTCCTGTATGTGTTTCCACCGTTCCCCCTTCTGGGCAGGGTTCTACGCAAGATTACTCTGGAAGGGGTACCTGTGATTCTAGTGGCCCCCAGGTGGCCAAGAAGAGTGTGGTTCGCAGACGTGGTTCAAATGGCAGTAGATCAGTACGATCTGCCAAGGGTGCCAGATCTGCTAACTCAAGGGTCCTTACGCCATCCCAATTTACAAACTCTGGCTTTGACGGCCTGGCTGCTGAAACCTCCATCTTGATGGAGAAGGGGTTGTCTGCCTCCGTGGTGGCTACTATGGTGCAGGCCAGGAAGAAGACTTCTTCTGCTATCTATTATAGAGTATGGCGTTCCTACATTGACTGGTGCGAGTCCAGGTCTCTTCCCTGCCGGGAATTCTCCGTCCCTAGGGTTCTGGAGTTTTTACAGCATGGTCTGGACTTAGGTCTCAAACTTAGTACTCTGAAGGGTCAGGTTTCTGCCCTGTCTTCTTTCAGAAGACCTTTGCTCAACATCACCTGATTAAGACCTTCTTTCAGGGGGTCACTCACGTGCGTCCCCCTCGAAAACCTATGGTCCCTGTCTGGGATTTGAACTTGGTTTTGTCTGCCTTGCAGGGTGCTCCCTTTGAGCCTATTCGAGATGCTGCTCTGGTTGTTCTCACTCTCAAGGTTGTCTTCTTGGTGGCTATTACTTCGGTTAGGCGTGTGTCAGAGCTGGGCGCTCTATCTATTCAGCCTCCATACTATGAGCGACACCAGGACAAGGTGGTGTTCCGCTTCAAACCAGATTTTCTGCCTAAAGTTGTTTTGGTCTTTCATTTGAACCAGGATATTGTTCTTCCTTCTCTGTGTCTGTCCTCGCAACGACAAGGAGCGGGTTCTGCATTCCTTGGACGTAGTCAGGTGCTTGAAGTATTACCCGGTTGTCACTAAGGCCTTCAGGAAGACTGATGCTCTCTTTGTTGTGCCTTCCGGGCCTAGGAAAGGTTTGGCTCCCGCCAAGTCTACCATCAGTAAATGGATTCGTCAGGCTATGATTCAGGCCTATTCTACTAAGGGGAGGACTCCCCCTTTCCGTCTTACGGCTCATTCCACTAGTGGTATTGGTGCCTCTTGGGCCTTTCAGCAACAGGCCTCTGTTGAACAAGTTTGCAAGGCCGCTACTTGGTCTTCTGTTCACACCTTTTCAAAGTTTTACAAGGTTGATGTTTGGGCCTCAGCTGATGCTGCTTTTGGCCGTAAGGTTTTGCAGGCGGTTGTAGTCTGAGCTACGTGCCGTTGTCTTGTTGTTGGGGATCCCACTCTACTTTATGGACACTGCTTTTGGATGTCCCACGTGTAAGTATTATAGATGGAACAGGACGTACTGTATGCTTAGAATAATAAAATTCTGTGAAATACTCACCTGTAGAATTGGTATTATACGCATACAGTACGTCCTGCTCCACCCCACCCTGGATTCACCTTGTTCTGGATCCCCTGTATGGTGATTGTTATCATTGTTATTGTTACCAGTTTGGTGGTTGGTTTCTCCCGGCTTCTTATTCTAAGCATACAGCACGTCCTGCTCCAGAATAGTAATAACATGTGGGTAATCCTCCGCCTCAGGCGCCGTGCACTGCAGACATGTAGAAAACAAGCTCCTCCCGGCCCTACATATACCGAAGGACCTCCCACAAATCCCCAGATTTCTCTGCAGTGCTGAACTGCGAAGACATGAAGTATCACGCTCTCGCAGGCGAGCAGCCCGAGGCCCTGCGGGACTATTTCCACCCGTCCTCTTCAGAAGAATATGCCTCCCAGCCTGGGCTGCGCGGGTCGGGTGAAGGTAGGCAGCACCTGGTGTGCTGAACGAAGCCACGCTCCACCGCAATCCCCCTCCATAGGGTAGGCGGTCAGGCCGATGGTGAGCCTCTAGTGGATGCCCCTCCCGCAATCTTGCCCGTGCCCCTCACAGACTTAGTCCATGGACGCTGTCCGCTTCTCCCTCGCTTCCTCCCATAACTCGGGGGGGAAAAGAAGGAGGGGGGGGGTATGTGTGGCAGCCCTAGTGTTAAGTATCACGTTAAGACCTTTGGCTTTTAATTTTATTTGGTGTCAGTGTCGCGCTTTTGCTATACAGTGCGAGCCGTTTGTCTTTCATTAACAACTGCCTAGATGGCAGCATCATTTCCAGCGTGTCAGCATCTTATGCATACGCCTTATATCCAACTGTTCTACTTATTTCTGTTGGTTAGAGCTTCGCGCTCTTTGGGGGAGGCGGAGACTCGGCATGACGTGCTCCGGGTCACAGCCTGGCCTGGCCCACCCCTCGAGGTTCGCTTGGCGCCATTTTGACTATCTTCGCGCGTGGTGCGGTACGCCTCCTCCCTTGGTCATGTAAGTGCCCTCCGGGGCGGCATGGTTCTATGTCTATCAGGCTGCGCATGGCACTGACTCCACCCCTCTTGTCCCATTATGTCTTTCAGACGCCAGGACTTCGGTGGCTTCTCCCGGCCTAACATATATTACAGCGGGTCCACATAACAAATTCTCCCACTTCCTAGCGGGTCTTGGGGCATCCAGGGTTGCCTATTGCGTAAATCCCTGCGGGCATACTGCTTGATAATCACCATATGGAGGCATTTCAGAATTATGTAACCGGGGTCCCTCCGGGACATGACCGGCTGTGTGCAGTGTGTGGTCAGCCCCAGGCTGAGGCTGACAGAGCACGGGTTTGCGGACAGTGTGCAGAACAGGCAGGTTTGCCAATGGCGGCACCTCCCTTCAATACTCCTGTCTCCCCGGACCTAAATATCACTCATGACGAGTCCCACTCGAGCGGGGATGACCTGCAATCCGTGCCGCGGTCCCTGACGCCTCCTGGCTCTCCGGTTCCTAATGATACCGATGACTCTGCTGCTATGCAGGACCTCGACCCTTCTGAGGAAGGTGAGCTATTCTCAGATTCGGGCTCCTCAAACGAGATGCCCGGGGGGCTGTGATGATTCTGAGCCCGGTTCTTGGGGCCTGTGTGACACAGATGAAATTCTTATTAAGATTTTTGAGGTTTTGTCAATCTCCCCCCCCCCCCGGGGAGACCCCCAAGCCTAAGAAGGAGAGTTTCCATACAGCGCCGCCGTGCTTGGAGTTCCTAGAAGAGGAGCATTTCCAGAATCTTATATCCCAAGAATGGGAATCGCCTTGTAAGCTTAAAGGGGTCCCAGGGGTCTGGGATTGGAAGTACCCTTTCCCTCCTGATGTGGTTAATTTTTGGTCAGCACCTCTGGTGGTGGACGCACCGGTTATAGGGGTCACAAACCCCCCTTTCATGACGGCTCCTTTTTACTGTACCCTTCGGGATGCTGAGGACCGGCGCATTGACAGACTGACTTCCCACGCCTTCTCGTGTGCTGGGACGGCTCTGCGCCTGGTCTGTGCCGCGGCCATCACTGCGGTGGCCGCTAGGACTCTGACTCAGACTGTGATGCATTTGTGAAGTTTATTCTATCAGCACTGGACGACACCATTAAGATGTGTGCTAGAACCTCTGCCCTTGTGGTAACTATTCGCCGCCTGGTCTGGCTGCGACAGTGGGGTGCTGACGATGCTACAAAAAAGGCTCTCACTTGCCTTCCCTTCTGAGGACGGCGGTTATTTGGGGCCCGTTTGGACCTTTTTGGAAAAAGGGTAAAGCACCCTTGCGCAGAAGGCCGCTCCGCCCCCCCCGGAGCAGGGCCACCCCTCCACCTCCCTACGTTGTGTCAAACCTGTGCTTCCAACTGTTCGGTGTGGATTTCCACCATGGGGTGGGTAGGCAACGCCCTGGGCCCTCTGGCAGGACTAAGTCCAAGTTTGCCAAGACCTCCCAAGCATGAAGGGACGCCCTCGCCCTTCTGGGGGTACTGCTGCAGCAGCTGTCTCCCATCTAGGAAGGTACCTCCTCCTTCTGGTGGTTCCAGGAGGTAGTTCCCCTGGACACAGGATAGCTTCTGCTGGGCGGTCCCCCTCAGTGGTTGTCAGGGTGCTTCTTGCCCCTGCTTTTCCTTCAGGAATTGGTGCGGGCCGTACTGGGCCTACAGAGTTTGGGCTTACTTATAGGTTGCCCTTAACAGTATGGGGCTATGGCCTCTATATTAACCTTCCTCCCCCCTCTTCAGTATGGGGCAGTCTGGACCACGCTGGCCTATGGTAGGCCTGGCAATTCTACTCTCACAGGTAGTCCCTATGTGACACCTCTGTCTTAGGACACAGGCGCCTGTGCAAGGGGGGGCTTCCTGCCTCCTGTGGAGTACTAGATCTTCTTAGTTACCCTTGTGTCTGCTGGACACACAGTCCATTACTAGACGGTGTTGCAGGACCAACCCTGCGGGTTGAGGCATTAATTGGGGCCTCTTTTGCTCCCAGGCTACTCGCCATGGCGCGAATGGGGGTGATGTCTCGGACATACCTGGGGGGGGGGGGAACATTAGGACCTACCGGGTCGTCTTTCCTTACTCCCTAGTCCCTACGTCAGGCCTAGTGGATTGGTCGGCCAGCGGTGCTCCCTGGGAATTACTGGATGGGTGCCCAGTCACCTCAATCCCTCATGGTCCCTTATCCGCTAACCCTATTCCTGGGATTCGGTTCAGGCTTGAGCCTTCTTCTCTGGCAACAAGGGGACTCCCGGTTACGGGGGTACTGTCCCCCTTTTTTACTGACATCTTACTTTCACCAGGCGGGATGGCAGCTGGTGGGCCCGTTGGTGGCATATCTGATAATGTCCCCTATATACCGAGCCCTTGGGCCTTCCGGCACAGTAGGTTTGTGTGCTTACATGGGGTTCCAGCTCCCCTGGGGCTTGGTCTGTGCTCATTCCCCCTTGGTAAGGCGGTTCCTCTTGAGCTGATCATGTTCAAGGGCCCCGTCAGGGGGCACCCCCTTCTTTACTTGCATCTTCCAGTGAATGGTCACCTTGGGTACCAAGTCTCGCAGGTTGGCGGGGGAGGGGAATTTCTTCCACAATCCCCCGTGGTTCCTAGGTAGGGTCCCCTAGAGGGTCCATTTTACCTGCTGGTTTTGTTGAAACGGTGTGTCTTCCGTTGACTCTATATGGCTGGACTTCTCCTCTTTTAGGATCTGTCTATTGGGGACTCCTGGTCTGTTGGATGACAATGGCCTGTTTTTATTATTGGTCTGGAGCTTGAGGCAGGATGCTCCCTCTGGAGGGTCCCTGATCCTGCCTTGGGCGGGGGTCTACGTCCCCTGCTTCTCAGCGGTATTCGCTCCAATGGATGCTCTTTAGCGGCAGGTTATGCTAAGGGTCTCCCTTATAACACAGGGGCTCTGCCCTTGTTTTTACTGTCCCAGAATATTCTGACTCTGGTCATGGGGGCTGAGTAATCTTAGGCATAGACTTGCTATTTTATATGCCTTCTCTTCATCACCCTACTTGTGGGGTTCTGCGCACGGTCGGCCTGATAGAGACCCGTGAGATGGATGGCCTGGGTGGCCTTGTGAACTGTGGTTCGCAGATGCCTCTGCTGAAGTCTGCTGACCTGTTCGCTCTCTCAGGAGTGCGGTTCTGCCCTTGCCAGGCCCCTTCCTTTGTCGTCCCAATATAAGGTCTCTTGTCTGGGGATTGACAGCTGATTCATTTACCCCTTGGAGACGGGCCTTATCTTCTGGGTGACTCAGTATAAGGGAGGGGGCTGGGAGCAAGCTTCCCCTTCCTCCGTCTATTGGGGTTTTGTGGTATACCCATATTGATTGGCATGAGTCTTGGTCTCTTCCCTGTTAGACGTTCTCGGTCCCCAGGGTTTGAGTCATTACAGCATAAGTTTGGGGTTGGCTCCCCATCTGGGGACTCTGAAGGTGCAGGTTCTGTCCTGGCTGTTTTCCTGCAGGAGTTTGGTTCTGTCTCCCTTGTGGGGATTTCTTTTGGGGATTGCTTAGCTGCATCTCCCAAGTAGTTCCATGGTCCCTGTGGGGATCAATTTTCATTTGTTTACCCTGCGCATTTTTCCTGGGGACTTTTGCTGGATGCTGTCTGAGCTGCTTTGTAGTCCAAGTCGCTTTTCTGGGGGCTCCTGACTCCGTCAGACGTGTGCCTGAGACGGTGGATCTGGTTATATATATGTCTATAGGCACCCCATGCCGTGGGGGTGTTCCTTCTTACACCGGGCCTCCGGTCCAAGTGGTCTGTATGATCATTGTTTTAGTCCTTTTAGTCTAACTATGGACATTATTCTTAATACTAATATGAGGGGCTACATTCCCTCTACAGGTGTTGCAATTTTTCCCCATTAGGGTTTCCATGTCCCTTAGGGGGACTGATGCTCGCGCCTCCTTATGTATGCGCCTGATATCTCCTGTTCCAGCGCCACTGCGCCCTTTGGATTTATCCTTCTTGGATGTCTCCTGGTCCTGAGTAAAGCCTTTGGCTTCGTGTTAGGGGTCAGTATTCCCGCCTTGGTCGGGTGACCTGTTCTATTTCCCTTAAGGGGTGTTACAAGTTTTCCACGAGGCTTCCTTGCCTGTGAACTGGTTGGGTCATTACACTGACCTATATTCCTCTTCAGGGGAAAGAATCTCCCCTTTTTCTGTTTATTCCGTTATATTGGTGCTTGGGTACCACTGGCCCTTCAGCACCAGGGTTTTTTCTGTTGATTCAGTTGCTAGACTTATGGCTTGTCTCATACCTTCATGGTCTTGTTATGAGACTGACGTTAGAACCTTTGCTCATGTCATGCCTGTTGCAAGTTTTGCAGTTGACAGCGCCTTTACTGTCCGCTGTGCCTTGCTTTTTCCTGCTTATGGACCCTGCTTATGGACACTGCTATTGGATGTCCCACATGTTATTACTATTCTGGAGCAGGACGTGCTGTATGCTTAGAATAATGCAACTCTGTGAAGTACTCACCTGTAGAGTTGATATTATATGCATACAGCACGTCCTGCTCCACCCCACCCTGGTTCACTTGTTCTGGATCCCCTGTATGGTGATTGTTATCAATAGATGATATTACCAGTCTTTCTGGGTGGTTTGTTCCTCCCGGCTTCTCTTCTCACTGCTTTTCAATGCTGGGGATTTGTGGGAGGTCCTTCGGTATATGTAGGGCCGGGAGGAGCTTGTTTTCTACATGTCTGCAGTGCACGGCGCCTGAGGCGGAGGATTACCCACATGTTATTACTATTCTGGAGCAGGATGCTGTATGCATATAATAACTCTGCAGGTGAGTACTTCTCAGAGTTGTATTTTTTCAAGGTGTCACTCATGTCCGACCGTCGCACAAGTCCATTTTACCGGTGGGGGACTTGAATCTGGTGTTGACGGCTCTACAGGGTGCTCCCTTTGAACCCATGATTGGCGTTCCATTGAGCATTTAGACGCTTAAGGTGATATTTTTGGTGGCAATCACCTCTGTGCAGTGTGTTTCTGAGTTAGCCGCCTTATGTATGAAGTCTCCTTACTTTGAGTTACATAGAGACAAGGTAGTTTTTCGTTTTAAGCCTGATTTTTTTACCCAAGGTCGTCTCTCCTTTTCACCTTAAAGTGGACCAACACCCAGGATTTTGACTATCCTGGGTCTTGGTCCACTTCGGTGGGGCACCCCCGATCCGCTGTGTGAAACCCCCCCCGATCACCCGAAAAACTCACCTCTCCCCGCTCCCAGCGCCGACGGACAAGCGTTTTGACAGCCGCGGACAAGCGGCTCCTCCGCCGCCGCCTCCCGCGCGTCACTCTTGACGCGCCCGCGCCGGCCATTCACAGACGGCCGGCGCGCGCACGTCTACAGGGGCACGAGGGAGGCGGCGGCGGCCGGCAAGACAAGGTAAGGGGATTTGGGGTGTTTGAGGGGGTTTCACCCCGCGGGACATCCCGATCTCGGATGTCCCGCGGGGAGGGAGGTGATCGGCCCGGGAATCTTATAGATTCCCGGGCCGATCACGGGAGGGTGATGGTCCACTTTAAGAGGTAATTCTACTTTCTTTATACCCGGTTTCGGCTAATGCTAAGAAGAAGGCACTTCATTCTTTAGATGTAGTCCGAGCCATAAGATATTATTTGGCAGCTGCAGATTCCTTCCGCAAAACGGATTTTCTTTTTGTTTTATTAGAAGGGCCGAGAAAGGGGCTTCCGCCAGCTAAAGCCACTGTCAGTAAGTGGATTAGGCAGGCAGTAGGAAGAGCCTATTCGGCCAAGGGGAAGGAACCCCCTTTTCGGGTCGCTGCCCATTCCACTAGGGCCATTGGTGCGTCCTGGGCTTTTCAGCATCAGGCTTCGGTGGAACAGGTTTGCAAAGCTGCCACCTGGTTCTTGGTTCATACATTCACAAAGTTTTACAAGGTAGAAGATGTTAGAGCTACGGCTTACGCTGTTGTTGGTCGAAAGATTCTTCAGGCGGTAGTGAGATGAACTACCTGCTGTTCTGCACTAGGTGATCCCGCCCATAGATGGCACTGCTTTTGGAGATCCCAAGTGTAAGGAGTGCCTGGAATGGATTGGAAGAAAAAACCCAATTCTGTGAAGTACTCACCTGGCGAATTGGTTCTGGGAATCCATTCCAGGCACTCCGGCCCACCAGTTTTGGGTTATGATCTATCTTTTGATGCTTTTTTGGTGGTGTTTAGTCCATGTATTACTTTCATATACTTTTTCTTTTTTCCTTTTTTAAAAGCTAAAGAGAAAGTGAAAAGAACAAAATTTAATTTCTGAGAGTTTTCTGGCGGAGTTCGGTGTAAAGTAACATGGACTCTATATAGGGCCTCCCGGCCTGCCTCTGATTTATGCTTTTTACTGCTTTTTAAGTAAACTGATGTTGGTTAGGAGGAAGCTGCTACTTATGGGCCGGGAGGAGCCACACCTGTTTTCTTTCTTGTCACATGATCAGCAAGGAGGTAATCCCAAATGTAAGGAATGCCTGGAATGGATTCCCAGAAAAAACAATTCTACAGGTGAGTACTTCACAGAATTGGGTTTTTGCACTCCAAAATCATCTTTACCTTTCATGCCTTTCAGATCATTTAGTTTTCTCTGTAATTTTGACCAGGTTTGCCAAAACTTTTTGCATTCCAATGTACATATTATGTTACCCCGACATTAATTATTAAATATTTAAAGTAGGAATCTTTAAAAGATTACTTGTTTGCATTGTGTTTTGCTTTAAAATAACACTGACACAAAGGCCATGTTTAAAAAAAAAAAGTAAACATTTTTTTTTCTTTACAGTGTGGCGAGAAAGGACACTATGCCAACAGATGTACAAAAGGTCATTTGGCATTCTTAAGTGGCCAGTAACAGAAGTTCAGGTGTGGACATTGGCATTATTTTATGTACAATTTTAACTAGTCTTTGAATTGCCAAGACTTTGTTTTTCCTGCAAAAGGACAACATCTGACATTAAAATCAATATAATTCTTTAATACGTTTCCTAAAGCTATTTAGGCTATGTTTTTTTTAATAAATGTACATATTATTTGTACCGTTTCTACTAAATATATTTTTTATCTTGTTATATTTAAAGTCACATACTATGCTTTGACTACACACAACTTTAATTACACACATCAAACCTTGCAGTAAAAGTTATTTTATTACATGGTATCTGTTATTTTATTTAATACAATATTAGAAGCTAAATGCTGCCATTCTTGGTTTCCGTGCTATTCTGTTAATGTCACTCGTAACTGGATAGTAATCGCCTCTGCAAAGGCAAGGCAAAAATAAATAAATGCTTGCTCTTCTGCCCCACAGCTGCTTTTTGTGGCCCACTGTCCAATCTAGCAACTCTATATACACTGCAACAGAGTGTGTTGGGTACTGCCTTGGTACACTCCCTTGTGTGAGGCGTCTGAGCATGCAAGATGCCATTGGATCACACATGGGAAAAGGGGTCACACCTGGATTTAATAAACCAAATAGGTCATTGAATATTTACTGTATGGGTGATTATGTCGAGAGCGCCCCTGTGGGTGTGGTCTGCAAATCCCCCACCCCTGCGTAGGTAATCCAGAGCGATAAGTGCTTAGTCGAGGCTTTCACACAGTATGGCATTCCAAATCAGAATGCCCCAGGGTGGACTTGCCCTAGGATTCCAGGCAATTTTTACATTGGACCATGCCATACTAGAATAGACTAAAACTAACAAAAAACTCAATAATAAAACTATAGTTTTAAACATTTTACAGGATACACCACAAAATCATAAACATTGAAATTCTTCACAAGCCTTATATTTTAGATACACAAATAGTAATTTGGTACCATATTCCATACATTGATGTGAGCAGGAAATCCAAGATTAAAGTTATACTATTTATTGGGTAACTTAATATATTGAAAAGGTGAGATTTCAAAGTACTTTAAACAACTCAATCATTAAAAAACAACTCAATCATTAGAAACATCCGAAAATATTATGTTTTTATTTTAGGCCTTATAAAAAGACACATTTCATCGATGTAATTAAAAAACATCTTCCCTTCTGTACTTGAAATCAGCAGTTTGCTTGCAATCTTGGTGAGCAGACACTTACTGCCCAGGCATGATGGGGCCCCAAACTTTAATTTACAAAAAGTGTTCTGGTTTTGTCTTGCCTGACAGAAGCAGAGTAGGTAGTATGTGTCACAAAGATATTCTAAGCAGACAGCACGTTGTGCGCCGTGCATTGCAGAACATGAAGAAAACAAGCTCCTCCCGGCCCTACATATACCGAAGGACCTCCCACAAATCCCCAGAATTCTCTGCAGTGCTGGAACTGCGAAGACATGAAGTATCACGCTCTCGCAGGAGAGCGGGGCTTTACAGCCCGAGGCCCTGCGGGACTATTTCCACCCGTCCTCTCTGTGAAGAATATGCCTCCCAGCCTGGGCTGCGTTGGTCGGGTGAAGGTAGGCAGCACCTCGTGTGCTTAACGGAGCCATGCTCCACCGCAATCCCCCACCATAGGGTAGGCGGTTTAGGCTGATGGTGAGCCTCTAGTGGATGCTCCTCCCGCATTATTGCCCCGTACCCTGGGTAGTGCTGGACCCTGTGTAAGGGTCGCCATCCTCCCTCATTTCCCCAACTAGTTAGTGGGAAAAGAAAGGGGGGGGGGTATGTGTGTGGTGGTCCCTGTGTACCAGTATATCACGCTTATGGCCTTATTTCTGCCCTTCATTAACATTGAAATGTCAGAGCCGCGCTGCTTGCTCTTTATTTGGTTTTCGGCTACCGCCGTATGTCTTATGCACAGTTGCTGCATTGTCTATATGCTGTGGTGCCTTTTCCTTACTAGACGTAACGGTTTTTCTACAAATCCTTAAGCGTGTGATTGTATCCTTGCTTTGCCGTTACCTCAGAGCTTCGCGCTCTTCGGAGTGGGCGGGGACCTGAATTGGCGCGCTCCGCGTCACGGCCGAGCATCGAGCCCGCCCTTCGAGGTTCGCTGGGCGCCATTTTGCTGATCTTCGCGCGCACGCGTGGTGGCGGTTTCTTTCCTCCCTTGGTCTGTAAGTGCCCTCGTGGGTGACTCTTTTTATATGTTTTTCCAGCTGCGCTGGGCTATGACACCCATTCTTCTCCTTATGTCTTTCAGACGCTAAGATTCCGGTGGCATCCCCCGGCCTGATATATATCTTAAACGGGTTCACTTTTATATTCTCCCACATTCCTAGCGGGTCTTGGGGCATCCGGGGTCGCTTATAGCATAAATCCCTGCTGCATATTGCTTTGATAATCACCATATGGAGGCATCTCAGAATTATGTGTCCGGGGTCCCGCGGGGACAAGACTGGCTGTGTACTGCATGGGGACCACCCCATGCTGATGCTGACAGAGCACGGGTCTGCGGACCGTGTGCTGAACAAGCACTGGCCCTGCAATCAGGTTTACCAGTGGCTGCACCTTGCTTCAATACACCTGTCTCCCCTTGTTTAAATCTCACTCCTGATGAGTCGCACTTGAGCGGGGATGACCAGCAGGTGGTGCCGCGCGGGCTACCTACGGCTGAGCAGGTGATGCCTGGTTGGCGGAGCACTTGGGCGCTGGAAAGAAGCGGTCCCTGACGCTTCCTGGTTCTATGTTTCCCAATGAAACTGAAGAGTCTGCTGCTATGCAGGTCCTTGATCCTTCTGATGAAGGTGGACTGTTCTCAGGTTCCGGTTCCTGGGTCTGATTGTGATGTTTTTGTGAGTTTATTTTCTCAGCGATGGATGACACTGTTAAAATGTGTGCTAGAACCTCGGTTCTTGTGGTGGCTATTCGCCGCCCGCTTGGCTGCGACACTAGGGGGCTGACAATGATACTAAATAGGCTCTTACTGGCCTTCCCTTTAGAGACGACGCTTATTGGGGCCCAGTTGGACCTTTTGGAAAAAAGGAGTAAGGCACCCTCGAGCAGAAGGCCGTCTCGGCCTCCCAGGGGCAGGGACACCCCTCCCCTTCCCTACGTTAGTGTCAAGCGCGAACCAGAAGTGTGCTTCCAACTTTTTGGGAGTGGAGACCCGCCCCGGGGGGGCAGGCAACGCCCTGGGTCCTCCGGCTGTGCGAAGTCCAAATCTGCCGAAACCGCACAAGCGCGAAGGGACGCCCTCGCCTCGTTGGGCAAGTGGACTGCAGTAGCACTGGGCTCCTATCGTAGTGCGCCATGCTTCTTTCAGGTGGTTACAGGAGGTAGTCCCCCCGGATGCAGAATAGAGTCTGCTGGGCGGTCCTTTTTCTAAGGTTATCAGGGTTCTTCTAGTCCCTGTTTTCCCTTCGGGAGTTGAGGCAGGCCGAGTTTGGCGTGTAGGGTCTGGGCTCTCTTGCTGGCTGGCCCTTGACCTGTGATGGCATCCACATTACCCTTCCCCTCCGGGATGAAGCAGTCTGACCCAAGTTGGCATTCTGGGGCCTAGCATTTATACCTTCACAGGCAGTTTCTGCATGGTATCTACCTGTTGGGCCGCAGGCGCTCTGGTCCAGTAGACCTCTTGATGCATGTGAGGATTTATAATCCCTTTTTAGTCCCCTGTGCCTTCAGGACACCTAGGCCACTTCCAGCCAGTGTTGAAGGTCCAACTCTGCGCATTGGGGTATTGTTTTTGGTTCCTCTCCTGCTCCCAGATGACTCACCAAGGCGAGTATGGGAGTGGTGTCTTGGACGTGCCCGTGTGGCGTCCGCGCTAGGTTCTACTTTATTGTCCTTCTTTGCTTCCTATTTTCTGCATCAGGCCGTGTTGGCTATTGACCTGTGGCTCCTTCGGAGTCCTGTGGATTGGTGCTCAGGCACATCACTTACTTAGTGTTCCCTGGTTCGGTATCCCCCTACGGGGTGGCGTTTAGATTGGTTCATGTTAGAGCCTTCCTTCTTCAATATGTGGACTTATTATGGAAAGGGCCTTGCCCTCTTTGATGTCACACTACCTTTACCTTGCAGCTGGGGGGGCTGTTGGTGGCGGCCCAGATGCTGTCCCTTATTCTCAGGAGCCCCTGGGCCCTGCGACACCTTAGGTTACTTATCCTGGACAGGGTTCCAGCACCCCTGGAACTAGATCGGTACGCTCCCCCTTGTTACGGGGGTTCCCTTTTGAGGTTGTAAATTCAAGGAAGATGTCTGGGACCATTCCTTCTCTCTTCTCCCTGTAGATGGTCATCATGGGTACCAAGTCTTGCAGGTGGACTGGGGGGTCTTATTTCTTCTGAAACCCCCCGTGGTTCCTAAAGGGGTCCCCTTAGGGGATCCATCTTCATACGTTTTTTTGGGCTCTAATTTGCTGGTCTACTCCTCTTCAGGACTTGTCCTTTTTGGGGACTCTCGGTCAGTCTGAGGACAGTGGCTTGTCCCTTTTTATCTGTGAAGGTCTCGGAACAGGTTGACCCTTCAAGAAGGTTCCGGTTCGGTTCTAAGTGGGGGTTTACATCTCTTGCACTTCATTGGTATTAGTTTGGCTGGCTGCCCTAACGTGGCAGGAGGTTCTATTCTATTATCTCACTGTGTCCCTACTGGTGTGGCCCTGTGGGGCCCCTTTGCTATTACAGGGACTCTGTCCTGGGTTATTGTCCCAGGACTCTCTGGCCTTGGTCATGAGGGCCTAGTATTGCTTCTGTCAGGACATTATATTCTATATGTCTTAACTTCTTTCACCCTGCCAGGCGGGGTTCTGCATAAGATTGCGGTAGAAAGGGAGAAGCATTATGCTGGGTGGCCCAGCGGGGCGTGGTTCGCAGATTTCCTGCTGAAGACAGTCGTACTGTATGCCCTCTCAAGAGGGCTGTTCTGCCTATTCAAGCTCCCTACTACGTCGCCCTTACCTACAGGCCTTTTAGGCGATTGGTCGGTTGGCTTTTCACCCTATTGGAGATGGGTATCTCTGGGTGTCTTTTCTCTATTGGAGGGCTAGGCCTAGCTCCCTCCTCTTCTTCTCCCTTTTCTGCCGGCTATGTTGGAGTATGCTGTTCTAGTCTGCTTTGCTTGGACTAGCGCTCTCTCCTGCCGGATGTTCCCTATCCCTGGGTCCTAGAATTATTATAGCACGGTTGAAGTTGGCTCCCCAACTCAGTGCTCTGAAGGTTTCAGGGCTCGCCCTGTCCACCTACTGCAGAAGTCTAGTTCAATCTTCTGTGTTGCGCATTCCTCAGGGGTTGCTCAGGTGCATTCCCCAGGGAATTCTATGCTCCCTTTTTGGGGGGTTACTTATCCGGATGCCCTGCTAGGGTTCCCTTGGGTCTTATTCAGGTTTTTGTCTGAACTGTTCCTTCCCTCATATCGCTCTTCTGGGGCGGTTGCTTCAGTCAGAAATGTGCCATAAAGGATGGCTCTGTTAGCGGTCCTAGTCATTATATATATATATATATGTTGTATATCTGTACACCATGAGGTGAAGCTGTTCCGCCTTACGACGAATTGGGTCCAGGCGGTGTTCTTATTCTCCTTTAGTCCAGACCCTACGGTCTCTGGGCTATTGTCTGGCTTACTCTGAGCAAAAGGGATCTGTATCCCTCATCAGGTGTTGGAGATTCCTGGTCTTCTCTTGTCCCTGGTAGGGATTATGCCCCTTGGGGCTTATAGGTTTCTCCATCCTTATGTACCGGATCTGATTGCTAACACGGGTGTAGGTGCCCTTTGGATTGGTCCTGCTCGGTTGGTTTTGTCCTTCTGAGCCTAAAGTAAACGCCTCGGCTCTTGCTGAGCCTTGTTAGCGTTGTTTTTCAGTATTCCTGCTGGTCTCGCCTGAGACCTGGGTTCATATTCCCAGATGGGGAGAGCTCTAAGGTTGCCATGGCTACCCTTTTTTTCCAGTAGCATGGTTAGGCTGTTACTCTGGCCTACTCGTTAGGGGAAGATTATTCTTCTCTCTTGGTTTTTGCTCTCTTACTACTTGTGCTTGGCTTGGGCCTTTCAGCACTAGGTTCTGTTGAGCAAGCTGGCTAGTCCGCCGCTTGTGTTCAGTTCTGCCTTTACAAGAATTCAAAGGCTGTGGTAGAGCATTGCTCTCGTTGCTCTTGGTAGCATGGTTAAGGTGATAGCACTTTTATGGTTGTCTGTGCCTTTTTTCTCGGGGATCCCACCCTACTTATGGACACTGCTATTGGATGTCCCACATGTAAGGACTATGTCTGGAGCAGGACGTGCTGTCTGCTTAGAATAATACAACTCTGTGAAATACTCACCTGTAGAGTTGGTATTATATGCAGACAGCACGTCCTGCTCCACCCCACCCTGATTCACCTTGTTCTGGATCCCCTGTATGGTGATTATTATCTTGGATATTATTACCAGTTATTCTGGGTGGTTGTTTTCCTCCTGGCTTCTTCTCTCACTGCTTGTCAATGCTGGGGATTTGTGGGAGGTCCCTCGGTATATGTAGGGCCGGGAGGAGCTTGTTTTCTTCATGTTCTGCAGTGCACGGCGCTGAAGGCGGAGGTATACCCACATGTAAGGACTATGTCTGGAGCAGGACGTGCTGTCTGCATATAATACCAACTCTACAGGTGAGTATTTCACAGAGTTGTATTTTCATCTTGACCCATGCACCTTATTATGCAAATGTGTGTTATGGCAGAACTGGAAGAAGAGTTCCTGTCACAGTGTGCCACTAAACCTATTTTGCTACATATATAATATCCTAATCATCTGGTCTGCAATCCATCCCACAATAAGTTTGAAACTTACCCAGTGACCAACAGCAATCAATTTCCTTTACACTACCTTATGTATCATAAAAATAGCTTAACATCTCTAGGTAGCTATTGCTTGTATTCCTTGTAAAAGCCTAATTATTCCTAATTACAATGGACACCTGCTCTTGCCCAGGAGACACACCAAACCGAGAAGAGTGCTTTATGAGATTTGCAAATAAAATACAACTACTATGTGCACCCTGCAGTTAACTTGCAATTATCAAGGTTTAAAGCCTTATAAATCAATGTGAGGTTACTACTTTCCCCTTCCATTGCCGGGTGCTGTCCCGTGCTGTCCGCCACAGGCTTCCGATGCTCACTCCTGCTGCAGGAAGGGGCTTTTTACACTGGCATAGTTAGCTGACGTCCACTAACGCAGCAGATAGTGAGTCCGTCACGCTTAAAGTGGACCAACACCCAGGGGTGATCGGCCCGGGAATCTATAAGATTCCTGTGCCGATCACCTCCCTCACCGCGGGGCATCCGAGATCGGGATGTCCCGCGGTGAGGGACCCCCCCAAAAGCCCCAAAAAACCTTACCTTTGCGGCGACGGATCAGCCGCCGCCGCCTCCCGCGCGCCCCTCTAGCAGTGCCCGCGCCGGCCGTTTATGAATGGCCGGCACGGGCGCGCACCCTGTAAGAGGGAAGCGCGGGAGGCGGAGGCGGCTTGTCCGTCGCCGCAAAGGTAAGTTTTTTGGGGGGGTTTCACACAGCGGGGCATCCTGATCTCGGATGCCCCACTGAAGTGGACCAACACCCAGGATAGTGAAAATCCTGGGTGTTCACTGTAAGACACTGGCACTGGAACCTGGATGGTGGTAAGCTTATTTTTTATCTTGCATGTGCCATTGCTGGCATTCAACCCTTCAATTGCCAGCTATGCAAATCTCACATAGCTGCCTCTCCAACCATTAAGTGCCAACTACATGAGACTCGCATAGCTGAATTTATACCCCCATAGCATAAAAGGTAAAAACTGACCTGACCGCTCAATTGATTCAACCAGGTCTTCTCACACAGGTGGCATCCGATTCCCCCCAGGGCTCTCTTGGCTTCAAGAGAGGCCCCAAAGAACCTCCCGTTTTCGCCGCTAGCATCTTCCATGGTGAGGAGTGGGCCAGAAATAGGCACTCTCCCCCACTTCCTCAGTCATCTCTATGCCAGCTTTTTGTGGGTGGGGCAAATGAAATCATCTGTTATGTCATCCTGCCCGAAGACCCTCAGTAGGATCCCCTGCCTCTCCAGCCCCCTCTCTACCAATCACCCAGCATCTGTCTTCGGAACACCGTGGGACAGAATCTCCGGGGGACATTGGAGGTAAGGGAAAACTTTGTTTTTTTTTTTACATTTAACCCTTTTTGAACTGGTAACAGATCCCTGAGACTCCTATATCAGTTTACAAGGCTTAGGGTGCTTGCAAGTCACCTGCGGCTAGGCCAGCACCCCCAAGTACCTCCCTCCCCAAAGCCTGGGTGGGCAGAAGAGCCCAGGGCCACGAAGGCAATTTGGGCCTGTAGCCTGCAGAGCGGGGGCCACCAAAGCTGGCACCTACGCTCTGTTCTACAAGCCCTGCATAGCTGGTTATGCTGGGTGTGTGACCCTATATCATTTTTTTAATTAACCTTTGTCTCCTGTTGTCCTTTCAGGTATAAAATGCTTCCAGCAGGAGATCTGAATTTTCATGTAGATTTAACAATATAAAAACAATATATATATTCTGTGAAATCCCTTCAAAAATAACTTTTGAACATGTGTTGTGCAAAATAATGAAAATGGTCTGGCAACAGAGGGTGACAAAAGCTCTAGGTTGGCTGGCACTTAAAGGGTTAATGGTTGCTGATGCTGCAATGTAAATTTCACGTAGCTGGCACTGAAAGGGTTAAAGGAAAGGACTTCCAGACATCCGTCTAACCTAAGTAAACCCACAGCCTGACCTACATATATTAATTACAACAGGTTCCACCCAAACCACATCAAGGGGTCCATTGTATTCAGCCATGGGATCAGACACAACAGAATCTGTTGTGATCCTATTGACAGAAATAGGCAGTCTAAAAGTGGACTTTAGGCAAGGCTTTAAACCATGCCTGACCCCGCCGCCACCATGGACGCACACGTATGGGATTATTCACCAGAATGGCGTCACACCTGACGCAACTGTTTGAATGCACTGGAGCTGAGGAAATGGCATATAACATGGCAAAGCTGGAGAAATATTTCCCGGTCCAGCACTGCAGGTGGATCATGGCTGCAGTATGTAGGAGACCTGACATCGATCCGATTGCTTATCGGAATCTGGCTGTAGTCTCCCCTCTGAGTTGTGTCTCGCTGCTACATCACCTGGCTTTGTTAAGCTGACCTCAACAGCTCAACAGGATGGACACGTTTCCCCACAGCCAATAATTACAAGATATCAGGGAGTGGGTAAAGTGGACAGTCAGCAGACTGCTTCGGTCCTAGCTCACATTTTCCTAGATTAAGTACAGTTTTTCTATTTTTGTCAGTTCATGGGACATTCAGAGCCATTGGCTTTACTTGCCATGCATACTATTTTATAACAATGAGATTCTTCAATCTCCCTTTTTGTTTGTGTGTTGTGTGATTGGTGTTACAGGGCCCATGTGACGGATTCAGCAACAGGTGTTGGTTAGGGTGGTTGTTTTGATGGATTCTTTATATTTTTGTTGTGCGATAAAATGTATAACTTTTGATATGTAATATGGTTTAACCCTTTCGCTGCCAGCCTGTTTGGAGATTTTGTCACACTTGTTGCCAGACCATTTTGCACTATTTTGCGCTCCACATGTTCAACTGTGATTTTTAAGGGATTTACAGGGATTTTCCAGGAAAATGATATATTGTTTTTTAATCTGAAATGTCTTGTTTGTCATTTTTATTGTGTATTCTCGTATGTTTGGGTGAAATATGTGCAAAAAAATAAAAATAAATGTAAGTTTGTCCAAAACATCTTATTGCGTGTGACATTCCAATTTCTTCCGGTTACAACAGTACCACATATGTATTGATAGATACCTTTCCTGCCCAGGAGACTCCCCCAAACTGAAACAGCGCTGTGCTAGGCGCTATGCGCACCTTGCAGTTTTTCAAGAAAAACAACCCTTTAAATTTGAAATACCCCCCCCCCCCCCCCCCCCCCCCCACAAAATATATATTCTCTGGAAGTACACACCTCAAGCTTTCTAGGTGTACCAGGCTTGTTCACATGGGTGCAGTTTTCTGGAAATAATCCCTCAATTAATTATTTGGTAGCACAGGGTTTCTCTAAAAAAAAGCAGAATCAAAGCCACATTTTCCTAAAAAAAAAAAAACAATATGCAAACAAGAAAAAACAAGTTAAATCTGAAAAAGCAACATCCCCCGAACAGAACAATACCCAACATGCATGGGTACTGTAAATGGAAGAGTTAGCAAACACCCCAAAGTAAAGTATGTGCGTAAGGGTATTTTTACTTCAAAATTTCAGCTCTGAAGACAAAGTGCACACCTTGTGCTTTTTTTTTTTTTTTTTTTACCAAAACAACCCTTTACATTTGGAATACCTGCCACAATCCATATATAACCAGACAATACACATGTTAAGCTTTCTAAGATTACCCAGCTTGTTGTAGTCGGCTCATCTTTCTAGAAGAAATCCCTTGAAGAATTCTTTGGTTACACAGGGTTTCCCTAAAAAATGTATAAACAGAGAGAAACAGCAGAATAAAAAACACCTTTTCCTAAACTATCAATATGCAAACAAAAAAAAAAGTTAAATCTGAAAGGGCAAGGTCCCCCGAGCAGAACAATACCCAACATGCATAGCTACTTTCTTTCACAATGTTTTTATTGTAAGACACAGAGTAAAGCATTGATACAATAACTCAACAGACATGTTCCATTGCAATACGATTCCCTTACATTGAAAATTGTGAAAATTAGTCAGAACATCTATATATTAGATGGAGGCAGAGCATCTATGAAGCCTGGCCGTAGTGAAATACCATCTCAGTACCAGTTTAAAGGCAATCTCTGTCGCCAACACATTGAGTGAGGTGGAGTGCACAGTATTCCAAATCTTCCTCCAGGCCTCATCGTCAATGGTTACTCCAAGCTCCACCTCCCACCTCGCCATATACTCATGCCTGGGGGGGTCCATCTGATGCACCAGAGCCCCATAAATGTATGTAATCACCCCCGTGGCATATGGTTGCTGACAGCACATCTGCTCCAACATTGTCTTTCTGAATGGCTGAGAATTGCCTCTAACAAAATGGGAGAGCTGCAGATACCTAAAGATTTCAGCTGGTGGAATCTGTTTTGCCACTCTAAGTTCTTCAAAGGATCTTACACCTCCATGTGTGCACAGATCCTGCACAGCTTCCAGGCCATTAGCTCTCCACCACCTAAAATTAGAGGCATGGGTTATTCCTGGGGGGAACATAGGGTTATTGAAAGCTTAGTGAGGGGGAGGTGCCCAGACATCAATCCTGCTCGTATCTTGCAGCTATACCACCTGCCCAGCAAGCACTCCAGAACAGGAGATATGCTCTTAGGTCGAACACGCCTAGGGAGCCTTGGTAACACATCCACTTCTGTTGGGCTAGACCTACTGGCTTCTTCCAGGACCCACAGCGAGGCTCCCTTCTTTGCATGGAGGAGTAGAACAGGGGCAATCTGCGCCGCCAGGTAGTATCTGTAAAGAGAGGGCACACCCAATCCACCCTTGGTAGTATGGTAGTACAGTGTCTTCCTATTAATTCTTGGTTTCATGGCCCCCAGATATATATTCTAAGTGTCACACACCCCGCTTCCACTTTAATAATTACGCTTGGGTTAACCCACCTGCAGGTGGCGATGTTGCAGAGAAGTCTTGAAAAAAAGAGCCCCTCCCGGTCCATAAATACCTGGGACCTCCCACTCATATCCCAGTGTTCTTCTCTGCAAGATGGCGACAAGACAGAAGAATGAAGTCTCCTGCTTGCAGGTAGCCGGGGTAACTCCCGGCCCCCCTCTCGGTTCTATTTCTGCCCTGCACTCTTTTATTCCCCTTAGAGAAGCCTCCCAGCCTAGGCTGCGGGGGTCAGGTGATGGTAGACGGCACCTTATGGTGCTTAGGAGCCTAGCTCCACCGCAGGCCTCATACTAGGGGGCAAAGCGGTTAGTCCGGTCTGGTGATCCCGGATTGGGATGCCCCGTCCCTGTTCATACCCCTTGGGTTTTGGCACTCCTCCCCCGCTCTGTCCCCATTTCTCCCTATGCTGGGGGGGGCTGCCCTTTTTACTGTGTGTGTGTGCGCTTTGTGATTTTACTAGTGTGTGTGTTTTACGTTATGACTTGGTCCCCCGCTTGAGGTGCCTGGTCCCTTGCGGGACATGCGGCGTTGTTTCTGTGCTGGGGAGCCTCCCCACCTCGGTTGCTGCGGGAGGGGCGGGGCCAGGCTCGGCGTGCGATCGGGCGGCCCGCCCGTTTCCATTAGGGCGCTGTGCAGGAGCCCGCTCAGTGCCGGGCTCCTTACTCTTCTCCGGGGGGGAGGGGGGGCAGGATGCTTCGCGCGTCTGGTGTCCGCCTCCTCTTTCGGCTTGGGCGGCTTGGTGTCTTAGTGGAGGCGGGGCTGCGCTTCGCGCGGCCCGCGCTGTACTGTGTTGTGGATAAGGGGCGGTGCCGGGGGCGCTTCGCGCATGTTGATCTGGCACGCCCTTCTTCTTCGTCCTGCTGCTACGCTGAGCTGCCATCTTGTGATCACAGTTGAGGTTCAGGTTTGGCCTGTCTTCTGTTTAATTGTTTAAGTGCTGCAAGCCTTGTGCATGCCCTGTGTATTCTCCTATGTGTGTTGCTATGTCTGTAATAATGTGTGGGAACCTTGCTTGAGGACAGTGTGCTCTTGTTTTCCAGATCCCTGGTGCAAGTTAAAGGGGTCTCTCGGTCTTTGATACCTGGGTAGGCTTAGGTTTCCCACTAAATTCTCCCACTGGGACATTAAAGGGGGCATCCCGGGTCGCTTATTGCGTAAATCCCTGGGTAATTGCGAATACCAGAATTTCACCATATGGAGGCTTCCAATGATACCGGAAATGGCCCCTCGGGGCAATCCAGGCAATGTTTGGGGTGTGGGGCTCCTCTTCCAGGGGATGATGTCTTGTTCTGTATACCATGTGCACAGCGGAACATTGCGCGGATGACCGGTACGCCGGCCTACGGCACCTCGCCGCCCGTGTCATCGCTTACCCCTCCCCGCCTGTTCCGTACCCCATGTGACGTCATGGGTGGGGATTCGCAATCGGAGGTGTGTGCCAGATTGGCCAACCTTGAGAAATTGGTTTCTAACGTGGTGGCCCAGAAGGCCTCGGCTAAGCGGAAGCATCTGTCCTCGGCCGCACCGTCCTGTGAGGTTGAAGAGTGTGAGTCGTTAGACTGGTCCGTTTGCCCCCCGCTTGAGGAGGGGGAGCTCTTTGAGGAATTGGACGAGGCTGACGATCAACATTTTTTTGGTGCGGCGGGTGAGCAGGCGCGGGGGGATGCACTTGACACCCCTTCGATCCTGGTTCAGATTTTTGATGTCTTGGCTATCGCCCCTCCTGAGGTGGCTCCGCCGCCAAAAGGGGAATTATTTGAGGTGGCCAAGCCAGGTTGGAGTTTCCCCGTCTAGGACATTTTGACTATGTCATTCTTAAAGTATGGGAAAAGCCCACTCGCCTTACGGGTGTTCCGCCGGGTTGGGATAAGAATTATCCTTTTCCGGCGGACCTGGTTAAGCGTTGGTCTTCTCCACCTGAGGGTTGATGCCCCGGTTTTGGGTTTGTCTAGCACTGCCGTTTTGCACTCTCCTGACTGTACTACCATCATGGATGGTGAGGATAGACGTATTGACCAGTTGGCTTGCCATGGGTTTGCCAGTGTTGGGTCGGCCTTGCGGCCTGTTTGTGCTTCGGCACTGTTGCTGTTGGCTTCCAGGTTCCATTGTCAGGGAATTGTTGACTTCTTCCGGCCTTGATCCGGCTTGTGAGGAGTTTGTCGCTCTCAAACTGTCACAAATCGGCACTTACCTGGGCCCCGGTCCAGCGTTGTCAGCGGCCGGCCGGTCCCAGACGCCCTGCCGTGCGGCGTCTGCTCGGGCGGCGCTGAGCACGGCCGCTCTCCCTCCTCGCACGCGCGTCATCAGCTCACGTGCGCGCGAGCCCGAGACTTGCCAGGGGGCACTGGCACGCCCCCTGGTTCGGATTTAAGGGCCAATGAGCCCTAGGTTTCTGTGGGGCTTACGCCCTCCTCCTTGTCTGGGCCAATGAGCCCCATAGATGTTATTGAACACTCCTGCTCTCCCAATCAGACCTGTGATCATAAGTGCACCAATCACCCTCACCCCCCTCTCTGTCTCTCCCTATAAAAGCAATTCCCCCTCAGTTGGGAATTGCCTGTGATAGTGCCTTATACCCAGTTGGTAGCTTGTCTCTAGTGAATATTTTGATCTCCCGTTGCCGACCACCACCTGTCTTGACTATCCCCGATCTGTTTATCTGTTGCCGACCTTCGCCTGTGTTTTGACCACCCTCGATCTGATCTCCTGTTGCCGACCTCTGCTTGATCCTCGACCACGACTTGTCCAAACCTTTGTACCGCTGCCATCTCGGAACTTCTGTTGCTGACCCTAAGCCTGTTGGACTTCCGTTATACGCTCAGCGATTGGGCTGCTCGGCACCACTTCCAGCCACGGGTTCTCCAGGCCTCTGAACAGTAAGACTCCAATCTTTGAGCCATTGAAGTCCTGGGGGCAACCGATCCCGGGCAGGCGTGCTCTGCGTCCCGGCAAGCGGGGGCTCCTATAGGTGAAGCTGGCTGCGGAGATTGGGGGTTGAGGTCTTACTGAGAGGGCTGGAGTTATCTAAGTGGATTGCTGTAGTACCCGGAGCGTGACACAAACGTTGTGAGTCGTTTTTGTCTCTTGTGTTTGCCGCTCAGGATGACGCCATGGTGATGTGTGGTTGGACCGCGGCCTTGTTGGTGGCTATCCGGCGGTCGATTTGGGTGCGCCAATGGGCTGCTGATTTTAATTCACAGAAGTCTCTTACGGCTCTCCCGTTTGAGGGTCTGCGCCTGTTTGGTGAGCAATTGCATTCTGTTGTCAAGGGAGGTAAGTTACTTCAGCGCATGACACAACGCCGTTCCCTTCGGGGGGCGGCTTCCTTTAACTCGTCCTTTCGGGGAGCCAGAGCTGGCAGGGGTTCGGCTTTCTCCGCCACCAGGGGTGCCGTTTGGAACGGGCAGAGGTCGTGCCCGTCCTGGTCACTCCTGGGGCTCCAAGACCGCTGCCAAGCCCTCTCAGCAATGAGGGGGCGCCCTCACCCTTGCGGGTGGGGGGACGGTTGCGACACTTCTCCCAGGTCTGGGACCAGGCGGTCTCGGACAGTTGGATCCGGGAAGTGGTGTCGTCCGGTTACAAGCTGGAGTTTGGATCCCGGCCTCCTTCCAGGTTTTTCAGGTCTCGTGTGCCTAAGGAATCTTCTGGACATGGCAGTCGTTTGTCCAGTGTCTCCCTTGGCCGTGGGCCTGGGGTATTATTCCAATCTCCTCACAGTGCCCAAAGAAGACAGATCAGTTCGTCCCATCCTGGATCTGAAGTTACTCAACAGGTTTATCCGTCCCCGGAAATTTTGCATGAAGACTCTGCGCCCTGCCGTCAATTGTCTTCGAGTGATGGCCCTCCTCAGAGCCCAAGGGCTTCACATCGTGCCTTATCTGGACGACTTTCTCATCATGGCCTCCTTGTTCAGTTAATCAGAGACAGATACCAGGTCTTTGGTATCCACTCTGGAGAGCTTTGGCAGGATAATCAACTATCCCAAGTCCTCCCTCTCTCCTTCCAGGGTGGTGTCCTTCCTGGGATTGTCTCTGGATTCTTCCCAACACGGAGTGTTCCTTCCTCACTCCAAGGTTCTTTTGTTTCAGGAATTGACTCAGCTTCTTCTGTCCACCCCTCGCCCGTCCATCCGGCGATGGTGGCCTCCTTCGAGGCGGTTCCATTTGCTCAGTTTCACACAAGGACGCTTCAGCTTCGTCTGTCGGCGGCTTGGGACCGGTGCCCGAGGTCGTTGGATCTGCCCTTTCTGATGCCTTCCCGGGTTCGGCAGTCTCTTCAGTGGTGGATGGTTCCAGCCTATCTCTTGAGAGGCAGGTCGTTTCTGACGCCTCTTTGGGAAACTGTCACCGCGGACACCAGTCTGTCGAGTTGGGGAGGCTTCTGGAGGGATCTTCGGTTCCAGGGGCTGTTAGGTTGGTTCTGTCTCACTTGACACAGCATCTACAGGGTTTGCCGGTTCAGAGTCGATCGGACAATCGGATGGCTGTTGCTTTCATCATTCACCAGGGAGGGACTCGCAGTTGGGGTCCTCTCAGAGAGGTGTGTCTGATCTTGGCCTGGGCGGAGATCCATGTCCCATGCATCTCGGCGGTGTACATTCCGGGAGTGAAAGATGCGGAGGCGGACTCCCGGAGCAGGTGCTCTTCCCTCCGGGGAGTAGGGTCTCTCAATCCCAAGTTATTTCGGTTTCTTTGCTTCCGGTGGGGGACACCGGAGGTGGACCTGTTTGCTTCTTGTCACATTCACAATCTTCCGGCATTTGTGTCTCTCAGGATCCTCTGGCAATGGATGCCATGTCCCTGAGCTGGGGGGATCTGGAGTTTCTTTATTGGTTTCCCCCGGTTCCCATGCGGGGCACGGTGTTGCGAAAGCTGGCCTAGAAGGGGTTCCCGCCATTCTGGTGGCTCCAAGGTGGCCAAGGTGGGTGTGGTTTGCGGTCCTCGTTCGGCTGGCGGTGGATCAGTTCGTTCTGCCCCTTCGGCCGGACCTGCTCACTCAGGGTCAATTACGTTACCCCAATTTACCAATGCTGGCTTTGATGGCTTGGTTGCTGAAACCTTCTTCTCGTAGGAGGAAGGCTTCTCCGATTCTGTCATTCAGACTCTTGTTAGTGCTAGAAAGAGATCTTCTTCTACCATCTACTATAGGACTTGGAGGTCTTATATTGATTGGTGTGAGGTCAGGGCTTTGCCCTGCAGGGTCTTTTCTATTTCTAGGATTTTGGATTTTCTGCAAACTGGACTGGACTCGGGTCTCCAGCTGAGTACCTTGAAAGGGCAGGTATCTGCTCTGTTTGTCTTCTTTCAGAAATCCTTTGCACTTCATCCTTTGGTCAAGACCTTCTTTCAGGGGGTTACGCATGTGCGGCCTCCTAGGAATCCTATGCTCCCTGTTTGGGATTTGAATCTGGTTCTGTCCGCTCTTCAGGGCTCTCCCTTTGAGCTTTTGCAGGATATTGCTCTTTCTACGTTGGCTCAGAAGGTTGCCTTTTTTGGTTGCCGTCACCTCTGTTCGGCGCGTCTCGGAGTTGGCGGCCTTGTCGATTCAGGCTCCTTACTTTGAGAGGCATCAGGACATTCCGGACTTTCTTCCTAAGGTGGTTTCTGCCTTTCTTCTTAACCAGGACATTGTTCTTCCTTGTATCCTAAGCCTAGGAATGACAAGGTGAGGGTTTGGCATTGTCTGGATGTGGTACGCTGCGTGATGTACTATTTGCTTGCCGCATCCTCTTTTCGTAAGACTGAGGTCTTATTCGTGGTGCCCTGTGGGCCTAGGAAATGTTTGGCTCCGGCCAAGTCTTCCAAATGGATTCGTCAGGCTCTTATTGGGGCCTATTCTGCTAAGGGGAAGGTTCCCCCTTTTTGTATTACTGCTCTTTCTCTTCATGCTGTTGAAGCGTCTTGGGCTCTTCGGCACCAGGCTTCTGTTGAACAAGTTTGTAGGGCTGCTACTTGGTCTTCTGTTCACACCTTTTCCAAGTTTTTACATGGTTGATGTGCGGGCTTCAGTGGTTGCTGTGTTTGGCCGTAAAGTTCTGCAGGCTGCAGTGGTTTGAGTTATGCATTATTGCCTTGTTGGATACCCGCCCTTTGTGGACACTGCTTTTGGATGTCCCAAGCGTAATTATTAAAGTGGAAGCGGGGTGTGTGACATACTTAGAATAATACCATTTTGTGAATACTCACCTGTAAAATGGGTATTATAAGTATGTCACACACCCCACTTCACCCGCCCTTTTTGGCATCCTGGATACTTTATATGGTGAAGCTTTGTTTCTTATTTGAGGGTTACGGTTGGATTGTTCCTGGTACCTTTGTCTTTACTGCTGTTTGAAAACTGGGATATGAGTGGGAGGTCCCAGGTATTTATGGACCGGGAGGGGCTCTTTTTTTCAAGACTTCTCTGCAACATCGCCACCTGCAGGTGGCTTAACCCAAGCGTAATTATTAAAGTGGAAGCGGGGTGTGTGACATACTTATAATACCCATTTTACAGGTGAGTATTCACAAAATGGTATTTTCAAAATCTTATTCTGTAATGGTTTAAAAAAGGACAGGAGTACCCGAAATAGGTACAGCAGTTTTGGCAGAAGGACCATTTTTATTGCAGCCAATCTGCCCAGCCATAACATCCTCAGGTTGTACCATGGGTTCAGCAGCGAGTCTACAAGCTTCGGATTGAGGGAGTAATTGGCCTTAAACAGCGTTCCATAACTAGAAGTGACTTTGATGCCTAAGTAGGGCAACTGCTGCGTCCAGGTCCACAGGAAACTGGCCTGCAGGGTCAGCTTTGTGGGCTCTAGTAACGATACATCCAAAGCTGCAGACTTCGCATCATTGATCCGAAGCCCGGAAAGACTCCCAAACTCGGAGAGAATCTTAAAAAGATTAGGAACGGAAACATGAGGAGCTGTGATCAAGAGTAGCATGTCGTCCGCAAAGAGGGACAGCTTACTCTCCCCAGAGGGCGAAGTTATTCCCCTTATGTTTATGTCGTTCCGGATCTTATAGGGGCTCTATTGCCAATATAAATAATATCGGCGACAAAGGGCAGCCCTGCCTAGTGCCGCGGAGAATAGAGAATGGGGGCGACTCGGCGCCAGCATACTTCAAGGTGGCTTTCGGGGCATTATACAGTGCATTCACTCCCGCCTTGAGGCCTTCACCGAAACCCCACCTCTCCAGCGCCAGTTGCAGGTATTCCCAGGAGATGGAGTCAAACGCCTTCCCCACATCTAGGGATAACAGCATAGCCTCCTGGTCAGTTCCCCTGACCGAGTCAATCAACTAAACTATACGTCTGACTCCATCTCATGCCTGCCTAAGGGGAACAAATCCCACCTGGTCCCGGTGTATTAGGGAGCCCAAAAAGTCATTGATTCTCGTGGCCCAGACCTTTGAGAATAGTTTAAGGTCAGTGTTTAAAAGGGAGATGGGCCTGTAATTACTCCACTGTTGGTGGTCCTTTCCAGGCTTCAGAATCATAACCACATTAGCCCTTAACATCTCGCCCTCAAAGTGGTTCCCTTCCATAATATAGTTAAACAAAATGGTCAGGGGAGGGACCAGTTCCTGGCTAAGCTTTTTATAAAAGATTGCCGTCAATCCATCAGGGCCCGGTCTCTTCCCTGGCTTGAGCGATCTAATAGCCTGCTGTACCTCCTCGGCAGTAATTGGCACTTCCATTGTTCGCCTCTGTTCCTCCGAAAGTGCCGGGAGGGTGATATCCTCAAAGAATGCATCAACTTTTTTATGATCCAGCATTTGAGGAGCCTCATACAACTTCGATAGTCTGGACCTAAACTCCTCCAAGATCTTCACCGGGTTAGTTTTTATATTACCCTCTTTTATCCTCAGCTTAATAGGCGGGGCAGGATTTTCTTGACACCTAAGTTGATACGCTAATAGGGAGTTAGGCTTGTTGCTACAAGCATAATATCTGTCTGGACCATCTGTATCGTGTCTCAGCCTGTCTTAACTGAACCTGGTTAAGTGCCACTCTTGCCTTCTCTAGTCTGGTCGCTTCCGGCTTCCGGCATGAGTTCTTAAAGCCCTCTGCAGCCTCGGAGTATTCCCTTTCCAGGCGAGCGGTCTGAGCCTTTTTATCCCTCTTTTTCCTTGAGGCCTGTCCCAGAAAGTGTCCTCTAATTACTGCCTTAAATGCTCCCCACAGCATTGCAGGAGAAGTCACTGTACCAGTGTTGTGCTCAAAATACTCCGAGGCTACTCATCTGGATCCCTGGACTGCCTCCTCAGAAGCCAAAAGCGAGTCATTTAGCACCCACATAGTGGGTCCTGTACGTGTAATCAGACCAGAGCAGACAATAGCGACCATATCATGGTTCGACCAAGGCACTGGTGTTATCTCTGCACGCCGGACCTGCGACAGTAAGCCCCGTTCTACAAATATATGGTCAATCCGGGTATGAAGGTTATGAGGGTGAGAAAAGTGGGTGTAATCCTGTTTTCCCGAGTTCAGTTCACGGCAGGCGTCTATCAACAGAGCACCCTGAATTATACTAGAGAAGGCCTTGGACTCTTCCAACGAGTGGGGAGGGGGTGGGGAAGATCTATCAAGCCTATCGTGCAGAGTTACACACATAAGAACTGTCCCCCGTGCATGCGAGCAGTCTCTCCCTTGCTTCTTCCGCTGTGAGTCCACCACCTCAGCGGTATTCCTCCTGTGTTGCGAGCCATGGCTGACTTCTGGGGCTCCTCTGGGTCAGGGAGTCCGAGCTGCAGGAAAATCGCTTTCAGATCAGAGGCTTTCGTGGCATGCTGAATGTGGCTATCAAAGGAGAATGACAGCTTAAATGGGAAACTCCACCGGTAGCGTATATTATGGGATCTGAGAACTTGCATGTATGGTTTGAGGGCTCGCCGCTTAGCAATGGTGGACTGGGCAAGGTCTGCTAAAACCTGATAGGAGCGTCCCTGGAACTGTAGGGGATCCTTATCTCTTGCTGCTTGCATCACCACTTCCTTGGTCTTAAAATAGACAAACTTTACAATAATGTCCCTCGGGGGTCCAGGAAAATTCTATAATTATTTTTTGCGTCAGAGTTCAGGCTTCAGCTTGAAATGTCTTGTTTGTAATTTTTATACTGTTTTAAAAAAAAATTTTAAGTAAAAAAAAAATAAATAAAAATGTTATTTTTTTCAAATTGTATGATTTATTTTAAATGAAACATTTATTTTATTAAAGAAAACCATATTGCATGTAAAAGCCCAATTTCTTCTGATTACCACGGTGCCACATATGTATCGGTAGCCCCCTGTTGCTGTCCAGAATACTCCTCAAACTGAAAAGAGCACTTTATAACATTTACAAATAAAATACAACTACTATCCACACTATAAAGGGTTAATTTTAAAAAAATGGCGCGAGGTCCCCCCTACCCAGCATAACCAGCCCGTGACCAGCTATGGGGGCTTGTAGAACTTTGGTGGCCTCTGGCCATGCAGGCTACAAGCCAGCATAGCCTATGGTCATGGGCTTTTTTGCCCCCCCCCCCCTCGGGCTTTGGGGAGGCAGGTAATGAGGGGGCTAGGGGTTAATGGCAAGTCACCCGCTAGCTGCAGGTGACTTGCCAGACCCAGAGCCTTGTGAACTGCTATAGAGGTCTTGTGGACCCCTTACCAGTTCACAAAGGGCGAACAGTAAAAAACACACACCACACAAAAATGTCATTTATTAAAAAAAAAAAAAAAAAATTGCCCCCTGTTGCCCATAACTCACCTTCTTTCCCGGTCCAACGGCGCATGCATGGGCTGCAGCCACATCCCCACTATCCCTCTAGCAGGGTGCGTGTGCGTGTCAGCCATTTGTGAATTACATGCTCCCTGTTAAAGGGAAGAGCGAGATGCGTCCGCCAGCGCGCTCAGACCCGCTGAGTGTAGACGTCGCTTAGACACCTATAGCTCAGCGGCCCTCCACAATATTTTTAGTTTCTCATGTGGCCCCATGGAAAAAATAATTGCCCACCCCTGCCCTAATGTATTATACCTGATTATGAGTGTGCAGTGCCCCTCAACAACATAATGAACTATACTATTGTATTTGTTACACTGCTGATTTTGCAAATTTTCCCTCCTACAAAGAATGGAGAGGTCTGTAATTTTTATCGTAGGTACACTTAAATTGTGAGAGCCAGAATCTCTAAAAAAAAAAGAAAAAAAAAAAAAAAAAAAACAGAAAACCACATTGTAGTTTAATCTTGTTTTTATTAAGATTTTCAGGGTTGGAAAAATAAACAACAGTAAATAGATTCACATACACGTCAGGAAATCAGACAATCATTCCAGGTTCCCATGCCACCCCCCAACCAGACATAGCCGTGGCATCTCCCTGCTCCCCCCGCCCACCTCGCCAATATATATATACAGCACATCCTGTTCCAGAATAATCCTTACTCCTGGGTAATACATCCACAAGATGGCGCTGGACTGCAGACACAGAAAAGTGGCTCCTCCTGGCCCCATATATACCAGGGACCTCCCACAAATTCCCCAGTTCTTCTCTGCAGTCGGCTGCGATGACTAGAAGATGGCTCTTTCTACTCGCAGGTGATCAGGGCTTATTAGCCTGCGGCCCTGTAGGACTATTCCCACCCGTTCCTAATTCACTGCCTCCCAGCTCAGGCTGCACTGGTTCGGGTGAAGGTAGGCAGCACCGAGGTTAGGTGCTAAGGAGCGCTGCTCCAACCGCAGTTCCTGCATTAAAGGGTAGGAGGTATAGGCCCGTGGTGAGCCTTATGGGATGCCCCTCCCGCTTCCCTGTGCCCTTCGCCCCCTGTCCCCTTAGTTAGGCTCCTCTTAGGTTGGCCGCTGCTCCCTCTTCCCTGGGGGGGGGGTGTATGTGTTTAGTGATGTGATCCCTCTTTGAATTGGTTGCACTGGTTTTTATTTATTGTCGCCGCCGACGCGCGCTTGTACTTTGTTCCGCGGACGGTGGCGACATCGCCTCAGGCGCTGCTGCGCCGTCATTGGCTGGCCTTGTCACGTGGGCGCGTTTCGCGCTCTTCAGGGGGGGCGGGCCTTGCGGATGATGTTTTCCGCATCACTTTTCCGCGGCCCGCCCCTCGAGGTATATGCGGGCGCCATTTTGGATCTCCTGTGCTGTGTGTCTGGCGTCTCCCTATCGCGGTCCGTAAGTGCCCCTGCGGGCTGGCTTTTCTTTGTATTTCATTGCATTATGCTTACGGAATCTTTGCTTTATGTCTTGCAGGCGAGTCAAACTTTTTTGTGGTTTGTCCCGGTCCTATCCCCTCTATTTAGCGTTAACTCCTTATTGGAGGGCTATTGTGATCCATTTTCTCCCACTTCCCTAGCGGGCTATTGGGGCATCCCAGGTAGCTTTATTAGCGTCAATCCCAATTGGCCTGTTGTGCCACAGTAATCACCATATGTAGGCTTCTCAGGATAATGTGCTTGGGGTTCCTTCGGGACAAGCCCGGCTGTGTATTGTGTGTGGGGTGTCCCCTATGATGTCAGGGTTTGTGTACCCTGTGCCCAGCAGGTGCTTGCGCTGCAATCTGGCTGTGGCTGGGCCTGCGCCCCCTCTGGCTTTGCCTACCCCCCCACGCTTACATCTGACTCCTAGTGAGGTGCATACCAGTGGGGAGTCTCAACCTGATTTGGCTGCTCGGGTGGCCAGCATTGAAAGGCATATTGCTGGGTCTGCCCCGTGTAAGGCTTCTGCTAAGAAGCGGCATTTATCACGTGGTGTTACTCTCTTTCCTATGGAGGCTGAGGAATTTTTTGACATTACCGGTTATACTCCCCTGGAAGAGGGGGAATTATTTTCTGATTCAGAATCATCTGAGGAACAGCCTAAGGTTTATGGTGCCGAGTCTGGGTCTGACCCATGGGCTTCAGATGATACTGACAGGCTTTTAGCTCACATTTATACTTCAATATATCTTTATTGAATTTTCAATTATACAGAACAGCAGTTAGAAACAAGAAAGTAGGGGATCACAGGGAGAAGATCACATGGAAACCAAATACAACATGACATACTCATGCGGCCTGCAGGGATCTGGACCAATCCCTTCCTCATCACGGAGTATAACCTGTTCCGGGCTGAGAGGATCAGTAAACTAACTTCCACAAGCAACCATTTGTATCGCACCGGATCTCCCAGGTCGTGGGGTGTCTATCACTTTCCTTATAATCCCATCCCTGGACAGCCCATCCAGCGTGTGAACCACCATGTCCATTTCTCCCAGCGATCAGAAGAGGTGAAGTGTGAGAAAAAGATAGAGGGGAAAGAAAGGAAGAAGAAGAAAGAAAAGAGAAAAAAAAAAGGGAAGAACGGATAAGAAGAAATAGAAAACCGAGAAGCCCGATGTCCCGTGCCCGAAACCCGCACAAACGACCAAAGCTCCTGTCCCCCCCGCTATTACCCCCCCCACACTACATACGACCCAGAAGCGCCTGGAATTCTGGCGAGGCCCGCGACACCTCCCAGAGAGTCCATGTCCTGAGGAACCTCTGGGTTCCTTCCTCAACCTTTTCCAAAGCCAGCTCCTCCATCCTCTTAATACTCTCCACCTCCCCGTACCATTCCAACAGGGAAGGAGCAACATTGGTACGCCAGTGCCTGGGGATCACTGATCTGGCAGCTGTGAGTAAATGCCTTAACAGCCCTTTTTTATTTGCTGCCACCGACCCTGGGAGCATCGATAAAAGGGTAACCTGTGGTGTGTTTGTGACGCTTTCTAGCGTCCGGTGCTTATAGATTCCGAGTACCCCTTCCCAGAAGATCCTCACTACCGGGCATTCCCACCAAATGTGGACCATGGTCCTTGGGGCCCCCCCGCATCTCCAACAGTCTCCGGAATCTGCTCCCCCAAATTTTACCAAGTCTGATGGGCATCTATACCATCTTGCTAGTATTTTGTAATTTCTTTCCTGCGCCTTCCATGCCATAGACAGTTTATTGGTAAGCGCAAAGGATTTCTCCCAGTCCTCAGATTCAAATGTTTGTCCTAATTCCTCCTCCCATTTCCTACAGAACTGGGGTAGCTCCCGGCTCTCCCCCTCACCCTGAAGGATCTTGTATAAGGCAAAAATCACATGCTTAGGGGGTGTTGAGTCCTTCAGAAGCCCCTCTAAGGGAGTGAGTGGGCGAGAGAGACTCGAAGCTGGAGCAAGGGATCTGACAAAGGCAACCAATTGGGCGTGCATGAGCCAGGAGATATTCCTACTTTCACCCTGAGCCCGTAAGTCCAAGAGGGAAGGCGGCCCCGCACATGACACTATGTCTCCCAATCTGTTGTCCCGAGAAGCTTCCCAAAGAAGGAACACCTTAGAGTTCATCCCTGGAGGGAACGCCGGATTACCAAATAGCGGGGTAAGAGGCCCAGGTCTGAACAATTCCCCCCCATCTCAAAAACCTATCCTATATCTTCAGCAAGGGACCCACTAGGTAGGGTAGCTCCTGCCTTTTGGGTCGGCGTGAAGGATCCACCCAAGGCAAGGCCATGAGTCCCAAGTGGAGAGGTGTGCCCCTCAATGCCTTATTCTCCTTTTGGTGAAACCAATCTGAGAGGCGTACCAGCACTGATGCGGCATGATAAACCTTCAGATCTGGAACCCCGAGTCCTCCCTCATTTTTGGGTCTGCAGAGCGTCGTCCTCCGCACTCTGGGCTTCTTGTTGCCCCAAATGAATTTAAAAAAGGCTTCTTGAAGCAACTTGAAGAAGCCACGTTCCGGGGCCAATGGGATTGCCTGAGAAAGATAGAGGAATCGAGGTAGGATGTCCATTTTTAGAATATTCATGCGCCCCAGCCATGAGTATTGTTTTTCGCTATAAAGGCTTAAGTTGGTAACCGTTGAATTGAGGAGCGGAGCGTAAATAAGTTTATACAGTTTCCCTAAGTCTGAGGGCAGCTGGACCCCAATGTATTTTATAGCCTCTCCCTGCCATCTGAAGGAGTTGCTGAGTCCGCGCATCCAAGGAGCCATTTAAGATCTCTGTTTTAGATAAATTCACTTTAAAGTTACTGAGTTCACTAAAACGCTTGAGCTCCGACAAAATAGAGGGCATAGATATATGCGGAGAGGTTACGTACATGAGCAGATCATCAGCAAAGAGAGAGAGCTTATGCTCCTTTCCTCCACAGGAGATCCCCCCAATAGAAGGGTTAGCCCTCAGGGCACTGGCCTGGTGCTCCATCACCAATACGTAGAGCAGTGGGGATAGAGGGCACCCCTGTTCCATTCCGGATACTAAAGGGGCCCGACAGTGAGCCATTAATCTTTACCTTTGCGGTGGGGTCATGGTACAGGGCCATGATTCTGGCCAACATGACCAGACCTATTCCAACTTGGGCCAGTGTAGCTCTCAGAAACCCCCAATGCACCCTATCAAAAGCTTTTTCTGCATCCACCGCCAGCATGCAGGCCGGGATGGCCCGCGACTGCGCGTAATGCATCAGGGAAATTGTCTTGATGGTGTTATCCCTTGCCTTCCTTCCCGAGACAAACCCCACCTGATCTAAGTTGACCAGTGAGGGAAGTAGCGGCTGAAGTCTGAGGGCAATGAGCTTAGCGTATATTTTCATATCCACATTAATCAGCAAGATTGGCCTGTAACTTCCCGGCAAGGTACTATCCCTGCCGGGCTTTGGGATGACCGCAATGTGCACCTCCAGGGCCTGTCTCGGGAAGGGACAACGGCTCGAGACAGAATTAAATACTTTAGCAAGAAAGGGGGCAATCACAGAACCTAATGTTTTGTAAAACCTGGGGGTGAATCCATCCGGGCCTGGGCTCTTACCTGCAGGGGATTTCCCTATGGCGTGAACTACCTCCTCTATCTTAAAGGTATTCTCCAGTAAATCACTGTCTTCCGGCTGTAGGGTTGGGGGGGCTGTTTCTTCTATATAATCTACTATTGGGACGCTCTCTACCTGACACAACCCCTGGGCTGGAGTGTTCTCGATGTTATAGAGTTTGGAATAGAAGGCCTGAAACTCACCCGCTATCTGGGATGTCTTATGGATCTCCAAGCCCTCGACCCCCTTAATGGTAGGTATGAACGCACAACCCTGCCTCGGGTGGAGAGACTGGGCCAACATCCTACTACATTTATCCGAGTGCTCATAGATACGGGCCCTACATCTATCTCTAAATTTAAGAAAACACTGGTCATATAAGCCCTTCAAACACTGCCTGGCATCCAGAAGCTCTCTCAAGACTGTTGCCAAGACTGTACCCAAGAAAGGTGAAAGAGCAGGGATAGTTCGTAAAAGTTATAACAAGAAACCTAATAAGCCCTTCCTTAACAGAGGAGGGCAAAGAAGAGTATAGAGGACAAAGCCCCCAGACACCACGCGCCACCCGTTGGATAAAGACCAACAGGACAGCGTGGGACAGTTAATGGGAAAGTGACCTCCCTACTCCGGAGCCAGCCCCTATCTACCTATAGTAACTAACCGGGCTCCCCCCCCCCCCCCCCCCCTACCCGCCCGGGGAGCAAAAGGCAATTGCCAACTGTAATCAAACTTCCACTGCACTCCACCGATTGCCCACTTCAGACTCTAGGACATATTTTAGTAAACAGGAATTGTAACAACTGGTAACCTCAGAACCTTTACCGCACACGGGTCACCCCGACGCAATAACCCCCCAAACCCCAGAGAGCGCCCCGCCCCCCGCTGAATTATGAAAGCCAGGGCCACCCCTTCCCCCCAAACCCAGCCCAACCGGACGGGCCACCCCCCCGAGCCCCACCACGCTGCACACAAGACCAGGGAGGGGCCCAACCCTGATCAAGAGTCCACAACAATTGCATCATTGTTATACAAAAAAAGTCACGGTGCACTCACTGAAGTCCGGGGGGGGCAAGGGGAGTGGCAAAAGATATACACAGCAGTCATTGGGAGGGGAGGGGCAAAAGGGGGAAGAACGAGGGGGAGGGGGGACTTAGCGCTCCATGAACCTTCCGGGGGCGCCTCTCCTCCGTCCCTCCACCATCTGAGGCCTCCGGGGAACCCTCTGCAGGAGAGGGGGTGGCAGGTCCACGGATCCACGCCCAGAAAGATAAACAACCCCGGGAGATCCGCTCTACTTCTGAGGGCAAACGTGGAGTTGTCTTTGCGTGCGATAAGGTGGAAGTGGAATGGGTGGCCCCACTTATAGGAGGCCCCAACCTCCCGTATCTTGTCTAGGAGAGGACGGAGCACGCGCCTCATCTGCAGGGTGTGGCTTGACACATCTGGTAGAATCGTGATTTGCGAGCCCTGCCACTCGAACCATCCTCATTCCCATGCCAGACGTAGAATGTCCTCTTTGATGGTGAAAAAGTGGATTCTACAAAGAACGTCCCTGGGGATCTCCGGCCAGGCGGCCAGCTCAGGCGACCTCCCCGGCATGTGATTAAACAACTCTGTTGCCAGTGGGCACAATGCTTCCGATCTGACAGACTCAGGGATACCTCGGATCTTCAAGTTATTGCTCCTGTTCCCTGTTCTCATGGTCGTCTGTTTGAAGTCGGAGTCGATCAGCTGTTGACGGTGCAGCTCTTGAGTTCTTTCCAGGGCTGATAAGCGTGTTTTGTGGTCTGTGTGGGAGTCCTCAAGCGACGCAACTTTAGTATCTAGGGCAGAGGATTTTTGTTGCAGGTCCTCAATTTCCCGACGCAAAGCCCGCTCAATTCTGGTCGCCACCGCCTCCAGGTCCGCTTTAAGCTCAGCTTTGGTCGGGAGGCATTGCAGGATGGCTCGGATACTGGGATCAATAGTTGGCTGCGGTGCCTGGGTCGGAGGCATCCCGCAGAGGTAGCCGGGGGATCCCCACCAGCCAGGTCAATTATGGAATGCTCCAGGCCCATCCCACCGCCCGCAGACCTCCGAATGGGGGACGAGACGCTATGTGCGTGCAGGCTAGAGCCGGATGACCACTCCGGGAGCTTGGCGTCCGAGGATGATCGCGCAGGCACGCACGAAATGTCCAGTTCCTCAGGGACCGGGTGGATGTCTACATGCACTAAGCTCTCAGGATCACGGCTGTCTCTCCAGGTGGGGGTCATTATAGGAGATTGGCCCGGGGAGACCCCCTCAGAGGATGGGGGACCATGCGCCGGGGGCGTCACCGGGGCAGAGATGCCCTTTATTCCCATCTCCCCTCTGATTAATGTATCACCCAGGCTGCCCTCTTTATGATGTATAGCGGGGGTATTCTTGCTGGGCTGTGAAGACATATGTGTGCACTCTACAGCACGCTGCACTGGAGAGGTATTCTTGCTGGGCAGAGGGGGTGTGTGTGTGTTTCCTGCAGGTGACATCTTCAGCACAGCAGACCTCTTCTGACTGCCGCACTGTTCCCCCAGCACCCGCCCCCGGCCCCCGACGCCAGCTAACTCCTTCGGCGGGGCCGAGGCAGGCTCGGGGCGACACTTCGACGCTGACGCAAACCTCCGATGCGGCTCCGGGCAGCTCTCCTCCTCTTCAACCGCAGGCTCATATCCCCGCTGCGGCTCGCGGCGGCTCCTCACCGCCTCCTCAGCAGGCACGGGTCTCCGCTCCAGCCCGCGGCGGCTCCTCCCCGCCTCCTCCGCGGGCCCCGGGCTCAACAACGCGGCACCTCGCCCTGTTTGGACTCCGCTGCAGCACCTGGCACAGATGCAGCTCCTGTCTGTGGCTGCGGACATGAGGTAAGGGGCTTACTCGCCACTCCCTGGGGCTCCTCCGAGCCGGCCCTGTGCTCCGGCCCCTCTCGGCGCTCCTCTCTGCGAGATTCAGCAGGCGCCATCTTGCCAGTCGGGCCTGGATGCCCCGCCGTTCCTCTAGGGCTGAAAAAGCTGCTGATGGCCTTCTTAGGGGGCTTCTTGACGGAGGCCCCAGTTCCCTTTCCCGCTGAGGTGGTTAAGCGTTGGTAATGTCCTCCCGAAGTGGATGCACCAGTTCTGGGGTTGTCCAACACATCCGTCATGCATTCCCCTGACTCTACTACCCTGAGGGATGGTGAGGACAGGCGCATAGATCAGTTGGCTTGCCATGCCTTTGCCTGTGTGGGGACTGCGCTGCGTCTGGTCTGTGCCTCTGCCATTACAGCTGTTGCTATCAAAAGCCTGCTCAAGAGTCTCTTAGATGGGGCCCCTGATGATGCGGGTAGTGAAGAGTATAGAGCTCTTCTGCGTTGTGAGGAATTTGTTGCATATGTTCTCTCTGTCTTGGATAATACCATTAGAATGTGTGGCAGGGCATCTTCCTTGTTGGTGGCTATACGCTGTTCGGTCTGGCTGCGCAAGGGGGCAGCTGACAATGCTGCTAAGAAGGCTCTCACTGGTTTTTCCTTCAAGGGGCTGCGCTTCTTTGGTGAACGTCTGGACTTGTTTGCTAAGGGAGGCAAGTTACCTCAGCGTAGAAGGCAGTCCCGGTCCTTTCGGGGTGCAGGTACCTTTCTTCCTTCCTTCCATGGTTCCAGAATTGGACGGGGAGCTTCCTTTGCTGGGGCCGCGGAGATTTTTGGGGCAGGGGCAGAGGATGTGGCCGCCCTGGTCCCTCCTGAGGTCCCAAGCCTAAGTCCTCCCCCAAGCCCCCTCAGGCATGAAGGGGCGCCCTCATCCATCCGGGTGGGGGAACGGCTTTGGCTCTTTGCTCACGTCTGGAGGTGTCATGTCTCAGACCGGTGGATTCAGGAGGTAGTGTCCTCCGGTTCCAAGATAGAGTTTGCAGCCTGGCCGCCCCCAAGATTCATCAGATCCCGGATAGCTCAAAACCCCCTGTCAGCTCAGGGTCTGTCCCTTGCTGTCCAAAACCTTCTGGAATTGGGAGTCATCTGCCGGGGGCCCTTAAGGGAAAGGGGCGAAGGCTACTATTCCAATCTTTTCACTGTTCCCAAAAAAGACGGGCCCTTCGGTCTCACCTTGGCTCCCAGGGTATTCACCAAGGTGCTGGCAGGAGTGATGGCTCTGCTGAGATCTCAGGACATTCGCATTCTTCCCTACTTGGATGAAATTTTCATCACTTCTCAGTCCTTCCAACAGGCAGAGCTAGATACCCAGCGGGTGGTGTCCACACTGGAGTCATTCGGCTGGGTGATCAACCACCTCAAATCTTCCCTGTCTCCTTCCAGGGTGAAGTCCTTTCTGGGCATGACTCTGGGTACATCTCAGGTCAAGATCTTTCTTCCTCACCAGAAGGTGAAGAGTCTTCAAGCGCAAGCACAGCTCCTTCTGTCTTGTCCTCATCCGTCCATCAGGCAGGGAATGCAGCTGGTGGGCCTGATGGTGTCCTGCTTTGAGGCGGTTCCATATGCTCAGTTGCACATGAGACCTCTTTAGCTTCACCTCTTGTCAGTATGGGATCGGGACCCTGTGTCCCTGGATCAGGTGTTTGTTCTGTCTTCTCTGGCCAGGCGGTCTCTATCGTGGTGGCTGGACTCAAGGGACCTGCTGGGGGGCAGATCCTTTCTGGCCCCTTGCTGGGAGACTGTCACCACAGATGCCAGTCTGACAGGTTGGGGGGGCTTTTGGAAATCCCTGAAATTCCAGGGTCAGTGGGACCCTCAGGAGGCCCACACCCCTATCAACATTCTGGAGTTGAGGGCGATCAGGTTGGTTCTCGCCAACTTAACCCCACACCTTCGGGGTCGGGCTGTTTAGATCCTCTCGGACAACCAGATGGCAGTTGCCTACATCAATCATCAGGGAGGGACCCGGAGCAAGAGGGCCCTCAAGGAAGTGTTTCTGATTCTGTCCTGGGCGGAGGACAATGTTCCCTGCATCTCAGCTGTGTACATTCCGGGGGTGGAGAATCTGGAGGCAGACTCTCTGAGCAGGGGGACTTCTCGCCTGGGAGAATGGTCCCTCAGCAACAGGGTGTTTCGATCCCTGTGTCATCGTTGGGGTCAGCCAGATGTGGATCTGTTTGCGTCCCGTCACAATCACAAGCTTCCAGTCTTTGTCCCAGGACCCTCTGGCCTTTGCCATGGATGTCTTAGCAATGTCTTGGAAGAGCTTTCAACTCCTATATGTGTTTCCCCCGTTTCCTCTGCTGGGCAAGGTGCTTCAAGATAGCTCAGGAAGGGGTGCCAACCATCCTGGTCGCCCCCTGTTGGCCAAGCCCTGTGTGGTTTGCAGACATCATGCAGCTGGCAGTAGATCAGTATGCCCTGCCCAGGGTTCCAGATCTGCTCACTCAGGGGCAGCTATGCCACCCCAATTTACAAACGCTGGTTATGATGGCCTGGCTGCTGAAACCTCCATCTTGATGGAAAAGGGGCTGCCTGCCTCAGTTGTTCCAACTGTACCATGATCAGGGCTAGGAAAACGTCCTCTTCTTCAATTTACTATAGGGTTTGGCATACTTACATTGACTGGTGTGAGTCTAAATCGCTTCCCTGTCGTGTGTTTTCTATTACTAGGATTCTGGAATTTCTGCAATATGGTTTGGATCTGGGTCTTCAACTCGGTCCTCTAAAAGTTCATGTTTCAGCCTTGGCCATTTTCTTCCAAAGATCTTTTGCTCAGCATCACCTGGTCAAGACCTTCTTCCAGGGGGTTACTCACGTGCGTTCTCCACGTAAGCCTATGTTACCGGTCTGGGACTTGAACTTGTTCTTATCTGCCTTGCAGGGTTCTCCCTTTGAGCCTTTGCATGAGGCCCCTTTGTCCATTCTTACGCTTAAGGTAGTCTTTTTGGTGGCTATCACTTCTGTTAGGTGTGTTTCTGAGTTGGCGGCGCTTTCCATCAAACCCCCTTACTTTGAGAAACACCAGGACTGCTCCATCGGCTGTGATTGCATGAGATACTCCTCCAATGGGGTTAGGGGGAGGGATGAGCTGCTGAGGCGCCCTCCTGTAGCGAGGAATGCCTCTAGCTGCCAATGGTGTAGCCAGGACACGTGGCCTCCTACATTTTGCACCCTCAGCTCTGTCAAGGAGGGCAGCCTCTTTACCACCAGCACGTCCTGCAACCTGATGTCCTCCACCTCTCTCCAGATCAGGAACTGGGAAGTATTCGATCCCGGCGTGAACTCCGGGTTAATAAATAATGGAGTAAGAGGTCTCGGTCTATTCCCCAGTTCCCCCTGTCACTGCAATCTATCTCAACTGGAGAGAAAAGGTTGGATCAAGAAGGGAGACCCCCTCCTGCTTGCGTCCCCTGTGGTGGGCTGAACCCCAAGAGGTCCCACTCCAGTTGAACCCAGAGCTTGTCCTCCCCTCTGTACATTCAGTCCGCCATCCTCGTGAGGATAGCCGCAGCGTGATAAAGTTTCAGGTCCGGTGCCTTGGTTCTGCTCGCGTTCTTGGGTCTAGCCAGTATGTTAAACCTCACACGCGGTTTCCGTGAGCCCCATATTTCAGAAATGCCTGGAAAGCCTGATTGGTGTCGTTTGGAAGAGGTACAAAACCCGGGGGAAATATATACATCTTCAATATGTTTATCCTTCCAAACCATGAATAGCGTCCTCTGTCGTACTTTGAAAGGTCTTGATTGACTTTAGACTGGAGTGCCTGGAAGTTCAGCTCGTACAGGCTATCTAGATCAGACGGTATGAGAGTCCCTAGATACTTTTATTGTGGTGGGCTGCCACTTAAAGGGAAAAGTACTCCAGAGTTTGTCCGCCAGAGGCTGCGGCAAAGTAAGGTTCAATGCTTCAGATTTCGCATAGTTGATTTGGAAGTTGGCCAAAGCGCTCGAAGGATGTAGGCGGGGATGTCCGGTGGAGGAGCAAGTCATCCACGAAAATAGAAACTTAATATTGTCGTCCCCCACACTCAATCCTCTTAATATCTGGATAGTTCCTTATAGCTACCCCTAGGTGCTCCATTGTTAGGATGTACAGTAAGGGCGAGAGTGGGCAGCCCTGGCGGGTGCTGTTGGCATTTGTGAAGGGCTCCGATAGGACCCCATTAGCCCTAACACGGGCTGTTGGCTCATGGTACAGCGCTAAGATCTTGGAGTTGATGATGGGACACATGCCAACTTGAGAGAGGGTGGCTTTAAGGAAGCGCCAGCTCCAGTGTTGTGGACATGTGCGACAAGATCCAGCAGCTTGTTTGTATTGTGCCTGGCTTCGCGACCTGGAACGTGTTTCTAGTGGCAATTACTTTTGCATATAGTTTCAGGTCAACATTGAGTAGGGAAATGGGCCTGTAGCTGCTACAGGACGAAGGATCCTTGCCCGGCTTAGATATCGCTGTGATTGTGGCTTCCAGAGCTTGGGGCTGTCCGTCCCTATGTGATTGCAGCCTCTCACTAACCAGGGGGTGAGCTGTGACGTTAAGGTCTTAAAGGAGTCTTAGGAGTGAATCCATCCGGGCCCGGGCTCTTCCCCGTGGGGGCCTCCTTAATGGCCCTCAGGACCTCTGGCTCTGTAAATAGAGTTTCCAGCTCGGACATGGAGTCTTTAGGGATTGTTGGAAGTGAAGTCTTTGCTATGTAGCCCCTTATATTTGCCTCTAAAGCTGCAGCCGAGGCTTAGGTAAGGCCTGGCTGATGGTTTTACAAGCCACCATAGAAGCCTCTAAACCCCTCTGGGATTTTGGACGGGTTTGTGACGCTCTCCCTGCCTTGATGCTTGGGATGAACGTTGTTGCTATCATGTGATGGAGTGATTTTGCTAAGAGCTTACCGCAGTTATTCGCGTGTTGGTACATTGAGGCATGCCGCCTATCCCTATATCTGAGATGGGCCTGGTCATATAGCTTCGGTAACCTGTTTCTGTTGAGCGATTCCAGATTAGGGTCCTGCTTATGCTTCGACTCCAGGTCGCAAATAGTTTGCAGCATCTTGGTGATCAATGCCGCTTTCTCATGCTTCAGCCTCAAACCCTCCTGCTCCTCTCAGGACACATTTGAGTGCTTCTCATTGGACCGCTGGTGAGCAATCATCCCGATAATGGTAGTGGCAAAGTTAGTGATCACTTCTTTAACTGCACCCGCGTCCCTCAGAAGGTTATCGCTCCAATATTTCGGCATCGCGTTCGGCAGATCAAACAATGCGAAAACAGCGCGGGATCCAACCATAAAAAAGGGGTGATGCAGGACTTGGGATGCCATTTCAGGGCGTGGTGGCTTAGTAGGATATAATCGACGCGACTGTAGGAGCCTTCCTCCAGCCTCCTGCGGTACCTCTGGAGCGCCCCAGCCTGGTCATAGTTTGGCAGATAAAGGTTCGTCACTGTATAGGATTTTGGTGGATTGTCACCTTAAGAAAGACAAATCTCCTCTCAGGGTCGGCTAATTGATCTACCTCCATAAGGGAAGGGATTTATGGATTGCTATAGATGCACCCTGTGATTTGCTTTGCGGATTAGTGCTGTGGTACCAAGAGGTGAAGTACCTGTGGTTTAGGCTTGGCACATTGCCTCCCTGACCTGAAATTGAGTCTCCTGAAGAAGGAAGATGCATACTCTTTGTGTAGATCATATAGAACCTTAGAGAGCTTTTCAGGGACATTAAAGCCTTAAATGTTCAAAAAGCAGACTGTCAACTTAGCCATACCGAGCGAGAGGTGTCGGCTAGGAGATAGACGCAAGACACAACTGGATCCAAGGGTGTTGAAAGCCCAAAGGCCGGGAGTGAGAGGGGGAGGGGGGAGCAAGAGATGGGGAGGAGGTAGGGAGCAAATAGGGGTAGAGAGAGAAAGAGAAAAAGGAAAAAAAAAAGGGGTAGACTGGGGTACGGTTGGAGGTGAGGGTTCCTGCTAAGGGCTGGAGGATGGGTATGGGGTGGGGCTGTGGACAGGTGCATTACACTAGTAGGAAAAGGGGGAAAAAAGGGGGGTTATTAGGGTAAGTGGGGGCGTGTGTCCCTATCTTCTCGGGCCCCCTCCTCATTGGTCCTCCAGACGGGAGCTCCAGGGTCGGCGCAAGCCAATCTGGTACCTGGATCGGGTTAGAATTCAAAAATACAAAAAGCTGTGGAAGCTGATCGGCAGTTTTCAGGGCAAAGGATCGCCTGTTTTTGTGGATGGAAATCCCCAGCGGTAGGAGGCTCCTTGGTCTCCCACGCTTTTCTCAGAATGTCCTCCTTGGTTCTGTAATAGTGAATTCTACAGATCACATATCTGGGTCATTGCAGTTCCGCAGGCTTGGGGCCCAGGACTCGATGGATTCTATCAATAACATTATCGGTCGTGGAGGTGGGTCCCAGGATTGTATGGAAGATGACTTTAGCGATGTGCTCCAGATCTGGTTGAGTGGTTGAGCCCCCACAATCTGACATTGTTGCACCTACCCCAATTCTCGAGGTCGTCCAAGCTGAGATAAAGGGCAGAGGTGTGTCCCCTCCCTTCCCGCTGCAGTTACTCCAGAGCTGCTACCCTCTGACTCAGCGTAGATTGATCTTGCTCGATCGAATTGACTCTGTGGGAGACTTTTGAGTTTTTGAGGTCTCTGTGGAGAGTGTTCTCCATTTGTGAGATGTATCCATCAAAGTCTGAATGGGAGGGAAGCGCCCGCATGGCATCCGAGATATTGGATCTGACCATGTCAGCCAGGGCTTAGATTAGGGATGGAGGCACATGTCGCATGGCCATGGGCATCTCAAAGGGGGGGGTCGCAGGACCACCATCCCACCACTTATTCTTCTCATCTGGCAGCAGCGCATTCATACGTCTTTCCCGCACACATGTTGCTATGTTTCCATCGTTCCCGAGGGAGTGAGCAAGTCTTCACACTACTCGATTGGGGCCCTCACTCCGGATCCTCTCAGGAGACAGGCAGATTGCTTGGAAGACATGTCCCCCCTATGTGCAAGGGTGGTCGCTGCCAGCTTGCGAGGTGACCCACCATGTGTTCTGGGATCTCCTGATGCATCGGGGGGGCAAGTCTTTCCACGACTCGATTGGGGCCCTTACTCCGGATTCTCTCAGGAGACAGGCGGATTGCTTGGGAGGCGTGTCCCCCCTATGTGCAAGGGTGGTCGCTGCCAGCTTGCGAGGTGACCGACCATGTGTTCTGGGATCTCCTGATGCATAGGCTGAGATTCCATTCAGATTGTGTTGAGGAGCAGCCTGTGCATCCATCCCTCTTTCACCAGCCTGTGATGGGCCCCAAGAGCTGGCGGGGTGGGGGGGGGCCCTGCTCATGTGTTAGTGCCCCAACTTGTTTGATAGGGGACTAGGTCTCCTTCCTCCCACCTGGCTCTTATGGCGATCTGAGGGGTTCCTCCATGGGCTGCCCCACTTAGGGGGGCGGTGGGGCCCATTCTGCCCAGGTCTCCTGTTTCCCAGCTGCCCTCTCCTCTTCACCCGCCTTTTCATCTACAGGCCGGGTCGCAGGCGAGCGAGTAGGCCGCCCCCCCTTCCCGGCTGGGAGAGACCAAGATGCCGCTCCCGGCACTGATGCAGGCGCCTCGGTTCTCCTTCCCGTCTATGATGCTCCTTCCACTGTCAGTTCACGCCCAGCACGATCGGGTGCAGACATTTGCTGAGCCTCCAGTCCGGGCTCTCCCCCTGAATCTGCCTGGATCAAGGAAGGGGAACCCGTCCGGCATTAACCTCCTCTCCCGTCACATGCGCCTCCTTCTCTCGCGCCACCGACATCTTGCCGGCTCCATCTTCCTCCCCTGCTCGGCCAGCACTCCAAAAAACGAGGCTATGGAGGTGGATCACTGCCCCCCTCCTCTGTGCCCGCGGTCCTCCTGCATCTGGGCATTAGATATGGCTTTTGTAGAGCCCGTCCGATATGGTCCTGTGCAGAGTTCTCCAGCGTAGCTGCCTATCCCACCATCGGCTAGCCACATCCCCTCCCGCAGAAAACCACATTTTATGATTTTTATTTTTTAAAGACAAAAAACTGTTCTATTTAAATATGCTATCATCTATGACATGTACAATTTGTTTTCATCTTTTATAGATTTTTATCGCATATTACAGTTCCATCTGACCCCACGTCTGTCTCTCTTGAACTTACACTCAATTATTACATTTAAAGAAAAGAAAGAAAAAACCTCTATACCTTCTCACATCAATATTTTCCCCCCTTCCTCCCTTTTACCCCTTTCTCTTCCTCTTTTCAGGGGATGGGCCAAGATTTATACTCTATAAGTGTACAGGAGAAACCATAAGGAAAAAGAGAAAACTTCACCCCATTTCCTCAACCCCATTCCCACTTATAAACCCTCTTAGGTTCTATTTATTTACATCTACTCATCCCATTTATTCCACATTTCTTTATATGTGCTTATATTTCCATATAAAGCAGATGTTAACATTTCTCTAATCTCATACATTTCTTTCAGCCACAAATCTTTTGTAGGGGTTGTTTCTTGTTTCGAGAACCTGGGTGTCACTCTTGTCGTGTTCACTAGTCGAAAAGTGGCAGCGTTTTTATACTTTTTAGTGCTTAATTTATTCAAGTGTAAGAGGAATGCCGCTGGTTCAAAGTCCATATTTATTTTCCCTAAATATTTAATTGATTTAAAGATCTCTTCCCAATAAGATTTCAGTTTTGTGCATTCACAAAATCCATGTAGAAAAATATCTACTTCCTCACCACTCCTTTATTTGAAGTTCTAGGATATATCTTATTCATTTTTGTTGGAGTATAATACCTTTGTGACATATATTTTTATCCTGCCTCTTGATTTTTTGTTGACAATGGTGCTTCAAATACTTTTTTCCCACTCAAGAGGGTCGATTCAAAGAAACATGTAAAAGCTTTGATTTTGTTGCCGAACGCTCGAGCACTCGTATGAACTATTGTTTCCTATTGTAAAATGCCCGTCCGTTCGTATGCTATCTTCCGACCTTGGCCCAGTCATTTTCAATCGTAAATTTTAGGTTGAGTGATCTGTTGTTGAGACGGCAGCATGTTTTTTTTCCCTTCTTCCATCGTCCACCTCTTCGTATTTCTTGCGTTTCCCGATGGTTTTTCCTGCTTTTTAACCTCTAATACTCGTTCGCTCGTAAATGTAGAAGATCTTGCGCATGCGCAATACAAGCTACACTCATCAAACTGTTCTGCCACAAATGTGGCCACATATATTACACTACCAAGCTCACCCCAACTACTTAGCGCTAGTCTAACACTTACATTTATTACCTCTAAAACTGACCCAAACCACTTTGCGGTCATGCAAATCTTCATATCTGCTTTTTCTTGATTTCATTCGTTTAGTGGTAACCAGCCATTAATGAATGTATTTCTAAAATTAAATCATACAGATTTTTTTTGTTGTTTTTTGACCTGGCATTTTTTTTCTTGCGTTTTAATATAAATTTTTGGTTTCAAATGGTACAACTTTACATTTTTAGTGTTGCTACCCACACCCTGTACATACAGATTGCTCTCCAAAGAAAAAAACACCCAGCATCTTCTGCATGTTATGAGCCTGGAAACAGCCAAGATGGCGGGTCAGGTAATATCAGGCAGCCTGCAAACAGAAAGGGCCTTGTGACTGTGTTGCTCTGCATTCTCGGATTTCTGACCTTTCCAGGCCCCCAGTTCTGCTGTGTCTGAGCAAAACACAGCTGTAACCCACACCCTGCACTTTATCCCGCTCTCCTCTCCTCAGTAAGTGTGATGCATCTGACCAAAGATGAGATAAAATAATTACTACAACAATAAATCCGAAAACAAATTAAGATTCAAGTACAACAATCCAAATATAAATAACAAAGGACATAAGTTTAAAAAAATATAGCAATTATATTGATGTGTGGCAAAATAAAGGTTTACATGCAAAGGACTAATTAAGGTCTGCATTAAAATGCTTTTAGAAGGCATACATGAAATGTATTGATTCAGGTTTGCATTGCTAAACAATTTATGGCCTCGGCCATGCTGATACATGCAATTCATTGGAGCTGAAGGCGCGCAGACTCCTCCACATAGCCACAAAACCTGTTCAACAATAGCAATCCGAGTCCTCAAAGGTGTCGGAAGTGGTTTTTAAATGAAACGGATTTATTGGGTGGTAATCAGCTCTCTGATTCACACGGAAACACATCTGATTAGCGGAAGTTTTCTGAACGAACGGAAAATTTCCGATTTGGATCGGAAAACTTCCGAATATCGAAAGAGCATATACGTCTATGCCCGAACGTTCGTGCGAATCCGAAATGGCCAAAAAAAACGACTAACACCCACCCAAACTTCCAATTCCCGATCCGAAATCAATTAACTTTTGGATTTTGAATCGACCCTTTTGTCTACAGTAATATATTTTCCCTCCTATTCCACTCCAGGTCCTCAGGGATCAGTAATGAATGGGTTAACTCTTGACCGAAGAAGGTGTAGTTCCTCCCCGCCCTCCCGGCTGCACTTTCACAATCCAGTTTTCATTCTTGCGGTTGGACTGGGCTGCAAACGTGTACCTGACGCTTTAAGCTTTTGAATTTTTAATGGGGGAACATGTGTTTGAGGGGGTGGAGCTGGGTGGCAGGAAGAGGCAGATGCTTCATCAGAGAGGAGGAAGATCGCTGCAGGTCTTTTCTTTTGCTACAACGGAAGACCATTACCACTGATGCCAGCCTAACGGGTTGGGGGAGTGGCATGAGATGTCAGACAATCCAGGGACAGTGGGGACCAGAGGAGAGCAAAATATCCTGGAACTGAGAGTGATTCTTTTTTCCCTCACACATTGGTCTTCTGACATGGGGTCATCCTGTCTAAGGGGAGGAGATTGATTAAGGCGCGCTTAAAAACTGTGCCAGACTTAAGTATGCCCAAAAGAGTGTGAAATCTCTTATTGAGACTAGCTTTGGTCTGGATTAGTATATCTGTAAAGCTTCAATTCCTTATAAAATTAACATATGAAGTTTACAGAACCCAATAAGATGGAGTGGCAACCATACAGTGAGCTCTACTATTGTCAGATCTTATACTTAATAAGTTAGAATAGTGAAATAAAGGTTATCTTTTAACACTCACCGCCACGGCCCGGGGGTACGTAACCCACCCTGGGCCCCTGAGGTTGTGTCGCTCCACTTGATATGCAGGCGATCTGGAAATCCTTGTGGTTGGTTGCACTCCTGCGTAATTCACAGTCCAGGTTGTAACAGATGGTCCTCAGAGGTTCCTCTGTTGTAATGATGACCCAGCTTATTCAGTATAGTACAACTCAATTTTATTGATATACAGTGGGTGAGTTAAAATAATAAAATAGGGCTGGGTAGGGTAAAATTAAAATAAAAAATGAAAGTGAGTGGGGGCTGAAAGGGGTTAATGTCCAGGCTCCATAGAGGGGGGAAAAAGTCTGTGTCTCCAGGGAAAAAGTTAGTAGTTGATCTTGATCGGGTCCGGTGATCCCGCTACTGATTATTCTACCTACTGTCCTCCGTTTATGCAGTAAGACAGGGAGAATGAAATATGTAGCAAATGTTGTATCGGTGCTCCCGTGCACCGCTGTATCAACCGACACGCGTTTCGGCGGTGTGCTGTCTTCGGGGTTTGTCTGAGCCTACGCTCAGATCTCTTTTTCATTGGTGTGTATTGGTGTTATCAGACTGCGGGGCATGCCGGGAAATGTAGTAACTTTTGTAGTCCATGCCTCGCTGCGTTCGTTCTGTCGTTGCTCCTGTATTGCTATTGTTGACCTCGGATAATGATACAAAGAACATTGGTTGTTATGAAGTGAACTGGGTCAGTGTTGTCGTATTAACAGGCAAATGGGAATGTTGGAATACATTATATATTGCAACAAATGCACATACAAGTGATTTGTTGGCATTGTAAAACAAACGGCTAGTAAGGCCAAGTGATTGCATATTTAGGGTGACATAATACAATAAGACGATTGTGGATGCGGAAGCTCTCATTCATATGATATGATTGGATGAGGTAATTGTAGGAAATGATTATGGATATAAGAAATCTAAATGTGGAGATGGATAACTCATTTTGATATTGTAAACATACGTGAAAAAGATGTTGATGTTGAAACTGGTTGTAAGAATCCTATAGTTAATAAATAATGCACAGTATATGGTGAACACTATACGTAAGAAATATATAAGAACTGTATAAAGATTGTATCTAATAAATATCAAATATAAACTTGTACATATTAATAGATGAGTGTTCAATAAATATATAAAATATTGAAATGGGAAAAAAATATTAAAATAAATAATAATATCAATATGTGAGTAATGAATGATGAGGTGTGGATGCATGGAATAAAAATTAGAGAGGAAGAAAATCCGAGGTTCAATCACCTGTAAGTAAGGGTAATGTACATATAACATTATTGTTATAATACAAGTTGAGTTGATGAATATTAATATTAAAAGATATTAAAAATAATAATAATAATGATAATAATATTAATGAAAAAAAGAGTGAATAAAAAATAAAATGAAATACGAATGTTGCGATAATGATGGTGGTAATGATTAATGGTCATATTCTTTGATCGAAAGAATAATACTAAAATATATATATAGGATAAGATAAATTATATGATATATATGTATAGTGATATAAAAATTATAACAGTATAAAATTAGCAATGAAATTAATGGTAAAACCATTGATGTGATTGTGAGAATCAATGTAAAAATCGTATATACTGTAAAGGTTGTATCTCAATGAAGCCAATTGGGCAAGGCAAAATAAAGGCAGCACTGACTCAGAGGTAAAATGCAGGTGCACTGCTCCGTGGGATATGTCCCTATTATTAAAGAAAAACAACTGGGGTGGCCCCAGCCACCCCTACTCCCTATCCCCACAGAGACTGACAATTGCACTCAAAGTATCAAAATCTTATTAATTTTATTATCACTGTTAGTTAAAAGCATGAATTAAAAACAAACATACTGTGCCATAACCTTGATACACCACCAGGGGGAGCACTTACTCTGGATCAATCTACAAACTGTGACCAATCATCACTATCTATCTAAAACATATATCTATATAAAGTGTCAGTGCTTATTAGAACGCATCCATCTCAAGTAGACTATAGCCACATAAACATACATGTGCAGAGTAATAAATCCCAATCAGATGTTAGAGTGCAATACCGCAAAATTTAACAAGTAAGAGAAACAGTTTGTAGATAGATCCAGAGTAAGTGCTCTCCCTGTTGGTGTATCAAGGTTATGGCACAGTATGTTTGTTTTTAATTCATGCTTTTAACTAACAGTGATAATAAGATAAGATTTTGATACTTTGAGTGCAATTGTCAGTCTCTGTGGGGATAGGGAGTAGGGGTGGTTGGGGGCCACCCCAGTTGTTTTTCTACTGTAAATGTTGGATTATATGAAGAGGATGGTGAGAAGATTAAGTACTAATGTATATATATGATAAAGGGAATTAGTGTATGAGGGTAATGTATTTTTCTCCATGATCAAGAAGGAGTAGTGTAAATGTGGAAATATAGTAATGTCAGTTGTTTTGTAGGAAACAGTTCAGATCTATCTCAATGTTTAGTCCAGCTGGGGAGGTAGAATTTAATTCAAATATCCAGTATGTTTCCCGTTTGGACATTTCCACTTCCAGATTCGTACCCCTCCAATTGGTGGTGATTCTTTCAATTATCCAGAATTTGAGAAGTCTGGGATCCATATTGTGTTTTGTTTTGAAGTGTGCTGATACACTGTGAGTTTCCAGGCCTTTTATAATATTTCTAATGTGTTCAGCCAATCTTGTTTTAAACTGTCTCTTTGTGCGTCCGACGTACAACAGGTCGCATGGACACTGTAGGCAGTAGAGCACTCCTTTAGTGTTACAGGAGCTTGTTCCCTTGATTTTATGTTCTTTCCCAGTTTTGGGATCTGTAAAAGTTGTTTGATGGATGGGATCTGAGGTGTATCTTAGAGAGGCTTTGCAGGCTCCACAGTCTCTGCACTTAGAGAATTTTCCATCCAGTCTTAATGTACTTGTAGGTGGGTTGGTAAAACTTTTGACTAGGTGTTGCGACAGTGTCTGAGGTTTTTTATATATAAAGTTTGGTCGGATTGGGATTAGATCTCGTAGAGTTGAGTCTGCTTGAAGGATGTTCCAATGTTTCTTAATGCTCTCCATTTGCTTGTGGTCTCTGCTATATCCAGTAATGAATGGTATTTTTGGGCCTCCATTCAAGTCTAAATTCGTATTGGCATTGGTGATGTTAGCGGCTGTGTTTAGGTTGGTTACTTGATTGTTAAAGTTCTGATTCACCTTGTGAATTGTTTGTTCAATGTGTTCTTTCTGGTAGCCCTTTTCTATAAATCTATTTTTGAGGATCTGTGCTTGATTCAGGAAGACTGTCTTGTCTGTGTATTGTAGTATTGTATTACTGAGTATTGTATTGTCAATTTCTTCTGATTGGGGTGAGTTGTCCCTTGGGAATATTTCTGAGCCAATTTTGATGATGACAGCTGTCTACTGGAATGAAACTGTTCCGATCGGTATCTTTAAAGAATGTTTTTGTTTTTATCTGGTTATAGGAAATGTATTTGTGAGTTACTGACTTCATGTGTAAATTGAATATTCCAGGTATTGTTATTCAGCGAAGAGAGGAAGGTATTCACTTGTTCCGGAGGGCCATCCCAAATAAAAATACAGTTGTCAATATATCTTCTGTACATCTTCTGTACAATATGAGCTCTTTTGGTTGAATGTAGTATAGAATTTCCTGTTCCCATTTGCCACTCATCCCTGGTAGTTGTGTTTTAACGATAAGTAAAGACAGTCTATAATGAACTGAATCTGTTGTTGGGGTAATTGATTGTTGGATTCTAGAAACAAACGGACAGCTTCTTTACTCTTCTGGTGGGGGATGATAGTGTAGAGTGAACTGACATCTGCGGTGCCGAATGATATTTCCGGTTTATTTTTAACAAGTGTGATGAGTGACAGGAGAGTTCCTGAATCTTTCAGGTAAGATGGAATCTGAACTACCAATGGCTGTAGAAAGGAATCGACATATTCACCGATTCTGCTGGTCAGAGAGCCTATGCCGCTCATGATTGGTCGTCCAGGAAGATTGTGTCTGTCTTTATGGACCTTACGGAGGTGGTAGATTGTAGGAATACGGGGTGTCTGTATGTTGAGATAGCTATACTCTCTTTTTGTTAATATTCCTTCGCTACGTCCTTTGTCAAGAAGATCTCTTAGTTGCTGATGGTATATGTTCGTAGGGTTGTTTTTCAATTTCTCATAGGTGTTTGTGTCACTTAGGAGTCTGTCTGTCTCTTGTAGATACTTATTTTCATATTTCTGTTCGTTCTGGGTTTTCATTTCTTCAAGTCATGTATTACTGCATCTTTGAAAAGTTTTATTGCACCATTGGAGTTTTGTGGAATGAATGTAGATTTATTCTTGAGGTTGCTGTGAATAACCGGGATTGTAGTAGTGGTTACTGGAGCTGTGCCCGAAGTATTACTTGGTTTGTTATGTGTATCTGGCGTTCTAACCCCTTTTTCTGCAAATCATTTTTTTATATTAAGTTTCTTAGTGAATTTAAGTATAGCTATAAAAGTATCGAACTTGTTTAGGCTTGTAACATATTTTTCACGTATGTTTACAATATTAAAATGAGTTATCCATCTCCACATTTAGATTTCTTTTATCCATAATCATTTCCTACAATTACCTCATCCAATCATATCATATGAATAAGCGCTTCCGCATCCACAATCGTCTTATTGTATTATGTCAGCCAACCCTAAATATGCAATCACTTGGCCTTACTAGGCGTTTGTTTTACTATGCCAACAAATCACTTGTATGTGCATTTATTGCAATATATAATGTATTCCAACATTCCCATTTGCCTGTTAATACGACAACACTGACCCAGTTCACTTCATAACAACCAATGTTCTTTGTATCATTATCCGAGGTCAACAATAGCAATACAGGAGCGACGACAGAAGCGACGCAGCGAGGCATGAGTCATGGACTACAAAAGTTACTACATTTACCGGCATGCCCCGCGGTCTGATGACACCAATACACACCAATGAAAAAGAGATCTGAACGCAGGCTCAGACAAACCCCGAAGACTGCGCACCGCCGACACAACATTTGCTTCATTCTCCCTGTCTTACTGCATAAACGAAGGACAGTAGGTAGAATAATCAGCAGCGGGATCACCGGGCCCGATCAAGATCAACTACTAACTTTTTCCCTGAAGACACAGACTTTTTCCCCCCTCTACGGAGCCCGGGCATTAACCCTTTCGATGTGTTCAAAAAAACGTGGACGTCTGAAAGACTCGCAGGAACAGCCCCCACTCACTTTCATTTTAATTTTACCCTACCCAGCCCTATTTTAGTATTTTAACTCGCCCACTGTATATCAATAAAATTGAGTTGCACTATACTGAATAAGCTGGGTCATCATTACAACAGAGGAACCTCTTAGGACCATCTGTTACAACCTGGACTGTGAATTACGCAGGAGTGCAACCAACCACAAGGATTTCCAGATCGCCTGCATATCAAGTGGAGCGACACAACCTCAGGGGTCCAGGGTGGGTTACGTACCCCCTGGCCGCGGCGGTGAGTGTTAAAATAGATAACCTTTATTTCACTATTCTAACTTATTAAGTATAAGATCTGACAATAGTAGAGCACATTGCTCACTGTATGGTTGCCTCTCCATCTCATTGGGTTCTGTAAACTTCATATGTTAATTTTATAAGGAATTGAAGCTTTACAGATATACTAATCCAGACCAAAGCTAGTCTCAATAAGAGATTTCACACTCTTTTGGGCATACTTAAGTCTGGCACAGATTTAAAGCGCGCCTTAGTCAATCTCCTCCCCTTAGACTGCTTCATATGAGGCTTATCTAAAGGTAGGACTTGCAGCTCTTCATATCCGGCCCTAAAGGCGTGACCCCTTTAACAAGGCAGCAGCTACCCAGTTTTCCAGCACTCTTTTCACATATATTCTTTTTCCCATGAGGTCATCCTGTCAGAATTCAGACCGACAATTTGACGGCGGTAGCATATATCAGCCACCAGGGGGGCACCAGGAGCAAGAGAGCTCTCAAGGAGGTGGGATGGATATTTCTTTTGGTCGAGAAGCATGTTCCTTGCATCTCTGCAATTCACATACCAGGAATAGACAACTTGCAGACCGATTGTCTAAGCAGAGCAGTCCTGCATCAGTGACAGTAGTCCCTCAGTCAGAGTGTTTTTCAGTCCCTTTGCATGTGCTGCTCTAGTAAAGATGTTGGAAGGCGAGCATTGATGGCTATCTGATGATCCAGATCTCCTCACACAGGACCCCAATTTACGGGTTCAAGGTTTTCGATGGCTAGGCTATTGAAACCTCCATCTTGGCAGAGAAAGGTTTATCAGCCATAATTATCCAGACCATGTTTCAGGCCCAAAGCAGACTTCATCAAAGATTTACTACACATTTTTTTTGTTCATACTGTTTTTTTATTTGGAGTTTAAACAAGTGACATAATAGAAGGAAAGGCAAAGGATACATCTGTTTCACACAAAGCTATTACACGTCACCATGCAAGCGGTCTATAGGTTACATATGTAAAGCTCCTGAATTACAAATTGTATGTGATTTTGTTATTAAAGAGATACATCTTAAATCCAATCTATGACTTAGCATCCTTATATTCTAAGTATACAGTACGTCCTGCTCCAGATATAATACTTACACTTGGGTAATCCAGATGGCGCTGCACTGCAGAGACATGCAAAAACAGGCTCCTCCCAGCCCCTCAAATACCCGGGGACCTCCCACAAATCCCCAGATTTCTCTGCAGTGCCGACTGCGAAGACATGAAGTATCACTCTCTCCCAGGTGAGCGGGGCTATTACAGCCTGCGGCCCTCTTGGACTACTTCCACCCGTCCTCCTTGTGATGTGCCTTCCAGCCTGGGCTGCACTGGTCGGGTGAAGGTAGGCAGCACCATGTGTGCTTTTGGAGCCACGCTCCACTGCAGTCCCCCACCAAAGGGTAGGCGGTTTAGGCTGATGGTGAGCCTTCAGGGGATGCTCCTCACCGCATCGTTGCCCCACGCCCTGTGTAGCGGTGGACCCTGTCCAAAGGGTCGCCATCCTCCCTCGTTCCCCCCTTAGCCCAGGGGGAAAGAAAGGGGGGGGGAGGGGTGTGTGCGTATGGCGGCCTCAGTGTACCCTATTACACGCTTATGGCCTTAGTATTGCCCTTGACGAGGAATGGGTGTCAGAGCCGCACTTTTATTTTGTATTGGTCGCCGCCGCGGCGCTGTAGATGCTGCGGCGTCTCTTTTAGTGTCGTAGTGGCTCTTCTGAAGTAATCCACTCGATCAATTCCTTTTCGGTGTCATTCCCCTGCTGTCTACTTGACTACGGGTTTTGGAGCTTCGCGCTCTCCGGGGGGGTGGTGCCCTGGCTTGGCGCGCTCCGCGTCACGGCCAGCTCTGGCCCGCCCTTCGAGGTTCACTTGACGCCATTTTACTGCTAGTCGCGCGTGCGTGGTGACGACCATCCTCCCCCCTCGGTCTGTAATTGCCCTCGCGGGTGATTTTCATTATTTCTTTTTCTTGCACATTGCTCTGACATCTTTGTTCCTTTTATGTCTTAGACCGTGGATTCCGGTGGCTTCTCCCGGTTGGGCCTATTAAAATTACTCCCACTTCCCCGCGGGTTATTGGGGCATCTAGGGTAGCTTACAGCGTCAATCCCTACTGGCCTATTGTGCCGATTAATCACCTTTTGATGGCATCCCAGGATAATGCGACCAGGGTTCCTTCGGGACAAGCCCGGCTGTGTGTAGCTTGTGGGGTCTTACCTAGCAGCGGTGACAATGCACGGGTCTGTGTTCCTTGTGCACAGCAGGCGCTATCGGTTCTTCCCACCTCTTCTGTGGCTGGGCCTGCACCTCGCCTCACTCCACCTACTCCCCCAAGCCTAAGTCTAACCCCCAACACAAGCGGGGATTCTCATCCTGATATGGCTACTAGACTGGCCAGTGTTGAAAAATTGCTTGCTAATTCATTAGCACGTAAGGCCACCGCAAAGAAGTGGCATTTGACCCCTGACTCTTTTCCCTACGGAATCTGATGAGTTGTTGCATCCTTATGGCCATACCCCCTCGGACGAAGGGGAGCTGTTCTCTGACTCAGGGTCATCCGACGAGAAGTCAAGGGGTCATGACGAGTCTGGTTCCGAGCACTGGACCCTGGATGATACTGACAGACTGCTGGTACAGATTTTTGAGGTTTTGTCCATTTCTCCCCCTGTTGCGGCTCCCAGGCAAAGGGGTGAGCTCTTTCATACTGCTAAGGCTCATTTGGAATTTCCCAAGCAAACCCATTTCAATAACCTCGTGCTTAAAGAATGGGAACATCCCAGTAGACTCCCCGGGATCCCTAAGAGTTTGGACAGGAAGTATCCCTTCCCTGCTGACATGGTTAAGTGCTAGTCATCGCCCCCTGAGGTCGATGCTCCTATTCTAGGGTTGTCCAACACCTCTATTATGCACTCCCCTGACACTACTACGCTGCGGGATTCTGAGGACCGGCGTATTGACCAATTGGCATGCCATGCCTTTGCATTTGGGGGGGCGGCTCTGCGCCCGGTTGCGCCTTAGCCATTACGGCAGTGGCGCTCAGGGCCATGGTCAGGAATGCACTCGATGGCCCAGATGAGCTGCCAACCTGATACTATCAATGCACTGTCTAACTGTGATGTGTTTGTGAACTTTATCCTGTCTGCATCGGATGATGCTATTAGGATGTGTGCCAGATCTTCTGCCCTGGCGGTAGCTATACGCCGCGCGGTTTGGTTGCGCCAGTGAGCTGCTGACAATGCTGCTAAGAAAGCCCTTACTGGGCTTCCATTTAAGGGGCTGCGCCTGTTTGGGGACCGTCTAGACCTCTTCGCCAAAGGAGGCAAGTTACCCCAGCGCAGGCGGCAGACTCGGCTCTTTCGGGGCCAGGGCACCCTTTCAATCCCCTACCAGGGGGCTAAACAGGGAAAAGGAGGTGTCCTTTGCTGGGTCCCGCACAGATTCCTGGCACAGGAACAGAGGACGCCGTCCTGGTTCCTCCTGGGGGTCCAAGCCCAAAGCCCCTCCCAAGACCCCTCAGGCATGAAGGGGCGCCCTCGCCCGTCAGGGTGGGGGGACGTCTGCAGCACTTCGAGCATGCCTGGAGGCGCCACGTCTCAGACCGGTGGATTCAGGAGGATGTCCTTCGGCTACAAAATAGAATTTGCTGTGCGGCCCCCACCAGATTTATTGGGTCCCGGATTCCGCAGGACCCTGCCTCAGCTCAGGTCTTGTTGCTGGCCGTGCAGTGTCTCCTGGATCTAGGGGTCATTTGCAAGGTCCCCTTAGGAGACAGGGCATGGGGTTCTATTCCAACCTTTTCACAGTACCCAAGAAGGATGGGTCAGTCAGGCCCATTCTGGATTTAAAAATCCTCAACAAGTTTGTCAAGAACAGGCACTTTCGCATGGAAACTCTGCGCTCGGCCATCGGCTCTCTGCGCCCAGGGGACTTTATGACGTCCGTAGACATCAAAGATGCTTACCTTCACGTCCCGGTGTTTCCAGGACACCAAAGGTTTCTCAGATTTGCACTGAAAGATCAGCATTACCAATTTGTGGCCTTGCCATTCGGCTTGACATCGGCTCCCAGGGTGTTCACCAAGGTGCTGGCAGGGGTGATGTCCTTGATAAGGTTAAGGGGCATACGCGTGCTACCCTACCTGGACGATATACTCATCACCTCTCGGTCTCTGCGGCAGGCAGAGTTGGACACTCAGCTGGTAGTGTCCACCCTGGAGTCCTTCGGCTGGGTGATCAATTACCCCAAGTCCCCTCCTCGCTGACTCCGTTCCTGGGAATGATTCTGGATACGGTTCAGTCAAGGATATTCCTTCCTCAACAGAAGGTGGAAGCTCTGACTGCGCAGGCGAGGTTCCTGCTCTCGTGCCCCCAGCCCTCCATCAGGCAGGGAATGCAGCTGGTGGGCCTGATGGTGGTGAGCTTCGAAGCGGTGCCCTTTGCCCAGTTGCATTTGAGGCCTCTGCCGCTTCACCTTCTGTCAGTGTGGGACAAGAACCCAGCGTCCTTGGACGGGGTCTGTGTGCTTCCCCCCTCGGTCAGACACTCCCTTGCGTGGTGGCTGGACCACAGGAACTTGATTTCTTTCTGGCCCCCTCCTGGGAGACGGTCACAATGGATGCCAGTCTGTCAGGTTGGGGGGGATTCTGGAAGTCCCTGCGCTCCCAGGAGATGTGGGGCCCTCAGGGGGCCCATTTGCCCATCAACATTCTGGAATTAAGGGCAGTCAGGTTGGTACTGGAGCGGTTGACCCACCACCTGAAGGGTCTGTCGGTACAGGTGCACTCAGACAACAGGACGGCGGTTGCCTACATCAACCATCAGGGAGGGACCCGGAGCAAGGGTGCCCTCCAGGAGGTGTCTCAGATTCTGACATGGGCGGAGGCCAATGTCCAATGCATTTCGGCTGTGTACATTCCGGGGGCGGAGAATCTGCTTGCAGACGCTCTGAGCAGGGGGACGTCCCGTCAGGGGGAGTGGTCCCTCTGCAACAGGGTATTCCAGTCCCTGTGTCACCGTTGGGGTCTACCGGATGTGGACCTGTTTGCATCCCGTCACAATCACAAGCTCCCGGACTTCGTATCCCTGTCTCAGGATCCTCTGGCCTTGGCCACGGATGCCCTGTCCATGTCATGGAAGGAGTTCCGGCTCCTGTATGTATTTCCACCATTCCCCCTTATGGGCAGGGTTCTGCACAAGATTGCTCTGGAAGGGGTACCTGTGATTCTAGTGGCCCCCAGGTGGCCAAGAAGAGTGTGGTTCGCAGACGTGGTACAAATGGCAGTAGACCAGTACGACCTGCCAGGGGCGCCAGATCTGCTAACTCAGGGCTCCTTACGCAATCCCAATTTACAAACTCTGGCTTTGACAGCCTGGCTGCTGAAACCTCCATCTTGATGGAGAAAGGTTTGTCTGCCTCTGCGGTAGGTACTATGGTGCAAGCTAGGAAGAAGACTTCTTCTGCAATCTATTATAGAGTATGGCGTACCTACATTGACTGGTGTGAGTCTAGGTCTCTTCCCTGTAGGGAGTTTTCAGTCCCTAGGGTTCTGGAGTTCTTACAGCATGGTTTGGAGTTAGGTCTAAAACTCAGTACTCTGAAGGGTCAGGTTTCTGCCCTGTCCGTCTTCTTTCAGAAGTCCTTTGCTCAGCATTATTGGTTAAGACCTTCTTTCAGGGGGTCACTCATGTGCGTCTCCCTCGTAAACCTATGGTCCCTGTTTGGGATTTAAACTTGGTTTTATCTGCCTTGCAGGGTGCTCCCTTTGAGCCTATTCATGATGCTGCTCTAGCTGTTCTTACTCTCAAGGTTGTCTTTTTGGTGGCTATTACTTCGGTTAGGCGTGTGTCTGAGCTGGCTGCTCTGTCTATTCAGCCTCCGTACTATGAGAGACACCAGGACAAGGTGGTGTTCCACTTCAAGACGGATTTTCTGCCTAAGGTGGTGTCTGCTTTTCATTTGAATCAGGATATCGTTCTTCCTTCATTGTGTCCCAATCCTAGCAACGATAAGGAAAGGGTTCTGCATTCCTTGGACGTGGTCAGGTGTTTGAAGTATTACCTGGTAGTCACTGCGGCTTTCAGGAAGACTGATGCTCTCTTTGTTGTGCCTTCCGGGCGGGCCTAGGAAGGGTTTGGCTCCTGCCAAGTCTACTATTAGCAAATGGATTCGTCAGGCTGTGATTCAGGCCTATTCTGCCAAGGGGAAGGTACCTCCCTTCCGCCTTACTGCTCATTCTACTCGTGCTATTGGTGCCTCTTGGGCTTTCCAGCACCAGGCTTCTGTTGAACAAGTTTGCAAGGTCTTCTGTTCATACCTTTTCAAAGTTTTACAAGGTTGATGTTAGGGCCTCAGCTGATGCTGTGTTTGGCCGCAAGGTTTTGCAGGCGGCAGAGGTTTAAACTGCCTGCTGTTGCCTTTTTGTTGGGGATCCCACCCTACTTTATGGACACTGCTATTGGATGTCCCAAGTGTAAGTATTATATCTGGAGCAGGACGTACTGTATACTTAGAATAATACAATTCTGTGAAATACTCACCTGTAGAATTGGTATTATATGTATACAGTATGTCCTGCTCCACCCCACCCTGGTTTTTGCATTGTTCTGGATCCCCTGTATGGTGATTGTTATCATTGTTGTTATACCAGTTTTGGTGGTTAAATTCTCCCGGCTTATTATTCACTGCTTTTCAATGCTGGGGATTTGTGGGAGGTCCCTGGGTATTTGAGGGGCCGGGAGGAGCCTGTTTTTGCATGTCTCTGCAGTGCAGCGCCATCTGGCGGAGGATTTCCCAAGTGTAAGTATTATATCTGGAGCAGGACGTACTGTATACGTATAATACCAATTCTACAGGAGTATTTCACAGAATTGTATTTTTCTTTGTGTAATTGCCTAGAGGGGACAGTGTGCCCTATTTAAGAATAGTTCAGTTTTTGTTACTGCCCAAACCTAAATCCTGCCATGCTTTCTCTTTGGGGTGACTATTCGTACCACCATCTTAACTTTAGTGACCCAAGTATCCTTGACTTTCTCATCCCGGCCCCCGCCGAGGGGGGGAGAAAGAAAAGAGAAGAAAGAGCAAGAACAGGAAGAATGAGAAGAAAGCGAACGCTGGATATTTGTATAATTCAAGGGAAGGAAGATCTAAGGTGAGGGAGTGAGAGTCGGAGGGATGAGGTAGATCTAAGAGGGAGGGGGGATAAGGAGAGTATGATATAAGGATTTGAGAGACCAAAAAGTGAAGGTGGCTTTAAGAGGGGGAGGGACAGGGGAAGAGGAGGTATAGGGGGAGGGAAAAAAGAGGGGCGGGAGGGAAAAAAGAGGGGCGGGAGGGGAGAGGAGGGGGGGAAGGGGTCAGGCGCATCAACTTGCGGCAAAACATCTCTCCTCTGTAAGCCCTATGCATATGTATCCCTTTTTTTCTTTTTTTTTTTCAACCAACCATCCCCTCTGGTTTGCTCTTGCTCCTATCCTAAAGCTTTTTTATATACGTCCAAATCTTTAAATATATCCCAGATTGTCCACCTTTTCCTGAAATTCTCTAATTGGTCTTGTTTAGCAAGCATAATTTCCTCCATCTCTTCAACATGATTAATTTGCGTGTACCATTCTCTAAGTGAAGGGATCTTTTGTGTCCTCCAACACCTGGGATCAGGACCCTTGCCGCGTTCATCAGATGGATCCCCAAGGGGCCCAAACCCTCTACACCTTTTTTGTCCGCTGTCCAGTTTGATAGCTTGCAGGTCCCCAGTCCATACAGCAACCCATAATCTTACCAGTGACTTCATGGACTTTTTCCCAAAACGTGGCTATCCTCGGGCACATCCACCAGATGTGTAGCAAAGAAGCCCCCTGATCACCGCACCTCCAACATTTATCTGGGGCCCCAGGAAAGATCTTGTGCAGTCCTTCAGGGGTTCTATACCATCGTGTGATTATTTTATAACTAGTCTCCTGCAAGGAGCTATTGGCAACACCTTTGTGTATCCCCTTATACAGGGCTTCCCAGTCTTCTGGCGTAAGGTCTAGGCCTAGATCCTTTTGCCACTTTTTCTCCCAAGGTCTATTAATTTCCTATCTGGCTTCACCCAAAATGCCATAGGCCTAGGAAAGTAGATGGTCTCTAGAGCCCGCTCCCAAGCATGTTTTTTCCAATTCTGTCAGATCCGCTAACCCTTTCCCTCTCAGCTCTTTACCAGTGGCAAAATGATACAATTGTATATATGTGAGAACCGAAATTGGACCCTCCCATTTCTCTTGTAACTCTTGTCTTTCCAAAAGTCTACGTTTGTCGAATAGGTGTGTTACTCTCTCCCTTACACTGTTTTAAGAATTTCTTGTCTAAACCTGGGGGAATGCTGGATTATTCCTAATTGGAGTGAGTGGGTCTGGTATCGAGATCAGGTCTTTATGCTTCTTGCCTATTAGTCTGACACTATTTAGTGTAACCCCAATAAGGGGGTGAGTTTCCACCGTCACGGGGGTGTCGTTTTTTGTAGAAAACATATACTGTTTAGTTGTCTGTTTCCCACTTCATCCTCTATCCGTAGCCAATCTTTCCGCGATTTATTAATCTGCCAATCTATGAATCTCCTCAAATGTACCGCCCTTAGCTACGTTTCAATACAGGGGAGGCAGTACCCCCTCTCTCCTTGCTGCATATTAGGATCTCCCTCCTTGTTCTCGGGGGTTTATTGTTCTATACAAAGTCTCTAAAAGCCTTATTCAGGTCTTTGAGGAATGAGACCGGAATTTTGATTGGGATGCACTGCAGGATATATAGAATCCTAGGTAAAATATTCATTTTCAAGACAGCTATTCTGCCAAACCAGGACAATTTCATCTTACTCCAGGCTGCTAGATCTTTCTTCAACTTGGCCCCTAAGGGGGCAAAGTTTAGTTGGAACAACTGGTTCAGTACCCTGGGAAGTTGTATCCCTAAGTACGTGATGCTAACCTTTTCCCAAGAAAAGGGGAATGCCTCTTTCAAAGCCTCTGCCTCTTGTGTTGGTAGTGAAATGTTTAGGGCACTTGATTTGTTATAGTTGATTTTCAAATTTGAGATTTTACCAAATGTTTCAAATTCCTTGAGAAGTGATGGGATCGATATCCTCGGGGAGTCTATAAAGAAACGCATATCATCGGCATATGCTGCCACTTTTCTTTCCCTGTCTCCTATTGTTACGCCCCTCACTCCCTCATTTAGATTGACGCTTCTGAGGAAAGGCTCCAATGAGAGAGCAAAGACCAAGGGGGACAAGGGACACCCCTGGCGCGTACCATTTCGAATCTCAAATCTGGGAGATGAAATGTTCTTAACCCTTACCCTCGCTACTGGATCAGAGTAGAGGGCTAGGATTCTATTCTGGGCTGCTTCCCCCAGGCCAATATGTCTCAGGACCTCTTTTATCCAGTCCTACCTGACCCAATCGAACGCCTTTTCGGCGTCTGTTGAAAGCATGATCGATTGGGACTTATGGTTAGTAGCCCACCAGTGGACATCTATGGCCTTAATGACATTATCCCTAGCCTCTCTGGACGAAATGAAGCCTACCTGGTCCTGGCTTTGGCAAAAGTGTTTAGGTCAATCGGTCTGTAATTTTTACAATCAGTCGCATCCTTTCCTGACTTATGAATGACCTATGAATGTCCTTGATAGCTTCCTGAAGCTCACTAACGTTACTGGAGACTCTAACTGTCCTATAACCTCCTCAGAAAGGCTGGGCATCTGAGAGTCTTTTAGGTACCTCTCCATCATGCTCCTACAAGCTTCCTTTTGTCCCTGGTTTGGCAGATTATAGAGTGCAGTGTAATAGGCTCTAAATTGCTCCGCTATCTCCCTGTCCTTCTGGTGCAAGACCCCTTTGGCATTCCTGATCCCCTAAACCCTTGACCTCGCACCTCTAGGATTCAAGGCTTTCGCTAGTAGATGTCCTAGCTTGTTTCCCATCTTGTAAAACAGCCCACTTCTATATGTAAAAGCTCTCCTTGTCGCTCTCTCCAGTAAGTCTTTGAGCTCCCTTCTCCTCTCCTCCAACTCCTTTAAGTGACTCTCTAGCAGGGTTTGTTTGTTTTTTTGCCTCCAGTAGTGTTACCTGCTTAATCGTCTCCTCTATATTTTTTTTTCTTTCTTTCTTTCTTTCTTTCTTCAGTCTAGCTCCCTCCTGGATTAGGAGGCCCCTAATCGTACACTTGTGTGCTCCCCAAATGGTTAAAGGGTTCAAGTCTTCAGTGTCATTTTCTCTGAAAAACTGTATTATATTTTTTTTTACCCTATCAGCTATTCTATTGTCTTTCAATATCACTGTATTCATCCTCCAATTCCACTCCTTCTGCTCCAGGATGAGAAACTCTAGATTAAGAATCACTGGGGCGTGGTCCGAGAATGAGATACAGCCTATCTTCATAGATAATCTATTCTTGAATATTTATTGTGAATAGGGGAATACAAGGTGTAATCCTTCTCGGCAGGGTGTAATAATCTCCAGGTAACTATAACCTGGATGTTTGCCAGAGACTTCTTAATCTGCTTCAATGCTCTATATGTAATGATTGATTTGGCATTTGACGTATCTACAAGTGGATTGAGGGCACAGTTCATATCTCCCCCCAAAATCAGAATTCCTTCCTGAAATAACCCCAGCTGCCTCAAGGTTGAGGTAAGAAAACCTTGTTGACCCCTATTTTGGGCATACACATTTGCAATAGTGACGACAACCCCAGAGGGAAGCTTCCCTTTCAGAAAAATGATTCTCTATTAAAATAGAGACCCCTTTTGTCTTGGAGAGAGGGGAAGGAGCAAACCGGTGTATATTATAGATCCTATTACCTAGGTATGGGGTCTTATCTTTCTAAAAATGTGTCTCTTGGATTAGAGCTATATGTGCTTTTTCCCTTAGCAGAGAGTGGCGTTTGTGTGGGGAATTAAGACTCCTAGAGTTCACTGACAGAACATTGATTTTAAGGTTGTCCATCATCAATGTCTTCTAAATAGCCCCAAAGAGGATCCCGCAAATGAACCCGGCGAGTCAACACATGTGAGCCCGGCCCCCCCCCCTCTACAGTGGGGGTAGGGAGGGTTCTGAGTGAGGAGGTTAGTGAGGAGGGGCAGGAAATTTAGAGAAAAGATAGAGAAGAGAGCAGTAACAACCTACCTGTGATCAGGTGAAACAAAAAAAAAAAATTCTATGGAACCAACTAGGAGTGGACTAGCAGTGACCAGTGTCCCACTTCAAATACCTTCCGTGTTTGGTGAGACCTCAATTCATCCTCCCGCGAAAGTCAGGACCCCGCTTTATATTGTCCTGAGTGTTCCAGAAATGAAGACGATGTTAGGGAGACCATGGAAGGCCAGTTTGAGCAGCATCAGACCTTCAACCGGAGCTAAATGTTAAAGGAATAAACAAATTAATAACATTATTTTACAGCGGCCGGCCCCGAGCTGTCGCAACCAGTCCCTTCCCATGGACTTGCCATTAATTTAAATCCAACAACCTCCATCTCTACTATATCAGGCCTTACATCTTAGTTCAAACTTGTAATGACAGAGCTAACCGCCCTCCCCTTCATTTCAGCTGTAAGATCAGGGGAACAGAAGAACCCCTCCAGTCACCTCATGTAGTGGGGCTTAAGAAGACACACTAATTCCCACATTCTTCTCACTGTGTGAAATAGCATAGCTACTCTCAAGGGGAGTCCTCTCCCCCCACCCAGCATCACCTTCATAAATGCAATCCTAAAATTTTAACGATGGAGGATATAGCACCTCAGTATAGAGGGGAGTGGGTTGGGAACCCCCCATGCCTTATGCGCCTCTGCCTGACCCCGAGGGGACATCCCAGTAGAAGCACCATGTTAGCGTCAAAATATATCAAAACCCTGCCTGTGTGATCTAATTCCCTGAGGGGGCTAATGGCCCTAGTCCATCAATAGTTCAGACAAGAATTCTAAGCATTCTAATCAACTTCACCACACCGCGCCCTCGCCGTGATGAACGGAATGGGATGCGCAAGTCAGGGAATGACTGTCTAAACAAGTATTCTATAAGAAGGAAGTCTCCAGTAAAATGGCTTCATAAAATATGCAACCAGCCAGCGGTAATGATAACTACCGCAGAGATATTGCTTCACTCATTATGAGCCTAGCAAGAGGTTTGGTCTTTACGTGTATCCGTGTGGGCCCCTTCAGGGAGACGCCCCCCCCGGAGCCTTAGCGAAACAAACAGACAGGATGCATGCCTCCCTTCCACCAATGCTGAAACACAGCGGTGTTCCGCCCCTCCTCCAAACATGCATTATAGGAGGGGCTGAAGCCTCGCCACCCTCATGTGATAACTATGCCAAATGACGTAACTTTAGAAATAGACAAGGCCTAAGGCCAACGAATGTGCGAAATTTCTTCCATTAAAACATTAACACCGCATTCCTTATGGCCTGAAAAAACAACTGCGTTATATCGAGGGAAGCGTCCCTCTGTGACTAACTAGTAAATGCAAAACCTGTCAGTTTCCCAACTGGAAGAACATAATCAAGTGGGTAGCCCTTAGTACTAGCATCTCTAATCAGAACATATGAGGTAGAATCAGGCTATACGCCCACATCTAACGGCGCCCTCGCCGCAACCTGCGGAATGCGTATGTCAGATAAGGGCGTTAGACACTTTTCATGTGAACATTAATACAGCGAGGCAGACATTAATTAGACTGCAAAAAGAGCAATGAAAGACTTCTCTTATTGTTTGCAAGTTAAAAGGACTCTTCACTCATGTCCCTCTCGCCATGTCCTGAGTTTGCGCCGTTCTGAGAGACCTCTCGGAGAAGCCTCAGGGGAGACTCTTCTTGGTAAGGAGGCAGGGGAGCCGGCTTGTGTAGAGAACACCAGCAGATCCGGAATTGCAAAATCCGCGAACCAGTCCGGAACTGACACCTGAGGTAAGTGAAGCATATTGCAAAAGTCCACAAGGTCACCCGGGGTACGTTAAGTGCCCGTCTTCCCGTTCTTTGTAGCTGACAGGGCGAATGGGAATCTCCAGCGATACGGGATGCCTCTTTCCCTTAGCAGCATCGTGAGAGGTCTTAATGCCCTTCGGTGCTGTAGAGTGATGCCTGATAGATCTTGGAATAGTTGAATCTCGTTGTTATTAAATAGGATTGAGTCCCGGCCCCTGGCCTTTGAGATAATCTCCTCTTTTAAAGCAAAATTTTGTAGACAGCATATATTGTCTCTAGAGCTCGAGTCCCCCATGTTTCTTGGGCGTAGTGCTCTATAAGCACGAACCAGGTCAATTGGAGTGTCTGGCGGCCGCTCCAGGAGAGTGTTGAAAATAGAAAGTAGGGCGCTCGAGATCTAGTCCTGAGCTACAGCCTCTGGGACCCCTCTCACTCTAATGTTGCACCTTCTATTCCTGTTATCCAAATCTTCCAAGTGTCTATGTACATTGAGCATGTACTTGTTGTGCGAGCTGATGGCCTGCCTTGTACACACGTCCTCCCTCTCCACTTTTTCCACTCTCTGGGCCAATGCCCGCATGTCGGCCTTGAGATCAGCCACTGCGTCAGCGATGGTCGTCTTGATTTCTCCTGCGAATCTAGCAAGCTCCGAGCGGGTAGGGAGTTTGCTGATTTGAGCCGCAACGTCCTGCTCCTCTCTCTCAGAGGCCGACAAGCTGGACCTGTCTGAGGAGCTCTCAGGTGAGAATGAGGCCACCATCTTAAGCGCGTGATGCACTGTGCCCTCCGGTCGCTGTGATTTGAACATATCCGGTAGGTTCCTGCTGTTGGAGGCTGGGTCCTGGGATGCCTTCAGTGTTTTAGCCGTTGTCCCGACCTATTGCTTTTGCCCATGGTCTTCAGGGAGAGCTTAGTTTGTTGCTTGTGGGTAACACCACTGCGAGTTCCGGTCTCAAGCCGCCATCTTGCCTGCCAGCCAATCCACGCCCCTCGAGTCTAACAAATATTTATCACTTGGTGTGAATCTAGAGTTTATTTCTGTAGAAAGTTTTCTGTCTTCATAATTCTGCAATTTTTGCAGTCGGGTTTTGAAGAGGGTCATCAACTGAACATTCTAAAGAGGCAGGTATCTGCTTTATCCATCTTCTTTCAGAAACCTATTGCTGCTAAAAGGCTTATAGGACATTTTTGTAGTGGGTCATCCATGTGCGCTCTCGACCTAAGCCTATATTTTACCTTTTGGTCTTGAACTTAGTTTTGTCAGCCCTTCAGGGTCCTCCCTTGAACCACTGGCAGAAGTGTCACTAAGCTTAATGACACTTAATGTCATCTTTCTAGTGGCAATTACTTCAGAGGTGGTTTTGCCCTCCTTATATCCTGCTCCAGTTAGCCATAAGGAGAGGGTCCCTTATTCTCTGGATGTAGTGAAAGATTAAATTTCAGCTAAACATGCCTTCCGTAGGTGTGACTCCTTATTTGTTATAGCTAAGGGACCACAGAAAGGTCTTCCACCAGCTAAACCATCAGACCATGGATTAGACAAGTGGTAATAAGGGCCCATATCTCCCTTTTGAGTTAGAGCTCATTCTACATGACCTATTGGAGCTTCCTGGGCTTTTCAGCACCAGGCCTCGGTGGAACAGGTATGCAATCCTGCTACTTGGTCCTCAGTTCATACCTTTACCAAATGTTATAAGGTAGATGTTAGAGCCTTGTTGAATACCACCTTTGGCAGTAAGATATTACAGACGGTAGTAAGCTAGAGGTCGGATTTTGGATTGGCTTGTTCTTCATTAAAGAAATAAGATATGATACTTGGGATCCGACCCTGAAGTAAGGGTACCGGTTTTGGAGGTCCCATTCATTACTGATTCCTGACGACCTGGAGTGGAATAGGAGAGAAATACGATTCTAGCCATTTTTAATAAGAAGTGCTGCATTACTAAGAAATTCCAGTGATTCAATTTCCTATTTTCAAATCTATCTTTGTTGTTCTAAGGAAATCCATTTGTCCCGATTCAGAAGATCTTTTGCTCTTAAGGATTTTAATTTACCCCAGTCTTTTAAATTCCTAACTTTTCCTAATTCGGGATTATCCTTCATTTATAGCATTGGGGACAGCCAGGGGGGCAACCCGTCTTGTTGTCTCACTTTCTGGAGAGAGATCACTTGATTTTTAGCTAGAGGTAACTTCAGATTCTATCTTTAAAGACAGAGCTGTAGTAGCTTTTATCAATGTTAACTCATCCAGTCCACTACCCTTTGAATCTGCGCTGCCTGCCAATATCTTCTGATGTTGGAAATAGCTAGCCCTCATTCCTTTTTCTGTTTCTGTAATACCGAGAGTTTCAATCTAGGTTTTCTGTTCTGCCAGATGAATCTATATGTATTATTATTTTATTGTTTGTGATATCGCCCGAAACAAAAACAATAATCTGGGAAAGATCACCATTTTAATATTATTGACCCTCCCTATCCATGAAAACATCAGCAGGACCCATTCTTTTAAGATATTTTTTATTTTATCTCTATTGGGTAAAAAGTTTACCCGAAAATTGTTGTCAACAACTTCAGACATTTTTTACCCCAATTATTGTAATAGAAGAATTGGCCCATTTAAATGGGAATTTCCTTCTCTTCTACCTTAAACCCAAAAGGGCCTCCATCTTATCAAGCGTTATATTAAAATTAGAGAGCCTGTCAAATCTTTCAAATTCCTCCAGGGTAATTTGAATACATCCAAGTACATTTTCAAGTAAAGCACAAGGTCGTCCGCATATGCAAACACTTTGTGCTCCTCTCCTTGAATCCCTTTATAATACCTGGGTTAATTGTTTTTAAAAAAAAAGTTCCATTATAACAGCAAAATCAAGGGATAATGGACACTTCTGCCTCGTACAGTTTTTGATGATTACTTTCTCAGATAAGAAAATAACAAAATGCTTTGGTGGAGGACCTTTGGATTTGGGATATATTTACATCTGTGGACTACTAGCAGGCAGGATTATAAAAGATGGACCCAGTTGTGTTTATACACAATTTTCAAATGGAACTATTGTGTGCATATTGAGTGCATACCCTTTACTTTTGACTGGATATTAACATTTTTAACAGTATTACGCTATGTTGTGGTTTATATTTTTAATGCCTTGCATGGGATATTTGGATATTATTAAAAAGCAACCTAATATAGAAGTATACCAAGTGGAGAGAAAATTAAATCCTGAGGATACCCATTTAAGTGGAACCAAAGTGATTAAGACCAGGAGGATTCTTAACATGCTATTGAAGATTGGATCTCTGGTAAGCAGTATATTAGAGCTTTACTATGGTGGAGGGTTATTCACGTTGTCATGTTAAATTGAGGAGGAGATATACATGTGGTGTTTATCTATTGAGAATCTGGATCCCATATCTCTTTATGATTTTTCTTTTTTAAAAATGATGATTATATCATGCTAAAGGGGGGTATATGCGTATCCCCATTAAATTATATTTTTTATTTATTTCTCAACGTTTTTTCACACTGACATACCTTTTCTTTACCTTTACCTTTCTTTACCTTTCTTGTATATAACCGTGATATCTGCTGCTAGGGCTTCCTCCAGCATTTTATTCCAATAAGATGGAATTTTCCTTTTTTTAAACTCTTTTACAACTTCTTTTTGCAACAACATTATGAATTCCTCTATGCTGCAAATCATGATGGAAGTGATAAAAGAAATACAACTGAGGAGGTGGATCCTTAATTGTATTTCTTTTATCACTTCCATCATGATTTTCAGCATAGAGGAATTCATAATGTATTGTTTAATTCTATCCTCTCTTTTGCTTAATTATGGGGACTCTCCATTTGATATTATATAGCTTCTGATTGTATTTTCTTATTTCTAACTTCTACTATCTCATCCATTTCATATACTTTTTGTTGGTTATTTATTATTGAAGAGATGAAATTCTGGGTCTGTTGCTTTAACAAATGAGCCAATTGTACACTGGTCTTATTACTCTTTCAATTTCATTTACATCCCTTTATTATATACTTGGCTTTTCCCAGGAATAGTGATCCTAATTGTTCTTTTAACCTTTCTTTTAACTCTTTTAATGTTTTTATCTACACAGGTCTTTTTATGGATACTTTTCCCTATCTTTCTTTAATCTAGATGCTTGTTGACTCAGTAAGTCTCTTATTACATTTTTATGGGCACACCATAATGTTATAAGGGGGGATTATCTGTTATTTAAATAAAAAAAATGATTACTGATTCCTTAATCTCCGTTTATTTTTTTTTCTTTTTCAAATCAAATTGTTTGCATTATTACTGGAATGAATATGCCCGATTTTGTCATCATTCATCACTGGCAATTGATCCTCGTATCGGGATCAAGTTCCCTGAATTGATTAAAAAAAATGGTATAATCCTTTTCTGTTGGGTTTAACATCCTCCATACACCACATAACTGCATATCATGGAGAGTTTTTAAAGATTTCAAACCAAAAAACACACACAAAACATAGTGGTTAAGTGTGAGGCCGGCACAGAGGCCAATAAAGGCTTTACTTGCCACAAAAAACACTATTTATTAGAAAAAGTATGGCACAATAGCTAGTCACACCAGTCACACAATAATAAACACCTGGACAATAAAAAGGCAATTGCCATAATTAAAAATCGGGGGCCCCCCAGGCACTGCTGGTATCCACACTCCCCTCTATTCACTCCTTATTTTATTTGGGGACTGAAACATAGGTCCTCTTTAAAGTAATTGCTGTTCCCGGCTCCAAGCAATAAGCAGTGATAACAATATCAACCCTAGTTGAGGGCAGAATGCACAGCCATTGGGGTAAGCTTTAAAGACTTGTATAGCTTCAGCGGGAGCCGCGGACTGCAACGGCCGGGGCTCTGTTGGTAAATGAGGCTGCGGCCAGCGGTGCAGCCGCCCGCTTTACCGCTGTGATAACTGTTCCCCGTCGCTTGCGCTGTCTTATCCCACGCGGGTTGAGGGTTCACTGCAACAAAGACAAGTCCCGACCAGGCCGCTATGTTTGGCAGTGAGTTGAACCGGAGGGGGCGTGGCCAGGCAACCTGTCACCAACACACAGCGTATAAATCAACATTGTCCCGCCCCTACATTTTCATCTGCGCCCAATCAGCATTCATGAGTCACTTCCTCATTACTTCAGCTGAGCTCATAGGTTGCGCATCCATCCCAGGCATCCCAAACATGGGGCATTTTATAACCTCACAGAAACAAGCTGGCAAGACCAGGTACTCTGAGGGAAGCAACCCAAACAGCAACATAATGGAGTGATATACTGTAGTACTTAATCATGTATCGCATATATGGAGCCCAGTTTTTTCCTCTTACTTTTCAACTGTAAGTTCTTCTCACATTGTTATGTCCAGCCAGAATCATATTACGACGGCACTTTCATGTATACCTAAGCTCCATTTAGGTAAGTATTTGTCATCTTTTACAGGATAAAGTATACTCAGAGCCTTTCTTCAGGGGGCAGGGGAAGAAACACCCCCAATAATGGTTCACTGCTCATACAGCTATTGCATGTTTTTTTTACAAAAGGGGAATGGATCACATCCACTCAAAAGTCATTCAACCAAAGCATCCAGAAAATATATCGGAGAAATATATTATAAAAATGGGTAATAAATAACACCAAAAACTTTATTGTCCTTCATGTCGGACCCATAATTGCACCTATCCCAAATAGATTCAAAAGCCCCCCTATATTTTTGTTTCTTCCATTTCCTCCTGCAGCACAAAAACAAATACCCCATCCAATCTACACCTATTGAAACATAATGGGAATACTACAGAAATACACATTCATAGGAAAGCCCTAAGTGCCATGTCCATATTCAGGCCCCCGGGTATCATGGTTCCCAGCTGGTAAATGATCCTTGCTTCCTGTTGGAGCAGCCACAGATCCCTGAAGCCTCTTCTCCCCTCCATAGTTAGTTTATAATTGCCACACGCCGTGAGTCCCTTAGGATCACTGCAGTGATATATTCTAAAATGTTCTGCTACAGGGCTTTTTTCATTTTTCTTACGGATGTGGTGTTCACCTACTCGCACCCGCAGTTCTCTTTTTGTTTTCCCCACATATTTTTTGCCACAATGGCAAGTGAGTAAAGGCATAGAATTCCTATTCTTGGGCCCTGTAAACGAAGTTGCCTTCACCATAAAACTACAAATGCTACAATGCCAAAATCTATAGGATCCATTTAGTTTATTTACATGTCTAACCCCCTCTCCGGGGCTGGGCCTATACTCGCTATGTACCAACCAATCATGAATAGTTGTGGCCTGTCTAGCCATCAAAAGAGGTCTGGGACTTACACACTTACTACCGGGTCCAACAGCAAGACATGGCAATGTGATTGCAGGATGTTTCTAAATTTTTCCCAATGGACGCTAAATTGCGTAATAAGGCAGACCAGCTGACCCCCCTCATCCTTCCTGGTTCTGGTCCCAGAAATGAGGTCCTGCCTAGAAGAATCCAGGGCCTTCTTAAAACAGGTACGTAATAAGTGATGGGGATACCCCCTGTTCCTAAATGTCTTTGCCACCACCCGGGCCTCCCACACAAAATCCCCATCAGTAGTACAGTTTCTGCAAGAACTGCCCGAGGGGGAGTGTTGCCAGCCGCTGGCCTCACACTTAACCGCTGTTTTTTATGTGTGTTTTTTGGTTTGAAATTGTTCTGGTTAGTGAGGCGCCCAATATATATTGATATGTGGGGCAGTGCACAGGATATAAAGTGTGGGGAGTGTCAAATTAGGGAGATGTTTTTTGCCTCTCAAGTGGACTTGGTAGAGAGACCCATAGATTCATAGGGTTCCATCTGTATGGCAAGGTTATTTATAGTCCAAAAATACTTATTTCCCCTGCAATAGGTGTCATTTTGGTGTCGTGTTTGATCAGCGACTATTATGGTATTTAAATTAGATAAGGTTTGTTTTCAGTACAAACACAAAAGAAATACGCACAGGCCGATAGTATAGGCACTGGGGGTGCTGGACCCGTCTGTGCCTGTTTTAGACAATGAACACACACAGTTTTGGGGCAGGCTCTGAAAATCTCCCCACAGGTACCCAGAAGGTCCGCACTCCTCCCAGGACAATATATATATATACAAAGGTCTATGTAAAAAATATATATCTGATTTTATTAGATTAGTCAAATACACAAATACACATAAATACACAAAAAATACAAAAAATAATAATCCACAATTTAAAATACATAAACACAATGACACAGGAGGGGGAAGGGGGTTTCCCAAATAGAGGCTTCAAAGAGTTTTTGAAATATAACCTTCCTAATCTCATAAATAAATAGTTAATTAATGTAGGTGTAATTAAACACAATACTGGTTGCCAGTGAGAATAATATGCTGGTGGATACCGTTATAGCCGCCAGCAGATAATATGTTAAACAGATAACACACAATGTAAAGAAAGAGAAAGTGCTACCGTATATACTCGAGTATAGGCCGACCCGAATATAAGCCGAGGCCCCTAATTTTACCACAAAAAAATGGGAAAAGTTATTGACTCGAGTATAAGCCGAGGCGGCTTTTTTAAGCCCAAAAAGTGGGCTGAAAAACTTGGCTTATACTCGAGTATTTACGGTATTTCCCCCCCCTCTCATACACCATGTGCCATACTATTCCACCCCCCTTCTCATACACCATGTGCCATACTATTTCCCCCCCCCTCTCATACACCATGTGCCATACTATTCCACCCCCCTTCTCATACACCATGTGCCATACTATTTCCCCCCCCCTCTCATACACCATGTGCCATACTATTCCACCCCCCCTCTCACACACCATGCCCCATAATATTCTCCCCCCCCTTTCATGCCCCATTCTATTTCTCTTCGCGGCTGGAAAGAACGTCAGACACAACACACACAGAAATACACACACACACAAAGACAGAGACACAAAACACAAAGAGAGAGACATACACACACACACACACGCTTACCTCGGGGGCGCATCAGCGGTGACTGTGTTTCCCTGCTCCTGCCCCTCCTCCTCCCACGTCATCTGACCTCTCTGTGGCAGAGAGCTAGTGCGGAACTCGGCGGCCGCCATCTTGCTACACCCAGCACTGTGTGGGTGTATCTCCGCTCTCACCTCCCGGCGCTGCAGTGTCACCGGCTCTTCTGCCGCCTCCTCCCCGCTCCTCCGCCGCCGTCCGGAGCAGTCTTGTGCTGCCGCCCGCCGGGGACAGCCGCCGCCTCCTCTCCTCCGCCGCCGTCCGGAGCAGTCTTGTGCCGCCGCCCGCCGGGGACAGCCGCCTCCTCCCCGCTCCTCCGCCTCGATTCACACCGCAGATCCGGGGACGCACGTGGCCGACACAGCCGTTCCTCCGCTCCCAGCCGCCTGCTCCACAACACAAGGGTGAGTGCGGGAGCAGGCACGGGGGCGGGAAATTTTCACTGACTCGAGTATAAGCCGAGGCAGCTTTTTTCAGCCCAAAAAGTGGGCTGAAAAACTCGGCTTATACTCGAGTATATACGGTAAGTGCAATATACTGCAGGGAGAAAAAACAAAGAAGACATTGTGCAAACAGTTGTATCAAAGAGCATGATTAAACACCATGTGTGAAATGAATGTCTGCTCTGAGGCAGATAATGGTACACTGGCCAAAAAATACAATGTAACAGATTAATAGTAAAGCAGTCATATGTTGCCAGGGGTCCCCCATGTACTAAGGCTGCCGACGCGTTGCGTGGACGGACCACTTCACCAGGGCGGGATGGCTGTCCTGGTCATTCCTTCCCGCTCCCCTTTTGTAACCCACTGCTGCGTCAGCGTGCAGCCGCCGCCGCTCCCGCCCCCACGTGCGCACCCCGCCCGGCAGGTCAAAGGTTTGTTTTCAGAACATTCAAGCGGCATTTAACCATCCAGAGGAGGTGGAGTCCAATGCCCAAGGGGAGGAGGTTTGTTCCTGCAGCTGCATAAATCTCTTGTCATAAAACAGCTTAAGAGGTATTGGGACATATGCACTATAGAGAACTACATCCAGCATAAGATCATTTCAAGAGGCTTGATGGAACGTATAGTCCCTTACGAACACTGATTGCTTTTTGACAAAATGGCAAAAAGAGTGTGTGGAACATGGGGTGCGAATTATCAATTTAATTGTTGAAGAGGAAGAAATACAACTGACTGAATTGGATGAGAGTATCAAGGATAGTTGTAGTAAGCTGGATAGTCTGGGAGATGCACCAGATTTTCCGAAGTTAAACAATTTAGTGTGGGACGAGGTGGAACGTGTCCAGAAAGCAATAAGAAATTAAGCAAAAAAAGTTTGGGAGAGATCTAGCGGAATTTGAGACGGAAGATTAGTAGATTTGTACCCCATCAGAGACAATGGAGGGAAGTTTCGGGGGGTGAGACGGAGGTTTCAGATGACAGTCCACCAAGGTCTTCACGTAAAAACCATCATTCGGTGGCTTTTTTAGACCAAAACACAAAAAGAGGAGAAGGAGGCAGCGTGGCCACCAGGGTGAAAACCCTGAGGGGCTTTCGGAAGATAAAGCCGATGGGTCCCCTTTAAATGGGATTTATGGGAATGGGGGAGTAAGTGCCTTAATTTAATGACTTTATCTAACTTTAAATTAAATGAACATCACCTGTCAGTTTTGTCTAGGGGATTGCCCTTCTTCCCTTGCGCTGGGGGGGGACAAATTTGTGTTATTTAAGGATACTGCGCTTTTCCTTAAAGTCTTGTATAAGACAATGTATGAGGGAAGGGTTGTGGATTTGACCAACATAGGAGCCCAGCCAGCGCAAGGGGTACAGGACTATTTGGAAACAAACTTCAATATGGAACAGAACGGAAATGATGATCTTCCGCCAGTACTTACAGTTGAGTATATACAAGATTTGCTGCCAGACCTTAGTCATTTGAAAGTACGTTCAAAGAATTTCCCCTCACTTAGTCTGAATAGACACGTAGCTCTTTTCCTGCAGTTGGTCCAGCGGGACCTAGCAGGAGAAGGGTGGGCTCCGCTTGGTGGACACGATAATCTCACAAGACCGGAAAGAGTGGCTCTTAGGAAGTTGGAGAAAGCCGAGGGTGTAATAATTTGACCTAGTGATAAGGGCGGGAATGTAGTTCTTATGAGTGAGGAGTACTATGTAAAATGAGATCGAGAATCAATTGAGTGACAAGAACACTTATTGTAGAGTAGAGAAAAATCAATTTCCAATGATTGCAGCATTGCTGAATGAAAAACTTGATTGGGCCAGAGAGGGGAATCTTTTGGTTCCAAAAGTCTTTGAATTTTTAAACTTTCGTGATTTCAACATACCAGTGATGTATACGATCCAACTGCGCCACCAGGGAGGCCCATCGTGTCAGGAAACGGGGGCCCCCTCGAGGGGGTGGCTAGGTTTATTGATGAGAACCTCAAGCCCTTGGTGAGATTGCTGCCTTCTTTCATCTTAGACAGTAGTGATTTACTACATAAATTAACCAATGTGGATGTTGATGGGGGGGTTCATAGTGAGTATAGATGTTGAGAGTCTGTACACCTTGATCCCTCACACGGTGGGCCTCCTACTAGAGATGAGCGAATCGAATCTGACGAACCCGAATTCGTTACGAATTTCAGGAAAAATTTGATCCGTAACAATTCCAAATATCGCCGCGATTCTTTCGCTCGAATCGCTTCCTTAAAACTCCATTTACTACTATCCAGGCCATCTAAAATGCTGGACCCACATGTCAGGACATGTCCCATGGGGCAAGGAATCCTGGGTAGGCGTCACATGCTACCTATCAGCAGCCAGGCTTCCCGATGATGTCACAGCCCTATATAAGCGGCAGCAAATTTTGGCACTGTATTGTGGCCAGAGCGGATCACGCAGGGAGAGAGAGAGATAGATAGATACAGCGAGGGAGCGATAGATAGAACAAGGAACAGAAGGAGCGAGGGACAGAAAGAGAAGGAGAGAGGCTGTGACAGTGACAGAGAAAGAGTTGTGTTTGCATTAGCTTTCAAGCCTATTTAGTGATAATAACACACCTGCCTATTTAGCTTTTCCTGGTGTCATTCTTTAAAAAGCATGCTAGCATTAATATTTGAAGAGTACCTGTCTATTAACATTAGCATTTATTATTAGCATTTTGTAAAGAAAATCACTTTTTCACATATAAAGCAGCCAGCCTTTGCCTTTGAACAGGGGGCATCCCAAATACTAGCAGAAATATTTGAAGAGTACCTGTCTATTAACATTGTGCATTTTGTAAAGAAAGTCACTTTTAAAGCAGCCAGCCTTTGCCTTTGAACAGGGGCATCCCAAATACTAGCATAAATATTTGAAGAGTACCTGTCTGCTAACCGGTTGCATTTTGTAAAGAAAGTCACATTGTCAACTTGCCAACATCTATTGCCTTTCACCGGGGGGGGGGGGGCAGGAGCTGCTGCTGCTGCTCCTGCCACCCACCCAGGAAGGTATGGACGATGGCGCAGATAGGCATCGGCCAACTGACTACATAGAATGTCCCTGTAGTAGGTCAGTTTGTCCTCCCTCTCAGTGGGTGTAAAAAATGCCCCCATTTTGTGCCGGTAGCGAGGGTCCAATAAGGTGGAGAGCCAGAAGTCATCCCGCTGACAAATGGAGACAATTCTGCAAGTGACTCGGAGGGACTACCTGTCTCCATCTCCACTGCATACTGCCACGGTGTGTCTGAGTCCTCTGTCTCGCCTTCCTCACAACCCTCTAGCTACTATGGCTGCTCCCGCTCCTCCTCTCCTGTCAGATGACTAGATAAAATGGTCATTTTGTCAAACCTAAACTGTGCTTCGCTGTGCTTGTGCCCCACCCCCTCCTCCTCCTCCTCCTTCACTTCAGCCCCCACAAGCTTCATGTGGTTGTGAAATGTAGGCGCCATGTCTCCAGTGCCCTGACCAGCCATGGTTTCCAACATGTGTTGTAGTACATGAAGCAGTGGAATCACATTGTTCATCCCATAGTCCTGGCGACTAATAAAGTGGCTTCCTCAAAGGGCCTGAGCAAACGGCAGGTGTCACGTATGAGCTGCCACTGATTTACATTTAAGTTACACAGGGGAGTCCCCCTATCCGCTTGGATCTTCAAGAAATCAGTGATGGCTTTTCTCGTATTCGTATAGTCGATCCAACATATGGAGGGGGGAAAAATTGCAAATCAGACTATGTTGGGGATACCGTTCTGACGCTGTAGCTCAAGAAGGGTGTGCTTGGCGGTGTAAGAGTGGCTGAAGTGCATGCAAAGTTTCCTTCCCGTTGTTAGGATGTCTTGCAGATGGGGGGAAGACTTCAGAAAACGCTTGACAACTAGGTTGAACACGTGTGCCATTCAGGGCGCATGGCTCAGGCTACTTTGTCGCAGCGCAGACAAGATGTTCTTCCCATTGTCAGTCACCATGGTTCCCATTTGCAGTTTTCGTGGAGTAAGCCATGATTTCATTTATTGATTAATGATTTTTAGCAGTTCCTCCCATGTTTGACTCCGTGCGCCAAGGCAAACCATGTGAAGAACAGCGTGAAACCACCGTGTCTTGCACACATGGTAGGCTGGAAGGGCACTGAAAAAAAAATGAAGTAAAATACCAAAAAATAAATAAATAAAAAAAAAACAAAATACAAAAAAAAAAAATTTTGTCAAAAAATGTACAAAATATTAAAAAAAATTAAATTAAAACTATTTTTAAAAAATACAAAATATAAAAAAAAGACAATGAAAAAAAAATTAAAAAAAAAGATACAAAAAAAAAAAAAAATGGATGGGCGTGGCTTCGGCATGAGGGAGTGAGGACGAAAGTGGAGGAGCTCCCGTCTGATCCTGACGTTTTTAGCTGATTGGGACACCCTGACCCCCACCCAAACTGCCCGGATGAGGGGGAACAAGAAGAGGAAGACCGGGGGCGGCGTCCGGGGCCCCCCCAAAGCCGCTATTGGGAGCTACTTTCATCCCAAATCCCAGCCGGGACCCGAGATCCCACCACCCAAGATGGCGGCCGCCGAACAAGGAGACCGGGAAGGAACAGGAGGGCGCGAGGGGGCAAGTCTACTCCTATGTAAACCCCCCGGGACGAGCACCGGACCGACAGGGACGGCACCCACCTGTGACAATAGAGGAGCCCGTGATGTGAGCCGGGCGGTGGAGACAGCGGGGGCTCAGCGTCCTGCCCCGAGTCCAGTGAGCAGCGAGAGTGAGAGGAGATGGCGCGGCAGCATGGTGAGGGAGCCGCGATCTGAATGCTGCGAGGGGGGAGCCGATGCGCCCAGTGATGACGGCGCCAGCCCGGAGGTTAGTGGCTGGGGGGAAGAGAGCTCAGAGGGCAGCAGGGAGGGGATGGAGGCAACGTTGAAGCCCGGCCGCAACTCAGACATGCTGTACAGCTCGGAGAGAGGAGGGGGAGAGAGCCATGTGGGAGGCGGACTGGCCATAAGGAACACACAGGGGGAGGAGCACCCGGCGGGACCTAGCCCTGGGATAAAGTGCAGACCTTGCGAAACCCAATGGCCACAAAGCAGCAAACATGGTCCCTCTTATGCAAACAGAGGCTACCCCTCGCTTAATGACAGGAATGGAGCGCCAGCAGGATCCAGCAGGGTGGTGCAGGTAGAGCTGCACCATGCCCCGACAGACGCATGCATCGGTGATGACCGGGCGAATCACCCCTCAAACCTGGCCCAAAGCCCTTTCAAGGTAGTTGATGCGGAGTGGTCCTCGGGGTCCAGTATTGGGTCCCCCAGCATTACCCTCCCCGGACGGAGACATGCAGAAGCTTTGGGCTCCACCTGCCCCGATATACATATCTACCAGGATGGCGCTGACGGCCTAGCCGGCTCTCCCCCGGAATCCCCTGCGGGATACCCCCCAAGCGGCCGGCCCTCCCCAACCCCAGTGCTAGACCCAAACCTTCAGGCAATACTGCAATACTTGCCGACAAAAGCTGAGCTTAAAGCTGACCTGGAGGCGGTGGCGATCAGAATCGAGAGGGCCCTGAGAAGAGAGAGTGAAGATATCCAACAGAAATCCTCGGCCCTGGAGACCAAAGTTGCCACTCTTGAAGACTCTCAGGCAGATCACGAGACGCGGTTAACATGCCTGGAGAGAACGCAAGATCTGTACCAGCAGCAGATGACTGACCTCCGGCTTCAAGTGGACGACCAGGAAAACAGAAACAGGCGTAATAACCTGAAGATCCGTGGCGTCCCTGAATCGGTTCAAGCGGACAATCTGCGGTCCTCAGTAACGGAATTAACTCCCTACTGGAGAGGCCTCTGGACGCTGAGCTACTAATCGATCGGGTCCACAGAGTAGTGGGCCGGCCGGCCGGTGACCCCCAGGCCCCCAGAGACGTCCTATGCAGAGTGCATTTTTTTACCGTTAAAGAAGACATCCTGCGGCGGGCTTGGGAGCGAGGTAGAATTGAATGGAGGGGCGCGCAGATCGCGATACTACCTGATGTTTCTCGCCGCACTTTGTTGATGAGGAGAATGCTCCGACCTTTGCTTGACAAGCTCCGGGAGATGGGGGGCCTCCTACAAGTGGGGGCACCCGTTTCATCTCATAATTCGCAAGGACAACGCTACTTTCGCCCTTCGCAGCAAAGCGGACTTACCAAGCATGTTTGATTTCCTGGGTTTGGATCCCTTCCCGGTCCCGGATTGGCTGGACTTCGGCATGCCCCCCCCGCTCCCACAAAGGGCCCCTAGACGTCCTAGATGGGTCCGGGAGCATGGGGGGGGGAGACCCAGAAGGGACCCAGAGCAGTAGGGTGACCGCGGGACCCTGGCATAGTGCTAAAGTTGTCTGATATACATTTATACATATATGCTCTTATGTTCTTAATGTTCTACTTATGTTGTCATCTGAGGAAAAGGGTTAGTCGTCTTGAATCTTGGAGTAGAGGGAGGTGTGATCTGGCCGAGACCAACTCGTTTGGACACCCCCTCACCTCTCCCCCTGGTCTGGTGGAATCCTGGCAGAGGCCGAGAGGTGCGGGGCTGGTTTTCCCCCTAGGGTCGCATATCCCCCCATTGATGTCTCGCGGCGGCCAATAACCGGGGCAGATGGTCTCGTACAGATTAGACCAGGTGTGACCTGATGTGACTCTGATGGGGGGCTCGCTCTCTCTCCTGGCGTGGCGATTACCTGTCCTTGCCCGGTGGGGGGGCGGGCCATGGCGGTCAGATCAGGGTTGGATGGGTGTCCGAACTCGTGACGCTGCAGAATCAGCGAAAGCATGCTCCCAAGTGTAGAGGTTACTTCTCCAAGTAGGTATCCACGCCATCCCATTGGCTGTGTGCCGAAGGGATTCGCGTGGTTTTGAGGGCTGCGGCCCTCTTAGTTCTCCATTGCCCCCTCTTTAAGGTGGGCCTATCAGTTTTGTTTGCTTTGTTAGTTCTGTTTATCTTCTCTGTTTCTTGTGTCTATCTCCCTTTGTGACTTTTTTTGCTTCTCTCTCCTTCTTTCTCTGGTCGTACCTCACCACTCTCCCTGTTCAGGCTCCTGGTCGTACCTCTCAGGGCTGGGATTACGCAACCCGAATAAGACTTTGTGACACTATCTGATCGGGCGGGCGTCCTCTCATCTCCCTGTTACTTAACCACACTGATGAGTCTTAAAACTCTGTACTTTTAACGCAAAGGGGCTGAATATCCCTGAGAAAAGGGCAAAAATTCTATATGGGTTCCATAAAGAAAAAGTGGACATTGCCCTTTTACAAGAGACACACTTTTGCCAGGGGAAAATCCCAGAAATCAAAAACAGATACTATGATAAATGGTACCACTGTCCTAACCCTGAGGGCAAATCCAAGGGAGTATCCATCGCCATACACAAAAACGTTCCTGTAGAAAACGCCCAGGTTAAAGTAGATCCTGGGGGCAGGTACTTGTTCCTCAAACTTACCTTGTGTGGAGCGAGATATACCCTGGCCAATTTGTACCTACCCAACCAGGGACAGGTGGAGGCAGGATTGGGAATACTACGCTTGCTAGAGGACTTCAGGGAAGGAACGCTAATCATAGGAGGGGATCTCAATTTAGTCCTGGACCCAAGGATCGATTCCTCTCAGGGGAAATCTGCAATTTCCCACTCTAAACTTAACAGACTTCGCAAAGCCCTTCAGTCCTTACAAGTGGTGGACATCTGGAGGATCCTCCATGGGGGGGAAAAGGACTACACGTACTTCTCTCATATCCACAACACGTACAGCAGGCTGGACTATTTCCTCCTGAGTCACCATGCCCTTGCAATAGACCCCGTATCCTCGATTGGCCAGATACTATGGTCGGATCACGCCCCAGTCTTCCTGAGCCTCCCGTTGCTGGACGCAACTCCCAAGCAGTTCACTTGGCGTCTGAATGACAACCTACTGAAGGACACTCTGTGCATGGCCGAGATCAAGGCTGTGGTAACTAATTTCCACCTTGACCATAGCAATGACAGTACCTCATTGCCGATACAGTGGGAGGCGCTCAAGTGTATACTGCGGGGAGTCTTTATCAAGCATGGCACGAGGCTCAAGAAGGAGAGAGCCCAACTGATAGTGGAGACTCTGGGACATATACAGGAGCTGGAAAGGACGCATAAGACCCTCTCGTCCCCTGGGAAACTGCGAGAACTGATAGAAGCCAGGCAAAAGTTAAAGGGGTTATACGACCAATGCTACCTTAGGTACAGGGATAGGTACAGGGCACGCCTATATGAATACATATATATAATATAGATAAATGTGGTAGGCTGTTGGCTAGGTCACTCCACCCAAGACAGGCCTGTTCATTTATCCCCAGCCTGAAAACTGCAGATGGAGGGGAGGTACATAAGACACCCCAAATCGCAAGTGAATTCCAATCCTATTATTCCGGCCTATACAACATTGGAAACGATCCGCAGGGGAGATTAACAGGGGACTTGGACAACTATATAGTTGAGACGGCCCTACCAGTCATTCCCCCGGAGGAAAGTGAGGCTTTAGAGGATCCGGTGAGGCAGGTAGAGGTAGAGAAGGCCATAAGGGAGACTCCGGCAGGGAAAAGTCCTGGACCGGATGGGTTCACCCCCAGGTTTTATAAAGTGATGGGACCCATGATTGCCCCTTTCCTGACGAAGGTATTTAATTCTGTGTCAGGTCGCTGCCCCTTCCCGAGACAGACCCTGGAAGCCCACATTACGGTCATCCCAAAACCCGGGAGGGATAATACCTTCCCGGGTAACTATAGGCCGATCTCACTGATCAACGTAGATATCAAACTGTTCGCCAAAATTATGGCGAGCAGGATCCAGCCCTTGTTACCTTCATTGATCCACAATGATCAGGTTGGGTTTGTCTCGGGCAGGGAAGCCAGGGACAATGTGATCAAAACAGTCTCGTTAATTCATTTCACTCAATCAAAAGGAATCCCATCATGCCTTCTGGCGGTGGACACGGAAAAGGCATTCGATAGGGTGCATTGGGGGTTCCTAGAGGCCGCGCTCTCCCAGGTGGGGGTGGGACCAATCATGAGGGGTAGAATTATGGCTTTATACCATGACCCCACTGCTAAAGTTAAAATCAACGACACCCTCTCTGGATCTTTCGACATAAGGAATGGCACACGGCAGGGGTGCCCTTTGTCCCCTTTGCTCTATGTCCTAGTAATGGAACACTTGGCGAACGCTTTGAGAGCCAACCCTTCCATCAAAGGGGTACCATGCGGGGGGAGGGAATATAAGCTCTCCCTCTTTGCCGACGACCTCCTGTTATACATAGAAATTAACAGATTATCAAGCGCTGGGATATGGACTGGTGTTTTGAGGGCTGCAACCTGGGGGTATAAGCGACCGCGAGCTTATAGTTGGATACGAAGAAAATCGTATCCTCGTATCCTGTTATACATAACCTCTCCACATACCTCTCTGCCGTCTGTCATTAAGGAGTTTGAAAGATTCAGTAAGTTGAGCAACTTTAAAGTCAACATGGCTAAAACAGAGATCTTGAACATCTCCCTAGGGGAACAGACCCAGGAATTAATTCGGGTAAATTTCCCGTTCAAATGGCAGAGAGAGTCAATAAAATACCTGGGGGTACAAGTGTCCACGGATCTGGGGAAACTCTATAAATTGAACTATGTGCCACTCCTCAACAGCACCATGGGAAGCCTGAAAACATATGCTAAGAAACCATACTCCTGGCTGGGGAGAACTAATATCCTAAAAATTGACGTCTTGCCTCGATTCTTATATGTTTTTCAGACCTTGCCGTTGCTGCCGGAACGGGGGTTCTTTAAACAGATACAGGCAGCTTTTTTCAACTTCGTTTGGGATGGTAAAAAGCCCAGGGTAAGCAGGAAGACGCTGTGTAGACCTAAATCTGCGGGGGGGACTGGGGGTCCCCGACATGAAGTCATACCACACGGCCGCGGTCCTAGTGAGGCTCGTAGATTGGTTTCACCACAAGGGGAGTAAGCAATGGGTGGACTTAGAAAACGATACCTCTCCAATTAGTCTGACGGCCTTGCCCTGGGTGGACCCTGAGCTCCGTCCAAAGAGGCGGGAACTTCCCTACCTTGTGGGTCCTCTGCTGACTCTCTGGGACAGGTCACTGAAACTAAGGGACATATCATGTAGACCGGGTCGCTGTGTAGACCTAAATCTGCGGGGGGACTGGGGGTCCCCGACATGAAGTCATACCACACGGCCGCGGTCCTAGTGAGGCTCGTAGATTGGTTTCACCACAAGGGGAGTAAGCAATGGGTGGACTTAGAAAACGATACCTCTCCAATTAGTCTGACGGCCTTGCCCTGGGTGGACCCTGAGCTCCGTCCAAAGAGGCGGGAACTTCCCTACCTTGTGGGTCCTCTGCTGACTCTCTGGGACAGGTCACTGAAACTAAGGGACATATCATGTAGACCGGGTCCTCTCACCCCGCTCTTCGATAACCCTGCATTTACCCCGGGTTTGGGGGCCAAAACGTTTCTTGTGTGGGAGGCTTCTCAGGACACAAGATTAGGAGAGATTGCCTCTGGATCTAGCCTGCCGCCACTATCGGATCTAGGGGATCGGGGGGAGGGGAGGAAACTGTCCTGGTTTTTATATGCCCAGCTAAATGCTTTCATCGGCTCGGTAGCCGATGGGAATATCCTGTCCCGGCCATTAACAGCACTGGAGACGATCCTCAGGGCTCGGTCACCCCCCTCCCGGACAATCTCAACCTTATATAAGATCCATCAGGCTGGAGGTATGGAAGAAGGTCTACCGTTATTTTGTAGAAGGTGGGAGGAAGAATTGGGTCAGACGTTTGAGAAGGAGGAGTGGGAAAAGACCTTTGCTCTAACACACAAACTCTCGATGGCTTGTAGGGCCCAGGAAAGAAACTACAAAATCCTGACCAGATGGTATAGGAGTCCGGTAAGATACCGGCGCTCAGAGACTGACAAATGCTGGAGGTGTAACAGAGCTCGTGGGACCCTAACGCACGTCTGGTGGGAATGCCCCGCTATAAATACTTTTTGGGAGGGGGTGTTGAGGATATTTGAATGCACAATGCTTCTGAGTGTCCCCAATTCCCCTCAGGTGACCCTCCTTTCGATGATTCCGGGTTCGGTGGCGGCAGGGGGAAGGGGCCTGCTGAGACACATGCTTACAGCAGCCAGATCAATAATACCCCGATACTGGCGCTCCAATACTGTACCCTCCTTAATGGAATGGTACGGGGAGTTGGAGAATATCAAAAGGATGGAGGAGTTGGCACTCGCCGAGGTCGAGGGTGGGGCTGAAAAACACTATAAGACCTGGACAATATGGGAAATGTCTAAGAGCTCCCCGAAGATCCGGGAGCTACTGGAGAGGAATAGGTGAGGTAGACATTCTTTCTTTCTTTCTCTCTTTCTTCCTTTCTTTTGCTTTCTTACATTCTCTCTTCGTGTACATCTTCTATACCTCTATTTCCATTTAGCGCATTAATATATGGGCATTATGTCCTAATAATTCATAGTGGGCAAGTGAAGATATTACGTGGCCACCATTGTTGTCACCACCACCAGCAATTTTCTACAGTCGCGTTTTTTTCTATGCCCATACTTGTTATTCTTATCATTTACATCAAGCGCTGGGACCATGTACTTTTTTTTTTTGCTGTATCTCTTCTTGTTTTTACGTATGTAAAGTCTTTATTTTTTTTTGTGCAATATATCTTTATTGAGTTTTATAAATTAAAAAATAGTAAAAAAATGTGCACAATATTAAAAAAAATTTGGAAAAAAATACAAAATTAACCAAAAAAAGTGATACATTTTGTTGTTTTATTTATTTATTTATTTTTTTATTCTTTATTTACATTTTCAAAATTGTACAGACAAAGTTTCAGCAATAAGACAGTACAGGAAGAAAAAAAAATCCAGCACACAGGCTAGGTTACATTCAGAACGTGATAACCCCCGTCCGCTTCTGTATTTTACCCTTATAACATAGTCATATAAACTTGATAATTGGGTCCGGAATGGGGTCACAAGTTGTGCACTCACTCCTCCCTCTCCGGTCCCTCACTGGGGCCGTTATGGGTCCTATTCACCTGTTTCAACGTGTGGCCTAATCCGTCAGGGTAGCGGAGGGGCCCCATGGGCTTCCTCTTGCTGTGGGTCAGTAGCCTTTTTGCATCAGGTTCAGATCTCTTGAAAGTGTGGAGACCAGTCGGAGGCGTCGCCCAGCCTGGGCTAGATCATTAGAATCAGCAGGTAGAGGAAAGAAAAATGAAGGGGAAAGAGAAAACAGGTGAGTGTAGGATATTAACAGGGAGGAAAGCACATGGGGGGAATGGAAGGGATCTAAAGAGGGAGGGGGGAAGGAAAAGATAAGGAAGTAGGAGGACTAAGGAGTGGTGGGGAAGATAGGGAGGGGCGCCATGCCCAAGTGTCCCACTGCCAGTGGGGGGAAGGCAGGACAGGAAGCAGCTCCCCGACCCAGGGCCCCGGGGTAGGTCTCCTCCCTCCCCTCTGACTTGTGTCAGGTCTTGATTGGACAGGGGAAGTGCGGGGTTAATTATAGCTTCATTGGGAATCGGAACATATACCAAGGTGTCCACACAATCCTGGTCTCCTCTTCCTTATCCTGGACGGCAGCCGTCAGTTCCTCCATTTCCCTTATTCTATCCACTTCCCTGATCCAGTCGTTTTCTGTCGGGATGTTCTTGGTTTTCCATAGTCTGGGAAGCAGTGCTCTAGCCGCATTGATCAGATGCCTTAGCACCGATTTCTTGTAATTAGTGATGCTACTTCCAGTAGGGTGTAGAAGCATAATGCCGGACAGCACGGGACTTGTGACCCCGTTACCTTGGTCATGGTCTGCAAGATTTTTGCCCAAAAAGATGTGATTTTGGGGCATGACCATAGAATGTGGAGCAGTGACCCCTTTTCTGATTCACATCTCCAGCATACAGGTGAGGATCCCGGGAAGATGCATGCCAACCGTTTTGAAGTGTAATACCATCTAGTTAAGTATTTGTAGTTGGTTTCTTGAATTTGTGCGGAGATTGATGATTTGTGAGCTAGTGAGAAAATTTTCTTCCAGTCTTCTGTTGTGAATTTCCTGCCTAAATCTCTCTCCTATTCCCTGCAGAAGCCAGGGACTGGATCCTGTTCCTCCTCTAGGAGTTGGTAGATCTGTGAGATTACCCCTCTCGGGGGGTCTTTGTGAGTGATCAGTATCTCGAATTGTGTAAGCCCTCGCCCTAGTAGAATTTTGGGCCCTACCCTTTGCAGGAAGTGTTGGAAAAGCAGTAGATACCAAGGGTCTAGTTGAGAGTTGTTCCACCTATTCCTCAGTTCCTCAATACGACACCAGTCCCCCCCCTCAATAGATCCTGACCCCTGATCGTTCCCAGATCCCCCCAGCTCCCCACTGCTTGGGGCTTTATGCTAAGAGGGAGTTCTGGGTTACCTACTAGTGGGATCAGAGGAGATGGCCAAGGTGAGATTTCCTCTCTTCCCCTGACTCCATCCCAAACATCAAGGGTAGCTTTAATCAGCGGGTTAGATCCCGCCCACCTGCTCGAAGTTGCTGACGACCATGGGATCTCCTTTAACGGGGTCCCCGTAGATTCGGCTTCAACCTTGACCCATTTCTTGGTTTCTTAGTTTCTCATCCAGTCCACTGTTCTCTGCAGATGGGCTGCTTGCCAATATTTCTTCAGGGTTGGTACTGCCAGTCCTCCTCTGGATCTATGGCATTGTAGAAGTGTGAATTTAATTCTCGGCTTCTTGTTCGCCCATATGAAGTTTATAAATATTGTGTTCAAGTTTCTGAAGTAGTTTGCTGGTATGTGGCACGGAAGGGTTTGAAACAGATATAGAACTCTGGGCAGGATTGTCATTTTTATGGCACTCATCCGCCCCAGCCACGTGAGTGTAAGGGTACTCCAGCTCGTTAAGTCAGACTTGACTTTGTTGAGAAGTGGGATGAAGTTATACCAGAAGATTTCACTAACTTCATTTGGGATCTTTGTGCCCAGATAAGTCAATACTGAAGGGGTCCATTTAAATGAAAAGCAGGACCTAATGGGCGCCAGCACAGCTTCTGGTAGTCCCACATTGAGCGCCTCCGATTTATCAAAATTGATTTTAAAGTTGGAGAGTTTTCAAAACGTTTCAAATTCCTTCATAAGGACCAGGAGCCCTATTGTTGGGTTGGAGACGAAGAACAGAAGATCGTCCGCGTATGCATATCCATTCACATGGATTCCTTTAAAGTCTGTTATTTCTTGCATGTCTCAAAAAGGGCTCCACTACCAGGGCGAAAATAAGGGGTGACAAGGGGCATCCCTGTGTGGTTCCATTAGTTATCCGGAAAGGAGGAGAGAGAGCACCGTTTACTTTTACTCTGGCCTGGGGAATAGAATATATACCTCGGATGTATTTGAGTGCTCTACCCTGGAGTCCGATATGTTTCAACACTTCGAACGTGAAATTCCAGTCCACTCGGTCGAACGCTTTTTCAGCGTCTGTGGACAGTAGCATCATCGGGGAATCCTCCATCCGCGATCTATGTATCAGGTTTAGGGTCCTAATCGTGTTATCCCTGGCTTCCCTGCCAGGGCTAAAACCGCACTGGTTCCCATCAACCAGACTGGGTAGATATGCCGCTAGGCGAGTCACCAGGATTTTAGTAAACAATTTGAGGTCCACATTTAAAAGCGATATAGGACGGTAACTTTTGCAATCCATAGATCTTTTTCTGCCTTGTGTATCAACGTGACGTGGGCTTCCAAAGCTTCCATTGGGAATAGCATGGGCTCGTCCTCTCCTGCGGTCTTATTAAAAGCACGGAGAAATTGTTTGTTCAGAATGTTCTCAAATTTTTTGTAGTAAGCAATAGTCAGCCCATCTGGGCCTGGTGACTTCCCATTCGGGGATGCTTTTATTGTTTGGTGCAATTCCGCACCTGAGATTGATGAAGCTTATTGATGGCCTCGTCTTCCAGTTTTGGCATGCCAGAAGTAACTGTATATGTATTGTCTCATTCGAGACAGGTCTCTCTGGGTGCTCCCCACCCCTTGCGGCCTCAAGTTGTATAGTCCGTGATAGTATTCTTGGAACACCCTGGCAATGTCCTCTGTTTTGCGTTGTTCTGCTGTTTTGTGTCCATTATTGCGTCAATGAAGTTGAGGGATTGTTGCTTCTTCAGTGCTCTGGCAAGAAGCGAGCCGCTTTTATTCCCCCATTCATAGTAAAATCGTTTGCATTTCTTTATGGTAAATGCCGCCTTATCTAGTAATAGGGAGTTTAATTGTTCTCTGCAAGAGGTTAACTCTTGTAGTGTGTCCCGTATCTGGGATTCTTTATGCCTCTGTTCGAGGGTTTGGATTTGTGAGAGTAGGCGGTCTCTCCCCAGCGTGTGCGCTTTTTTCAGCCTGGACGCATGCTGGATAAGTACTTCCCTTATCACTGCCTCGTGCGCCTGCCATACAGCCATTGGGGGTACCTCTCCTGAGCAGTTCAGTGTGAAATATTCAGTAAGGGCAGTTTGAACTGCTTGTCCCTCAGCAGGTTTTCATTTAGGCGCCATGTCCACTCTCTTTTACTATTTTCAGTTGTGGTCAGGGATAACCACACTGGGCTGTGGTCCGATAGGGACGCTGGTCCTATACCAGGACTGGTCACTCTGGGTAGTAGGCTATGAGATATTCGTATATAATCCAGTCTTGCGTAAGTCGAGTGGACCGTTGAAAAGTGTAAATAATCTCTACCCTTAGGGTTGAAGATTCTCCAAGGATCACACAACTGTAACCTATGTAATTCCTGTTTCACCTTCCGTAGTCCCCCATACGGTATAGAGGACTTGCCGGTTGATGAATCGAGAAGCGGTTCCAGGGTGATGTTTAGGTCTCCTCCAAGGAGCAATCTCCCCTCCTGGAAGTCTGACAGTTTCTCCAGGAACTGCAAGAGGAAATCTATTTGGCCGCTATTGGGGACGTATACTGAGACCATTATATACATCTCTCCCGAAATTGTACCTTTGATCATTATGAATCTGCCCTCGCTATCCGCGGAAGTTTCCAGCATCTGGAAGGGAACATCCTTGGCTAATAATATTGCCACACCTTTAGATTTAGAGGTCGGGGAGGAACTTACGTACCATTGGGGAAAGAATCTAGGGGACATCCTTGGGCAAGCTTCTCCCTTAAAGTGCGTCTCCTGTAGGAAAATGATCTTGGCCTTCATCCTTCTCAAATCTGAGATCACCGCCGACCTCTTCTCAGGGATATTGAGGCCTCTACAGTTCGTCTTCAATCTTGCCTCCTGGGGACCCCATGTGTCCCCTGCTCCTTCCCCCCCCCCGGCAGCAGGCATCTCCAAAGATCGGGCGTGCGATGCTAAGTCAGCAGCGGTAAGGCGTATTGGGGTCGAGAGCAAGGGGCAAGGTTCGGGAAAAGGGGGATGGGAGGTAAGAAGTGAGAAAAAGATAGGAACAAAGAGAATAAGGTTTTTCAATCCCTGAGAGTACCTAAGAAAATCTTTAGGTCATTTAGGTTGTTAGAACTGACTTCCCTAATATAAGGAAGTCCGGCCGCTTTTCCCGTGGGAGTCTCCGGTAACTCTCCTCAGGAGGTCACACAGGCCTCTGGGGGGAAATGGATACCAGGCGAAGAGGAACCAGTACCCTGAGGGTAGTTGTAGTGGCTGGCTTCTACTCTTCCGTCTAGGCTACCCCTCCTTCATAACACGTTAACAGTAGAACAGCAACATCAACATTATATAAAGACAGCAAACACGGTGTATTAGTAGCTTCCATCCCGTGGCCGATGGCTTCTCTCTCCCTCACCGTCACAGGGGCTACTGCCCCAGGGCGACCCCCACCCCTCCAGCCGACATTCACTCTCGCCCCCCCCCCGGGGGGAGCCTCGATCTTATGGACGGCACGGTCTATTCGGCTCCCAGGTCCCACATTCCCCGTTAAAGGGGGCGCCCCGACCACCCCCCAGGATGGAGGGAACACCCAGCCCGGGAAGGCCCCACCCCCGCACGGGGATCCCCTCACTCAGAACCGCATTGTGTCGGACGTAGGGCGGGGCCCCCCCGGCCCGGGCACCCCCGGTGCGCGCCCCACTCCATCCGTGGACAGGCTCCGATGACATGAGCTCTTCTTATGTTGATCTCCTCTACGATCAGGGACCCCCCATCACCAGCTGAGTCACGTCTGCCCAGCCGAGCTTCCAACCCCACAGACGTCCCTCTATGAACAGCCTGGGTCAGGATGGGGCCCGCGCTCCAGGTCAGGGAGAAGGGGGGAACCCCGCACCCCAGGAGAGGACGCTACAACCTCCCCCAGCGGGGGTGACCCCTCCCCCCACCAAAGCTTCAAGTAATGGGGGGCACCTCCTGAGCCCAGGCCCGGGTCCCGGTGGCAGTCCACTACGGCGTGGTCGGAGACACACCCAGGGGGGACATGTCCCCCCGGGCAAAACAAAACAGGCCGTTCCCCCCGCGGGGGGGCAGCCCCAATCAGAGGCAGGTCCCACCGGGTGCTTACACACCGACAGATCCACCTTATGCCAGGCGCCCCAATAACATCAGAAATAAAAAGAGGCCACCAATCGTCCAATGGATCAATTATTATCTGCTATATGTTCAGGATCCGTGTTTGACAAGAATTTAAGGAAGAAATAGGAGCTTAACTATAACAGCATTCAACAATAACTTTGCAAATTTGCGTGCAACTAAATATTGGTACCTCCCATCAACCGTCTAAATGGTCGGGGTTCCCCCCGTGCTCCGGGCCGTGCTGGCGAGCTGGGTCTCTTCTGTTTCAGCCTCGTCTCCTAGGGCGCTGCGGGAGTGGGCCCGCTCTCTGGTCAATGTCTGGTGCAAGCCAGTCCGGGACAGCTATGGGTGCAGATCCCAGAAATTCAAAAAGACCTGCTAGCTGCTCCGGCGACCTCGGGGCGTATGTTCTCCGGTCTTTACGTACTAATAACTGCAAAGGGTGACCCCACCGATATGTCGCTCCTTGTCGTTGCACGAGATCCAATACGGGCTTCACCAGGCGTCGCATGTGCAGGGTTCTGCGGGATAAGTCCGGCAACAGAATGACACGTACACCATTCAAATCGACAGGGCCTTTATTCCAAGCTGCTTGCATGATTGCTTCCTTTATTTGGAAATAGTGCACTCTACAAATAACGTCTCTCGGCCTGCTGGGGTCACCACCTACAGGGCCTAAGGCTCAATGGATTCGATCGATTTCAATGGCTTCCCCCCGAGGAACGGCCCAGGAGATTGTTGAACAGGTTACACGCAGCTGCTTTTAGCTCCGTCTGGCCCACTGATTCCAGGATGCCACGTAGCCGTATGTTGTTACGGCGGTTTCTATTCTCCAGGTCATCCTGTTGGACCTGTAGGGTCAAAAGCATCCTGCGTGTGGCATCTCTTTCCTGTTCCAGAGCTTCAACCCTGGCCTGGATATCTGACTGTGCGGCCGTGTTAGTTTCCACTCTATTAGACAAGTCCGCCATTAATTAAACATTTAATCCGATAAAAAGGTATCACAGTGCTATATGTAATGACATGACATACAGGTACAAAAATACATAAAAGAGTACAGCAAGACAAGTTCAGAAAACAAAAAAAAGTCCTTACAGTATAATGGCATAGCAGTCCTTGAGAGTGAGTCTCCAGCTGTTGCTTAGAGTCTTTTGTCCAGCTTTTGCCACGGGCTTGTGACAGAAGGTTGTGAAGGCTTGTGAAGGTTTTCTGACTGAAGAATGTGTTTTAACATCTAGGTTTTATTAGCTAAATTTAGGAGGGAAAAGTTTCATCCCCCCTCCCCTCTGACCCCACCTGGTGAGGGCATCGCTCTCATTTTTGTTTTATGGTGGGTCCAGAGACAGCACATCCTGCTGCTACAAAGGCTTTTGAGAACTGGAATACACAAAACACAGTCTGAGTGACCCCTCACCCAGGTCTTGGACTATACATTACACACAAATACAATCATAATACACATGCTTATTCTATAATGAGGCCTTGGGCCTGACATAACCCCCCTCCGTTCCAGCACTTCATAGAAAAGTTACAAGTCTTTAAGTTCGACTTGGCAGACGCCACATTAACAAAGAAAAAGACACCCAACTTCTTCAAAACATGAGAAAGCTTTATTGACACCTTACACCTAGAAGTTAAAAACAAAAACTATATCAAACATTTAGAGACACCACATGGTATCTGACAAGAGTGGTGGAGGGAGATAATCCGGTAAACGTTGATGGGAGAGATGTCGCAGGGACGTCGCAGCCCTCACCTTGACAAGAATGATTCTGGGGGTAGATGGCTGATGTGTGCAACAATGAAATAAATACTTATATGGTTTCAAGTCAAACGATGAATCATTGCCACATAACACATGTTGCTTCACTGTGATGTATCAAGATATCCACACCAGAAAATTGTATTGTATGTACTCTATGTTGAAAAATCCACTAAAAATATTAAATCTGTTTTTTAACTGTTACAGAGGAGGTAGGCAAACTTCCTGCATCAGTAGCGGAGCAGAATCAGACTCCCCTTGTTCAGGTTCATCCCTTGATTCATCAGAGTCATATTTTCTCTTGGGAGCAGAGGTGACCAGAGCTAATGCCTAGACCCTATTATTAATCTCAGCTTTACATAAAGACAAAATAGAGTCCATGAAAGCAGGAGACACTTTCTGGATAATCTTTCCAGTGCATTGCTTGCACACAGATTTTTTTGTTCAGGCAGCCTGGGAACACAAATGTTTTATGTTTAGTCTTGCTCTTGTGTTTTCCCTATTTTTCTGCCTTGTACAGTTAATTTCTCAATTATTTTATCTGATAAAGAGAAAGTGGGGAAAAAAAACAGTCAGAGTTTTTTCTGTGTGCTTCACAGTCACTCTGTCAGTGTGCTTGTTGGTAGACTTATTTCCACTTTTCTGAGATATATTCGTTTCTACAAAACATAAGAAAAAAAAATACTCAGTGATTACCAAGGAGCAGACCATACTTGTACACTACATATGTGATAAGCAGAAAAAGGAGAATGTTTTACCTGGGCTGGGGCATCCCCTGCTGACGTCACTGGAAGGCGTCATACACAAGGTGTTCATAGGCAGCTGCCATCTTGGCCTCATTCCTAAAATGGGAACACTCCTTCCACTGCATTCTGTCTAATCAAATTTGATGTAAATATATCCCAAGGCACAACAGGATTTAAAAAAATATAGTCCAATTCAAAACGGAATAAAAGCAGGCCCATTTAATTTAGCTAAAAACTGCTCAGAAATAAGGAGCAGCATGTGTCCCATGTGTTCATTACTCCAACGGGAGTAGAAAGATGGCTGTCAAAGTCTCTCAAGATGTGAAAATATTGCATTTCAGCAGACTTTGGGTGTATCAAGATGGCGCAGAGACACAAAATCTCACTCCAATAATCCGGAGACAGAGGCCGAGGTCTTGCGAAAACGTGAGACCTGCCCCGATCTGGAAGCAGAAAAGCAGGTTCCATCCCCTGCATGTGCGGATGGCCCTGCGCTTTCCAGGGAAAAGCCAGCGGACTCTAGCAGGTTCCGCTTTAAGTTTGTTGATGATGTCACCCCTTTATACAAGAGCAACAATAGCAACCATAAAACACTAGTCCCTATGGGCGTAGACATCAGTGAAACAGGGGGCTCTAGTGAGATTTAGTAAGAGGGGAGTTTGCTCCTTAAAGTGGACCAACACCCCGCGGCGGCATCTTGTGCTTCTCTCTAGCAGGGCGCATGCCAACGCTGGCTTCCCCTGTTAGAGGGAAGCGCGAGATGCGGCCGCCAGCGTGCTCGGAGCCGCTGCGGTAAGACGTTTCATTGACGCACATACCACAGCGGCTCCGAGCACGCTGATTGGACGAGCGGCCACGCATGTGCCGCAGGAGCAGGGTAAGGTGAGTTTTATCCGGAAATCTGGGGGATTTCACATAGCGGGGCACTGTCAAATCTGCAATCCCTGACGAACAAGATTGAGGAATTCAGGCCACACCAGAGTAATATCGGTGCCGCTGTACCAAAGTCCCATGGCTATGGCCTGGCCTACAGTGACAGGCTGTAAGTTGCAATTTGACCTCCCTTCATCACCAACCACACACAAAACGGTGAACAATTTCCCAGATGGGCCCTACTTATACTGGTGGCACATGGCCTTGAAGTGTCCTGGATACGTACAAAAGGTGGCAGAGTCAGGGTCCCCTACCGATGTAGAGAGGGAAGGCTCTGCTTGTGTCTTAGCCCACTAGCCGGTAGGTTTATAGCATCTGGAGTCCAGTTGTTGGAGTACTCATTGGCAAGGATCACTGTTGTGGGGGCCCCCTTTGGCTTCCAGTCACAAAGAAACTGATGGACATCCTCTGGGCAGTTCCACAAACACTGCTATGTTGCGATAAGTTCCTTCAGCTGCTGGGCATTGGTTAGCTCCAATCCAGTAGTCTATTGGTCAACCAATCTCAGTAGGGCCCACATTTGATCGGCCCAGCTGGCTGTAGGACCCTGCTGGAAATTCTGGAGGTTCTTCTGCCTTTGTGCAGCAGGAGGGAAGTCCTCAACTGTAGCTCTGGGACCTGGCTCTTACGGGACTTGCAACTGGCTAGGGAGTTTTAATGTTTGTAGCTGGTGCTCGGCTTGCACTTGCCATGCTGCCATGAGAGTCTCATAGGTGGGCCAGTCATCAGCCTGGAGACAGCAGCTTGCATAAGGATATTCAAGCCTGCCTTGCTGGGTGAACTGAGTAGTACTGAGCAGGAATCAAAAGTCCCTGTCCAGGCACACACGCTTTTCCACCTTATTCCTATTGGGAACAGTAAATAATTTCAAATCACCTAGAAACCTCTGAATGTATGTAAATATCTCATGTATTCTAGGCAAAACAGAAAGGACAGGTCATGGTGCAGCTTTATGAGTCTTAAACATGCTGTTCTGTGATCAGAGACAGTTGTGGGACCACTTTGTCCCTTGTTGCTCTCAATGGGACCACTTTTTTGCATGGTCCTGGAGGAACAAAATTGAAAAAAGGGCAAACATTGGAGCTCTGCTACAGCTTCTGCCATGTGCTGCAGGAAATGGACGAGAGGCATGTGGTGAGCTGCTTGCTGGTTAATTATTGTTGTTGGGTTTAGAGTCCCTTGCTCTAGACCAGTGGTTCTCGACCTTTTTACACCAGGTACCCCCTAGTGACAAGAAGATCTAAACAATTTAGGAGTAATTAATTAGAAATAGTACCAAAATAAGGAGTGTAATTGCTAGGGAAGATAGATCCTCTCGCGGCAAAGAGATATATTTCACCTTGTACCTCTCTTGTGATGCCAGATTGGCCTAGGTAAAGTGGACAACAATAAAAAGGAATAACAGAGAGATAAGAAGAGGGTAGGGATAGTAGCTAGGGAGGGAATGAGAGCTTGGGGGTAGGTGACCCATGGGTCTGCTATGCATTCTGCATAGTAATCCGGTGGCTCTAAAGATTGGATGGTTGTATTTATGATGTATTTATGTTGATGTAATTTGTTTATATTCGTCAGTATCCCTGAATAAGTACCAAGGTGTAGAAATTGGGGTCTACTTTCATGTAGAAGGGCTGTAAGCTCATCCATCTCCATTATGTGATTAATTTTATTTAACCAGTCTGCCCGGGAGGAGATGGCCTCAGACTTCTAAAGCCTTGGTATAACCGATTTGGCTGCGTTTATTAGGTGTCTCAGTAGTGATTTTTTATAAGCCTGGGGGTACATGTCCATGACATGAAGAAATAGGGTTGGCTTTATCTCAATGGGTTTGCATAAGCTTTCCGATGAAAATGTGAACAGAAGGATGCGAGTTTCCATCATTCCCAAAAGATATGAAAGAAGCTACCAATCATATTGTGGCAGCTCTCAACAGATTGGGGGTTGTGTTGGGATGAAGCTTTGCAGTCTAGCAGCAGTATAATACCAGTGAGAGAGGAATTTATAGTTCATCTTCCACAAGTTAGAGAAAATGAAAGCTTTGTGTGTTACACTAGAGATGTGTTTCCATTGTTATGCTGCGAAGTGTCGGTCCAGGTCTCTCGCCCAATCAACACAAAAACGGGGCAGCCCTTGCTCCTGAGAGGTCAGTAATAGTGCATATACCTGTGACAGTTTTCACAGGGACCAATGGGGAAAAAGTCAACAACTCAAATGGCGTGAGGAGGAAATATTGGAAAGTGAACAAGAACCATGGATCAATAAGCTGTGTGTCCCATTTATCCCGCAAAGCCTCTAGCTGTGCCCATCCTATGGATAGCAATATATCTTTAACATCCTTAGTAATTGAGGGTGGATGTTGGTAGGAAAGGCCAGATTGTGGACTAGGAGTGTGAGGGGTTTTCCAGGGCAATAAATTAAATGTATCTATTAGCCTAGCGAATAACCCAAGTGTAGTGGAGATAAACGGGTGCTTCTTACATAAGGACTTGGCAGATTTTGCCACCCGCACTTCCTCTTATCTTGATGGTGCCAGTCCACTGTGCACTGTAAATGTGCAGCTCACCAGTATTGCTGCATGTTCGAACACGCTAGCCAATTGTTCAGGAGAGTTCTCCAGAGTCTCCCCCTCCTTTCTCCTCAGTGTAGGCATGATGCCCGAGTCCCTTATGTATTTCTTAATCTGTTCCAGCGTCACATTGTCTGTGTGTGGGTTCTCAGGGTGTATGATGTATAGTTTTTGGTAATAAGAATGGAAGGTTTTAGGGATGTCAGGAATGTGGAAGTGCCTTTTATGCTGCAAGTCAATAATTGATTCAACAAAGTTTAGTGATTTCTGTTTCTTGAGTGCCCTTGCCAATAAAGAGATACTTTTATTTCCCCACTCAAAATACAATCTTTTGCAGCGCTTAATGATTTAAGAGGCCCTGCGTATCAAAAGAGTTCAGAGTGGCCCTGGCTTTAGATAATTCATGAAGGGTGTTCTTGGCTAGCGAGGATTTATGCGATATCTTCAACGCCATGACTCAAGATGCTTTAGCAATTCTAGTTCACTTTGTGAGCCTGCCAATTATTGAAGGCCGAGATGTATTGTTTTGTTAAGGACTAAGCAGTCTTTAATGCTTTTTTTGTAGGTCTTGTACAACCAGCTCATATTGTAAACAGACACTCATTCATCCTCCATGTCCACTCACCCTGGGCTCTTTCCATATGGTTGATAGGATGACAGGGGCATGATCAGAGATGATGATGGGTTTGATTATCGTATCGCATGTTTGGGGTAGAAGACTGTGGGAGACTAGGATGTAATCAATTCTAGAGTAGAATGTGTACCAAAGAGAAAATAAAAAGTGGTGGGATGATGGATCCGCCAAGGAGTTAAGGGTTCGAAACGTGGGCAAACACGTGTCACAAGAAATGTCAGATGCATCCATCCTAGGGGATGCTAGGGAAGAAACGGGATATTGTCTTCAGGTGCCCACCAGCCACGTTATGTGCCTATGTGCCCAAAGCAGGTGGAGGCCCTCTCTTCCGAGTTAGTGAGAAGTTAAAAGTCTGGTGTCTGTGCAAGCCAATCAGGGATTCAGATCGGTCCCCAAGTGATGACACATGATAAATCCTTATGTCTATGTAGCCTTCCTTGGAGGCTTAGAGAAAAGGGATGGTCCCGGTATAAGATGTTGTTCTGCTTTAGTAACTCCAGCAAAGAACCCAAAACTCTCCTCCTAACCAGTGTGGACCTCGAGAGTCAGCAGGTCCATCTCGTCAAAAGTTCAAGGTGTCCTTTCCCCTGGCCACTGCCATGATGGCTTCCTTTTCTTGAAAGAAGGGGACCCTGAATATAACATCTCTTGGTGGGTCATTCTACTGGGGGGGGGGGGGTCAATTGCCATGTGGGTGCGATCAATCTCAATTTTTTTTTTTTTTTAATTCTTTATTTTACAAAGGAAAAGAGAAAAGGTTCGGTACAATCAACAAGTACAACAGTGCCATGCTTAGTGTACAAATCCGAGGCTAAACATTACATGTGATTACATGTGATGAAATACCATTTTGAAAATTACGAACATAACAGAGGGGGAGGGAGGGGGAAGAAGAAAGGGGGTAGTCGGGTGGGTTCAGAAATAAGGGGTATCTGCAAGCTGATCTTTGGCTGGTGCGGGTCTGCAACCTGGTTCAAAGCCAGTAAATGTTTCCATAATTTGTTTATACCTGTCTGTCCCTTTGAATAGGTACCACGGTGTCCAAGTACGGAGAAACTGAGGGGAGTTCTCATGCACAGAGGCTGTAAGTTCCTCCATTTCCATGACCTGATTGATTTCTTTGATCCAGTCTACTACAGACGGGACCGCCTCAGACTTCCAAAGTCTGGGTATAGCTGCTTTAGCTGCGTTCACTAAGTGTCGTAAAAGAGATTTCTTGTATGTTTTGAGGGGCATGTCCACGAGATGTAAGAGGAGAAGGGAAGGGTCTAATGCTATCGGCTCTCCCAGTATCTCTGTCGAAATACTTGAGTTCTAGAAGGATGCTATCTTTGGGCACCCCCAGAAAATGTGGAAAAAACTTCCCTCCGCTCCCCGACATCTCCAACACGTTGACGGGTGCCCTGGAAAGATGCGGTGTAGTTTCGCCGGAGTGTAATACCAGCGCGTTAGGTATTTGTAGTTCATCTCCTGTATCCTAGAAGATAGGGAGACTTTATGGGTAGCGGAGAAAATGTACCTCCACTAATCTGCCGTGAAGTGTCGGTCCAAGTCCCTCTCCCAATCCACACAGCACCGAGGCAAGCCCGGCTCCCTGGAATTTATCAGGATGGCGTAAATGCTAGATAACGGTTTAGTCGGGGGCGATTGCGAATAGGTCATCTGCTCAAAGGGCGTGAGGTCCCTAAGTAGGGCCTTCTTAGCACCCTGAGAAAGTGCATAAAGGAGAACAAAAGCCAGTGATCGAATAGTTGGGTGTCCCATTTCTGTTGCACATCTGCTACTTGAGCCCAGCCTGTTGGATGCAAAATGTCATAGCCCCTGGGTATTCCCTTCTCCTCAAACTTCCTCATTAGATGTGGGAGGATACTGATCGGCAAAGCTGGGTTGAACACCAAGGGTACAAGGAGAGTTGGCCACGGAGACAAATTAAAGCTTTCCCTGAGTTTGTCAAACACCCCAAGGGTTGCAGAGATAAATGGATGGTCTTTACATAAATGCTTTGCAGACTTGACTGCCCAAACTAAGTCCTTCAATGGGGTATGGAGGAAGCTAGCTTCCAGCCCGACCCACTTTTTCCTCCCAGCATGATGATGCCAGTCTACTACACGCTGAAGATGTACAGCGCGCCAATATTGTAGCACGTCCGGGCAGGCTAATCCCCCTGCGGTCTTTGGACTAAAGAGAAGTTGTAGCTTCAGTCTTGGCTTGCGGCCTTGCCAAATGAATTTGATGAACATGGAGTTCAAGGATCTAAAGTATGCGCTAGGGATGTGGATGGGCAGGGTCTGTAGGAGGTACAATATCTTTGGGAGGATCGTCATTTTAAGGATGCTAATTCTGCCTAGCCAGGAGAAGGTGGGGAGGTCCCAATTTGTCAAGTCTGCCTTAATTTTGGCCAGAAGAGGAATAAAATTCAAGGAGAATATCTCCTCTATAGAGTTAGGGATGTTGGTACCTAAATAAGTAATAGCTGCACTAGGCCACTTGAAAGAGAATGAGGATTTCAGGAGCCCTTCCGAGTCCTTAGGGAGGTCCACTCCCAGGGCTTCTGATTTATCATAGTTTATCTTAAGGTACGAGAGTTTGCCAAATTTTTCAAATTCCTTTATCAGGATCGGAATTGCAATTGTCGGGTTCGTCAGAGAAAAGAGAAGGTCGTCCTCATATGCTTGGACCTTATGCTCGGTGGAGCCTACCATGACGCCCCGTATATCTTTTTGTGCTCTTATCTTGCAGAGAAAGGGTTCTATAGTTAGGGCAAATATTAAGGGAGAGAGTGGACAGCCCTGTCTTGTACCGTTTCTAATATTTACCTTGTCAGAGAGTGAACCATTTACTTTGATTCTGGCTGTTGGAGCTGTGTATAGGGACATGATAAATTGCAGCACCTCAGGACCCAGTCCTATATGTTCTAACACTCCCTTGATAAATAGCCAATTGACCCGGTCGAAGGCCTTCTTGGCGTTGGTGGAAAGCAGCACCATCGGCTTCCCGGTTTGCTTAACTTTATGTATAAGGTTCAGCACTCTTATGGTGTTATCTCTTGCCTCACGAGACGGTTTGAAGCCTGTCTGGTCTCCATCCACCAACGCCGGTAAAGGACCAGAAAGTCTGTTTGCTATTATCTTAGCAAAGAGCTTCAGATCCACATTCAACAAGGAAATAGGCCTGTAACTCCCACAAGATAACGGATCCTTACCTGGTTTCTGGATAATTGTGACCCGGGATCCCTCTCGCACCGTGTTCTTCAATCAGCGAGTTAAAGGCTGAAAGAAAGTGGGGGGGGCAAGAAGAGGGGCAAACTTTTTATAATAGCCAATGGAAAAACCGTCCGGTCCCGGGGATTTTCCACTGGGGGCCTCTCTAATGGCGGAGGCCAACTCTTCAGAGGTAATCGCTCCCTCTAAGGAATCCCTTTCCCGCTCACCCAATGTGGGCATCCCCGACTCTTTGATATATTGCCTGATCCTCTCTAACTGCCCCTGTCCTGTATCCCCGATATCATGTTGAATGTTGTATAACTTCTGGTAATAGGCTTGAAAGGTTTTTGCGATGTCTGGTGTATGGTGTAGCTTTCTTTTCTCTGTGTCAATAATTGAATCTATGAAATTCAAGGACTGCTGCTTTTTAAGTGCTCTTGCCAGTAAGGCGTTATTTTTATTCCCCCACTCAAAGTATATTCTCTTGCAGCGTTTGATAATATATGCTGCCCTGGCATTCAAAAGAGAGTTTATTGCCATCCTGGCGTCTGTCAGTGCTACCAGGTTGACTTTCGCCAGAGAGGCTTTGTGTGCCTTCTCTAACTCCTGGACTTTTGCCAATCGCTTTTGCAGTTCCCCTTCTCGATCTTTCTTTATCTTGGTGGCATGCTGGATACAGATGCCCTGGATCACTGATTTATGAGCCTGCCAGTTATTGAAGGCTGTCGTGTCTGCTGATTTGTTAAGGTGAAAATAGTCCTTTATAACGTTTTGAAGGTTCCTTTCAAACAGCTCATCTTGGAGCAATGATTAATTTAGTCTCCATGTCCACTCCCCCCGCGCCCTCTCCATGTGGGTGATGGATAAAGCAACTGGGGCATGATCAGAAATGACCGCAGATTCTATGTTTGTATCGGATGCTTGGGGCAGGAGGGAATGAGATACCAGAATATAATGAATTCTGGAGTATGATGTGTGTACTGCCGAGAAATAAGAGTAGTCCTTAGTTGTGGGGTGATAGATTCGCCAGGGGTCGCACAACTGTGCTTTTTGGAGGATTCTCCTAATTCTCTTCAGTGCAGCATAGGCCAGGGCTGAGTGTCCCGTAGAGGAGTCCAACAAAGGATCAAGTGTTAGGTTCAGATCTCCCCCCAGGATGATGCGTCCCTCCTGCACCGTGATAAGTTTGTGTCAGGAACCGCTTACCTGATCCCCGTTCCAGCAACGTCTCCAGGCGACCAGCTGCAGCTGTCACTGTGCGGCGGCCGCGCCGAGCGGCGTCGGCTCGAGCAGCGTCGGCTCGAGCGGCGCCCAGCTCAGCCACGCCCCCCGCTTCCTCCTCCAGGAGACGTGCTCGTGTCTGTTATGCCCTCCGGCGGCGCTGTGCTGCGCGCACCCGCCGGAGGATCAAGTAAGGGTTAATGAATCCTAGGGGATTGAGGGCTTCGCCCTCTTCTGCTCTGCAGCCAATTACCCTTGGAATCCTATGTGCTCCAATCAGTACACTGCTTCCCTCAGACCTGTTCCTATAAAGGCAATTCCCTCTCAGTTGTGAATTGCCTGTGATAGCGCTCAGAACCCTGTGTTACCTACTCCTGTGAAGTCTAGCCTGTTGCCGATTTGATTGTACGACCATTCTCGATCCTGAATCCTTGTTGCCGACCTCTGCCTGAATTGACGCCTCGCGATCCTGAATCCTTGTTGCCGACCTTTGCCTGAACTGACGCTTCTAGATCCTGATCCCCAGTTGCTGACCTCTGCCTGAACCCCGACTACGTCTTGCCTGACCCCTGGTGCCGCTACGATCTCTGCCTTCCCGTTATCGACCTATTGCCTGTCTCTGGACTTCCGTCACTCACGCTCTTGCTATTGGTTCTCCAGTCCTCCCACATATAAGCTTACATCCTTTGAGCCATTAAGTCCTGGGGGCAACCGATCCCGGGTAGGCGTATCTTGCGGCAAGCGGGGGCTCCTACAGGTGAAGCTGGCTGTGGAGATTGGGGGTTGTGAGCTTATTAAGAGGGCTGGAGTTACCCCGAGCGTGACATTATCACAGGCCCAAAAATGGATGACCTGGTACAGCAGGTGCAAGCTATGGCCACAGCGATCAACCAACTCGCTCAAAGAGTGGCCACTCAGGAATCTCGTCAAGTGCCAACTTCCTCTGTACCACCTCATTTCTCCGAACCTAAGATTCCACTGCCTGAGAAATTTTTTGGAGAACGAGCAAAATTTTCCAATTTCAAGAATGCCTGCGAACTATATTTTAAGTTAAGACCTATCTCCTCTGGCACAGAGGTCCAACGAGTAGGCCTAGTCATTTCCTTGCTTCAAGGAGACCCACAGTCCTGGGCCTTTAGTTTACCGTCCCATGACATTGCTCTACAATCAGTGACTGCCTTCTTCAATGCTATGGGCGTTTTATACGCCGATCCAGATATACAGTCTACCGCAGAGAATAGGCTTCGGGCCTTAAAACAAGGACGGAATTCGGCTGAAGACTACTGTGCTGAATTCCGCCGCTGGGCTATCGAATCTAGGTGGAACGATCCAGCTTTGTGTAGTCAGTTCAGGGTGGGACTGTCGGATAGCATCAAGGATGCCTTAGTCAATTTTCCCCCGCCAGTGGACCTAGATCAATTAATGCAGGTCTCCATTAAAATAGACCGACGTCTTAGAGAAAGGGCCAGGAAGAGAGTCGGGGCTCCCACGTCCTTTAGACCAGTCCAGAGTCATAGATCCCCGGTTCCCCGTGGAGAAAATACCTCATCATCTTCCCAGGAAGAACCTATGCAATTAGGGAGAACCCGCTTATCCCAAGAGGAGAAACAGCGTAGGAGGGGTTATGCCTGTATTGCGGGAATTCTGGTCATTTTGCAGGGTCCTGTCCCAACAAGGGGAAACCGGCGGAAAACTTCCGCACCCAGACCAGGTAGAGAGTACTGATCTGGGTGAGTCAGTTTGTAACTCTCGCCAGAATAAGATGCTTGTACCTATTGATTTGTTTTGGGGGTCCTCTAAGCAGACAGTTTCCGCCTTCATAGACAGTGGTGCGGCTGGAAACTTTTTGGACAGGAGCATGATCTCCACCTTAGGGATCCCTGTAGTTCCTCTTGAAAGATCCCTACAAGTTTTAGCTATCAATGGAAAGGCAATCCAGGGAGGTCCTATAAATACCAAGACCCCACCTCTTAGACTAATTGTCGGCTCTTCTCACTCTGAATTCTTAGAATTCTTTATTTTTGATTGTCCGTAAACTCCGGTGGTTTTGGGATACCCCTGGTTGCAACTCCATAACCGGTGTTAGATTGGTGGGCTGGGGAGTTGGTCAAGTGGAGTGACCACTGTAAAGGTCACTGTTTTAATACAGGCCTCAGAAGCGTTCAAGTCTTACCACAGGAATTACCTCAGCCATACGCTGATTGGATCGATGTATTCTCTGAACGCTCTGCTGATACTCTTCCTCCACATCGGTCCTATGACTGCCCCATTGACTTGCTGCCTGGCACAAGTCCCCCGAGGGGAAAGATCTATAACCTTACCCTGCCCGAGGAGCAAGCAATGAGGGAGTATATTACCGAAAATCTTAGAAAAGGATTTATCCGTCCCTCTACCTCGCCTGCTGGGGCCGGGTTCTTTTTTGTAGAGAAAAAAGATGGTGGCTTGAGACCGTGCATAGATTATCGAGCCTTGAATAAGATCACTGTAAAAAAACGATACCCCTTACCCTTGATTGGGGATCTGTTCAATCAAGTCACAGGAGCTCGAATTTTCTCCAAATTGGATTTGAGAGGGGCTTACAATCTGATTCGCATCCGACAGGGGGACGAGTGGAAAACTGCATTTAATGTGAAGGATGGGCACTATGAGTACCTGGTCATGCCCTTCGGTCTTTGTAATGCGCCAGCCGTTTTCCAAGATTTTGTTAATGATATATTCAGGGAATATCTCGGTAGATTTGTAGTCATCTACTTGGATGATATTCTCATTTTTTCTAATTCTTTACCGGAGCACAGACACCATGTTAAGTTGGTGCTACAAAAATTAAGAGAGAACAACTTATTTGCTAAACTGTCTAAGTGTGTGTTTGAAGTCACTACAGTTCCCTTCCTAGGGTATGTTATTACCAACCAGGGTTTGGAGATGGACGCGGGGAAGGTTTCAGCAGTTCAGGATTGGGTCCAACCCAAAACTTTAAAGGAATTTTCTAGGTTTTGCAAATTTTTATCGGCGTTTCATAAAAGGCTTTTCCCAACCTTACCCGCAAGGGGGCTTCTACTGCTAACTGGTCCCCCTCTGCCTGTGAGGCCTTTCTAACCTTGAAACGGGCCTTTACTTCGGCACCTGTCTTAGTGCATGCAGATATTCATAAAGCTTTTATTATTGAAGTGGATGCTTCTGAGCTGGGAGTGGGTGCAGTTTTGTCACAATATTCTGGTAACCCTGAGCGTCTCCATCCATGCGCTTATTTTTCGCGTAAATTCAGTACCGCGGAACAAAATTATGATGTTGGCAATAGGGAACTATTAGCTATTAAACTGGCATTTGATGAATGGCGACACTGGTTGGAGGGTTCATTACATCCTATAACTGTGTATACCGATCATAAAAATCTCGAATACATAGGTTCTGCCAAGAGGCTGAACTCTCGTCAGGCACGTTGGGCATTATTCTTCTCGCGCTTCAATTTTATTATTACTTTCAAGCCGGGTGTAAAAAATACTAAAGCTGATGCTCTATCTCGCATGTTCGGTGAATGTAAGGATCGGGGTGATTCTGGTGAACCTATTTTACCCACAGGTTGTGTGGTGGGGGCGTTACTTCCTGATCTCTCCAATACCTTGGCGCCGTTTCAAGATGAATCTCCTAGTGATGTACCCTTGGGGTGCCAGTTTGTTCCACCGCACCTGCGTTCGGATGTAATTCGCGAATTTCACGATGCCAAAACTGCTGGTCATTTGGGTAACCGTAAGACGTTTATGCTTGCCCGTCGTCATGTATGGTGGCCTACCATGAGACGCGATATCACTGCCTTTATCGACGCTTGTGCTATTTGTGCTCGAAGTAAAGGAGTTCACAAGGCTCCTAGTGGCAGTTTGGTTCCTCTTGAAATTCCTGCTAAGCCATGGACCCATATTTCTATGGATTTTATTGTAGATTTGCCTCTCTCACATGGTAATACTGTCATTTGGGTGGTCGTAGATCGTTTCAGTAATATGGCACATTTCGTTCCTTTGGCCAAACTTCCTTCTGCACCTGAGCTTTCGCGGCTGTTTACTTCGCATATTTTTCGTATTCATGGTATTCCGTCCAATATAGTCTCTGATCGGGGTGTTCAATTTACTTCCCGTTTTTGGAAACACTTCTGTTCGCGGTTGGGAATACAGATCTCTCTTTCTTCTGCCTACCATCCCCAGACTAATGGGCAGACGGAAAGAACTAATCAAACTTTGGAACAATACTTAAGGTGTTATGTTTCTGATGCCCAAGAACAATGGGCGGAATCTATTGATTTCACCGAATTTGCTTACAATAACGCGCCTAGTGAGAGTACCAAGGTATCTCCTTTTTATTGTAACTTAGGGAAAAATCCTAGAGCTTCTCCCCTTTCAGGGTCACCTTCCAATCTGCCGGCGTTGGAGGAGTGGCTTCAAGAACGGAAGAATATCTGGACACACGTTCAGGAGATTCTTAAGACCACTGGTTTGAGGTATAAGAAATTTGCCGACCGCCGCAGATCACAGGAACCTACTCTTCGAGTAGGCGATCTAGTTTGGGTCTCCACTAAAAATATTGCGCTCCGTCAGCCATCTAGCAAATTAGGTCCAAAATTTATTGGTCCTTTTCCAATCGTCAAGAAGTTGAATAATGTGTCTTTTAAAGTTCAACTCCCGCCAACTATGAAAATACCTAATTCCTTTCACGTTTCACTGTTAAAACCGGCGAAGAATGCTCCTCTTGCTGGTCCTGCACCAATTCTTCTTAATAATGAGCCCGAGTATGAAGTGAATAAGATCTTGGATTCACGTAAAGTGCGTAATTCTTTACAGTATTTGGTGGATTGGGTTGGCTATGGTCCGGAGGAAAGATGCTGGGTGGCAGCGAGGAATGTTCATGCCAAGGCTCTTGTAAGAAGGTTCCATCGTGACAATCCAGGGAAACCGGGTGAGGGTCCGGAGGCCCCTCGTGAAGGGGGGGGTAGTGTCAGGAACCGCTTACCTGATCCCCGTTCCAGCAACGTCTCCAGGCGGCCAGCTGCAGCTGTCACTGTGCGGCGGCCGCGGCGTCGGCTCGAGCAGCGTCGGCTCGAGCGGCGCCCAGCTCAGCCACGCCCCCCCCGCTTCCTCCTCCAGGAGACGTGCTCGCGCGCGGCCGCGAGCACGTGTCTGTTATGCCCTCCGGCGACGCTGTGCTGCGCGCACCCGCCGGAGGATCAAGTAAGGGTTAATGAATCCTAGGGGATTGAGGGCTTCGCCCTCTTCTGCTCTGCAGCCAATTACCCTTGGAATCCTATGTGCTCCAATCAGTACACTGCTTCCCTCAGACCTGTTCCTATAAAGGCAATTCCCTCTCAGTTGTGAATTGCCTGTGATAGCGCTCAGAACCCTGTGTTACCTACTCCTGTGAAGTCTAGCCTGTTGCCGATTTGATTGTACGACCATTCTCGATCCTGAATCCTTGTTGCCGACCTCTGCCTGAATTGACGCCTCTCGATCCTGAATCCTTGTTGCCGACCTTTGCCTGAACTGACGCTTCTAGATCCTGATCCCCAGTTGCTGACCTCTGCCTGAACCCCGACTACGTCTTGCCTGACCCCTGGTGCCGCTACGATCTCTGCCTTCCCGTTATCGACCTATTGCCTGTCTCTGGACTTCCGTCACTCACGCTCTTGCTATTGGTTCTCCAGTCCTCCCACATATAAGCTTACATCCTTTGAGCCATTAAGTCCTGGGGGCAACCGATCCCGGGTAGGCGTATCTTGCGTCCCGGCAAGCGGGGGCTCCTACAGGTGAAGCTGGTTGTGGAGATTGGGGGTTGTGAGCTTATTAAGAGGGCTGGAGTTACCCCAAGCGTGACAGTTTGGTTATGAAGCTGTCGAGGAACGTCAGCTGCCCGGAATTAGGTGCATAAACTGCCTCTAGCGTGTATTGTTTACCATATAGCGACCCTTTAAAATAAGATATCTTCCCTGGTCAACGGCAATCTTGTCTAGTACTTTGAAAGGGGTATTCCAAGCGAATAATATTGCCACCCCCCTCGCCTTGACATCCGAGGCATTACTAGTATAGGCTTGGGAGAAGGACCTGGACGACAGCCTGGGGGCCTGGTTTCCCTTCAGCTGTGTCTCCTGTAGGAATGCAATGTTAGCTTTGAGCCTAGACAAATCTTGGTGGAGCTTGGATCTTTTCAAGGGGGTGTTTAACCCTCGGACATTCAAGGACACTATTTATTTACTTTTTTGGCCTTGTAAGCGGATCCATAAATTTAACTTACGTGCTTATTATTAACTAGAGGTTGCAAGGTGGCCTCAAGTGCTTATGTTATATATAGGGGTTGGGGTTGGAGCATCCCAATCGTACCAAGGGACAGACCCAGAAATGTGTCCTAGGGCTCTATTAAGGTGCTAATCACCACACCAAGCTGGCTACTGGGATTGGAGGAGGGGAAGGGGGGGGGACGGGAGGGAAGACTAGAAAGGATGGGGTTATATAGGATAGAGAGACTATGAAAAAGTAAACAAGATAACAGCAACAAATACAGGAATAGTTTTTGCAATGCTTAAATCTAGTGTCAGCCTCTCGTAGCACCACCCAATTGTGGGGGGCCCAAGAGGCGGAGAAAGAAAAGATTTGTAACTCACCCGGTCGGATCAATTATCCAATCCGGGACCAAACGGGGAATTCGACCCAGTGCCCGGCTCCCCCTAACGGCGAAGGAGCCAGATCACTGGGGTTTCCCAGACTTTAAAGTTAGTCACCGTGCGGACAAAACCCGTTCGGGGATAGGCGGGGGGGTCATCGACCCAAAGGTCCGAGCCCTGACGGGGATAAAGCCCAGGCCGGGCAAACAAAAGGCCCCGCTCGCCTATGGTGTGGGGACAGAGAGGCCACGCTCCAGCAGCACCAATACTGTGTGTGCGGGGGTCTCTGTACTTACCTACCCGAGTAAGTGTCCGCTCCCGGCAGCCGACTAAACAAACATGTGAATAATAACACTCTCCAAGGAACCGGAATTCGGAATTCAACCAGGTGGCACAACAAGATTGAAATAACACCAGGCAAAACAGCTAAGTTAAACATTATCAACCAGAGATAGAGCCAAACAAATGCTTATACGACCTGCTCAAATGACCAACTTAGTAGGATTCAGGGAAAGTCCCCGTTCAGATGCTTGATGAGGTAAGTTCTCTTACTTCAGGTCAAAGTTCACTGTGCATCCGCCAGCTGAGGGTCCACACCTCTTCTTGGTTGCGGAGGGTAGGGGTCTGGTGAGTACGAGAGCCAGTCCGGGACTTGCGTGGGGCGTAGCCCAAATTGAGAGAAAAAGCTGGGTAAGTCCTCATGTTTGCGTAGAACGAAGGTCTTCCCTTGCTTGAAGGCGATTAAAGCAAAGGGGTAGCCCCATCTGTATATGATGTTGTTCTGCTTGAGTGTCTCTAGTAGTTGCTTCAGCATCCTCCTCCTAGCCAGTGTGGACCTTGATAAATCAGAGTAGAACTGTAGAGAGGCCCCGTCGAAATCGAACGGGCCCTTCTTTCTTGCGGCCGTCATGATGGCTTCCTTCTCCTGAAAAAAGTGCAATCTGCAGATAACGTCCCTCGGGGGATCATTCTGTCGGGGAGGGGGTGCAATCACTCTGTACGCACGGTCGATCTCGGAGTCACCACCCACCGGCTCTCCAAGTAGTGTAGCAAAAATTCCTTGCAAAGTGGCCGTAAGGTCCTCCGCTCGCGTCGCCTCGGGGAGCCCCCAAATGCGTATGTTGTTCTGCCGCTTGCGGTTTTCTAAATCCTCCAGCTGGAAAGCTAGGGCAGCCATTGCCGATTCCTGCGCCTTCAGGCGACCAGCAAGCTGTTGTATAGCAGAGCTATCTTCCTCACACTGTTGCTCAACCTTCGCTAGTCTAGAGTCCATCTGTTTAAGATCTCCCCGCAGGAGCCCCACCTCCTCAGACAACTTTTCACTAATAGATCGGGTGATATTGGATAAATCATCTTTCGTAGGCAAAGATCGTAGGTGAGTCCAGATATCTGACAGGGTGCATTCAGAGCCGGACGACCCCGGGTCACCCCCCCGGGGCGCCCCCCCCAGTTGTGGGCGATTCTCGAGTGGACTCGGCTGACTTAGATATATAGCGCTTTAGGTTCCCTTGAGTCATTGCGGCAGAGCTTCTCATCTGGCCTCTGCTATCTTTAATTTTGCTGCCCCCCCCATTGTTACACTCCAACTTTCAGAGCCGCTGAGAGTGAGTTCTCGCCTGGGGGAGTTTTGCGGGTTTAAAAGCCCGGCTTGTAAGGCGCCCAAATCAGTGCGCTCGTCGAGAAGGGGGGTCTCACGCCTGCTGCCAGGTCTCCCCAGTTGCTGCTGCTCAGGCCAGTCGGATCGTGGGGGTATTCCTTCTCTGAGAGGGGGGAACCACAGCCGCCGGGCACCCTCCAGGCGTTTAGGGCTAAGTTTGCAGGGGGTCCCCCTTCAGCCTCTGGTTCACTCTGCTAATAATGTGTGGGGGGAGGGGGTGCAGAGTGGAGGCCCCAGGTGTTGTGGGGCCAGTGATTGATCCCTCACAAGGGAGATTCCACAGGTGCTGCAAGAACTGTGAGGCTGGGTGCAGCAAAATGGTGGTGGCTCAGCGGGGGGGGGGGGTGTCGGGGGTTTGCAAGCCAGGGGGACTGCAGATGGGGTGGGGGGCCCTCGAGTCCCAGGCCGGGCACACTGTGTTTGCCTGCAGTGCAGCTCCTACGTACACTGAGGAAGCTGCGAAGCTTACACGGAGGGTGATGACAGCAGACAGGTTGCCAGACGCTGCTGATCAGTGTGAAGGAGGAGGGAGGAGGGGGGGAGGAAGAGAGATGTGATGCCGGGGCCTGAGCTTTGATGCGTCGCTGCCTTGTTGTTCACAGGAGGAGGGGGGAGGATGATGAAGCAATCCCCGGAGCACAGGGAGAATGTAGCAGCCCGCTCCTCACCTGCTTAGTGTCTCCTCAGCACTCCTCGCCGGCTCCAACGTGTCTCAAGATGGCGGGGGCAGCTTCACTCTTCTGGCGCTGATCTCTGCCCCAGGCTGTGTCTCCCCCTCAGAGCCCCCCACCACGATGCTTGGGGGTATCTCTGCTTATCAGGTGGGTGTCTTGCTTGTCGCTGGGCACAATGTAGGCTAATTAGATGCTGTTAAAAGCTGATGATGCCGGGAGCAGATTGCCAGCACTTCTTCACTGCTCCATGGCAGGCTCCGCCCCCCAATCTCAATTTTAGTGTCATTATCAGCAGGTTCTCCCAGGAGGGATGCAAAGATGCTTTGCAAGGTGGACCTTTGGGAGTCCCTGAACGATTATTTTCCTGATTCTGATTCTCCAAATCTTCCAAGTGGAGGGTTAAAGCTGCATTCACCGATTCCTGTGATTGTAAGCTCCCTGTAAGCTGTAATTGCTTTCCGCTCATCTGCCTGCTTCTGTACCAAAGAGGTGAATCTAGTGTCCATCAGCTTCAAACCGCCCCACAGCAGGCCGACATCTTCCTAAAATTTCTCCCTAATGTAATGAGAGACTTCTGCCATGTCCTCTTTAGTCCCCGGGTTTTTCCTATTGAAAGAGGTCCCCTGCCTAACTTGGGATTCTGGTTGGGATCAGAGGGCTTAGAGAGGAAATGACTTCGGTCACTTTGAGACGTTGCGGGCCAAGCTCCTAGTGTCTTTGGCCTTATTGCCTACCCACATAATGCTCAGGTGAGGCTCAAGCTTGTCCCAGGTTTTGAATAGGTGTGCTGGCCCACAAACTGTTGCACAGTAATAGAGCCCCTAAGGGGGACTGTATCTCCCAATTTGCTGTATAAAGACCAGGTACAAGGATGGGCTATGGGTCCCAGGCACCTAGGTAAGGTCCAGGATATCCTAAATACTGTGGATGCTGCGAAGTTCCTGGGATTTCACGCATAAAACACAGAGGGCAGGGAAAAATACCATTTTGTGATTACTCACCTGTAAAATGGGTATTATAAGTATGTCTCACACCCTGCTTCGGAAATATTCATTACACTTAGGTTATGTCCAGCAGAGGGTGAACTTCTGCAGAGATGAATAGAAAAAAGAAGCCCCTCCCGGCCCATAAATACCTGGGACCTCCCACACATCTCCCAGTATAAGAATGCAGTAAGGGGACCAGGAAGAGCAAATAAAAACTTATAAGAAAAACAGTAACACCAAAGAGGATCCAAGATACAACTCAGGGTGGGGCGAAGCAGGGTGTGAGACATACTTATAATACCCATTTTACAGGTGAGTAATCACAAAATGGTATTATTCTAAGTATGTCTCACACCCTGCTTCGGAAATATTCATTACACTTGGGACATCCAATAGCAGTGTCCAAAAAGGGTGGGGATCCCAATAGGCAAAAATGCACAAATGAAAACCCCTGCCGCCTGTAGAACATTGCGGCCAAAAACAACATCCGCTAAGGCCCGCACATCAACCTTACAAAAACTTGTAAAAAGTATGAACAGAAGACCAAGTAGCAGTCATAAGGCCCGCACTCAACCAACATTCAAAAAGTGCAGGGCCCTCTCCTCGTCATCGCTAGACGAAGGACACAAGGAAGAGAGAACCACATCCTGAATGAGATGGAAAACAGAAACCATTTTAGGAAGGAAATCCAGCATAAAGCGGAACACCACCTTGTCCCGGTGTCCCTCAAAGTAAGAGGCCTGAATAGACAGGGCCGCCAACCCAGAAACACAGCGAACATTGCCACCAAAAGGCAATCTGTTGTGTAAGCATAAAAAATGCAAAATTCAAATCCCAAAAAGATGCAAGGCTTTTTGAGGAAAAAAGGCCCTAGAAGAAGACCACCAGGACAGAGGTCTGCCCTTTCAAAGCACTTAAACTGGAGCCCCGGGCCCAGATCGTGCTGACGAAAGTCCAAAAACCTAGGAAACAAAAAAAACACCCTGCAAGGCAAGGCCCTAGCCTCACACCCATCAAAATAGGACCGCCAAGTCCTGTAGAAGATGCTAGAGGAAGACCACTTCCTAGCCCAAACAAGTGTCTGAAGCACAACATCAGACAAAACTTCTTCTATGAAGATGGAGGAGGTTGCAGCAGCCACACAGCCAAAGCCAGCGTTTGCAAACTGCAGCACGAACCAAACCACCCTGGAGCCACCAGCACTGCTGACGCACCCCCAGGAGCCAGCTTGCGCACCACCTTGCCCACCATGGTGAAGGAAGGAAACAGGTACAAGAACCCCAGATCCCTCCAGCCAAGAGACATGGTGACCACTGCCGGTGTCAGAGGAACCTGAGACCAAAACCAAACGTCGGGAGCTAATGATAGCAACGTGAGGCAAAGAGAACCACCACCGGAGTCCCCCACTTGCGACAGAAGGACCGGAACACCTTGTGTAGAAAGAACATCCCCCTCAGCGAGAGGAGTCCGCCTCCGTGATATCCACTCCCGGAAAGAATGCCACTGAGATGCATGGAACATCGCTTTCCGCCCATGCAAGAATCAGCGAAACTCCCCTGAGGGCACTCCTGCCGCGAGTCCCTCCTTGGTGATCGACGTAAGCAACCGCAGTTCAATCGTCGAACTGAACCTGAACCAGCAAGACCTGTAAGTGATGCATCCAGCATGACAAAATCAACCGACTAGCTCTGAACTCCAAAAACAGAGAAGGCAGCGTGAGCCTCCTGAGGACCCCCCAGCCCCTGGAACTGAAAGTCCGTCCGGAAACCTCCCCAGCCCGACAGGCTGGCATTCGTGGCAACCATCTCCCAACAAGGGGCCAAAAAGGATCTGCCCCTCATCCGATTGCTAAGCTCCAGCCACCACTGAAAGGATTGCCGAACCCTGGGAGACAGCAGAAAAGACCGATCCAAGCACCGGGAACAGTCGTCCCAAGACCGCAATAGATGGAGTCAGAGCGACCTCATGAGGAACTGAGCAAAGGGGACTGCCTAAAAGAAAAACCACCATCAATCCCACCAGTTTCATCCCTAGCCAGAAAGAGAGGCGAGGTTTGTCCAGGAGAACAAATATCAGATCCTGAACCCTCTGCACCTTAGGGTGAGGAAGGAACACTCCGGCCTGACTGGAATCCAGATTCCTGCCCGGAAATGAGATCTCCCTTGAAGGGGAGAGAGAGAGAACTTGGGGTGGGTGATCACCCATCCGAGCCGGTCCAGATACGGCACAATGTAAACGCCCTGGGCTCTGAGAAGGGCCATAATGCCTGCCAGCCCCTTGGTGAACACCCTTGGCACCGAGGCCAACCCGAAAGGGAGGGCCACAAACTGAAAATGCCGAACTCCCACCCCAAACCTGAGAAATATCTGGCGAGCGGGATAGATGGTACATAAAGGTAAACAACCTTGATGCCTATAAATGTCACGAGATCCCCCTAATGAAGGGAATTGAGGACTGAGCGCAGGGTCTCCATGCGGAACATCTGGGATTTGAAGAACCAGTAGAAAGGCCTCAAAAACCAGAATGGTTCTGATGGATCCATCCCGTTAGGGAACCATAAAGAGGTTGGAACAATAGCCCCGGCCTTTCCCTGAGAAAGGCACCGGGCATATGACCTCCATGTCCAGAACATTTAATCCTGCCAACAGGAGCACCTGCACAGCCCAGGGGTCCGATGGAACCCGAGAACAGAGGAATCTGGAGAAGGCCGGTACTCGAACACCAACTCGTACCCAGAAGAGACCACGTCCACAATCCACTTGTCTGTGACCTCCCAGGCCCAGACCTGGAAAAAACATGCCGCAGCCGACCCCCCACCCGCCAAGGTGAGGGCACCCCCTCATAGCTGAACTGTCTCGGCAGCGGGCTTGGAATCTAAGACAGGTCTTGGACGGGCCCAACCTCCACCTCTGCTCGAGGAATCACCACTGAAGATAGAGAAGGCAGCACCTCTGCCTGCTCTGGCACCGCGAAAGGAAGGATTAGAGAAGCCTGCCGCCCAAAAGGAGCAACGCCGCTTCTAGCGTGGCGGAAGCCTGCCTCCTTACGCAACTGAATCCAATTTGACTCCAAACAGCCGCATACCCCGAAGGGTAGCCCTGCAAGAGACTTCTCGCAATGCTAGCCGCCACCTGCACAAACAGAGCGTCGTATAGCCACAAGCAACGCTGAGGTTCCGCCATACAGACATATAAGGGTCGATTCAAAGAAACATGTAAAAGCTTTGATTTTGTTGCCGATCATGGTATTTTTTCCGAACGCTCGAGCACTAGTATGAACTTGCGATTGATTCTATAACCTAATGAGTTTCCTATTGTAAAATGCCCGTCCGTTCGTATGCTATCTTCCGACCTTGGCCCAGTAATTTTCAGTCGTAAATTTTAGGTTGAGTGATCTGTTGTTGAGACGGCAGCATGTTTTTTTTCCCTTCTTCCATCGTCCACCTCTTCGTATTTCTTGCGTTTCCCGATGTTTTTTCCTGCTTTTTAACCTCTAATACTCGTTCGCTCGTAAATGTAGAAGATCTTGCGCATGCGCAATACAAGCTACACTCAACTAACCAAATGTGGCCCATATCGTACACTACCAAGCTCCCCCAAACTACTTAGCGCCAGTCTAAACGCTTTCCCTTAGGAGCCCTAAAACTTACCTAAACACATTTGCGCTTTACTTCTTTTTCTTTTTCCCGACCCTAAAACTTACCCAAACCACTTCCCGGTTAATTTATTTTTCTTTTTCCCGACCCTAAAACGTACCCAAACCACTTCCCGGTTAATTTCTTCTTCTTTTATCCGACCCTAAAACTTACCCAAACCACTTCCCGGTAACTTTCTTCTTCTTTTTCATGAGCCTAAAACTTACCCAAACCCCTTTGTGGTTGTCTTCTTCATCGTTGTGTTGTTTGTATATTTTTTAAAAACACTTCCTGTCCATGTTTATTTATGTGTGTCTACATGCATTATCTTTTGTGTTGACTTTTTGTTAGTTGTGCACCAAAAATGACACAGTTTTGAATTTAAAACAATTTTTATGTTTTTTTTTAATTTGGTTTTAAAACATTTTTTTTATTAAAAGGTAAAAACTTTAAAAACTTTGTTAAAACTATATACAAAATTGAGCCAGGACCAAGGGCATTAATCCTCGTCTTCTTCAGTTGGCCCCAACGTCGCCTGGATGGCCTTCAGTTCGGCCACCAACTCCTGGATTCTTTTTTTTTTTATCTTCCACAGTTTGCGGTATGGGCCCTGTAACCAATAAAAAATAAAGAAAATATTAGTAGCAGACCGGTTTGTAGGCTTTTTGTTTTACTTGTTTGGTGACTCAAATCCCTGTGAAAAAATCACATGTCATTCTTCAAAGTAATGAAGCTAATGAATTTCGCACAGGTAAGTATTCTAAGTCCTTAACCCTTTCGCTGCCAGCCTACCTGCAGCATTTGCCACTCCCTGTTGCCAGACTGAGTTTCACTGTTTCGCGCTACACATGTTCAACTGTCATTTTTGAAAGGATTTCCAGGGATTTCCCAGGAAAATTATATATTGTTTTTTTCAACAGAGTCTGGGCTTTAACATGAAATGTCTTGTTTGTATTTTTTAGGTGTATTCTCAACATTTTTGGGTGAAATGTGTGAAAAAAATTAAAAAAAATATATTTTTTTACAATTTGTAGAGTTTTTTTGTAATAAAAAATGTAAGTTTGTCAATAAAATCTTATTGCGTGAGAAACCCCAATTTCTCCCGGTTACAGCGATACCACATATGTATAGGTAGACACCCTTTCCTGCCCAGAAGCCTTTTATAGCTGCTGGATGACAAATGGTTAATTAAAAAAAAAAAATGACATAGGGTCCCCCTTCCCGGGGAGGGGGACCCCATTTTTTTTTGGATTTTTAAGGGTTAAAAACCCTTAAAAATCCAAAAAAAAAAATGACGTGGGGTCCCCCTTACCCAAAGTAACCAGCCCGGGACCAGCTATGGGGGCTTGTAGGCACAGAGTGGGGGGCCAGCTTTGGTGGCCCCCCCACCCTGCAGCCTACGAGCCCACATAGCCTATGTGGGCCCGGGCTCTTCTGCCCCCCCCTGGCCTTTGGGGAGGCAGGTAATGGGGGTGCGGGGGTTAATGGCAAGCCACCCGCTAGGGCAGGTGACTTGCCACCCCCCCAGCCTTGTGAACTGGTATAAGGGGTCTCATGGACCCCTTACCAGCTCACAAAGGGTTAACTGTTAAAAAAACCACCACACAATAATAAAAAGTATTTTATTAAAAAAAAAAAAAATTTTTTTAACTGTACTTACCTTCGATTGCAAGCTCTTGTCCCTCGCCGCTCAGCTGACAGATGCCTGTGATCGGCATCCAGAGAAGGAGAAGGCAGGAGATCAGAGGATCTCCTGTCACCTCCTTCCAGGGCACCGATCACCGGCATCTGAGAAGCTGAGAAAGCTGAAGCCGGTGATCGGGACCGGGATGACGTCATAAGCCCCGCCCCCAAGGGGGCGGGGCTTAGAGGCAAGATGGCGGCCACCATCGTGAAGAAGAGAGGAGAGAGCCTCCCAGGCTCTCTCCTGAAGATCGGTAAGTCCTGGGGGGGGATCGGAGGCCCCCCAGGTGAAGAGGAGGGACAGCGGGAGCCAGCGCACACACAGGTAAGTGAATGTCATTTTTATTTTTTATTTTTTTTTACAGTTAGCAGCTGCTGCTGCAGAAGCGGGGGGGGCGGCCTATTCCGGGGGCTCTCCTGGAGCCATCCGACCCCCCACGGGGGATCGGATGGCACCAAATTAAAGAGGAGACCCGGCCGGATCCAACAAGGGGTCAGGTGAGTATTTTTGATTTTTATTTTTTAAACTAGAAGCGAGGAAAGTCAAGCACGTAACACCTACGGGCTTGGCACTTAAGGCCCAGCCAAGCCAGCACGTAGGTGTTACGTGCTTGGCAACAAAAGGGTTAAACCGGACCTTCAACATGATGTAATGAAAAGCACAAACTCTTTACAAATGATTAGCCACCATATCCAAGGAACTTTTGGGTCATTTTTAGTCAATTATTTATCATTCTTTACACCACTGTGCTGCTACTCTGTCCCAGAATGTTGGATTCGTGTGCCGCCATCTTGACTCAGAAGGCTATCACTTACTGAGGAGAGGAGAGTGGGATAAGTTACAGGGGAGCAGGTTACAGTTGTGCTTTGCTAATACAGAGCATAGCTGGGTTCAGGGAAAGGTCAGCATTCCCACAATGCAGGCTACCACATTACTTAGGCAAATCGGGATGCCATGCTGCCTGTAAAGATGGCGTCTTCCCTAAGCCGCCATCTTGGATGTTTAAAGGCTCATAACATGCAGTAGATGCAGGTAGGCTGATTTATAATGTTCTCAATCTGGATGTACAGTGTGTGGGATACTTATTAGCTAGGCTCTTAATCCGAGTTACGGTCCGCTTTAAGCTAACGAAGTGCCCACAGGAAAGTGTTAACTACACATTGGCTCCGCCTTTATTTATCTGTGTGGTATTGGCAAATAACACATAAGTCACAATAATGGCATGCCTACTTACTTGGCTGGTTGGGGCCAACAGGATGCCCTTGGTCCTGGCTCTGGTGTGAAGAAGTCCCTGGAGAAACAGGGGAAATAGGGTCATTTTTATGGTCTGAATCACTATTCCCCAAATATCTGGCTCCCAGTCTGGCTGACATCACTCACCTTCGCCAAGATCATCCTCAAGCATCTCTGCTGCCTCCTCTTCCACTACCTCACCCGCTCCCGAAGCATCTAGAAATACAGAATAAAGGACTAATTATTTTCTGACCTTGCATGTATATATTTGTGCATATACATGAAGAGTGACCAGAGGCCAGAGGCTTCACCATGCCTGGCCGGGTATGACTCCGTGCCAACGCGGTTCCGCCCCTCCTCTGTTGTAAGGTCCAGGGGTTGGTCTGATGAACCAACAGAGGAGGGGTAGGTCTGTCACCTGGGAGACCCACCACCTTCACTACCAGCTGCAGATTCATGCAGCACTGGTCGGCCTGTGCGCCTCCGGGTGCGGCGAATGCGGAAATCCATTTCCAACACTAAACAAGAAAAGTCACTATAAATAAAGGCCCAACTTAATCATTTTTAACATAAACCATGCAATCGTTATGTACTTATTTGAGAAATGGATCCCGCAAAACCTCCGCACCCGGGCCATGTGCAGCCGTTTCAGGTCCGACCAATGCTGCATTATCTGCGTGTGTGTGAAGGTGGTACTGGTCACACGGAGGATTTCCGCGATGATCTCCCGGGCGATGTCTCTTCTTTCACAATTATTTGGCACGAAGTCATACCGGCGCTGAAGCATGATCTGAAAAACAATGTACACAGAGCATTTACTTTTACACACCTAGGCATATGTGTTACATCAGAAGGTTATAATTTAATGGCATTAACACACACATTTTGATTAAAAGTCATTTTTGTGTTGTGCCTTAAGAGTTTTTGTGCACGTGTGTGGCGTGCCGTTGGTTTTTTATGTATTTCTAAAACATTAAGATCATCCAAACTTGTTCCAATCGCATCCTTTACATGTAGTACATCAGTCAGTATTAGCTTAAAAGGCAGAGCAACGCACTTACCAGCATGAGGATCTCTTCTTGTTGACGGGTGAAGATAGTGGGCGCCATCTTTATGCTTCTTCAAGGCAGCAGATAAATGAAACCCCAGCGGTTTCCTGGTTCCGCCCTGCACCCAAAGCTCATTCTCTCTGCAATTTTCGCGAAAATGGCTCCCAAAAAACAATCAGCCAAACGGCAAAAGGCAAGCCAGCCTGCTGTGGGACCCACAACCAGGTCCAAACAAGGACCAAAGAAGTCCCTCGGCCAAGGGACACTGGACCCGCCACCTCCAAAAAAAGGGCCACAAAGGCACGTGCCCCTGCGGCCCCAAAAACAGGTAAAAGGACCAGAAGCCCTGCACGGTCCAGCACCAGGGCCCAAAGCCCATCCCGGCACAGAAGCCCTGCACGCTCCAGCACCAGGGCCCGAAGCCCATCCCGGCCCAGAAGCCCTTACAGGCCCCAAAGCCATTCAAGGGCCAGAAGCAGGCCCCGAAGCCATTCAAGGGCCAGAAGCAGGCCCCGAAGCCATTCAAGGGCCAGAAGCAGGCCCCAAAGCCATTCAAGGGCCAGAAGCAGGCCCTGAAGCCATTCAAGGGCCAGAAGCAGGCCCCGAAGCCCTGGCCGGTCCAGCACCAGGGACAGAAGACGTTCCCGGACCCGCACCAGGGCCAGAAGCCCTTCCTAGGACAGAAGCCCACGACCAGGCCCAAGCAGGGCACCTAGCCCCCCAAGAGGGACAAGAAAGGCCATCTTCCAACCGGATTTGGTTGCATCATCTACACCTGGAAGTTCTGTGGCCAGCCACGCAAGAACACCCAGCCCCTTGCCCAGTCCAGCCCAGTCATTAGTAAGCCAGCAATCAATGCATTCCCCAACCCAGCCCGAGTCCATAATGTCACCACATGTGTCTGCACACATGGAGGAGCCCCAAACACAAACAGCTGGCCGCACATTGCGTCGCGGACAGTTGTGTGGGCGTTTCTCCCATAGCCAAAATATGGCATTGGCTAGTGGCCTAACATTAGTCTATGATGAGCTATATGGGAGCAAATCCAAATTCACAACCAAGCAGCGAAAAATGGAAATGTTGGAGGAACTCAAACGCCAAGTAAATGCAGCAGGGGAAGAGAAGAAAGATGTGGGCCAAATCCAAAGGAAAATCTCGGATCTGAAATATGCTGTACGCCAAAAAGAAATCAAAAGGCATAATTATAGGTAAATAAATGATCTATTAAAATGTCAGTGTTAGGATGTATGCTAATTTTTAAATTTGAATCTCAACCTTTTCTTTTACAGCATGAAAACTGGAGGGGGGTATCCCACAAAATTGGAGTTCACACCTGCTGAGGAAATGGTGCTGGGCCTTCTCCATCCATTCGCGGTCGGTGGCCATGCAGCCCTAAGGGACACAGACTCACCGGCCCGTACAGAAGGTGAGTAACCTTCATATGCATGTTTCCCTTGTGGCTAGGTTAATTAACTTGATAAAGGTCAAAGTTGACGCTATGCCCCTCTGCTGTGACTTGTTTTGGCTAGCGCTAATGTGCATGGTTGTGTCATATTTGTGTACATTTTGGCCAAACAGATTTTGACAGATACATTAGTTTAATTCTTAATGACCAAAAATTATGCTTGGAAGAACGATTTAAATTAAGCCAAGTCAGAAATGTAGACTCAAACACAGAACACACATCAATAGGGATGTGTGGGACATTGGGTGTGTGAGTTGTGTTTGACACCAAAGATAGAAATAAGAGGCCAAAACAGATATGAACTAAAGAATGTTAGTGCAACTCGATTTGTGGCCAATGCTAGTTGGATGCTGACTGTGTCCACTTCGTAACTTGGAAATGAGGTCACTTAGCAGTTAAACCAATCCATTGCACAGATCTCCAACTGAGGGTAATGCAATAATTTAGCACGTTGCTGTAGAGTTAATTAATATTAACAAATGTATTTGTTTTACTTTGCTAAAGAAAACATTGCTTACGTGTGTTGAACTTGTTTCCCTTGTCTCTTCTTTAGGCCAGCATCAGACCACAGCAAGTGTGGACTACCCCCCCAGTTTGAATATGCCTTTGAGTTATGTACAGCATCGGAGTCCAGATCCGAGTTTTCTTGTAAGTTTATTGTGTTTATTAAGTGAAACAAAGTGAAGAAGCATGTTTTAAAATGTTTTGTATTAAATTAAGAACCCAAACTTATTTGTTGTTATTTTTCTGTCCCTATAGACCCACACACTCATGGAAGAGATCCAGGACATGGAGGAAGATGGAACCATGCTGGGCCCATCCGAAGACCTCCCCCTGGCTCAGAATCTGCAAATGTCCCAAAATGTATCTCTGTCAATTCCGCAGCAGCAGAGTGAACCCGCATCCATTGAGCAGGCATATGGGGCACAGCATGCTGAGACTGAGGCTACAGTCCCCAGGCTTCCCTCTGCTATTGAGGAATTGCAAAGTATGCCTGTTGCTGTTGAGGGCCCCAGACCACGAGGCAGGGCCCACCCAAGAGCCAGGGTAATTGTGCGGCGCACTCCCTTGCGCCGCACAATTTCCCTGGGGAGGCAGAATGCCATGGTTGATTTATGGCACCAGGAGAGGAGAGCATTTGAGGAACGACATCAACATCTGCATGAGGAAAGGCATGCCCGGATGGACACCCTCAATGCTACCTTACAGGCCATGCTGAGTGAGCTTAGGACCCACAACAGCAACATGGTCAATGCAACTAATGCAAGCCAGGCATCCATGGGTGAATTGCTCAATATGCAGAGAAACATTTGGGAGCAGTTGCAGATTACCAATGCAACCCTCGCCCAGGGTAGGTCCCAGCCACATGGCCCTCCACCCTGGTTTTATGGGCATCCACCTTATTGAGTCAACCTCTCCTTGATTGTGTGACACATCTTTTCTATTGGCCCCCACTGTATTTACTTGTCGTTTGAGTTTTTACAACATCCTATTTGGGTTTGAGCTGCAGGTTGTGTTAAGGTTTTGCTCACATATAGCTCATTATATTTGGGAGTTAGGCCAGTAGCCAATGCCATATTGGAATGGTGAGTGTAGGTGTCCTTTAACATGGGCCACTTATGCCTTTAGATTTATTTAGGGTTTTTGGACTCCTCCGGTTTGCAGACATGTTTGGGTGACATTATGGGCAGGCCAAATTAGCCATGGCCACAGGCACTATTAATGACTGGACTGGGATGGGCATGGGACTGGCTGTCCTTGTTTGGGTGTGCCATAGAGTTCCAGGTGTAGATGTTTTTTTTTTTTTGGATGGATAAAAACCCTGTCTGGAATTGTGAAGAAGCACAATTGAATGCTAAATGTATAATTTGAGGTTAAACATTTTTTTATGTTTTTTGGGGTCAGACGAAAAGTAAATTTTTCTAACATTCAAAAAACTTGTTTGGTTTGATTAAAAATAACATTGGACCTCACCTTTGACTAAAACAAACACATTATACTTTAACATGGTTTCCAAGGTGAATTAAAAGCAAAGGAAACATTAGGAACCACAGTAGAACTAATTGCAGGCATACAAATGATCATTTAATGGCACACAATTGACAACAAAGGCAACAAAATAACAAAAATGACAAACAACAAATAATGTCAATTATGAAAAATGCTGCACAATCAAATTGGCACGCACAGATTGTCCAGATTCACTGGTTGAGCCAACATAATTCTCTGCTTCATCTTCAGTGGGTGTAGAGGGCATAACATCAACATATTGGGGGACACGTTCTTGGAGGGCAAAATTATGCAGAACTGCACACGCCATTATAATGTCAATAACCTTCTTAGGGTCATATTGAAGGGCGCCCCCGGTATGGCCCACCTAAAACTGGTCTTCAAAAGGCCAAAGGCCCTCTCGACCACAGCCCTGGTTTTGCGGTGCGCACGGTTGTAGTCTTCTTGAGAGGCATCCTGGGGCCGCAACACAGGCGTCATGAGCCAAGGTAGAAGAGGGTAACCTGAGTCCCCTTAAGAAGAGAAAGAGAAAAGACAATTAAACAATGAAAGTCAGAAAACAAAACCAATTTACTTTAAACAAAAAATAAATAAATAAAACAGGGCACATTATCCAAATAATTAGGGGAAGAGATGTGGTGAAAAGATCCATAATATGCTTAAAGTCAACAAAGACTGGTAACACATCTGCTAGGTCAAGGGTGCAATTAAATATGGGTATATTTAAGGGATCAGAAATGTGTCAATTATGATGCTGCTGAGGGGACACACACAAATAACAATGAAAATGCACTGTATGCATCAAAACACGAGTATGTCAGTTACAGACTAATATTACAAATGGACAATAAACTGGGTTAAACTTTGGCACAATCTGCTAGAGCAGAGATTTGGAAACATGGGAGTTACACACATCGACCAAAAAGATACAAGGACAAAGTCAGGAAACCGCTTGTTTGTTTGGCCAAGAATAATTAAAGATGTTGCAACAGTTGCAAAATGTGGGGTCGGATATAAAGAAAACGTTCTAGAGTAAAACCATATATTATTAAACAAGTCAAGGAAAAGAGCAACTGCCAAAAATGAAACACACTTACCAAGCAGCCATGCACCAGAAAAATCACCAGCCTCAAATCGCCGATACAAACCAGATCGCCTAAGAATATAGGAATCGTGAGAAGAGCCAGGGTAGCCGGCAAGGACACTCAAAAAACGCATGTCAGGCCCAACCACTGCCTGGACATTAAGGGAGTGTCCCATTTTCCGATTCCTAAAGAAAAAAAATTAAAAAAAGGGTGAACAGATAAGGGCACAACACATTTGCCAGAAAAAACAGGGCTGCACACAAATGACAGATCAAAATTGTACGGTCAAATACACACCAAAAAAAAAAACCATGAAAGTAAAATAGGTTCCATTACACGTTGGGCACAATCCAAAAAAGGCACACAAACCAAAAAAAAGGATACATTCAACTAAGGGATCAGTAATCAGCATGTAAAGTAAACACAGGGATCATTAAGCTCATTCCTAAATTAAAAACACAGGCCAAACAACCAACAAAAATAAAGAGGAATGAAACACTATTGTCATCAGTAATAGGAGGCAAACTTGAACCGAGGATAAAAACTATAAGGGGATCAATCCACATAGGGATTAGTATGAGAAGGGAAGATTGGACAGAGGGATCTGTAAGCTAATGGACTAAAAAACATATGGATGAATAATCAGAGGGAATATTACACATTGGGATCAATAATAGGATGGTTTATGCTAAACAACTCTTAAACTAAAAAATTCCAACAAATATTTACCTGTATATGTACTCGTCGGCTGCACGAGGAACGAGGGCCACATGTGTACGATCAATTGCACCAATTACATTGGGCATGTCGGCGATATTAAAAAAAACAAGCTTAATGGCGTTTCGGGCTACCATATCATCAGGGAAATAAAGTTTTATGGCAGCCATGCCTTCCAAAAATTTGGATAGTGCGCGGCTCAGCGTAGGCTGGGAAAACCCCACAGAGAGGGCACCCAGCCTCTGGAACGAGCCGTTCGCCAAAAATTGCAGGCAGCCAAGCATCTTGGTCATACCTGAAATTGCTTGCCCCTTCCTTGTGGTGCGGGCTAACCATGGCCGCAGCTCACTATACAATTTATGGAGGGAAGCGCGATTAAGCCTGGTCAGCTCGAACAGCTCAATGTCATTCATGCCATCGATGTTCATGCGACGACGCAGGGGCAATCTGCCCTCAGACATCCGGATCAAATCGATGCCAAAAAGCATTAGACCTTGATGTTCCTCGAACTCACTCCTCTCCATTCTACTCCCGAGGCCAAAAAGCTGCCGGATAAGATTTCGGAAATCAACCATTAAATTTGCTTAGAAACACTTGGCAATCAGCTCTCTGAATTGATCGCAAGCCCATGTCATTAACGGAAAAATTAGGAACGATCGCAAAAAATAAGATTTGGACGGGAAATGTACAATAACTAACGCAAAAAATACAATTGACGGCCGGAAATCGAAAGAATATATACGCATATGCCCGAACGTTCGTGCGAATACGAAATAGTCATTTTTTTCCTTTTTTTTGGCCAACACCCACCCAAACTTCCGATTCCCGATCCGAAATCAATTAACATTTGGATTTAGAATCGACCCAATAGTGTCATCCAGGCAGACAAAACAATGGCCATGAACGATACACACCGCATAAACGCTGCCAAATCAGCACTGGCTGGGTCCAGCTGGGACCCCTCAACAGGCCCCAAACCACAGACCTGATAACCACAACCGTGCGTACAGAAATACAAACAGGCCGCAAGGCAGAACCCACGCCAGCAAAGGCATGTCAAGCCATCTGATCAAAACGACGGTCCTCACGATCCTTAATCGTAGTGGCATCAGGAGAGTGCACCACAGATGTGTTGGACAATCCCAGTACAGGACGCATCGACCTCGGGAGGAGACGACCAGCGCTTCACCGCATCCACCGGACAGTGATACCTCCTATCCCGTTCCTGAGGAAAACCGGGAAGCCGACTAGATCCCTCCCGATCCTTAATAATCACATATTAGAAATGAAACTGAGTTGGGCACTCCTTACGAGGATTATAGGTCTCAAGTAAAACATTTTTTCCTTCTGCGGAGGGGACTCCGCCGGAGGAGGAATAGCCAGCACCAGGATCTTGGGGATAACCACAGCATCCCCAAGCCCCTGCCCGGCATCAGCATCCCAAACTGCTGATCCTCAGAGCCATCGGATTCGGTAAACAGTTCCTTCCGCAAGCTGAAAATAAACAGACCAGTCAAGGGAATCATAAACATCAAGAACCGGCACTGCCGGTGACAGATGTCTTCTCTTAGCCGGGGCCACCCTGGCCACAGAGCTAGAAAACAATTTATCAATGTTGGCCAATCCAGCACATACATCAGATTGCGACTCCCCGCTAATGACCATGTCACATGGGGTACGGATAATTTAAGGTGCAGTAGGTGATGAGGCCGGCGGCACTGACCCAGACGTCCAGGCCCCCGACTGCCGTGTTATGGCCTGCTGAAACATAGTATGCACCAGCACAGTATCCCCAACAAGGGATACCCCCCAACCCACACACCGCCGGGACCGCCCCTAAGGGAGCCAGAGCCCAGATCCAGAGGAGCCTCCAAATGGTGATTTGTATGGTAGTCGCAATGACCAGCGGGAATTACGCTAGAAGCAACCCGGGATGCCCCTTAAGTCCGTTAGTGGGAGGATTTGCAAGCCCAAGGGACCCCAGGACACATAGGCCCCCCGCCCCCGTAAAAAATAAGGTAGCAAGACAAGCACTCTTATATGCCACTCTCTGTTTACTTTTTGCATGTATAACACACGTATATATATATATATATATATATCATAGAATGTATAAAACTAAAAGCAATGCATCAAGGACCAACATGGCATGCTTACTATTAGATAATGACACAAGACCCAGAAAAGGTAAGATGGGACAATACGATCCCTAAGTGTACCAGGCCCAGGATGAGGCCTCAAGCATGAAAGAACAAACAAAACAAAAACCCCGCAGGGCACTCACCGCCAGCCAAAACATGTGCAAGTGCTGCATCCCGATCCTCAGTCTGACGGCAAGGACGAAGAAGAAGGGCCGGTGCGGATCGCGCACCGCGCCTGGCCCCGCCCCCGCCGTCTCCCCGCCAATGACAATACACTGCCGGGGCTCAAACCGGGCACCGCCGAGAGAGCCAGATAGAGAGAAGCGGGCTGCCGCCAGCGCGTCGAGCGCCCGTCCCCTCCCCAATAACATTGACCGGGCGCCGCCGAGGGCGCCAGAGAGAGAGTAGGGCAGGCCACCGCCAGAGAGAGAGTAGGGCAGGCCACCGCCAGCGCGCCGAGCGCCCGGCTCCGCCCCCTCCCCAACAAGATTAACCAGTGCCGCCGAGGGCGCCAGAGAGAGAGAGAGGAGCGGGCCGCCGCCAGCGTGTCGAGCGCCCAGCCCCGCCCCCTCCCCAATAAGATTAACCGGGCGCCGCCGAGGGTGCCAGAGAGAGAGAGAGTGGGGCGGGCCACCGCCAGCGCGCCGAGCGCCCGGCCCCGCCCCCTCTCCACACAGCAAGGAGAGGGAGAAGCTCCCCTCAGCCTCCACATAGCGACGCCATGACAGTGCGGCCGGCTCTACTACTGCCGCTGCATGAACAAAGACCGTTAAAAATATATTAAAAATACAGTAAAAGCACACACACACGCACACTCATACACAAAATGAATGAGGGATTACTACCCGATGCTGCATATCAACAGACCCAGAGAAAATCACAGCCCCCCCCTCCCATAGGGAATAAAGGGACAAAGTAAAGGGAGGGAGGGATCCCCAACTACAGCAGTAGAAAATGGGGGAACGGACAGGGCATCCCAAACCAGGGTCACCAACCCGGTTAACCGCCTACCCTTTAGTATAGGGTCTCACGGTGGAGCATTAGCTCCTAAGCACCCAGGGTGCCATCTACCCTCGCCCGGGCCAGCAGCCTAGGCTGGGAGGCAGGGTAAATCAAAAAGGGATCCAGGCGGAAATAGATAAAATAGAGGGCCGGGAGTCATCCCGGCTCCCTGAAATCCCCCTGTGCAAGGAGGAGACGCTCGCCATCTGCAGAGATGATTACTGGGAGATGTGTGGGAGGTCCCAGGTATTTATGGGCCAGGAGGGGCTTTCTTTTTTCTATTCATCTCTGCAGAAGTTCGCCCTCTGCTGGACATAACCCAAGTGTAATGAATATTTCCGAAGCAGGGTGTGAGACATACTTAGAATAGAGGGGTATGTTTTCTGCTTTATGTGTCACTGGCTAGGGGTCCGGCCAGGGAGCTGCAGCACTGTGGATCCCAGATGGCCTGCTGGAACACCTCGGCACGCAGTCCCTACAGCAAAAATGTAAATCCTGATAGTGTCTCCCCGCTAAGGTGGCAGGGGGCCCCTGCCAGGCACTTCTGCAGCCCAGCTTGTCACCTCTCCGCTCCCAAGCCAGGTTCAGGGCAGTGCTACCCACATTCCTCTTAGACTAGGCAGGTTCCTGGAGTGATAGCTATAAATGTAATACTAATATATGCTGATGTAGCTGGGAGTAGGCATGATCACCAGATCATGGCAACCTCTGTCCCCTTAACTCCTGTTTTAAATGGCCTAGAAAGTCCCTAACTTACCTAGACACCAAGACTAGGACCAATCTTTAGACTAAACCTTTTGCCTCTCTTGAAGACCTTTGAAGATTTTGCTAAATGATCTAAGGGCAAACTTTCATGGTGTGGGAGTTGCAATGCTCTGAAAATGAACTTGCTGCCCTGTTTATTATATTCAATACAGACCCTCCCTACCCCCCCCCCCCCCCCCCCGTCCTTCCTGCAGATTAGACTATTTGGTAGATTTGCCTGGCACGGAACAAAACCAAAGACTGATCAGAAGATATACTTGTGTCAGTGTGAGGGAAAAGATCTCCCAGAACCAATGCTATACTATGCTGCATTCCACATTAATAAAGATTATAGACTAGTGTCTACCCCAACAACAAATTGTAAGACTGGGTGAGATTGGAAAAGGGCTTTGTGAAGTTTCTCTTCTGTCCCCTGGCTAGCCAAAAGAGACAACACATCATGAAAGCATCCAACAATCCTAGCTCCTGTCTGCAACATTTCCAACACAGAGATGTCCCCACTGCCCTCCCCCCTGTACCGTGCAACCTTTTATCCCCCCCCAGGGCTTTCCAACTGTATGGCAAAGACCTGGCTCAAGGCTGAAGTCTCAAGAATACACTTCCAAGGTACACTTATCAAGGTAACTGTGCATCCGCAATTGCTCAGACTGGCAATGACTACAGATCGCACATTTTTTGTCTTCCATAAATCACACTACACAGGCAACAAACACCTTTTGAAAAAATGTGCTTGAAACAAGGACTATCAACAATATACAAGACCCTCAACTCCCCTCAAGAGACAGATGCACCGCCCTTTATAATGAAAGGGACCTGAATATCTCGTTTACACCAAATCAGCGGGACAGGGTCATGCAGTAGTCACATAAAACCTCTATATGTAGCAGGTATCAGGAATGTAACTCACAAAAACAACTAATGGTCCCTAAAAGCCTATCCAGATCTTGGCAGACCACTGAAAACCTATGAAATAGTGAAATCCCCTCATCCCCCACATTGTAGGTGCAAACATTTAATGAAATCATGAGATTTGAGGAACTTTTTCATTACATGATCGACCTGAAGCCTTTTGGAGGACTTGGTTCCACTGGCTGGAGTTTACTGAAACTTAGGAGTAAAAAGCTCTTTTGGTGATAAATAGGCATGCCCCTTCACCCTTTTTACTCTGCCTCCCCATCTTCATCTTCTCCTCTGCACATTGACCTAAGACTCTGTGGCACCAAGAGCAACACCAGGAAATCAGTGATGTGTGTCTGTGAGTAGCTGTCTTTGCTCGTTGGTGGATTTGCCCTTTTTTAGTAAAATTGCTCTTATTGTTGCACTGTACAAGGAGAACAGGATAAAGCAGTTAAATTAGACTCTGGAATCTACTTCTTACGTGGACCTGTTAAAGATGGGCTAAGATATTCCTGCGGCATAGGGATCGGCTTAGGGGGTCATTTTATGAGTACGCCAACAAACCGGGTAAGATGTTGGCGAGATCACTACACCCTAGGAACCCCGCCACGTACATCCCCTGTATAAAAACACGAGGGGACAATGAGACCTCTAACCCAACCGATATAGCGAAGTCCTTTAGGGACTACTACAGTACTCTCTATAATCTACCGAGGCCCACGTCAACCGCAGCACACCTGTCCCCCTCGGAGGTGGTTCGGGCTTATATAGACAGGACACCCCTCCCCAAAATCCCACAGGAGGTCGTGCAGTCCCTTGAGGCTCCTTTTGGAACACAGGAGGTGGAGGAGGCAATACGATGCTCCCCGTTGGGTAAGAGCCCAGGACCCGATGGTTATGGTTCTATAAGGTGCTAGGACCCCTGCTGGTCCCCTTTTTGACCAAAGTTTTCAACTCAGTGGGGCAGGACTCCCCCTTCCCAAGACAGTCATTGGCAGCCACGATTGCGGTTATCCCTAAGCCAGGTAAAGACCCCCTCATATGTAGCACTTATCGCCCGATCTCCCTAATTAACGTAGACATAAAGTTATTTGCAAAAATAATAGCCTTGCGCCTCGGGCCAATTGTTCCTGATCTTGTTCATCTGGACCAGGTGGGATTCGTCCCGGGTAGAGAGGCACGGGACAACACAAACAAATTGTTCACACTAATATCTTACGTGCAATCTCAAGGGATCCCAGCTTGCCTTCTCTCTTGTGACGCTGAGAAGGCGTTTGATAGGGTGAGCTGGGACTTTATGCATGCCTCTCTACAACAAATTGGCCTGGGACCGTCCCTCCTTGGCAAAATACTGGCCCTTTACGGAAATCCCTCAGCCTCAGTAAGAACCAACGGTGTGCTGTCATCCCCTTTCCCCATAAGCAATGGGACACGTCAGGGATGCCCACTGTCTCCTCTTCTGTATATCCTATGCATGGAGCATCTGGCCATCGCCATACGAGACAATCCGGACATAAAGGGGATAGAGATAGACAATAAGCAATACAAGCTGTCTTTATATGCCGATGATCTACTGCTCCATCTAACTTCCCCTACCATCTCTTTCCTGTCAGTACTAAAGGAATTCGAACAATTTGGGTTGGTGAGCAACTTTAAAGTAAATTACACGAAATAGGAAGCCCTTAATCTAACCCTACCGCTCGGAGAGGTAGACAGACTCAAAGCTAATTTCTCTTTCAAATGGCAGGCGACCGCTATCAAATACCTCGGGATACAGATCCCAAATGACCTAACTAAGATATACGACCTGAATTATGCCCCGTTGATGAATAAGACGCTGAGCGATCTTAAAAAATATGACAGAAAGTCCCTGCCCTGGTTCGGACGAATGGGCGTGCTCAAAATGGATGTTTGCCCCGCTTTCTATACGTGTTCCAAACAGCCCCCATAGCGCCCCCCAACAGTTTTTTTAAAATTCTGAAGTCTGCGTTCCTCAAATTTGTTTGGGGGGTCTCCAAGCCCCGCATTCGCCACGACACTTTGTCCCGCAGCAAAGCAAAAGGAGGGGTGGGACTACCTGACTTAAAGCTCTACCACGCAGCAGCGGTCCTCTTGAGGACCCTAGATTGGGCTCATCATACTTCAAGTAAGACGTGGGTCACTGTCGAGAAAGGGTTGTCGCCCATCCCGCTGGTCTCACTCCCTTGGGTAAGACCCCAGCCTAAACGCATTCTTAGAAAATTACCTCTTTTAGCACAGCACTTTTTTACAGTATGGGACAAATTGACCTCAAGACGTCAGCTAGTCCAACGCCCGGGTCCTCTGACCCCGATTATCGGGAACCCGGACTTCACGCCCGGGATGGGGGTTTCGTCCTTCCTGGGCTGGCAGGCTGCGTCAGATCCGAGGCTACGACACATCATGGGGGGGGCGGGCCTGCCAACAATGGAAGAGATCAGAGCGCAATGCCCCGGGGTGCGCGTGTCATGGTTCCTTTATAGACAACTAGCTCACTACGTATCCTCCCACCGCCTGAGTGGTGTGAGGGATTGCCCATTGTCCGAGCTGGAACGGCTTCTCTCCTCTGTGTCGCCCATGCCCTCTCTGTTCTGTACCATGCTCTATTGAATAGCACGCATCCGGATCCCCCGGGGTACGTGGCCAGATGGGAAAAAGAGTTGGATAGATCCTTCTCTGAGGAGGACCTTGCCAAAATATTTAGCCTGACGCATAAATCAGCACTGGAGGGGGCGGCACAGGATAGAGGCTTCAAGATCATATCAAGATGGTATAGATGCCCGTCCGACATCAATAAGTACGCACCTCAGGCTTCAAGCAGTTGCTGGCGGTGACTGGCAGAAGAGGGGACCATGACCCATATTTGGTGGGGGTGCCCAGCCATCACCTCCTTTTGGGACAGGGTCCTTGGCATATACGCAGAGGCGACGGGCATCATTGTGAACAACTCACCCCAATTAACCCTCCTCTCCTTAGTGGAGGACTCTATATCGCAATACAAAAAAGGATTGCTCAGGCACTTCCTAACGGCAGCGCGGGCTGTAATACCCAGACACTGGAAGACCCGTGAAGCCCCCCCCCCCCTAGCAGAATGGGTTGTGGAGCTGGAACGTATTAGACGTATGGAGGAGCTCATCCTTAGCGATAAGGGTCTGGCAGAAAGGTACGCCACGACTTGGGCTTGCTGGATTGACCTTCGAGACTTTCCAGACAATAATCCAGTAACCCCGGTGGCAGAGACAACCACTCGACCATATTTTGGCAGTCACGAGGCTGGATCATGGAGGCAAAACAGAAGTTATATATTTGGTCCAGCAGAGGACACTTCCTTCCCCCCTCTTCCCCTCCCCTTCTTCCCTCCCACCCTTCTACCTTCCCCTCTTCCCTTCTAACTTCTCTTCTCCTCTCTTCCTCACCCCTCTCTCTCCCATCTCTATGGGTAGTCTTTCTCTATTCTGTCTTGCGTTCTGATTTCTGCTGTACTTAGTTACATCTTCTTTGATAAACAGAAACAGCGCATTGGTAGTGAACAGCTACACAGACATAAATGAAACACTAACCAAAAATACTAGGCCCTAGAATGGCCCAAAAAGTCCCTATACATTTCAACTGCCCACCAAAAGTATATAAAAGTATAAATATAGAAATTTATTAATTCATCCTTAGAACAACAAAAAACATCACAAGACTCAATTAAAAAACATATGCACAAATATTGAGGAAAGGGGTTTATCCTATTATGAGCTATTAATAATAATTGATACACACTATCAAATGCTCAATACATAATTATTGGTAATAAAAACATATCTAATTCATATTAAATAATTTCTTTGGCTGAAAATGCAGGCGTGTTGAAATGAAAAGGTGAACATGCAAAGAAGTGAAAAATAAAAAATAAAATAAAAAGGAGAGTGCAAAGTAAAAAAGTGTGCAAAGTGTCTACGTGACTAGGATGCAAAGTGAAAGGTAGTTAAGTGCTGTGATATAGCATCCACAAAAGACAAGTGCATGAAAAGCTCAGCCTAATATTGTGCAGGTAGTGCACACGCCAGCATAATAGCCAATCATTGAAATAACAAGGTTAATGTAAAATTCTTAACATCACCAAATCCAGAAGCTCAGGACCCCAAAACCGCAACTAGCCACCGACGCGTTGCGTGGCCTTCTGCCACTTCGCCAGGGTGAATAAGTTGCCAGCCACCCATCCTCCTCCTTTTAAACTAACCTGGAACCACGTGTTGTTTGGGTGCGAGGCTTCATTCACACCCCCGCCCCCGTCACATACCCGAGGCCTGCATCCGTCGGCGGGGCGTCGCAAGGCATCCACGTCACCCATTGCCGCCAATGCACGCCAGCGTGAGCCAGCGTACATTAACATGATGATGCAGAAAGCACCGAGCCGCCATCCGCCAATAGTGCCACAAGCGCATGGGGAGGAGGGGGGAAGGGATGCAAAGGAAGACCGGCGCCGTGTGCGCGATCTCGCGATAACAGTGCCATAGAGTCCAGCCTGGGAATCCGGCCGCACACCCCGCGCATGCGCACTCAAATAGTGTGCTATCCATGGTACTGGATTAGCAGTTTCAATAACGCACAGCTATCCATGGTACTCTCCAGGGTGCTGAAATAGCCTTCATAATGATAAACAACAACAAACGTGGTAGACAGGTCAAAAAGGGGAGGCGGGGAAGATGAGAAAAAAAATAATAATACTTAAACATATCACAAATATTTGTTCTAGGGAGAAAATCTAACTCTAATCAATAATTAGTACACTATTGACAATATTTACATCATTCTTTATATTTCATAGCTGGAAAATGTAATTGAGACTTGCATTACTACGACAAACAATTAGTGAATTATGAATTAAAGATCATAAATTTGACAGATGTACCCTTAACTGAAGATCAAGAGAAAGTATTGTCTAGAGGACTTAGTTTCTCCCCAACACATTCAATTAACAAGTTTGACACAATAAAGGATCTCTATTTATTCTGTAGAAAATTATCACTTAAACATCATTTCTCCAACCCTATCCAGAATATGGAATTTGTATCTTTAGAGGAACAAGAAAGACAAGCTCTGGATGACATCACTGGACTTCTGGAGGAACAGGGATCTGTTGAGTTGGAAACAACTATGTTGAAGAAGCCCTCGACGTTCACGCCACTGTGGACTCATATGCCGGCTATCCAAACTTTCTTCAATACGGTAAGTAGGGAGATCAGGAACCTTAAACCCAATACCTCCAATAGAAATTTGACTAAGACCGAGTGGGAAGCCTTACAGGCCCTTCAAAATACACAAGAATTTGTAATTAAACAATCTGATAAAGGAGGTAACATAGTTATTCTCTCAAGAGAATACTATGTTCAAGAGATCAATAGACAACTTAGAGATATTAATACCTATCATAGACTTACTGAAAATCCAATCAAATTGTACAAGAAGGAATTTGATGCCCTGATCAAGGGGGCCTTTGAAGATAGAATCATTAATTTGGTGCTGTTGAATTTTCTCCAGGTGGAGTTTCCACGGGTTCCGACATTCTATATTCTACCCAAGGTTCATAAAAACATGAGGAACCCACCTGGACGTCCTATTGTGTCGGGGGTAGGAAGCCTTACAGAACACGCATGTACGTATATTGACAAGACATTACAACCTCATGTGATGACGCTCGATTCATACATCAGAGATTCCACAGATGTTTTGAATCGTCTAAACTCTATACAAGTACCTCCAGATACTGTACTAGTGGCATGTGACGTTGAGTCACTGTACACAAACATTTCTCACAGTATGGCTATGCAAACTGTAGAGTATTTTTTGAGCACGGAATCAATTACTGAGAAACCCGTACACAAGTTTATATTAGAATTACTGTCTTTTGTACTCACGCACAATTTTTTTGTGTTTGACAACAAGTTTTATAGACAAGTACGGGGAGTGGCGATGGGTGCCAGATGTGCTCCCTCAATCGCAAACCTGTTTTTGGGTTGGTGGGAGAGGGAAATCGTCTGGGGGGATGCCATGAACCTGTACCAGCCCCATATTTTGGGCTGGTACAGGTTCATAGATGACATCCTCTTCTTATGGCACGGATCTGTGGACACATGCAAGGAATTCATTTCTAAATTAAATGATAATCAATACAACATCTTTTTAACATATACCATCTCCAAGGAGAATATTGAGTTCCTTGACCTCACTTTAAATTTGGAGAATGATGGATCCATTTCTACCTGCCTCTACAGAAAACCCACGGCCACCAACAGCATCCTTCATTATGAGAGCTCACATCCAAGGAAGTTGAAGGAGGGAATCCCGACAGGACAATTTCTGAGGGCGAGACAGAATTGCTCTAGAGATGAAACCTTTCTGAAAGAAGCAGCGTTGATGAAGAAGAGATTCCGACAGAGAGGGTATCCCCGACTGGTCATTAACAAAGCATGGCAACGAGCAGTTTCTACGCCCAGGGAAAGTCTACTAGGCTACAAACCCAAGATCAAACAAGAAGATAATGAGGTAAGGTTTATATCCACCTTCAACAACGATTGGCAGAATGTTAGGAATATCTTACAAAAACACTGGCCGATCTTACAGTCAGATCCACAGATAGCACAATTCATTCCACGGAGCCCATTGATGACAGCTAAACGAGCACCGAGTTTGAAGGATAGACTCTGTGACAGCCACTATGTGAGACCAAGCAATTGGCTTACCCCCAGTAGAGACACCATGGGATGTTGGCCATGTGGCAATTGTAATGTGTGCCCATTGGTACTGAGGACATCAACAATTAAAGACTTGATAACGGGTAGGGAACTTAAAATTAAGAGGCACTTGAACTGCAGGTCAGAAGGGGTGGTATACGTGTTATGCTGCCCGTGCCCCAAATATTATGTGGGGGAGACTCTAAAGGCAGTGAAAGTACGGATTCAAAAACATCTATCCACTATAAGATTAGCAGCCAGAGATGACCGGGAAGGTAAAACCTTAACACCGGTGGCATCCCATTTTTTGAGATACCATGAAGGACAAACCGACAATCTTCGGGTCATGTTTATTGATCAAGTGCAACTAGGGATTAGAGGGGGCAATCGGAAACGCAGGTTGGAACAACTTGAAACCCAATGGATATACACACTGAGATCTAGGGCACCGGGTGGACTAAATGAAGATTATTCCTTTTATCCATTCTTAGGTAGGGACTGAATCTGGTGAAACTCACCTTGAAATCATGACACTGTCAACATATTCTAAGGGGCATGTTATAGGGTTCATTATATGGTAATTAGTCGTTTTAACATACACATGGTGATTTAGTCATACAATATGAATTTTATATTATTTTTATATTACTCTTATCATAATTGCACATATTTTCATATATGTCTTCACATATTTTGTTAAAAATCTTTATGCATGTAAAGGTCTCATATTTTTATTCATCTTCATATGTTTTTTAAAAATTTTTTCAATAATGTTTTTAATTTTTAGCACATTTCACTTTACACAAGTAGAGGCTTTGCACAATTTTTGCATTTGCACTGTTAGTAGTATTTTACACTGTTTAATAGATCCCCCTTAGATAGTCATGCCTTGATTAATTAGATTTGGTTATTACAGATTCTTATATATCTTCATTTTCTCCATTTTTTCTCCATTCCTCTAGATCGATGGGAATATTTATTCCTTTCCTGTGCTCCTTCATTGTATCCTCCTCTCTTTCCTTCTCTTGGTTCCTTCTCTTCTGGTCGTGTTTCCTGCCTCCTTGTTGATGAAAGACCCAGGAAACGATGGGGTATGTCGGTGGCGGCTTCTGTCGGGGCATCACTGGCTGCAATTTTCGAGGGTTCACGATCATCTTCTGCGGGTTACTAATGGATCCACCCTTGGTCAAAATATTCTCTTCTACCATCTGGATGGATGCATTTATCAAATTTGGCAAATCTCCGATGAGGCTATTAATACTAATGTTCATGGACTGTGTATAATAATAATAATTCCTGGAATCATGATGGTTTAAAATCTCCTCTCCGCTAGTTATACTCAGACAGTACCAATAATGAGTATTTGTTCAATGGGTGATAGTAGACGGCAGGTTGATCCTATTGATAGATATCTTGTGTGAATTATGGGCCAACTCTGCCTGTTGTAGCAACGCAATCCCCGTTTTCACTTTTAGTTATAACTTATAAGGAACGATGTAAATATTGTTAATAGGGCACTAATTGTTTGTCGTAGTAATGCAAGTCTCAATTACATTTTCCAGCTATGAAATATAAAGAATGATGTAAATATTGTCAATAGTGTACTAATTATTGATTAGCGTTAGATTTTCTCCCTAGAACAAATATTTGTGATATGTTTAAGTATTATTATTTTTTTCTCATCTTCCCCGCCTCCCCTTTTTGACCTGTCTACCACGTTTGTTGTTGTTTATCATTATGAAGGCTATTTCAGCACCCTGGAGAGTACCATGGATAGCTGTGCGTTATTGAAACTGCTAATCCAGTACCATGGATAGCACACTATTTGAGTGCGCGTGCGCGGGGTGTGCGGCCGGATTCCCAGGCTGGACTCTATGGCACTGTTATCGCGAGATCGCGCACACGGCGCCGGTCTTCCTTTGCATCCCTTCCCCCCTCCTCCCCATGGGCTTGCGGCACTATTGGCGGATGGCGGCGCGGTGCTTTCTGCGTCATCATGCTAATGTACGCTGGCTCACGCTGGCGTGCATTGGCGGCAATGGGTGACGTGGATGCCTTGCGACGCCCCGCCGACGGATGCAGGCCTCGGGTATGTGACGGGGCGGGGGTGTGAATGAAGCCTCGCACCCAAACAACACGTGGTTCCAGGTTAGTTTAAAAGGAGGAGGATGGGTGGCTGGCAACTTATTCACCCTGGCGAAGTGGCAGAAGGCCACGCAACGCGTCGGTGGCTAGTTGCGGTTTTGGGGTCCTGAGCTTCTGGATTTGGTGATGTTAAGAATTTTACATTAACCTTGTTATTTCAATGATTGGCTATTATGCTGGCGTGTGCACTACCTGCACAATATTAGGCTGAGCTTTTCATGCACTTGTCTTTTGTGGATGCTATATCACAGCACTTAACTACCTTTCACTTTGCATCCTAGTCACGTAGACAATTTGCACACTTTTTTACTTTGCACTCTCCTTTTTATTTTATTTTTTATTTTTCACTTCTTTGCATGTTCACCTTTTCATTTCAACACGCCTGCATTTTCAGCCAAAGAAATTATTTAATATGAATTAGATATGTTTTTATTACCAATAATTATGTATTGAGCATTTGATTGTGTGTATCAATTATTATTAATAGCTCATAATAGGATAAACCCCTTTCCTCAATATTTGTGTATATGTTTTTTAATTGAGTCTTGTGATGTTTTTTGTTGTTCTAAGGATGAATTAATAAATTTCTATATTTATACTTTTATATACTTTTGGTGTGCAGTTGAACTGTATAGGGACTTTTTGGGCCATTCTAGGGCCTAGTATTTTTGGTTAGTCTTGGGTTTTTGTCCCTATTTTACTGGCACCCAGTAATAATTAATAGACACACTTTAGCTGTGCAGACCCACACCAAAACCCTCCCCTTTTGTTCTTTATATAAATGAAACACTGTGACAAGAATTGGAGCTGATGTAATATTTAATTGAAAGATACAATGTTTTTTTCCTTTGTTTTTTCTTCTTTTTTGTTATGTCTTCCAGTTTGTTGTATGACACCTGCGTGTGTTTATGTTCCTTCTTTTATTCAATCTTCTGCAATAAAAACAGATTAAACTAAAGATGGGCTAAGGCTCACTTAATACCTAAGTGTTCTGGACTTGCATGTTCCTGGCTTTTGATTTCAAATAAACTTCTACTTATTTTTGTCCAAAAATTCTATTTAGCAACTTTATTATAGTATATATTCATATTATTGCTGTTTATTGTCCATTGTATACTGGTCTAGCTTCTCTGAAATTGTATACCAAATACATAGACCCCCCAGTTTTTCACACATTTTGGCAGTGCCTCTGACTGGAGGTGCCATTCATTGTCTTTTTCCATGGCGGTCAGGTGTGTACACTGCTGGGGGCCCACAGAGTCCTTACCTCAGAGGTCATGTTAAAGCAAAATATGGCATAATACACACCTTGTAAAATGCAATTTATCCCTCCTAAATAGCCCTAAACATAAAGATACGCTTGGAACAGAACAGGTGCTAATGTAGGTCTATAAAAATACAATTCTGTGAAATACTCACGTGTAGAATTGGTATTATAAGTATACAGTACGTCCTGCTCTTACACGTGGGTTATCCTCCGCCAGATGGCGCTGCACTGCAGAGACATGCAAAAACAGGCTCCTCCCCGACCCTCAAATACCCAGGGACCTCCCACAAATCCCCAGCATTGAAAAGCAGTGAACAGGAAGCCGGGAGAATTTAACCACCAAAACTGGTAATCATAACAATGATAACAATCACCATACAGGGGATCCAGAATAATGCAAAACCAGGGTGGGGTGGAGCAGGACGTACTATATACTTATAATACCAATTCTACAGGTGAGTATTTCACAGAATTGTATTATTCTTAGTATACAGTACGTCCTGCTCCAGATATAATACTTACACGTGGGACATCCAATAGCAGTGTCCATAAAGTAGGGTGGGATCCCCAACAAAAAAGGTAACAGCAGGCAGTTTAAACCACTGCCGCCTGCAAAACCTTGTGGCCAAACACAGCATCAGCTGAGGCCCTAACATCAACCTTGTAAAACTTTGAAAAGGTATGAACAGAAGACCAAGTAGCGGCCTTGCAAACTTGTTCAACAGAAACCTGTTGCTGGAAAGCCCAAGAGGCACCAATAGCACGAGTAGAATGAGCAGTAAGGCGGAAGGGAGGTACCTTCCCCTTGGCAGAATAGGCCTGAATCACAGCCTGACGAATCCATTTGCTAATAGTAGACTTAGCAGGAGCCAAACCCTTCTTAGGCCCAGAAGGCACCACAAAAAGAGCATCAGTCTTCCTGAAAGCCGCAGTGACCACCAGGTAATATTTCAAACACCTGACCACATCCAAGGAATGCAGAACCCTTTCCTTATCGTTGCTAGGATTGGGACACAATGAAGGAAGAACAGTATCCTGATTCAAATGAAAGGCAGACACCACCTTAGGCAGAAAGTCCGGTTTGAAACGGAACACCACCTTGTCCTGGTGTCTCTCATAGTACGGAGGCTGAATAGACAGAGCCGCCAGCTCAGACACACGCCTGACCGAAGTAATAGCCACCAGAAAGACAACCTTGAGGGTAAGAACAGCCAGAGCAGCATCATGAATAGGCTCAAAGGGAGCACCCTGCAAGGCAGACAAAACCAAGTTTAAATCCCAAACAGGGACCATAGGTTTACGTGGGGGACGCACATGAGTGACCTCCTGAAAGAAGGTCTTAACCAATAATGCTGAGCAAAAGACTTCTGAAAGAAGACGGACAAGGCAGAAACCTGACCCTTCAGAGTACTGAGTTTTAGACCTAACTCCAAACCATGCTGTAAAAACTCCAGAACCCTAGGGACTGAAAACTCCCTACAGGGAAGAAACCTAGATTCACACCAATCAATGTAGGTACGCAATACCCTATAATAGATGGCAGAGGAAGTCTTCTTCCTAGCCTGCACCATGGTATCCACCACTGAGGCAGACAAGCCTTTCTCCATCAAGATGGAGGTTTCAGCAGCCAGGCCGTCAAAGCCAGAGTTTGTAAATTGGGATGGCGTAAGGAGCCCTGAGTGAGCAGATCTGGCGCCTCTGGCAGGACGTGCTGGTCTACTGCCATTTGTACCACGTCTGCGAACCACACTCTTCTTGGCCACCTGGGGGCCACTAGAATCACTGGCACCCCTTCCAGAGCAATCTTGCGCCGAACCCTGGAAATGGCGGAAAGACATACAGGAGCCGAAAATCCTTCCACGACATGGACAGAGCATTCGTGGCCAAGGCCAGAGGATCCTGAGACAGGGAGACAAATGCCCGGAGCTTGTGATTGTGACGGGATGCAAACAGATCCACATCCGGCAGACCCCAACTATGACACAGGGACTGGAATACCCTGTTGCAGAGGGACCACTCCCCCTGACGGGAAGTCCCCCTGCTCAGAGCGTCTGCTAGCAGATTCTCTGCCCCCGGGATGTACACAGCCGAAATGCATTGGACATTGGCCTCCGCCCATGTCAGAATCCGGGACACTTCCTGGAGGGCACCCCTGCTCCGGGTCCCTCCCTGATGGTTGATGTAGGCAACCGATGTCCTGTTGTCTGAGCGTACCTGCACCAACAGACCCTTCAGGTGATGGGTCAACCGCTCCAGTACCAACCTGACTGCCCGTAATTCCAGAATGTTGATGGGTAAGTGGGCCTCCTGAGGGCCCCACCTCCCCTGGAAGCGCAGGGACTTCCAGAATCCCCCCCAACCTAATAGACTGGCATCCGTTGTGACCGTCTCCCAGGAGGGGGTCAGAAAGGACCAGCAAGTTCCTGTGGTCCAGCCACCACGCAAGGGACTGTCTGAACAAGGGGGTAAGCCCACAGATCCCGTCCAAGGACGCTGGGTTCTTGTCCCACACTGACAGAAGGTGAAGCTGCAGAGGTCTCAAATGGAACTGAGCAAAGGGCACCGCCTCGAAGCACGCCACCATCAGGCCCACCAGCTGCATTCCCTGCCTGATGGAGGGCTGGGGGCACGAGAGCAGGAACCTCGCCTGCGCAGTCAGAGCTTCCACCTTCTGTTGAGGAAGGAATATCCGTGACTGAACCGTATCCAGAATCATTCCCAGAAACTGAGTCACCGAGGAGGGGGACAGAGAAGACTTGGGGTAATTGATCACCCAGCTGAAGGACCCCAGGGTGGACACCACCAGCTGAGTGTCCAACTCTGCCTGCTGCAGAGACCGAGAGGTGATGAGTATATCGTCCAGGTAGGGTAGCACGCATACACCCCTTGACCTTATCAGGGACATCACCCCTGCCAGCACCTTGGTGAACACCCTGGGAGCTGAAGTGAGGCTGAATGGCAAGGCCACAAATTGGTAATGCTGATCCAGCAGCGCAAATCTGAGAAACCTTTGGTGTCCTGGAAACACTGGGATATGAAGGTAAGCATCTTTGATGTCTACGGACGTCATAAAGTTCCCTGGGCGCAGCGAGCCGATGGCCGAGCGCAGAGTTTCCATGCGAAAGTGCCTGTTCTTGACAAATTTGTTGAGGATTTTTAAATCCAGAATGGGCCTGACTGACCCATTCTTCTTGGGTACTGTGAAAAGGTTGGAATAGAAGCCCTTGCCCCTGTCTCTCAAGGGGACCTTGCAAATGACCCTCAGATCCAGGAGACCCTGCACGGCCAGCATCAAGACCTGAGCTGAAGCAGGGTCCTGTGGGATCCGGGACCCAATGAACCTGGTGGGGGGCCGCACAGCAAACTCTATCTTGTAACCGGAGGACACTACCTCCTGAATCCATCGGTCTGAGACGTGATGCCTCCAGACGTGCTCGAAGTGCTGTAGCCGTCCCCCCCACCCTGGCGGGCGAGGGCGCCCCATCATGCCTGAGGGGTCTTAGCAGGGGCCTTGGGCTTGGACCCCCAAGAGGGTCCAGAACGTCGTACTCTGTTCCTGTGCCAGGAGTCTGCGCAGGACCCAGCGAAGGACACTCCTTTTCCCTGCTTTGCCCCTCGGTAGGGGGTTCAAAGGGGGCCCTGGCTCCGAAAGGGCCGAGATTGCCGCCTGCGCTGGGGTAACTTACCTCCTTTAGCAAAGAGGTCTAGACGGTCCCCGAACAGGCGTAGCCCCTTAAATGGAAGCCCAGTAAGGGCTTTCTTAGCAGCATTGTCAGCAGGCCACCGGCGCAACCATACCGCACGGCGAATAGCTACCGCCAAGGCGGAAGATCTGGCACACATCCTAATAGCATCATCCGATGCCGACAGGATAAAGTTTACAAACACATTACAGTTAGACAGTGCATTAATAGTATCAGGTGGCAACTCATCTGGGCCATCAAGTGCATTCCTGAGCGCCACAGCAGTAATGGCCAAAGCGCAAACCGGGCGCAGCGCCGCCCCTCAAATGTAAAGGCATGGCATGCCAATTGGTCAATGCACCAGTCCTCAGAGTCCAGCAGCGTAGTAGTGTCAGGGGAGTGCATAATAGAGGTGTTGGACAACCCTAGAATAGGAGCATCGACCTCGGGGGGGCGATGAACAGCACTTGACCATGTCAGCAGGAAAGGGATACTTTCTGTCCAAACTCTTAGGGATCCCGGGAAGTCTACTGGGATGTTCCCATTCTTTAAGCACGAGGTTATTGAAATGGGTTCAGGAAATTCCAAAAGAGCCTTAGCAGTATGAAATAGCTCACCCCTTTGCCTGGGAGCCGCAACAGGGGGAGAGATGGACAAAACCTCAAATATCTGAACCAGCAGTTTGTCAGTATCATCCGGGGTCCAGTGATCAGAGCCAAAATCGTCATGACCCCTTGACTTCTCGTCAGATGACCCTGAGTCAGAGAACAGCTCCCCTTCGTCCGAGGGGTTATGGCCATATGGATGCAACAACTCGTCAGATTCCATAGGGAAAAGAACAGTGTCAGGGGTTAAATGCCGCTCCTTCGCGGTGGCTTTACGTGCTAATGAATTAGCAAGCAATTTTTCAACACTGGGCAGTCTACTAGCCATATCAGGATGAGAATCCCTGCTTGTATTGGGGGTTAGACTCAGGCTTGGGGAAGTAGGTGAAGTGAGGCGAGGTGCAGGCCCAGCCACAGAAGAGGCGGGAAGTACCGATAGCGCCTGCTGTGCACAAGGAACACAGACCCTTGCATTGTCAACGCTGATAGGTAAGACCCCACAAGCTACACACAGCCGGGCTTGTCCCGAAGGAACCCCGGTCACATTATCCTGGGATGCCTCCATATGGTGATTAATAGGCACAATAGGCCAGCAGGGATTGACGCTGTAAGCTACCCTGGATGCCCCAATGACCCGCAGGGAAGTGGGAGTAATTATACAAGGCCCGGGAGAAGCCACCGGATTTCACGGTCTGAAAGACATAATGTGAACAAAGGTTGTCAGAACCATGCGCAATAAAAAGAAAGCAAGAAAATCGCCCGCGAGGGCACTTACAGACCAAGGGAGGAGGAGGACCGTCACCACGCACGCGCGACTAACAGCAAAATGGAGCCAAGCGAACCTCGAAGGGCGGGCAGAGCGGGCTGAGACGCGGAGCGCGCCAAGCCAGGTCCCCGCGCCCCTGAAGAGCGTGAAGCTCTAAAACCGTAGCCAATATAGACAGCTGGAGTATGACACACTTAGAATGATTTCATCGAGGGATTACTTCAGAAAAAAAACACTACGATGTTCATGGAGACGCCGCAGCGTCTGGAACGACGACGCCGCCCGGCGCAGCACATCCAGTAAAGGAAAAGGCGCGGCGGCCGATACACAATAAAAAAGTGCAAACAGCGCGGCTCTGACACCCAGTCACCAGTCAAGGGCATAAGCGTGTAATAAGCATACACTGAGACCGCCACCCCCCCTTCTTTCCCCCTGAGCTACGGGGGGAACGAGGGAGGATGGCGACCCTTTGGACAGGGCCCACCGCTACACAGGGCATGGGGCAATAATGTGGGAGGGGCATCCCCTGAAGGCTCACCATCAGCCTAAACCGCCTACCCTTTGGTGGGGGACTGCGGTGGAGCATGGCTCTATGAGCACGCATGGTGCTGCCTACCATTCACCCGACCAGCGCAGCCCAGGCTGGGAGGCACATCACACGAAGGACGGGTGGGAATAGTCCAACAGGGCCGCAGGCTGTAAAAAGCCCCGCTCACCTGCGAGAGAGTGATACTTCATGTCTTCGCAGTCGGCACTGCAGAGAAATCTGGGGATTTGTGGGAGTTCCCTGGGTATTTGAGGGGCCGGGAGGAGTCTGTTTTTGTATGTCTCTGCAGTGCAGCGCCATCTGGCGGAGGATAACCCACGTGTAAGTATTAAATCTGGAGCAGGACGTACTGTATACTAAGAATAGTTGGCATTGTGGGAGACAGCAGCACTCTAATCTCCCCTTCTAAACTCAGACAGGCCACTGGATGGTAGGTGGCACTGTGAGCAATAAAACCAGGAGCAGTGACTGGGCAAGAAGAAAGCAGTGGCAGAGCACAGGGGAAGGGGAGAACTGCCTCTGGATATCTTGGGCCTGCAATTCTTAACCTATGCCGACCCCCCCCCCCCCCCCGGCTACTCCTCCTCCTTTGTGGCTCGGCCTGAATGTCTGGTGAGAATAAAAAACCTTCCACCACCAAAGCATGGCCGCCCAGGCTTCAGAAGAAGCAGCTGACCTATATCTGCTGAGAGGTATGGCCCCGGAGCAGGTCATAGAAGCATTGCCCAACTACTACTCCCAGGATTCCCTGATTTTACATAGTTGGGAATCAGAATTTATACGAGTAATCATGTCCCCCCTCAGACGGCTGCATGTCAGCATTTTAGATAACACCGAATCTAATAAGGCAGTGAGGAAGGGGCGAGGAATGTTTAGAGAACATCCGAAAAGGCCTAATGTTCCTCTTTAAAAGTGGACCTTTGGCATGATTTAATGAAAAGCCCAAACCCTTAAAAAACTATTCCCAAACATCTAAAATTAATATATTTTAAGCTTTTAGTCACCTATTATTCTTTCCCCCACCAGGCTGCAACTCTGTTCTGGACTAGGATACAGGCGCTTGCCATCTTGACAAAGTAGCATCACACATACTGAGGAGAGGAAAGCGGGATAAAGTTTGTTTCCTATCCATTCCAGGCCGTCCCGATAGTATTCACGGTTGGGTAACTCCGCCACAAAGGGGGTGTGGACTGCAAGATCAAAGATGTGGCTCCTCCAAGCCCCCTATAAAAGGCAGCTGCCTCTCATCCAAGCCCAGTAATTGAAAAGCAGTACTCAAAAAATCAGAGGTAGGCCGGGAGGCCCCGAACATAGGAGACCATGTTACTTCACATAGCCTCCGCTTGTACTCTAAAACCTAAATTTGTAAACTAGTGTCCTATGAACAAAAATGGTTCAATCACCATAAACAGGCATGCAGGACATAAACTTCAAAAGGGCGGGTTGGAGGGCCTGGAATGGATAGGAAACAAAAGCAATTCTACAGGTGAGTTTCACAGAATTGCGTCTTTCTTTCCAATACATTCCAGGCCGTCCCGATAGTATTCACGGTTGGGACATCCAAAAGCAGTGTCCATATGGGTGGGATCCCCTATGCAGAACAGCAGGTAGTTTATTTCACTACCGCCTGAAGCACCTTTGGGCCAAAAACAGCGTCAGCTGAGGCCCTGACATCCACCCTGTAAAACTTTGAAAGTATGAAAGTATGAAGTGGCAGCCTTACAAACTTGTTCCACCGAGGTCTGATGCTGAAAGGCCCAAAAAGCACCAATGGCTCTAGTAGAATGAGCTGTGATCCGAAAAGGGGGTTCTTTCCCCTTGGCAGAATAGGCTCGTACCACCGCCTGTCTAATCCACTTACTGAGTGTGGACTTGGCTGGTGGAAATCCCTTTCTAGAGCCTTCCGTTAGGACAAAAAGCTAATCCAATTCCTGGAAAAGTTAGTCACAGCTAGGTAATACCTTATGGCTCTAACCACATCCAAAGCATGGAGAGTCCGTTCTTTAGGATTAGCAGGTGCTGAACACAAGGAAGGTAAGACAACTTCTTCATTAAGGTGAAAAGAAGAAACGACCTTAGGCAAAAAATCAGGCTCAAAACGAAAAACCACCTTGTCTCTGTGCATCTCAAAATAGGGTGGTTTCATACATAACGCAGCCAGCTCTGATACTCGACGCACAGAGGTGATCGCCACCAGAAAAAACACTTTGAGCGTCAGCATAGTCAGTGTAGTGTCATTCAATGGCTCGAAGGGGGCACCCTGGAGAGCAGATAACACCAGATTTAGGTCCCACACCGGTAAGACTGATTTACGTGGTGGGCGGACATGAGTGACCCCCTGGAAAAAAGTCTTGATAAATCTATGATTGGCAATGGACCTCTGGAAAAAAATGGATAAGGCCGAGACCTGACCCTTGAGGGTGCTCAACTGGAGGCCCAAGTCTAGACCATATTGTAGAAACTCTAGAACTCTAGAAACAGAATATCTCCAGCAAGGTAGGTTCTTGGCCTTGCACCAAGCGATATAGGCCCGCCAAACTCTATAGTATATAATGGAAGAAGACTTCTTCCGTGCCTGAATCATTTTGTGAATAACCGTGGCCGATAAACCCTTCTCCGTCAGGATGGAGGTTTCAATAGCCAGGCCGTCAAAGGCAGTGTCCGTAAATTCAGGTGCCGAAGCGACCCATGTGTGAGAAGCTCCAGATCGTCGGGCATGATGCAGTGATCTGTTGACATTCTTACCATGTCTGCAAAACAACTCCTCCTAGGCCACAGAGGAGCCACCAGGATGGTTGGTACCCCCTCCTGGACTATCTTGCGTAGTACTAGGTCCAGGAGCGGAAATGAAGGAAAAGCATACAGAAGATTGAACCCTTTCCAGGCAATCGCTAGGGCATCTGTTGCTATGGCCAGAGGGTCTCTTGAGAGAGATATAAACCTTGGAAGCTTGTGATTGTGTCTGGACGCAAAAAGATCCACGTCCGGTTGAAAGAGCATGAAAGGCCTACCTGCTGAGGGACCATTCCCCAAGACGCAAGGACCTCCTGCTCAGGGAGTCTGCCTCCTGGTTCTCCACCCCCGGGATGTAAACTGCCGAGATGCAGGGAACATTCTCCTCTGCCCAACTCAGAATCCGGCTTACCTCCTTGAGGGATCCCTTGCTCCGAGCACCGCCCTGGTGGTTGATGTAGGCTACAGCCGTCCGATTGTCCGAGCAGACCTGAACCGCATGGCCTCTTAAAATACAACTCTGTGAAGTGCTCACCTGTAGAGTTGGTATGATACGCATACAGCACGTCCTGCTCCCGAATAGTCATAACATGTGGGTAGTCCTCCGCCTCCGGCGCCGTGCACTGCAGACATGTAGAAAACAAGCTCCTCCCGGCCCTACATATACCGCGGGACCTCCCACAAATCCCCAGCATTGAAAAGCAGTGAGAAGAGAAGCCAGGAGGAACCAACCACCCAGAATAACTGGTAGCAATATCTTAATGATAATAATCACCATTTAGGGGATCCAAAATTAGTGAAACCAGGGTGGGGTGGAGCAGGAAGTGCTGTATGCGTATAATACCAACTCTACAGGTGAGCACTTCACAGAGTTGTATTATTCTAAGCATACAGCACGTCCTGCTCCCGAATAGTCATAACATGTGGGACATCCAATAGCAGTGTCCATAAGCAGGGTGGGATCCCCAGAAAAAGCAAGGCACAGCGGACAGTAAAGGCGCTGTCACCTGCAAAACTTGCAACAGGCATGACATGAGCAAGGGCTCTAACGTCAGTCTCATAACAGGACCATGAAGGTATGAGCAGAGACCATAAGTCTAGTAATTGAACTAACAGAGAAAAAACCCTGGTGCCGAAGGGCCAGTGATACCCAAGCACCCATGGTAACGGAGTAAACAGTAAAGGGGAAGAATCACTCCCCTGAAGGAACATAGGTCAGTGTAGTGACCCAACCAGCTCACAGGCAAGGAAGCCTTGTGGCAACTCTTGTAACACCCCCGAAGGGAACAAACAACAGGTCACCCGACCAAGGCGGGAATACAGAATCTTAATTATCAGGAAGCCAAGGCTTCCTCAAGATCAGGGAGCATCCAGAAGGATCAGTCCAAAGGCGCAATGGCGCTGGAATAGGCATCAGGCGCATACCTAAGGAGGCGCCCGTAGACTCCAAGAACAGCAGTCCCCCCTAAAGGCCAAGAAGGCCGGCATGGGGAGAAGTGCAAAACCTGTAGAGGGATGTAGGCCCTCATATTAGTATTAATAATAATCAGCCCATGGCTAGACTAAGGGACTGAATCAAGGGTCCAACAGACCACCTGAACTGGAAGCCCAGCGTAAAAGGAACATCCCCAGGTGTATATATGTGTATACATCGAGTCAGGGAGTAAGTAACGAGATCCATCGTCTCAGGCACATGTCTGACGGAGTCAGGAGGCCCCAGAGGAGCGGGCTGGCCTACGGGGCAGCTGAGACCGCATCCAGGCAGGGTCCCCAGGAAGTCCGCAGGGTAACAGAATGAAAAATTGATCCCCACAGGGACTAATGGAACTACTGGGGAGGTGCAGCTAAGCAATCCCAAAGAGAATACTCTACAAGGGTGACAGAACCAGACTCCTGCAGGAAGGCCAAGACAGACCTACGCCTTCAGAGTCCCCAGATGGGGAGCCAACCCCAACTTACGCTGTAATGGCTTTAAAGGCCCTGGGAACCGATAACGTCTCACAGGGAAGAGACTAAGGCCCATGCCAGTCAATATGGGATACCACCAAGCCGTTATAGGTGGAGAAAGGGGAAGCTCTCATACTAAGTCACCCAGAAGATGAGGCTCGTCCCCAAGGGGCGAATGAATCAGCAGTCAATCCCCAGACAGGAGACCTTTTATTGGAAACTGTAAGAGACCTGATAAGGGCAGAACCGCACCCTAACAGAGATATCACAATTCAGCAGCCTTCAGCAGAGGCGTCTGCGAACCATTACTCCCAGGGCCCCCTAGGCCATAGATCCCATGGGACTCTCCATCAGGCCAACCGTGCGCAGAACCCAAAAGTAGGGTGATGAAGAGAAGGCATATGAATAACAAGGCTATGCCTAAATACTCAGGCCCCCTGACAGAATATCCTGGGACAGTGGGAACAAGGGCAGAGGCTCTGTGTCAGGAGGGAGACCCCTCAGAGCCACGCTAGGCTCCCCGGCAACACCGGAAAAGCATAACCTGCCGCTAAGGGCATCCATTGAAGCGAATACCGCTGAGAAGCAGGGGGAGTAGAACCCCGCCCAGGCCAGGAACAGGGACCCTCCAGAGGTAGCAACCTGTCACAATCTTTAGACCAGCATTAAAAAACAGGCCATTGTCTTTCAACAGACCAGGAGTCCCCCATAAACCGACCGGTCCTGAAGGAGGAGAAGGCCCGCCATATAGAGTCAACGGGGGCCCATCGTTTCAACAAGCCCAGCAGGTAAGATGGACCCCCTAAGGGGCCCAACCTAGAACCACGGGGGTTGTGGAAGGGATTTACCTTTCCCCTGCCAAACCTGCGAGACTTGGTACCCAGGGTGACCATACTCTAGGAGATGCTGGTAAGGAAGGGGAGTGCCCCCCTGACGGGGCCCTTGCATATGGGAAGCTCCAGAGGAACCACCTTACCAAGAAGGCACGAGCACAGACCAAGCACCGGGGTGCTGGGACATATGTAGGTTTAGTAACCTACTGCGCCGAAGAGCCCGAGGGCTCGGTATATAAATGACATCATCTTGATGTGCCACCAACAGGCCCACCAGCTGCCACCCCGCCTGGTGAAGGCAAGGCGCCAGTAAGGGGGGGCAGAGCCCCGTAACCAGGGGTCCCCTAATGTCAGTGAAGAAGGCAGCAAGCCTGAACTGATTTCCCAGGAACAGGGAATAGTGGATAAGTGACCGTGAGGGGATGAGGTGTTTAAGCAACCATCCAGTAGCTTCCAGGGGACACTGTCGGCCAACCGACCCACTTCGTCTGATGCAGAGGCTGGGGAGTAAGGAAGACGACCCAGTAGGTCCCAACGCAGAAGCCCCACCTCAGGCGTGTCCCCAGACACGCCAGGCTAGTAGCCTGGGCACGAAAGAAAGGCCCCAAATAGCGCCCCAAGCCGCAGGGTTGATCCTGTGACACGGACTAGAAATAGTCTTTGGCGTCCAGCAGACCCCAGAGAAACTAAGAAGAGCTAGAGCTTCGCAAGAGGCCGAAACCCGCCCTGCGCAGGGGGCCCGTGACCTAAGACAGAGTTGTCATATATGGACTACTTGTGAAGGTAGAATTGCTAGGCCTGCCATAGGCCCACGGGGTCCAGACTACCTCATACTGATGAGGGGGAGGATGGAAAAAATATATAGAGGCCATGGCCTCATACCGTTAAGGCAATTAACAAGCGCGCCCAACACTGCAGGCCCAGTCCGGCCTGCGCCAGTTTCAGAAGGGAGAGCAGGGGCTAAAAACACCCTGACAGAAAACTGAGGGGGGGCCGTCCAGCGAGAACCCATCCTGAGCCCAGGTGGGTTACATCCCGGAACCACCAGAAGGAGAAGGCATATTCCTGGATGTGAGACAGAAGGGCGAGGGCGCCCCTTCATGCTTGCGAGGTTTTGGCAGATTTGGACTTAGTCCTGCCAGAAGGCCCAGGGCGCTGCCTGCCCGCGCCATGTTGGAAATCCACGCCGAACAGCTGGAAACACACCTCAGATTCACGTTTGACACTACGTAGGGAGGTGGAGGGGTGACCCTGCCTCGTGGAGGCCGAAGCGGCCTTCTGCGGAAGGGTGCTATAGCCTTTTTGCCAAAAAGGTCCAAGCGGGCCCCGAATAACCGCCGTCCTCTGAATGGAAGGCAAGTGAGAGCCTTTTTTGTAGCTCCATCGGCGCCCCACTGTCGCAGCCAGACCAGGCGGCGAATGGCTACCGCAAGTGCTGAACTCCTAGCACACATCTTAATGGTGTCATCCAGTGCCGATAGAATAAACGTAACAAAGGCTTCGCAGTCTGATAGCGCACTAAAACACCCCCCAAGGGAGGTCCTCAGGGCGGTGATCCAGTATCTTTCTGACAAGAGTCCTGGCGGCCACCGCCGTGATGGCCGCGGCACAAACCGGGTGCAGGGCCGTCCCGGCACACGAGAATGCGCGTGAGGCCAGTCTGTCAATGCGCCGGTCCTCAGCATCCCGGAGGGTACGATAAAAGGGGGCGGTCATAAAAGGGGGGTTTGTGACCCCTATAACCGGCGCGTCCACCACCAGGGGAGCTGACCATAAATTGACCACATCAGGGGGAAAAGGGTACTTCCATTCCCAGACCCCTGGAATCCCTTTAAGTTTACCAGGCGATTCCCATTCCTGGGATATAATATTCTGGAAATGTTCCTGTTCTAGGAACTCCAAGCGCGGCGGCGCTGTATGGAAACTCTCCCTTTTAGGCTTGGGGATCTCCCCAGAAGGAGAGATTGACAAGACCTCAAAAATCTTGATCAGGATTTCATCCGTGTCACACAGACCCCAGGAGCCAGGCTCGGATTCATCACGGCCCGCGGGCATCCCATGTGAGGAGCCAGAGTCTGAGAATAGCTCACCTTCCTCAGAAGGGTCAGGGTCCTGCATATCAGCAGAATCATCTGTATCGTCAGGAACCGGAGAGCCTGGAGGTGTCAGGGACCGCTTTTTACCAGGGCCCATACGCTCGGCCAATCCAGAAAGCACCTGCTCCGCCGCGGGCAACGCTCGTGGCACCTCTTGCAGGTCGTCCCCGCTGGAGTGGGACTCGCCATGAGTGATATTTGGGAGCGGGGAAACGGGAGTGAGGAAGGGAGGTTCCTCTGTTAGCAAACCTGCCTGTTCTGCACACTGTCCGCAGACCTGTGCCCTGTCAGCCTCAGCCAGGGGCTGGCCACACACTGCACACAGCCGGTCACGTCCCGGAGGGACCCCGGTTCCATAATCCTGATATGCCTCCATATGGTGATTTTTAAGCAGTATGCCTCAGGGAATTATGCAGTAAGCAACCCTGGATGCCCCAAAAACCCGCTAGTAATGTGGGAGAATTTGTAAAGAGGACCCGTTATAATATATGTTAGGCCGGGGCCGGTAACGAAGTCTTGGCTTCTGAAAGACACAATGGGACAAGGGGAGTGGAGTCAGTGCCATGCACTGTCTGAACAAGCATAGAAACCATACCGCCCCGGAGGGCACTTACATGACCGAGGGAGGAGACGAGCCACACCACGCGAGAGAGAAAATGGCGCCTGTGAACCTCGAGGGGAGGGCCAGGCCAGGCTGTGACGCGTGACGCTGAGTCTCCGCCTCCCCCAAAGAGCGTGAAGCTCCAACCGACGGCAAGTACCGCAGTGGAGAATAAGTAACGTCTAATGCTGACACGCTGGAATGAATCTGCCGAGGCAGACTGATAGTAAGAAAGACAGCTCGCACTGTACAGTGAGGCGCGACACTGACCCCCTGATTAAAGGAATAAGGTCTAATGGCGAATGGGCACTAGGGCTGCCACGCACACACACATACCCCCCCCCCTTTCTTTTCCCCCGAGTTACGGGAGGGAGCGAGGGGAGAAGCTGACGGTGTCCATGGACTGAGTCTGTGAGGGGCACGGGCAAAATTGCGGGAGGGGCATCCTCTAGAGGCTCACCATCGGCCTGACCGCCTACCCTATGGAGGGGGATTGCGGTGGAGCACAGCTCCATTCAGCACACCAGGTGCTACCTACCTTCACCCGACCCACGCAGCCTAGGCTGGGAGGCATAATTCATCTGAAGAGGACGGGTGGAAATAGTCCCACAGGACCTTGGGCCGTAAGGCCCGCTCGCCTGCGAGAGCGTGATACTTCATGTCTTCGCAGTTCCAGCACTGCAGAGAAATCTGGGGATTTGTGGGAGGTCCCACGGTATATGTAGGGCCGGGAGGAGCTTGTTTTCTACATATCTGCAGTGCACGGCGCCGGAGGCGGAGGACTACCCACATGTTATGACTATTCGGGAGCAGGACGTGCTGTATGCTTAGAATATAGGGGGTCTGGCATAGTAGAACAAACCAAATTGCTCTTAGTTCCAAGAGATTTATGGGCAACCGGTTGTCCTTCGGACCCCACTGACCCTGGATCTTCTGGGTCTGCCAAATGCCTCCCCAGCCTGTAAGACTGGCATCCGTAGTAACTATCTCCCAATGGGGTGTCTGAAAGGACTTGCCTACCAGCAGATGCAGAGGATCCAACTACCACAAGAGGTATTGCCTGGCCGGGGGGGCAGAAAAAATCCTTGTGCCAGGGATTCCGGCGACCAATTCCAGCTTGCAGGTTAAGCTGTAGAGGTCTCATGTGGAATTGGGCGAAGGGCACTGCCTCGAAGCAAGCCACCATTAGGCCCACCAATATCATCCCTAGACGCACCGACGGCTGTTGACAAGCCAGCAAGGCTTGTACCTGCGTCTGGAGACCCAAGACTTTCTGCTGTGGCATAAAGACCTTGACTTGACTGGTGTCTAGAGTCATCCCCAGGAAGGATCTTACTGTTGAAGGCTTGATAAACGACTTGGGGTAGTTGATCACCCAACCGAAGGCTTCCAGGGTTGACAGTACAGTCCGGGTGTCGCTCTCGACCTTCTGAAGGGACTGGGCCGAGATCAGAAGGTCGTCCAGATAGGATAATACAGGAATACCCTGACCCCTCCGGATAGCTGTGATGCCCGCCAGAACCTTGGTGAACACTCAGGGAGCTGAGGATATGCCGAAGGGGAGTGCCACAAACTGGAAATCCTGATCTTCCAGTGCAAACCTCAAAAACTTCTGATGTCCCGGAAAAATCAGGATGTGCAGATACACGTCCCTGATGTCCACCGTAGTCAAAGTCGCCGGGCCGAAGCGACCTCACCGCCGACTGTTTTCCTGCGGAAAGGTCCAAGATCGGCCGCAGCAATCCGTCCTTCTTGGGAACCGTGAACAGGTTGGAGTAGAATCCCTGACCCTGTTCCTGCCGGGGCACATGGCAAATCACCCCTATCCACAGGAGGTGCTGAACAGCTGCTCTCAAATCCTCCGCTCATAGCGGGTTTTGGGACGCCCTTGAACATAGAAATTTTGTGGGTGGTCTGGCTGCCAGCTCGATCTTATAACCTGCCATAACGAGACGTCTCCAGATTGGAGTAAACAGCAGTAGCCGTCCCCCCCCCCCCCCCGTACGGGTGAGGGCGCCCCCTCATGCCTGTGTAGGCTTGGCTGGAGGTTTGGGCTTAGCTCCCCAGGCGGGGTTGGGCCAGCTGCGGGACCTACCTCTGCCCCAGGTATCTCTGTGGGCACTGGAAAATGAAGAACATCTCCCCCCCCCCCGAAAGGACCAGTAAGAAGAAGAGTGCCGAAAAGGCTGAGTAAGTTGTCTTCTCTGAGGGAGCTTCCCATCCTTGACCAAAAGGTCCAGTCGCTCCCCGTACAGCCGACCCCCCACAAAGGGTAAATTTGTGAGGGACTTTTTGGTGGCCGCATCTGCCGACTATTGCTTCAACCACAGCGAATGGCGTAATGCTACAAGCAAGGCCGAAGTCTCGGCACCGAGCCTGACTACATCATCCATGGCAGTAACAACAAAGCCGATGAAGTTCCTTGAACTCCTCCGCCTGTTTGCGGGATTTAGCCTTAGCCACAAGCTGCTTAACCTTTTTCTCTTGTGGCTACGGAAACAATTGCCATGGCACACGCAGAGCGTAAGAGAGAAGCATACAAATCATCATCTGAGTAAACCGGCTCCAAGTGCCGCTTTTTACCCGAGGCCTTTTTAGGGGCTGCCAATGAGAGCCGTTTCCCTAGGCTAGCCAGCCTCTGCGCCAAATCAGAGTGTGTCCCCTTGCCTTCAATAGGGGCCAACTGCAGCAGCGGAGGATCCAGAGAGGCTGGAGCCACCACCCTCTCATGGTCCAAAACAATGCCTCTGGTGCAAGTGGAACAAATTGTGCTGAATCCGCCCACGGGATTCTGTCTGCACAAGGGGCAGAGCCTGTCTTGCCCAAGTGGGGTGCTCGGCTCACTATCCCCTGATGCCTCCATTATGGCGATTTTGAATATGTAATATTCGTAAAAGGCTAAATAGACACTAATGTCTATTGCATATGGTCGATCCCCTACAACGGGGACCGGGAGAAACCACAATCCTCAAACTTCTTCTTGAAATCAAAAAGAGAGGAGACCATAATTATATATGGCAGTGGGGCCATATTGTAATATATATCGATAAATACAGCTATAAATACAGCTTTAAATAATGCCATTATGAAATACATATACATCTATAGCTATCCCCCCCTTCCCTCCTTACACATGCACAACAAGCAGAAGGAAGTAGCAACTCACGAAACCACGCTTAACAGCGCTACAGGGGACACGCAGCACCCCAATTCAATGAGGGATTACTTCAGATGCACCACGACAGCGCAGCAGCGGCGTGTCTTCTCAAAGTTTCTGGCGGTTGGAGCGTCGGCCAGCCTGTGTGCCGCACGCCCGTGACTCCGCCCCCCCGGCCAGTCACCATACTGCGGCCTAGTAGCGGCGCTGCGACCGCCACCTACCCCCGCCTCGTGAGACGTGCCCCTACAGAGGCCTCCACAAGCGAGGAAACGAGGGAGGTATGTGGGAGGAGCAGCAGCGGACCGCTCCTCGCTGTAGCGTTGCTATGGCGATAGAGCTTCCCCAATAGTAGCACCAAGCACGCACACAATAAAAATACATGTGGGAGAAGGGAGGGTAATATACAAAGTATATAGTGGTATCTCAGCAGGTTCACCATGAGAGACCTGTGGCCGACCTGCTTGTTCTAGGAAAGCCTGCATCCCAGAGCCATATGCTCTGTAAAACGCTCCAGACCCTGGCGTTTCACCCTACCGTCACGGTTTCAAAAACAGCCAAAGCTGGGAGGCATTAGATGTGTCAGAAGAATCCGTGGAAATGGGGTCCTGCAGCAAGCCGACAGGTTAGGAGGCCCCGCTCTGCTGCTAAAATCCTGAGAGAGTGTAAGCGATCTGTGCAGCTCCACTGCAAGAAGAGAACAGGGCTTGGTTGAAAGGCAGCTGCCTTTATAGGGGGCAGTCTACGCCCCCTTTGGGGCGGAGTTACTTAACTGTGAATACTATCGGGACGGCCTGGAATGGATTGGAAAGAGACAATCCCAGAATGCAGAGCAACACAATCAGAACTTCCTGTTTGCAGGCTGCCTGATGCTCCATGAGCCGCCATCTTGGGTGTTTTAAGGCTCATAACATGCAGTAGATGCAGGTCAGATGATTTTTAATCTGAGCAATCTGTATGTACAGGGTGTGGGAAACATAAGATGGGCTCTTATTCATTGTGAAGGTCCGCTTTAACAGCAGGCATCTGCCATAAGGGGTTTAATTGTAGCCGCTTATATTTGTTACCTGTAGGTAACCTACCTGTGGGTAGTAACGTTGGTACTCGCAATGGATTTAAAGCACTCCCATTTGGCATCTGTATCCTCATTCCTTAACAGTTGCTCATTATCTTATATTACCAGATCCAAAATAGTATCACCCCTAGTAGAGCCTCCATGAACAGATTCGTACAGTTGTCTTGTAGCAAGCTGAGGAATGCTCTGCAACTTGTAGAAGCAAAACCAGAACCATGACTCCAGTCGATACCTTGGTAGTTTAAGTCCCCCATCACCACCGCTGTACCAGCCTCTGAAGCCGCTCTGTTTATGCAGCTGACCCTCTATAACGTTCCACATCCTTACTTCTTGTGCTAATATCCTCTCAATAATATATGCTTTTTTTGCTTTATATAGAGACACACTCTGCCCCCTTTCCCTTTTGCTCTGTCTTTCCGAAAGAGAGCAAAACCTTGAACATTGACAGTCCAGTCATGTGTGGAAATCAGCCATGTCTCAGCTACTCCATAACATCAATATTTTCTTTCAGTACCAGAGCCTCAAGCTCCCCACTTTACTTGCCAGATTTCTGCCATTTGTGAACATACACTTTAAATTCCTATCTAGTTTGACGCATTGAGCTTTAGTATTAGCTTCTGCAGTAATGCATTCACCTAATTTTTCACTGTTGGTTTGCAACATATGGATCCCTTTATCCATCATAATAGTCCTCCCCCCCTTTCTTATTCTCAACCCACCATCATAAGCTGTCCCCCAAGTAACCTATCTTACTCATTATTTTCTTTCTTGAACTCCCCCACATCTCTAGTTTAAATATCCCCCACCCCTTCTAGTATCCTCTTACCCAGCACAGCAGCCCTCTTTCCATTCAGGTGCAAATTATCTGTAGAATACACTTTATACCCCAATGAAAAAATACAATTCTGTGAAATACTCACCTGTAGAATTGATATTATACGCATACAGTACGTCCTGCTCCATCTATAATACTTACACGTGGGTAATCCTCCGCCAGATGGGGCTGTTCACTGCAGACATGCAAAAACAGGCTCCTCCCGGCCCTTCATATACTCAGGGACCTCCCACAAATCCCCAGCATTGAAAAGCAGTGAGAAAAGAAGCCGGGAGAAACCAACCACCAAACTGGTAACAATAACAATTACCATATAGGGGATCCAGAACAAGGTGAAACCAGGGTGGGGTGGAGCAGGACGTACTGTATGCGTATAATATCAATTCTACAGGTGAGTATTTCACAGAATTGTATTATTCTAAGCATACAGTACGTCCTGCTCCATCTATAATACTTACACGTGGGACATCCAATAGCAGTGTCCATAAAGTAGGGTGGGATCCCCAACAACAAAGGCAACGGCACGTAGCTCAAACTACAACCGCCTGCAAAACCTTACGGCCAAAAGCAGCATCAGCTGAGGCCCGAACATCAACCTTGTAAAACTTTGAAAAGGTGTGAACAGAAGACCAAGTATCGGCCTTGCAAACTTGTTCAACAGAGGCCTGTTGCTGAAAGGCCCAAGAGGCACCAATAGCACGAGTGGAATGAGCCGTAAGATGGAAAGGGAGAGTCCTCCCCTTAGTAGAATAGGCCTGAATCACAGCCTGACGAATCCATTTACTGATGGTAGACTTGGCGGGAGCCAAACCCTTCCTAGGCCCTGAAGGCACAACAAAGAGAGCATCAGTCTTACTGAAGGCCTTCGTGACAACCAGGTAATACTTCAAGCACCTGACTACGTCCAAGGAATGCAGAACCCGCTCCTTGTCGTTGCGAGGATTGGGACACAGAGAAGGAAGAACAATATCCTGGTTCAAATGAAATGCCGAAACAACTTTAGGCAGAAAATCCGGTTTGAAGCGGAACACCACCTTGTCCTGGTGTCGCTCATAGTATGGAGGCTGAATAGATAGAGCGGCCAGCTCTGACACACGCCTAACCGAAGTAATAGCCACCAAGAAGACAACCTTGAGAGGGAGAACGACCAGAGCAGCATCTTGAATAGGCTCAAAGGGAGCACCCTGCAAGGCAGACAAAACCATGTTCAAATCCCAGACAGGGACCATAGGTTTTCGAGGGGGACGCACGTGAGTGACCCCCTGAAAGAAGGTCTTAATCAGGTGATGTTGAGCAAAGGTCTTCTGAAAGAAGATAGACTGTCAGAACCCCGGGTTTGGCTGATGCCCGGCTGGTGGCTGGGGTCTATTACCCCATCTGCGGTATCGGTAGCCACCAGCGGGTGTCAGCAGAGCTCTGGCTGCTCACCCAATCTGCAGATCCACCTGCCACCAGCGGGTGTCAGCAGAGCTCTGGCTGCACACCCCATGTGCAGTCCCATCAGCCGCCAGCAGGTGTCAGCAGAGCCCTGGATGCTCTCTCCATCATCTGCTGCACCTGGTGTGAGGAGCTATTTAAGTAAGATCGGCCCTCCACCTGGTGCAGCAGGATTTTGTTTGTTTGGTTACTTGTGTCTGGAGTTCTGAACTTAAGTCTGTACCCGTTCCTACCGGAGTCTGGAGACTGCCGGTATCTGTCATAGGCCCTTGGGTGAGTGCTCCAGCACCTTAGGGTATCTGTTTTTTGTTAGTGAGCCTTATTTTGTATCTGATATTAAGATATTTTTGTTGTTGTTTTTTCCTTGATTAAAACCTTTAAATACATTTTGGTAGTTGTGTCATTGCTCTGGCCAAACTGTCTGCTCCCTGGCCGAGAGTTCACATTAGAGAACTCCTCGGCCCTGACATAGACAGGGCAGAAACCTGACCCTTCAGAGTACTAAGTTTGAGACCTAAGTCCAAACCATGCTGTAAAAACTCCAGAACCCTAGGGACAGAGAATTCCCGGCAGGGAAAAGACCTGGACTCACACCAGTCAATGTAGGAACGCCATACTCTATAATAGATAGCAGAAGAAGTCTTCTTCCTGGCCTGCACCATAGTAGCCACCACAGATGGAGGTTTCAGCAGCCAGGCCGTCAAAGCCAGAGTTTGTAAATTGGGATGGTGTAAAGACCCTCGAGTTAGCAGATCTGGCACGCTTGGCAGATCGTACTGATCTACTGCCATTTGAACCACGTCTGCGAACCACACTCTTCTTGGCCACCTGGGGGCCACTAGAATCACAGGTACCCCTTCCAGAGCAATCTTGCATAGAACCCTGCCCAGAAGGGGGAACGGTGGAAACACATACAGGAGTCCAAACTCCCTCCAAGACATGGACAGGGCATCCGTGGCCATGGCCAAAGGATCCTGAGACAGGGAGACGAAGGCTGGGAGCTTGTGATTGTGACGGGAAGCAAACAGATCCACATCCGGTAGGCCCCAACGGTGACACAGGGACTGGAATACCTTGTTGCAGAGGGACCACTCCCCCTGACGGGACATCCCCCTGCTCAGGGCGTCCGCCAGCAGGTTCTCCGCCCCCGGAATGTAAACAGCCGAAATGCATTGAACATTGGCCTCTGCCCATGTCAGAATCTGAGACACCTCTTGGAGAGCACCCTTGCTCCGGGTCCCTCCCTGATGATTGATGTAGGCAACCGCCGTTCTGTTGTCTGAGCGTACCTGGACCGACAGACCCCTCAGGTGTTGGGTCAAACGCTCCAGTACCAACCTGACTGCCCGTAATTCCAGAATGTTGATGGGTAAATGGGCCTCCTGAGGACCCCACGTCCCCTGGAAGCGCAGGGACTTCCAGAATCCCCCCCAACCTGACAGACTGGCATCCGCTGTGACCGTCTCCCAGGAGGGGGTCAGAAAAGACCTGCCCCCTGTCAAGTTGATGTGGTCCAGCCACCACGCAAGGGACTGTCTGACCGAGGGGGTAAGCACACAGAACCCGTCCAAGGACGCTGGGTTCTTGTCCCAAACCGACAGAAGGTGAAGCTGCAGAGGTCTCAAATGGAACTGGGCAAAGGGCACCGCCTCGAAGCTCGCCACCATCAGGCCCACCAACTCCATTCCCTGCCGGATGGAGAGCTGTGGGCTCGAAAGCAGGAACCTCGCCTGCGCTGTCAGAGCTTCCACCTTCTGTTGAGGAAGGAATATCCTTGACTGAACCGTATCCAGAATCATTCCCAGGAACGGAGTCACCGAGGAGTGGGACAGGAATGACTTGGGGTAATTGATCACCCAGCCGAAGGACTCCAGGGTGGACACTACCAGCCGAGTGTCCAACTCTGCCTGCCGCAGAGACCGAGAGGTGATGAGAATATCGTCCAGGTAGGGCAGCACGCGTATGCCCCTTAGCCTTATCAGGGACATCACCCTTGCCAGCACCTTGGTGAACACCCTGGGAGCCGACATTAGGCCGAATGGCAGGGCCACAAATTGGTAATGCTGATCTTTTAGTGCAAATCTGAGAAACCTTTGGTGTCCCGGAAACACCGGGACGTGCAGGTAAGCATCCTTGATGTCTACTGACGTCATGAAGTCCCCTGGGCGCAGTGAGCCAATGGCCGAGCGCAGAGATTCCATGCGAAAGTGCCTGTTCTTGACAAATTTGACTGACCCATCCTTCTTGGGTACTGTGAAAAGGTTTGAGTAGAACCCCATGCCCCTGTCTCCAGGGGGGACCTTGCAAATGACCCCTAGATCCATGAGACCCTGTACGGCCAGCAACAGGACCTGAGGTGAGGCAGGGTCTTGAGGGATTCGAGACCCAATGAACCTGGTGGGGAGCCGTACAGCAAATTATATCTTGTAGCCGGACGACACTACCTCCTGAATCCACCGGTCTGAGACGTGGCGCCGCCAGACGTGCTCGAAGTGCTGTAGACATCCCCCCACCCTGACGGGTGAGGGAGACCCCTCATGCCTGGGGGGCCTTGGGAGGGGCTTTGGGCTTGGTTCCCCAGGAGGAACCTGGACGGCGTCCTCTGTTCCTGTGCCAGGAATCGATAAGGAGCCTTGGCCACGAAAGGGCCGAGTCTGCCGCCTGCGCTGGGGTAACTTGCCTCCCTTGGCAAAGAGGTCTAATCGATCCCCAAACAGGCGCAACCCTTTAAATGGAAGCCCTGTGAGGGCTTTCTTGGCGGCATTGTCTGCGGCCCACTGGCGCAACCAGACCACGCGGTGTATAGCAACCACCAGGGCAGATGACCTGGCACACATCTTAATAGCATCGTACGATGCGGACAGGATAAAGTTCACAAACGCATCACAGCTGGACAGAGCGTTGACAGTATCAGCAGGCAACTCATCTGTGCCATCGAGAGCACTCCTAACCACGGCCCTGAGCGCTACCACCGTAATGGCTAAGGCGGAGTCGCTCCCCCAAATGCAAAGGCATGACATGCCAGTTGGTCAACACGCCGGTCCTCAGAGTCCCGTAGCGTAGTAGTGTCAGGAGAGTGCATAATAGAGGTGTTGGACAACCCTAGAATAGGAGCATCGACCTCAGGCGGCGATGACCAGCACTTAACCAAGTCAGCAGGAAAGGGATATTTTCTATCCACGCTCTTAGGGACCCCTTGAAGTCTGCTGGGATGTTCCCATTCTTTAAGCACGAGGCTATTGAAATGGGTCTGCTCGGGAAATTCCAAGCGAGCTTTAGCAGTATGAAAAAGGTCACCCCTTTGCCGGGGAGCCGCAGCAGGGGGAGAGAGGGACAGAACCTCAAAGATCTGAACCAGCAGTCTATCAATATCATCCGAGGACCAATGCTCGACTCTTCCTGACCCCTAGACTCCTCGTCATAAGACCCTGAGTCAGAGAACAGTTCCCCTTCGTCCAAGGGGATATGGGCATAACAGTGCAATAAATCATCAGGTTCTATAGGGAAGAGAGCCAATTCAGGGTTCAAGTGCCGCCTCTTGGCGGTGGCTTTACGCGCTAAGGAATTAGCAAGCAAGTTTTCAACACTAGCCAGCCTCGTGGCCAGATCAGGATGAGAATCCCCACTGGTAGGTGAAGTGCGGCGGGGTGCAGGCCCAGCCTCAGAGGAGACGGGAAGCACCGATAGCGCCTGCTGTGCACAAGGAACACAGACTCGTGCATTGTCACCGCTGCTAGGTAGGACCCCACAAGCTACACACAGGGATGTCAGAGCCATGCGCAATGGAAGATAGAAAGCAAAGAAGAGTCGCCCGCGAGGGCACTTACAGACAGAGAGGAGAGGACGATCTTCACCACGCGCGCGAGAGAAGGAAATGGCACCAAGCGAACCTCGGAGGGCGGGCCCGAGCCGACCGCGACGTGGAGCGCGCCAAGCTGGAACCACTCCCCTCCTCAGCGAGCGCGAAGCTCGTAAGGTGTCTAGCCAAAGAGAGACAGTAAAGCAATAAAGTCTATTAAAAAATGGCGCTCGGAGGCTGTAAGGCACGGCCGAGGTCAGTACTCGGCTCTGCTGTGGCTCCCCATCGAGGAACGAACCCCGTCTGCCGTGACAAGACGTACTGTATTGGACAGGCGCTCAAGCCAGCGCCACCTAGGCAGAGCCACAAGGCTAAGAAGGAGAAGAAAAAAGACGCCGAGGCGTCCGCGAGCCGCCGCCGTACATGCGGAGCGAGCAGAAGGCAGATACTAAAGGCGCTGTGTTAACAGTAAGGTAAGAGCGCAGCTCTGATCCCCGTTCCCAGTAAGGCACAGCCGAGCCATAAGCGTGTAAGGATACACTGAGTATGAACCAGAACAAAGCTTGAGACCGCACTCACTAGTCTATATGTGGAGTGTGCACAATCTAGGGGTGGAGGCACATATGTGCACTACTATATCCCACACAGAACAAAGGAGTCCCAAACTCCCCCAATCCACTCCCTATAGTGAATGGCACCACTCCAATAATATTTCTCAATTGATAATTACTTTATTAAGGTCAATTTACTATATACATACATATTTAAAAACATTAATTAAAATACATGTATTTACATACAAACCCCTACAAATGGGGGGAAACTCTAAAGGAGAACTAAACTGTAAGGGGGAGGGGAGGGGAAGGGGTTGGTTGCTCTGACCAGAGTAACCCGATGAAAAAACCCCTGTGGCTAAATAATTACTAAATTTCATATAATTTAATACTGCTCTACCCTTTCAGGGCCATATAATCATGAATGTGCCAGTGTTTAAATAAATCCTTAATGTATACAACTTGTGCCAAAGACAATCAATCTGTCTAATCATATAAAGTGCAAAGTGCCATTCAAAACCTAACTATCTACAACTAATACAAGGACAGCCGTGGGAAAGAGCAAAGCAAACATGTATTTAACAACACAGTACCTTATATCACCGGCCACAGCAGCCCCCACCTCACCCGGGACCGACGCGTTGCGTGACTCCTCGCGTCACTTCTCCAGGGCCAAATAGATCATTTGGCCCTGGAGAAGTGACGCGAGGAGTCACGCAACGCGTCGGTCCCGGGTGAGGTGGGGGCTGCTGTGGCCGGTGATATAAGGTACTGTGTTGTTAAATACATGTTTGCTTTGCTCTTTCCCACGGCTGTCCTTGTATTAGTTGTAGATAGTTAGGTTTTGAATGGCACTTTGCACTTTATATGATTAGACAGATTGATTGTCTTTGGCACAAGTTGTATACATTAAGGATTTATTTAAACACTGGCACATTCATGATTATATGGCCCTGAAAGGGTAGAGCAGTATTAAATTATATGAAATTTAGTAATTATTTAGCCACAGGGGTTTTTTCATCGGGTTACTCTGGTCAGAGCAACCAACCCCTTCCCCTCCCCTCCCCCTTACAGTTTAGTTCTCCTTTAGAGTTTCCCCCCATTTGTAGGGGTTTGTATGTAAATACATGTATTTTAATTAATGTTTTTAAATATGTATGTATATAGTAAATTGACCTTAATAAAGTAATTATCAATTGAGAAATATTATTGGAGTGGTGCCATTCACTATAGGGAGTGGATTGGGGGAGTTTGGGACTCCTTTGTTCTGTAAGGATACACTGAGGCCGCCATACACACAACCCCTCCCCCCCCCTTTCTTTTCCCCCTGGCTAAGGGGGGAACGAGGGAGGAAGGAGACCCGTTACATAGGGCCCACCGCTACATGGGGCAACGATGCGGGAGGGGCATCCCCTGAAGGCTCACCATCAGCCTTGACCGCCAACCTTATGGTGGGGGATTGTGGTGGAGCGTAGCTCCGTAAGCACACATGGTGCTGCCTACCTTCACCCGACCAGCGCAGCCCCGGCTGGGAGGCATATTCACACAGAGGAGGGGTGGAAATAGTCCCACAGGGCCGCAGGCTGTAATAGCCCCGCTCACCTGCGAGGAGTGATACTTCATGTCTTCGCAGTCAGCACTGCAGAGAAATCTGGGGATTTGTGGGAGGTCCCTGGGTATATGAAGGGCCGGGAGGAGCCTGTTTTTGCATGTCTGCAGTGAACAGCGCCATCTGGCGGAGGATTACCCACGTGTAAGTATTATAGATGGAGCAGGACGTACTGTATGCTTAGAATATCAGCCCATTGCACTAGGAAGCCAAATCCTTCTGCCCAGCACCAGGACTTGAGTCATGGATTTAACTCTCTAAGCTCCCTCTATCATTCATGTGTAGCGCATGGCACAGGCAGTAATTCCAGAGAATACAACCATGGAAGTCCTTCTCTTCAACTTGGAGGATCCTTAAGAATACATTTAAAAGGAATAAGGCACCATCTTCCATTAATTCTGTCATTGCCCCCCCCCCCCCCGTGCACCACGACAGCCAAGTCATCCCCAGCCACTCCCAAAAATGTATCCACTATATGCCGTACCCTGGCACCAGGGAGACAACAAACCATTTGGTTGAGGCAGTATTGGTGACAAATTAATCATTCCACCTTCTAACAGAATCCCCTATTACCACTGTATAGTCCTACCTGCAGTCTCGCTGTCCTCCTGGGAAAGCAGTATCCGCTAGGGCTGCCATTACTGAGACATCAACTTGGCAATTTTGCGCCTCCAGGTCTCTAACGCAAGCTATCAAGGTTGCAATATGCTCATATTTAACACAGCGGTATTCACCCTGGAACTTTTGCACCTGAAGCATATACATGTGACAAACTGTGCACTGAAGTAGACTTTGAATGTTGGTCCATAATCCCAGTTACAAGTACAGTGAAAATACCATTGTGTGAGTACCTGAAAAATGGATATTGCCAGTGTGCCACAAACCCCGCTTAGTCTCTAAATCCCAATTTAGAGACTAAGACTAGCCAGGTATAACAGACCGGGAGAGCCACTGCAGTGAGGGGATCCCAGAATCTGTGGGGGAAAAGAGACCACAGTCAGTCCCCCAACCAGTATGCACCACATTCATACATAACCAACAAGGCAAACATATATGAATAGTTTAGACATCATGAATAAAATATACATGACACATGCTATTTCAAGGCAAAGCCAGAGAGTGCATCAATAAAAAATAAGAGTATATACCTGCATAAATATATTATATATACCACACATACACACACACACACACACACATACCCAAATACGGGCATTTGACCCATACATAAGCAGAAGTGCCCCAGGAAAAAACGCTATACATGGCAGGCAATAACAAAGTACACCTCTACAGCTCAAGCCGCACTGGACCTCTTCCCCCAAAGGCTTCAGCACACCTGTCTCTAATGAGACAGGGGAAGTGAAGGGCGGGCCCGGACACAGCAAAAAAGGGGGGAAATTTGAAAGTGCAACACAAACAAAGGCCCCAGCAGCCCAAGCCACGCGCCGCCACCGCAGCGCTGCCCTGCTAAAGCACTTCCACACATAACACTAAGTAAAGCACCTCATGCAACACGCACCCCCCCCATTTAGCGAAGGGAGAAGGGACCGAGCGGGAGAAGGTGACCTAAAGGGAACATCGGGACAGGGGCATCCCAAATCCGGATCACCATGCCGGATAGCCGCATTGCCCCACAAGTGGGGTCGAGCGGAGGAGATAAGCTCCTAGGCACCTAAAGTGCCATCTGCCTTTGCCCAGCCAGCAGCCTAGGCTGGGAGGCTTCCGTTTAACTAAGCATAAACAACACAATAGAACTGGGCAGAAATAGACCAAAAGGGGATGCCGGGTTTGACCCCGGCTACCTGCAAGCAGGAGACTTCTTTCTTCTGTCTTGTCGCTTCATGCAGAGAGAAAAAATACAACTCTGTGAAGTACTCACCTGTAGAGTTGATATTATACGCATACAGCACGTCCTGCTCCCGAATAGTCATAACATGTGGGTAGTCCTCCGCTTCCGGCGCCGTGCACTGCAGACATGTAGAAAACAAGCTCCTCCCGGCCCAACATATACTGGAGGACCTCCCACAAATCCCCAGCATTGAAAAGCAGTGAGAAGAGAGGCCAGAAGGAACCAAACCACCCAGAATAACTGGTAGCAATATCTGAACGATAATAATCACCATACAGGGGATCCAGAATTAGTGAAACCAGGATGGGGTGGAGCAGTACGTGCTGTATGCGTATAATATCAACTCTACAGGCGAGTACTTCACAGAGTTGTGTTATTCTAAGCATACAGCACGTCCTGCTCCCGAATAGTCATAACATGTGGGATATCCAATAGCAGTGTCCATAAGCAGGGTGGGATCCCCAAAAAAAACAAGGCACAGCGGACAGTAAAGGCGCTGTCACCTGCAAAACTTGCAACAGGCATGACAAGAGCATAGGCTCCAACATCAGTCTCATAACGGAACCAAGCAGGTATGAACAGAGACAGGCCGTAAGGCAAGTAATTGAACTAACAGAGAAACAACCTTGGTGCTGAAGGGAACATGATACCCAAGCACCCATGATAACAGAGTAAACAATAACGGGGAAGAAAAGCTCCCCTGAATGAACATAGGTCAGTGTAGTGACCCAACCAGCTCACAGGCGAGGAAGCCTTGTGGCAACCCTTGTAACACCCTCAAGGGGAACAAAAAACAGGGCACCCGACCAAGGCGGGAATACAACCCTTAATAACCAGGAAGCCAAGGCTTCCCCAGAATCAGAGAACCTCCAGAAGGAGCGCTCCAAGGCGCAATGGCGCTGGAATAGATATCAGGCGCATACCGAAGGAGGCGCCCATAGACTTCCTAGAACAGTAGTCCCCCAAAGGCCAAGGAGGCCAGCATGGGAAGAAGTGCAAAAACCTGAAGAGGGATGTAGGCCCTCCCAATTAGTATGTTAGCAATCAGCCCATGGCTATACAAAAGGGTCTGAACCAAGGTCCAACAGACCACCTGGGCCAGAAGCCCAGGATAAAGGGAAACATCCCCAGGCATGGGGTACCTGTAGCCGCATATAGCCGTACGTGTATATATATGAGTATACATAGCGTCAGGGAAATACTAGCCAGAACCCTCGTCCCAGGCCCAAGTCTGACGGAGTCAGGAGGCCCCAGAGGAGCGGTCTGGCCCCCAGGGCAGCCGATACCGTATCCACGCAGGATCCACAGGAAGTCCGCAGGGTAACAGGAGGAAAGGTTTGATCCCCACAGGGACTTATGGAACTACTGGGGGGGGGGGGTGCAGTTAAGCAAGCCAAAGAGAATACTCTACAAGGGTGACAGAACCAGACTCCTGTAGGAAAGGCCAAGGCAGGCCTACACCATCAGAGTCCCCAGATGGGGGAGCCATCCCCAATTTAAGCTGTAATGGCTTTAAGGCTCTGGGGACCGATAACGCCCCACCGGGGAGAGACCAAGGCCCTTGCCAGTCAATATGGGAACCACCCAGCCGTTATAGGTGGAATAAAGGGAAGCTGGGGAGCTAGCCCCCAAACCTCCACTCATACTAGGTCACCCAGAAGATGAGGCCCGCCCCCAAGGGGGAATTAGCAATCAACCCCCAGACGGGAGGCCTTTGATTGGGAACAGGAAGAGACCTGATAAGGACAGGACCGCACCCCAACTGGGACATCACAACTCCGCAGCCCTCGGCAGAGGCGTCTGCGAGCCATTACTCCCAAGGCCGCCTAGGCCATAGATCCCCTGGGACTCACTAGCCAGCCAGCCTTGCTCAGAGCCCAAAAGTAGACTGGTGAAAATAAGGCATGTGAACTAATAAGGCTAAGCCTAGACACTCAGGCCCACCAACAGGCACCAGAATGTTCTGGGACCGCAGAGACAGGGGCAGAGGCCCTGTGTCAGAAGGGAGACCCCTCAGAGCCACTCTAGGCTCCCTGGGCAACCCGAGATGGCAACACCTGCCGCTAAGAGCAACCATAGAAGCGAACACCGCTGAGAAGCAGGGGGGGGGGGTAGAACCCCACCCGGGCCAGGGACCCTCCAGAGGTAACAACCTGTCACAATCTTTAAGCAGCAATAAAAACATGCCCTCGTCTTGCAACAGGCCAGGCATCCCTCATGGACCAACCGGTCCTAAAGGAGGGGGAGGCCCGCCATATAGAATCAAAGGGGGCCACCGTTACAGCGAGCCCAGCAGATAAAATGGACCCTCTAAGGGCCCAACCAAGAACCCCGTGGTTCGTGGAAGAGATTTGGCTCTCCCTCTCCAAACCTGCTAGACTGGCACCCAGGGGGGCCATACTCTAGAAGATGCTAGCAAGGAAGGGAGGTGCCCCCCTGAAGGGGCCCTTGCCAATGGAAAGTTCCAGAGGAGCCAACATACCAAGAAGGCCTGAGCCCAGACCAAGCACCGGGGTGCTGGGACATATGAGGGCTTAGTAACCTACTGCGCCGAGGAGCCCGAGGGCTCGGTATACAAATAACATAACCTGGATGTGCCACCGACAGCCCCTCCAGCTGCCATTCCGCTTGGTGAAGGTAGGGCGCACGTGAAGGAGGGCAGAGCCCCCAAAACCAGGGGTCCCCTAATGCCAGGGAAGAAGGCAGCAAGCCTGAACCGATTTCCCCAGGACGGGGAATAGTGAATAAGTGACGGTGAAGGTATGGGGAGTTTAAGCAGCCATCCAGTAGCTTCTAGGGGACACTGTCGGCCAACCGACCCACTTTGATGCAGAGGAAGGGGAGTAAAGAAGACGACCTGGTAGATCCCAATGCCGAAGCCCCACTTCAGGCGCATCCCCATATCCGTCAGGCTAGTAGCCTGGGCACTAAGGGAGGCCCCTGCAGTTCCTCAAGCTGCAGGGTTGAACCTGTGACACTGGCTAGAATAGTCTAAGGCGTGCCGCAGACCCCAGAGAGGCTGAGAAGTGCTAGAGCCTTGTCAGAGGCCGAACCCCCCCCCCCCCCCGCGCAGGGGCCAGTGGCCCAAGACAGATATGTCATATATGGATTACTTGCAAGGGCAGAATAGCTAAGCCTGCCGTAGGCACATGGGGTGGATGGAAAAAAATGTATAGGGGCCATGGCCCCATACGTTAAGGCAATTGCCAAGGCGCGCCCAAAACTGCAGGTCCTAGTCTGGCCTGCGCCAGGTTCAGAAAGGAGAGCAGGGCTAAAAATACCCTGACAGGAAACTGAGGGGGAGACCGCCAGCGAGAACCCACCCTGAGCCCAGGTGGGCTACATCCCGGAACCGCCATAAGGAGAAGGCATATTCCTGGATGTGAGACAGCTGTGCAGTTGCCCCCTCGCCCAAAGGGGCGAGGGCGCCCCTTCATGCTTGCAAGGTTTTGGCGGATTTGGACTTGGTCCTGCCAGAAGGGCCAGGGCGCTGCCTGCTCGCGCCATGCTGGAAGTCCACGCCGAATAACTGGAAACACACCTCAGATTCACGTCTAACACTGACGTAGGGGGGTGGAGGGGCGACCCTGCCTCGTGGAGGCCGGAGCGGCCTTCTGCGGGAGGGTGCTATAGCCTTTTTGCTGAAAAGGTCCAAGCGGGCCCCGAATAACCTCCGTCCTCTGAATGGAAGGCAAGTGAGAGCCTTTTTTGTAGCTCCATCGGCGCCCCACTGTCACAGCCAGACCAGGCGGCGAATGGCAACCGCAAGTGCTGAACTCCTAGCACACATCTCAATGGTGTCATCCAGTGCCGATAGAATAAACTTCACAAAGGTTTCACAGTCTGATAGCGCACTGAACACCCCCCAAGGAAGGTCCTCAGGGCGGCGATCCAGTATCTTTCTGACAAGTGCCCTGGCCGCGGCACAAACCGGGCGCAGGGCCGTCCCAGCACACGAGAAGGCGTGTGATGCCAGTCTGTCAATGCGCCGGTCCTCAGCATCCCGGAGGGTACGATAAAAGGGGGCGGTCATAAAAGGGGGGTTTGTGACCCCTATAACCGGCGCGTCCACCACCAGAGGGGCTGACCATAAATTGACCACATCAGGGGGAAAAGGGTACTTCCATTCCCAGACTCCTGGAATCCCTTTCAGCTTACCAGGCGATTACCATTCCTGGGATATAACATTCTGGAAATGTTCCTGTTCTAGGAACTCCAAGCGCGGCGGCGCTGTATGGAAGGTCTCCTTTTTAGGCTGGGGAATCTCCCCAGGGGGGGAGATTGACAAGACCTCAAAGATCTTGATCAGGATTTCATCCGTATCACACAGACCCCAGGAGCCAGGCTCGGATTCCTCACGGCCCGCGGGCATCCCATGGGAGGAGCCCGAGTCTGAGAATAGCTCAGCTTCCTCAGAAGGGTCAGGGTCCTGAATATCAGCAGAATCATCGGTATCGTTAGGAACCGGAGAACCTGGGGGCGTCAGGGACCGCTTTTTACCAGGGCCCATAGGTTCCGCCAATCCAGAGAGCACCTGCTCCGTCGTGGGCAACGCTCTCGGCACCTCTTGCAGGTCATCCCCGCTGGAGTGGGACTCATCATGAGCGATGTTTGGGAGCGGGGAGATGGGAGTGAGGAAGGGATCCTTTGTTAGCAATTCCTGTGCTGCACACTGTCCGCAGACCTGTGCCCTGTCAGCCTCAGCCAGGGGCTATCCACACACTGCACACAGCCGGTCACGTCCCAGAGGGACCCCGGTTCCATAATTCTGAAATGCCTCCATATGGTGATTTTTATGCAGTATAACACAGGGAATTATGCAATAAGCAACCCTGGATGCCCCAAAAACCCGCTCGTAATGTGGGAGATTTGTAAAGAGGGCCCGTTATAATATGTTAGGCCGTGGCCGGTAACAAAGTCTTGGCTTCTGAAAAACATAATGGGACAAGGGGAGAGGAGTTAGTGCCATGCTCTTTTTGAAAAACCTAGAAGCCATACCGCCCCGGAGGGCACTTACATGACCGAGGGAGGAGACGAGCCACACCACGCGCACGCGGGAAGATAGAGAAAATGGCGCCCGCGAACCTCGAGGGGAGGGCAGGCCAGGCTGTGACGCAATACTCGTCAGGGCGAGTCTCCGCCTCCCCCAAAGAGCGCGAAGCTCCAACTGCCGGAAGAAGGTAGAACAGAGTGGATGTATAAGTCTCATGCTGACATGCTGAATGAGGCTGCAGATAGTTAGTAAAAAGCCAGCACACGCTGTATAGCGAGACGCAGCACTGACCCCTTAACTCAGGGACCGAAGTCTAATGGCGAAATAGCGCTGGGGCTGCCACACATACCCCCCCCCCCCTTCGGGCTGACGGTGTCCATGGACTAATTTGTGAGGGGCATGGGCAAAATTGCGGGGGGGCATCCTCTATAGGCTCACCATCGGCCTGACCGCCTACCCTATGGAGGGGGATTGCGGTGGAGCATGGCTCCGTTCAGCACACCAGGTGCTACCTACCTTCACCCGACCCGCGCAGCCTAGGCTGGGAGGCATATTTCTTCTGAAGAGGACGGGTGGAAATAGTCCCACAGGACCTTGGGCCGTGAGGCCCGCTCGCCTGCGAGAGCGTGAAACTTCATGTCTTCGCAGTTTCAGCACTGCAGAGAAAACTGGGGGATTTGTGGGAGGTCCTCCAGTATATGTAGGGCCGGGAGGAGCTTGTTTTCTACATGTCTGCAGTGCACGGCGCGGGAGGCGGAGGACTACCCACATGTTATGACTATTCGGGAGCAGGACGTGCTGTATGCTTAGAATAACTGGTGTTGAGTGGGAGGTCCCAGGTATACATAGGCTGGAAGGGGCTCATTTTCAAGACTTCTCTGCAACGTCGCCACCTGCTGGTGGAGTAAGAATTAAAGGGGAAGCGGGGTGTGTGGCACACTGAGAATATCTCAATTTTAGTGTGCAGCAACTTCGGCTTTTATCTTCTTATTTTAGCACTACAACACTTCGGGAAAAAAAACATGTAAAGTCCCTTAATGAAAATTCCCCTCACTTATAATACAACCAGAACTCACAAAAGCTCCTAATGTTGCTTAAAAAAAAATCTTATTTATAGCAAAGCAATACTTCCCCTCACCAATGTTAGTCTGGCAAACCGTCTATAACCCCTAAATCTGTGCCCAAGTACCTAGCCCCTCATCCTGACCCCCATCTCCTAAACCTGAATGATCTACAATGACCTGACCACATTCCCAAATTTCATCGAGCTGATGAACAATACTCTTTCAACTTTTCTGTTCTCTCCTCCCCCATCAAGGTTTCTCTACCACTAAAAATAACAATTCGACAAGGTTTTCACAGAATTGTATTATAAGTATGCAGCACGCCCTGCTCCACCCTGAGTACTTATTCTTGGATCCTCTATATCAGTGGTGGGCAATTATTTTTTCCATGGGGCCACATGAGAAACTAAAAATATTGTGGAGGGCCGCTGAACTATGGGCATCTAAGCGACGTCTAAGCTCAGTGGCTGCATCTTGCTCTTCCCTCTAACAGGGAGCGTGCCTGCGCCGGCCATTCACAAATGGCTGACACAGACACGCAACCTGCTAGAGGGATAGCGGGGATGTGGCTGTGGCCCGCGCATGGGCCGTTGGACCGGGAAAGAAGGTGAGTTTATGGGCGACCTGGGGGGTTTCACACAGCGGGGCACTCCAATTTTGGATGCCCTGCAGGGAGGGGATCTATACGTTTCCTGGGCTGATGCAGCAGGGTTTTGGTCCACTTCAAACGTTCTGGTGTGGTCATTTTGCAGACAATCAGAGAAGCCCTTGGCTTCTGGCAGTCTGGAAGGAGAGCTCAAATCAGCTGGTGTGAGCATGGTGGGCAGCTGGGGGGGCAGATGAGAGCATGGTGGACAGCTAGGGGGGCAGATGAGAGCATGATGGGCAGCTGGGGGGGCAGGTGAGAGCATGGTGGGCAGCTGGGGGGGCAGGTGAGAGCATGGTGGGCTGCTGGGGGGGCAGGTGAGAGCATGGTGGGCTGCTGGGGGGGGGGGGCAGGTGAGAGCATGGTGGGCAGGTACAGCAGGGTGGAAAAGAGACAGCAGGCAGGAAGGAAGCAGAAGGGTGGGGAGATAGTAAACACAAGCAAACTACATGATCTTTCTGAGCAGACTTACTGAGCACCAACGTCACAGTACATCCCCCGCGCTGCAGGATTCCTTTTAATTCTTCTGCAAAGCCCGGGAGACTATGGCAGCAGCTGGCTGAGCACAGTACAGCTTGCTCTGCCTGTCATGTCCTGTGGCTCAGCGCGATCTCCCCTCCCCTCTCCAAACACTGTGTGAGACACTGGCAGCAGAGCAACCCCCCTCCATCTGCCCCCCTCCCTCCAGCTTACCTGCAAAGAGAAACAGGCTGTGTGACAGACAGCAAACCTCCCCGCCAGACAGCCCGCTGCGTGGCTACATCTGCAATTAACCCCTGCACAACCAATGAGAGGAACTGCTACAGCCAGCCAGTGAGTGGAGACGGCTCTGGAGCCACAACTCTGCCCTGCCCAAGTCCCCGGGTTTCAATTACCTGCTCATCGGGTCTGGTTTCCTCAGAGGAAGGGAGAACCCGCCAGGCCCAGACGAGCCGAGCAGCCGATCAGCTGCTGCTTACTGCACTGTACACAGGCCTAATTTAAGCAGCAGCCGATCGGCTCGTCGGGTCTGGCGTGTTCTCCCTTCCTCTGCGTCTCTTACCGGCCAGCATAGCCCGGGCCGGTAAGAGCCTAGCAAAGGGCCGTATACGGCCCGCGGGCCGTACATTGCCCAGGTCTGCTCTATATGGTGACTGTTTCCTGATTATTGTTAATCTTGTTATTGGCTTCTCCTGGTTCCCTTACTGCTTTTTTAAACTGGGGAATTTAGTGGGAGGTCCTGGGTATATAAGGACCGGGAGGGGCCTCTTTTTTGCCATCTCTGCAGTAAAGCCCCCTCTTGTGGACTATATCCCAGACGTAATGAATCATTACTGGAGCAGGGAGTGCTGCATACTTGGAATAATACAATTCTGTGAATACTCACCTTGTAGAATTGTTATTATAAGTATGCAGCACGCCCTGCTCCAGTAATGATTCATTATGTCTGGGACATCCAATAGCAGTGTCCAACAAACGGGTGGGGATCCCAAAAGGCAACAATGCGCAGTTCAAACCACTGCCGCCTGCAGAACCTTGCGGCCAAAAACAGCATCAGCTGAGGCCCGAACATCAACCTTGTAAAACTTGGAAAAGGTATGAAGGGAAGACCAAGTAGCAGCCTTACAAACTTGTTCAACAGAAGCCTGGTGCTGAAAGGCCCAGGAAGCCCCAACAGCACGGATAGAATGAGCAGTAACACGGAAAGGAAGATCCTTTCCCTTAGCAGAATAGGCCCTAACAGTGGCCTGACGAATCCATTTACTAATAGTAGACTTAACAGGAGCCAAACTCTTCTTGGGACCCTCGGGTCCCACAAACAAACAAAGTGTCCGTCCTTCTGAAAGGCGCTGTAGCCACCAGGTATTATTTCAAATTCCTGACCACTTCCAGAGAATGCAGGGCCCCCTCCTTTTCATTACCAGGATTAGGGCACAAGGAAGGAAGCACAATGTCCTGATTGAGGTGGAAGGCAGAGACAGCCTTAGGCAAGAAGTATGGTTTAAAGCAGAAAACCACCTTGTCCTGGTGTCTCTCAAAGTAGGGGGCCTGAATAGACAGAGCCCCCAACTCAGAAACACGCCGGACAGAAGTGATAGTCACCAAGAAGGCAACCTTCAAAGTGAGAATAGACAGCGCAGCCTCATGCACAGGCTCAAAAGGAGGACCCTGAAGGGCCAACAATACCAAATTTAAATCCCAGACCGGTACCATGGGTTTGCGGGGAGGGCACACATGAGTGACCCCTTGGAAGAAAGTCATGACCAAAGGATGAAAAGCAAAGGACCTCTGGAAGAAAACAGCCAAGGCGGAGACGTGCCCCTTCAGAGTGCTGAGCTGAAAACTCAAATGCAAACAATGTTGCAGGAACTCCAGGATCCGAGGAGTGGAGAACACCCGACAGGAAAAGGCCCTAGCCTCACACCAGTCAATGTAGGTCCGCCAGGTTCTATAGTAGATGGTAGAAGAGGATTTCTTCCTAGCCCTGACCAGAGTCTGAACAACCGAATCAGACAGACCTTTCTCCCTTAGGATGGAGGTTTCAGCAGCCAGGCCGTCAAAGCCAGCGTTTGTAAATTGGGGTAACAGAGCGAGAAGATCCGGAACCAGGGGCAGAGGGTACTGATCCACCGCCAGCTGCACAACGTCTGCGAACCACACCTGTCTTGGCCACCTGGGGGCCACCAGAACAGCTGGCACTCTTTCCTGAAGCAGCTTGTGCAGAACCTTGCCCAGAAGGGGAAACGGAGGGAAGAGGTACAGGAGACCAAACCCCTGCTAGGACAGAGACATGGCATCCACTGCCAGAGGATCCTGGCACAGTGGGCCAAATGCTGGCCGCTTCTGATTGTGGCGAGAAGCAAACAGATCCACATCCGGAATCCCCCACCTGTGACAAAGGGATAGGAAGACCTGCTCAGGGAATCCGCTTCCAGATTTTCCGCTCCCGGAATGTAAACCGCAGAGATGCACGGGACATTGTCCTCGGCCCAAGACAAGATCAACGACACCTCTCTCTTGCTCCGAGTCCCTCCCTGATGATTGATGTAGGCGACCGCAGTCCGGTTGTCGGAGCGAACCTGAACCGGCAGGCCCTGGAGGGGAGGAGTCAGCACCAACCAAACCGCCCTCAACTCCAGAACATTGATGGGGGCGTGAGCCTCCTGAGGGCCCCACAGCCCCTGGAATTGGAGGGCTCTCCAGTGGCCCCCACAACCTGACAGACTAGCATCCGTAGTGACCATCTCCCAACATGGTGTCAGAAATGATCTGCCCCCCAGAAGATTCCTCGAGGCCAGCCACCACAGGAGGGACCGCCGGACCAGAGGAGATAGAACAAAGGCCTGATCCAGAGACAAGGGACTCTTGTCCCAGACTGACAGAAGATGTAGCTGAAGGGGTCTCATGTGAAATTGATCAAGGCCGAACCCACACACGCAAAGGCGTGGGAAGCCAGCTGGTCAATACGCCGGTCCTCACCATCCTTCAGGGTAGTGGAATCAGGGGAATGCACCACAGAAGTGTTGGACAACTCCAACACAGGGGCATCCACTTCTGGGGGAGTTGACCAACATTTAACCACATCCGAGGGGAAAGGATACCTCCTATCTCACCCCTTAAGGAATGGGAGCGGCCTAGTCGGCTCCCCGGTGTCCCCGAGAACCAGATTATTAAAATGCGTCTGTTCTGGGAATTCCAAACGTGGTTTTGCGGTACCAAATAATTCCCCCTGCTGCGTAGGAGCCGCTGCAGGGGGGGAAATGGAAAGTACTTCAAAAACTTGAGTCAAAAGTCTATGGGTGTCATCAGCATCCCAATGCTCTGAGCCGGCATCAGCGCCAAGGCAATGCTGATCATCAGAATAATACAACTCTGTGAAGTACTCACCTGTAGAGTTGATATTATATGCATACAGCACGTCCTGCTCCAGACATAGTCATAACGTGTGGGTAATCCTCCGCCTTCAGCGCCGTGGACTGCAGAACATGAAGAAAACAAGCTCCTCCCGGCCCTACATATACCGGAGGACCTCCCACAAATCCCCAGCATTGAAAAGCAGTGAGAAGAGAAGCCGGTAGAAACAACCACCCAGAACTGGCAATAATATCTATTGATAACAATCACCATACAGGGGATCCAGAACAAGTGAAACCAGGGTGGGGTGGAGCAGGACGTGCTGTATGCATATAATATCAACTCTACAGGTGAGTACTTCAGAGTTGTATTATTCTAAGCATACAGCACGTCCTGCTCCAGACATAGTCATAACGTGTGGGACATCCAATAGCAGTGTCCATAAGTAGGATGGGATCCCCAAGAGAAGAGCACAGCCAGCAGTAAAGCACTGTCACCCCCAACCATGCTACCAGGGCAACGAGAGCAATGCTCTAACCTCAACCTTTGAACCTTGTAAAGGGAGAACTGAACCCAAGCAGCGGACTAGCCAACTTGCTCACCAGAACTTAGGGCTAAGAGTCACGAGACCAATCACAAGTGGTGAGAGAACAGAAAACAGTAGAGAAGAAGAATCTTCCCATAACAGAATAGGCCAGAATGGTGACCTGACCATGCTACTGCAAGGAGTGCAGCCATGGAAACATCAAAACTTTCCCTGACAGGGAATATGAAACCTGGTCTCAGTCAGGACCAGCAGGAACGCTAACAACAACACTTCAACAGAAGCCGAAGGTATACTTCTCGGTACAGCAGGTCAAAACTAGCCAAGTAAGACCCATCCAAGGGCACCTCCCCCATGGAGGTAATTAGAGCCGGTTCTTCATAATAGGACACCGAACCCCTTAAAAGGCAAAATCCCTCCAGGGACAAAAGGCCATTCAGAAAGATCTCCAACTCTGTAGAGATGCAAGTCCCTTATCTCATAATACGCAGGACAACATCCCAGGGACCAGAGAATCTGGCATAAAGAAGGTAAGGACCCTCGCCTGGAAGCAGACTTAGCGTAAGGCAGCACCCTCACCTCATGGGATACAGATATAAATAAGAATGTACATAAATGGAATGATAATAGCCGCTACAGAGCCATACGTATGGCACACTTCTGGCTGGAGCAATCGCCCCAGAGGGGTGATATGATGAAGGAACGGTTCAAACAAGAACCTGAATAAGAACCAAGGGAACCCTTAGCAGGGCATTGCGATAAGAAATCCCCCCAAAAGGGAAAAACAGGAATTCCCCAAAGAATGCAACCGAGCAGACCCTGAATAAGCTCAACACATGAGATTGGATCAGGCTTTGCAGTAGGTGAACAGGGCAAGTCCTGAACCTTCCACAGGACTTAGTTGGTAGCCAATACCAACATTGCTGATAGGACCCTAAACCCCAGGAACAGAGATCGTCCAACAAGGGAAAAGAGCTTAGACCCAACAGGCCAGTATGGGTACACAACATACCCTAACATAGCGTGGCAGAAGGAAGAAAAACGAAGAGAAGTCCTAACTCTACAAGGAACAAGACACCCCGAGATCTGTCATCTCCAACAGGGTAAGCACAAAAACCAGCCGAACGCCAAGGTATAGCCTAAGATAAGAAACCTGACCATGTAAAATGGAGCTCGTGAGGGACACACAGGCCTACTGTTCTCAGCAGAACATCCGCGGACCACACCCCACTGGGCCATCCAGGCCTACAGCATAGCTGTGCTGCTCGCCATAGGAGAACTTGCACAAACCCCCACCCAGTAGGGCATAGGGGACATTTCAATATAATGTCTGACCAGAACCACTGAACCCAACTAGGGCAGACCAATCTGGGCCAATAATAAGGGTAGAACCCTGCGATCGAGAAGGGGTCCAACAGGACCGTACCAGTATGGACTCAATGGGCAATAGAGAACCTCCAGCAGAGGAGGGATATTACAAGAAAAGGGCAAGGAATATTAAATCCCCCATAGACTGAATCAGAGCTCCCCTGGAATAAAGCTAGACCCAGGAATTCCACGGGGAACAAGGAACATGCCACTGTCCTACAATGGACCAAGGGTCCCCAATTGGGCAGGTACTGAAAGGGAGTAGTCCAGCAAACTAGGACCCACCGAAGCACATTGTGACAAAAAGAACCCATAGGTAACTGGATCCCTCAAGGTCCCTACCTAGGAACCACTGGGGGTTTCAGAAGACAAGCCTCCTTTGTCAACCTGCCAGATTTGGTACCATGGTAACCAACAACAGGGAGAAACAGAGTAACCAGCGGAAGAATAACCACCTCCACCAGAAGGAAGGTAAACAGACCTAGATCCAGGGTGCTGAACCCTCATCCAGGACTAATAGCTAAAATGCCTCAGAGCCCAAAGGCACAGAGAAAAAAAAAGGGATGTCAACAGACTAGCCGCCAACGGCCACACCAGGTGCAATTCTGCCTGGAGATAAAAACGAGACAGGACGGAGGACCAGAGACCTCGTTTCCGGAAATTCCCTTATAGTTAAGAGAAAAGGCACTAGCCGAAACCCAATCCAGATACAACCTGGACCTGGAGGATGGAACAGAGTAGTGCTTGAGTCAACTAAGGTCCATCCAAACGACTCCCTCTTGTAAGTAAAAGGGAGGACCCGATAGGTCCCCTGGTAGCTGCACTCTGGTGTCGTGCGAGACATCACACCCATCCAGAGCCTAGCGGGCACATGAACGCAACAGGGGACCCAGCCAATGCCACAACGGTGGCGATGACCGCCAATACCCAGCAGTAGTGGGCTCAGTATCCAGAAGTTACCTTGGGGTCAGAATAAACATCTCAGCATGCCACGGGCGGCCAGAGGACCCCTAGTGTGTAGGGCGCCAACTGCCCATTCAAAAGCGCCAAGCCTGGATGCCTATGGATACAGATGCTAAACCCCCCAAGGGGTTGGAAGATACGATTCCCTCATCCTCAAGGGAAGGGAGGAGCAACTGGCGCAGAGGCCCCAGTGTCTATATGATAATGGCGTTCTGGCAAGGAAGCCACACCTGACAGGCCCAGGAAAGCCTGCACCCATACCTGAAGAAAAACAGGGGACCGTAGTCCTCCTGACCGACTCAGGGGAAGACCACCCAGCTAACACTGTCCCATATCCGGAGGAACTACCTCCTAAAGCCACTAGAACGAGGCAGGATGCCTCCTGATAGGAGTAAGGTGCTGTGGCCATCCCCTCACCCAGTTGGGTGAGGGCGTCCCATCATGCTTGAGGGTTTTCAGTGAATGATACGGGCTTAGCCCGGCCAGAAGGCCCCGGGCGTTGAATGTCACTCCTGGGACAGGATACCGAACCAGATCCTGCAAGGGGCATCCCCGGTTCCTGCTTAACACTATGATATGGAGGGGTATCCCTGCTCCGAGGGGGTCGAGACGGCCGCCCCTGATTGGGTGGACTGTCCTGTTTTCAAAATAGGTCCAGACGGGCCCCAAACAGGCGATGCCCTCTAAAGGGGAGCCCCGTCAGGGTCCTTTTAGCGCCATCGTCTGCCCCCCACTGACGCAGCCAGAGCAGGCGACGTATAGCTACCACTTGGGCAGAAGTCCTCGCACACATTTTGATGGTGTCATCCAGAGCTAAAAGGATAAATTTAACAAAAATATCACAGCTGGAGAGTGTGTAAAATACCTCCCAGGGTAAATCTTCAGGTTGATGCTCCAGCATCTTTCTTAAGAGAGCCTTAGCGGCCACTGCTGTGATGGCCGCGGCACAGGCAAAGGCGTGGGAAGCCAGGCTATCAATGCGCCGATCCTCAGCGTCCCGCAAGGAGCTGTAAGCCGGAGCTGTAAGGAAGGGGGGGGTTAGGAACCCCAATAATCGGTGCGTCTACCACTGGGGACGAAGACCAAATATCAACCATCTCGGGGGGGGGGAAAAGGGTATTTCCAAACCCAATTCTCTGGGGGCCTTTGAAGTGCAGTGGGGCATTCCCACTAAGTACAAGAGCATGGAAGTGAGCCTGCTCGAGAAATTACAAGCGCGCAGGCGCAGTATGGAAGCGCACCCCTCACGGCCTGGAGACCGCACCGGAAGGCGAAATGGACAGGGCATTAAAGATCCTGAGTAACATACCACCAATATCAAGCTGGTCCCAGTCATCCTGACCAGCATCATCCTGACACCTCGGCCTCTCGTCAGAGGAACCTAGGTCAGAGAACAGGTCCCCATCTTCCGACGTGGCGCTAGCACGTGTAGAGAAGGACTCCTCAGAGCCCATAGCACAGGCCGAAGCCGCGGGAGTCCAGGGCCGTTGTCTATCAGGACCCACCCGGCCGGACAACCCTTCAACAATCTGGACAAGCGTGGGCCGTCTAGGACAGGTGTCTATTTGCAATTCCCCACTTGTACAAGACTCAACAGGAGTGAGATTTAGGGAAGAGGAAAGGGGAGAGAAGGAGCGAGGTGCAACCACAGGCGCCGCTCGCAATTCCAGCGTCTGTTCAGAACATGACGCGCAGACCCGTGTCCCGTCAGCCCCAGCATGGGGGAGACCACACGCTACACAAAGCCGGTCCTGTCCCAGAGGGACCCCGGTAACACAATCCTGAGATGCCTCCATATGGTGATTGTTTAAACACAATATGTCAATAGGGATTTATGCAAAAGGCAACCCTGGATGCCCCAACAACCCGCAGATTAATGTGGGAGATTTTAGGAAGGGCCGCTAATATCCTTATACGTATAAGTATAGATATGTATATATAAATCTATATATGAATATGTGGCCGGGAGAAGCCACCGGGAACTCAGCGTCTGAAAGACATAATGGGAAAGAGATGTCAGGGCCATGCGCAGCTGGACAGACAAAAAACAGAGGGATTCGCCCGTGAGGGCACTTACAGCTCAAGTGGAGGAGGAGGAGACCGTCACCACGCGTGAGCGCGAAGCTTAACAAAAATGGCGCCCAGCGAACCTCGAAGGGCGGTCTAAATGCTCTGCCATGACGAAGCGCGCCGAACTAAGGCCCCGCCCACTCTAAAGAGAGCGAAGCTCTGAGGTAAAAATAAAGGCAAGGATACAACCACAAGCCTAAGGTTCAATAGAACGGTTACAGATAATAAGTACGGGCACCGCAGCATCAAGACTATGCGGCAAGCAATGTAAAAACACACGGCGGCAGCCGAAATAAGGAGCAAGCAGCGCGGCTCTGACATCTCTGAGTTAATAAAAGGCAGAATAAAGGCCACGATCCTGACACACCGGTACACTGGGACCGCCACACACATAACCCCCCCCCTTTCTTTTCCCCCCCTAAGTAGTTGGGGAAATGAGGGAGAATGGTGACCCGTTAATAGGGTCCAGCACTACGCAGGGTACGGGGCAATAATGCGGGAGGGGCATCCACTAGAGGCTCACCATCGGCCTAAACCGCCTACCCTATGGTGGGGGATTGCGGTGGAGCATGGCTCCGTTAAGCACACACAGTGCTGCCTACCTTCACCCGACCAACGCAGCCCAGGCTGGGAGGCATATTCTGATCACAAAAGGGACTGGTGGAAATAGTCCTGCAGGGCCTCGGGCTGTCAAGCCCCGCTCGCCTGCGAGAGCGTGATACTTCATGTCTTCGCAGTTCGAGCACTGCAGAGAAATCTGGGGATTTGTGGGAGGTCCTCCGGTAGATGTAGGGCCGGGAGGAGCTTGTTTTTTTCATGTTCTGCAGTGCACGGCGCTGAAGGCGGAGGATTACCCACACGTTATGACTATGTCTGGAGCAGGACGTGCTGTATGCTTAGAATAATCAGAATCTGAGAATAATTCCCCTTCCTCGAGAGGGGTATAGTCAGACAAATCAAGGAAGTCATCTTGTCCCATTGTAAAGGCCAGCGGCAGGCGCTACATGCCATCATTTAGCTGGAGCCTTTCGGGCTGCAGAGCTAGCAATCAGTCTCTCAAGGGGCTAAGCCCAGCTTACCTGCGAGGAGAGAAGCCATCATCTTGACCTTCGCAGCCCACTGCAGAGAAGTAACTGGGGAATTTAGTGGGAGGTCCCGGGTATATAAGGACCGAGAGGGGCCTCTTTTTTGCCATCTCTGCAGTAAAGCGCCCTCTTGTGGGCTATATCCCAGACATAATGAATCATTACTGGAGCAGGGCGTGCCGCATACTTGGAATAATAAAATAGTTTAACATTTCCAGAATACGCTATGATTTGTTGCATATGTAGTTTTGGGAAGTTTCATTGCACTAACTAGCCATAGCCGGACACCTTTTTAATTCCCACAAATTGAGTACCCTTTCATGACCAAAAATACTCCAAGATGCTGGGAGGAGCATTCCTATGCAACCTATGCTTACCTCTTAATTTGGTTCCTTGGCTACTGGCAGTCCTCTGGCTTTGTGGGATTCTAGGAGCTATGGGCTTCTTCTGCCAATAAAAGGTGATACGCAGGGTAACCAGCTACACGGGTGATTTCAACATAGGTGCTCACAGCTCCTGGGCTTCCCTTAAAGTGGACCCTATTAACCCATCTCTAGAGTCAAAAAGACATCGGGGCCAGATTTTCAGATGCCCCGCTGTATCAAACCCTCAGGCATTAAATCAAACAGTGCATGTGTGGGCCTCTGGTAGCATCCCCAGCAATCTGACATGCTGGTGGGGGTGCACACATCTAAATGTCTTGCAACAGGTGGGTGCAGTGGAGGAGCAGCTAATGGGAGGCACCCAGCAATCAAAACCTGAAAATGTGTTTTCAGGTGTCTGTCACACTCATTGGTGAGGCAGTGTGAGACAGCCATCTAATAACCTAGGAGCATTTTCCTGATTTGAAGGAAAGCGTGTCAAGGTTTCCGAACCAATACTGCCGACAGTGGGACAGAGGCAGCAGCAACAACTAATGGTCTGCCAGTTGTGCAGCCTGATGTAAAAGGTACACAAGAATTCAAGCAACCATTAAAGTAAACCAAAACCTATGGCCTTCAGCCCTGGAATCTATAGGATTCCTACCCACTGGGGCATCCAGATTCTGGATGCCCTATGTAAAACCCCCCTCCCGTTGCCTGTTATACTCACCACCTCTTTCGGTCCAACAGCACATGTGCAAGTAGTGCTGTATTCCCACTATTCCTTTAGCAGGGTGTGGGCAAGGTATTTGTGAATGGCCGGCCCAGGCACACACCCTGTTAGAGGGTAGCAGGGATGTGGCCGGCTGTGCGTGGTTCCTTAGACAAGCCTAGCCGAGTTTGCATCAGCACAACAAAGCGTGCTTATTGGACCAGAGGCCCCGCAGGACCAGGTTCAGGCAATCTGGGGGGTTTCACACAGAAGTGCATCCCAGATCAGGATGGCCCTGGGGCTAGGCGCAAAACCCAGGATCTGTGAGTCACATAATAATAATGTAAAAAGCTTAATAATCGCCTGAGTGCATTTTAATAGGCTTAGCTGAATTAAAGTTCTAATATGAAAAGGACACTTGTTTTAGAATTAGTTTTTTTGGGCAAGACAGAAAGAAAGGCACAAGCACATGAAACATTTATTTTAGATTTCAGATGGTGTTACAGATTAGAAATGAAGTATGGATTATTCTCATTAGCTTCAATGGTACTTCCTCCAACGATCATGTTCTGCAAGTAAAACAAAAATGAAAGTTTCCTTAAATTAATGAAAAGGAGAGCACACAGATAATTAAATACAATAAAAAGGGCTATAAACTTGAGATGAAAAATTATGTAAATGGTGGATGTATTTATTTACAGTTTAAAGCTATAAAAGGCAACAAACCAAATAAAAAGGACCTTTAACATTACTTATAAATGCTAGAATATTGTAAGGTAGACATTGTCATTTCACTTTTAATGCAAGGTCTTTTAAAATCTTAAAAAGATTTCTCACTGAACATTTTAGGAGTTTAACACTTCTATTGCCAGCAACCCTCACGTCCCCCCCAGCTAGTAGCCAAAGCAAAAAAAAAAAAAAAAAACTCACTCACCTGACCCCTTGTTCAATCCAACCATCCCCCACTTGGGTTCCTCCGGCTGCAGGGGAGTGCCCAGAATAGGCCCCCCCTTCAGGGGGGGGGGGGGGGGGGCGGGGACACCGATCATCTCCTGGGGCACTTCAGACTTCAGGAGAGAGCCCCTTTGGGGTGGGACTAATGACGTTATCCGGCGGGCATCGTCCCAGCCCCGGGTGGCTCAGCTGTCAGCTGCCTAGTGATTGGTGGGCAGAGGAGCACGGGGCAGCAGATCCTCTGATCCCCTGCCACGCCTCCTCCTATGGCCGCCGATCACCGGCATTGGTCATCGGATCGGCGAGGGACACAGGAACCGACAATCGGAGGGGAGTAAAATAAAAAACATTTTTAGTGAAGTCATTTTTACTGTTGCCCCCAAGCCTTGTGAACTGGTATAGGGGTCTCATGGACCCCTTACCAGTTCACAAAGGGTTGACTTGCCATTAACCCCGAGCCTCCCCAAAGCCCAAGGGGGGGGGGGTAGGGCAGAAGAGCCCATGGCCATAGGCTATGCCGGCTTGTAGCCTGCAGGGCCAGCAAAGCTAGACCCTGTGCCCTGTTCTACAGCCCCGGGCTAGTTATGCTGGGTAAGGGGACCCACCTCCATTTTTTTTTGTTGTAAAGGGTTTCTAACCCTTAAAATAAATAAATAAATAAAAAATTTTTAGCAGTTGTATCTTATTTGTCAATGATATAAAGTTCTCTTTTCAGATTGGGGGGGGGGGGGGGGGGGGGCAATGATACATATATGGTACCATTGCAATTGAGAGAAATTTTCACATGCAATATAGTTTTCTTTAATAAAATGTTTTTATTAAAAATAAATGAGACAATTTAAAATATATATATATTTGTTACTTATAATTATTTTTAAAAAACAGTGGAAAAAGTATAGACAAAACATTGCATGTTAAAGCAAAAAGAAAATATGTGATTTTTTGCGGGAGTTTCCAAGAAAATTACAGTTAAACATCGCGCAAAATGGTGAAAACAGAGGGTGACGAAATCTCAAGTAGGCTGGCAACCTATGTTTGTTGGGTATTGTTCTGCTCCCGGGATCCAGCCCTTTCAGATTTAGCTTGCCGTTTGTTTGTATATTGATATTTTGGGAAAATGTGTTTGTGTTTTAATTACAAAAAAGCAGTACAAATTGTTTATTTTTTTTTTAAAGTGGACCAACACCCAGGATTTTGACTATCCTGGGGTTTGGTCCACTTCGGTGGGGCACCCCGATCGGGGGTGCCCCGCCGTCTGAAACCCCCCAGAAAGCCCCAAAAAACTCACCTCTCCCCGCTCCCACGTGACCGCGCCAGCCAATCACAGCGCTCAGAGCCGCTGTGGTATGCGCGTCCATACCAGCTCAGCTGGCTCTGAGCGCTGGAGGCCACGTCTCGCGCTTCCCTCCATTCACAAACGGCCGGCGCGGGTGTGCGCCCTGCTAGAGGGAAGCCGATGGAACGGGGCTGAGGTAAGGTTTGTGGGCCTCCTGGGGGGTTCCTCCCCGCGGGACATCCCGATTTCGGATGCCCCGCGGGGAGGGATCTGATCGGTCCAGGAATCTTATAGATTTCCGGGCCGATCCCCCCTGGGTGTTGGTCCACTTTAACACATTTTGTTCAAAATATTGTGAATACACTAAAAAAATGACAAACAAGACATTTCAGGTTAAAGCCCAGACTCTGCTGAAAAAAAAATTTTTTTCCAGGAAATCTCTTCAAAAATCACAGTTAAAGGGTTAATTAAAAGGGTAGTCTTGTCTGGGGTCCTTCTTTATTAGTTCCAATCATCTACAGAATTAAGAGAGTCAAATGGGATTCCTTGACTGCCAGCCTAGCCTAGTGTTTGTCACCCTCTGTTGCCAGACCATTTTTCACTATTTTGCACTACACATGTTCAACTCATTTCTTAAGGCATTTCCAGCAAGATCGAAGGCCCCCCCCCCCCCCCCCAGGTGGAGAGGAGACCCGGCTGGATGGATAGAGGGTCAGGGGGAGAGTCTTTTTTCGCCACTAGCTGGGGGAAAGCCAGGTATGTAAATTTTACGTAGCTGGCAGTTGACAGTAGAGGCATCTACGTTATTTCGCTAACCATCATCCCCTAGATTTATTCTTCTAAATAATGCTATCCCAATCTAAAAGGGAGAGCTCCTCTTCTGATCCTGCCTTAGCCAGCATGTCGGGAGTACTATATCTTGGGGGCCGTTAATAGGTGTAGCATCTATGGCAAAAAAAAAAAGAAAGAATCAGGCTCTCAGTATAACCTGGAAGAATAAAACAGAAGGGTTACTTTATCCATAAGACCTGCTGGTTGATATGATGGTGGACGGGAAACAAAATTTGAAACCCAACCACTTTTCTGTCTTTCCTCCATTGTTCAAATGAAGGTTCCAGTAACCCTTTTACCAAGACTGAAAACCTTTGAACCGGATCTTCACCCTGAATAAGAGCATATCATGTTTCCCCCACGCTGTACTTACAGATTGCCCACATTAAAAATAATCCTACATGCATATACTGCATTTATCGAGCCTTTAAACAACTAATATGGTGACACATGGAGTCTCAGGCTGCCTGCAAACAGGAAGTGTCTTGACTGTGCCGCTCGGCATTTGTGGAATTGCTGACCTTTTCCTGAACCCAGCTCTGCTCTGTATGTGCAATGCACAGCTATAACATAGTAGCATCACATACTGAGGAGAGGGGTCAAAAGTGCAGGAGGCAGAGCCAAGATGGCAGCACCTATATCCTAGAGCACTGAACAGAGTTGCAGGCCAGGGGGCAAAGAATTAAAAGTGATTACAAATGTTAAATATATTAATTTTAGATGCTAGTGAATAGTTTATGGGTTTGGGCTTTTCATTAAATGATGCTGAAGGTTCGCTTTAAGGGGTGCTTGCTTTTTACAGGTAGTTAATTTCTTGATGCGGTCCTCACTGGCAGTCTAGAAGGACTAAAGTCTGAGTCCTACTACTAATCCTTTTCCAAAATCTTGCTGCAGGAATTCGAGGGCTGCTGGTATATAGTCTTTCTTCAGTTTGTTGGTGTCACAAAATGAAGAAAAACAATTCCAAATCCTTGCATAGATGCGTCTGGTGGTCAATTTTTGACTTTTAAGGAAAAAGTTTTTGGCCGAGCAGAACTTCCCATCTAAGATGGCCCTCTCAGATCTAGGTTGTCAGATCGCCGCTGCGTCAGCAAGTCTCCTCCCCCTCCCGATAAAAAAAAAAAAAAAAATCTGGGCAATGAGAAATACAACAAAATCCGAAGACTGCCACACCAGAGGCTCAGGTGAATACCCAAAGGGTCCCCAATAGGCAGGCACACCTGCTGCACAATTGGCCAGGATTTAAAGGGGATCGCGCACAACTAGTGTGCTGACAGGCTATGTGGGACTGCCCCATGCGCCTGTGAACCTCGGGTGAACTATACACAGATGGTTTTAGGCTTAGCAGGCTCCTGCAGAATTCCCGGAGTCGAAACAAAATAAAAGGCTGTACTACGGTCCAGTGGTTCATTAAGTTCGAGCAGGCCCGTGTGCATAACTTACAGTTCAAAATTTTTCATACCACAAAAAGAAAAAAAAAAAAAAGTTATTTGCAGTAGGCAAAGCCATGCACAAAAATCTCTTTACAGCCCTCAGCTATGTCCAAAAGGGTTTGCAGTGCTTCTGTATAGCTACAATTTACACAGCCATTCAGGAGAAATGTGTTTCTGCATTTTGTCCATCTTTGAACAAAGGTTAAATCCAGATAGCTGTATAGGGAGTGAAGTTTGGGAATACCAAATTACAGCATTAAACAATATTAGGTATAGAACCAGGACGGTATAAAGGGATAAAGAGATCGAAAAGCCCTTTATTCATAAAGGTAAAAGAAGCTAGGACAGCAAAGCTAGCCTGGACTACCCAGATTCTTATAAATCAAAAATACAGAACCACTTTATTGAAATAAATGAAAAAAAGTATTTAATTGTGTTTGTAGCTTTTTGTTTCATACTTATTTTATTAATTTTCATACAAGAAAAGCTAAAACATACATATATGCTCATGTCAAGCGAGCCATGAGGAATATCACAATACAGTATTAACTTTGCCAAAAGAGCAAATAAAATGACATTCACAAGCAAAAGACATATAACAGTCTACAACCTAATGGCCCACATAGGGAGAGGGAAGCATCGGGGACCCCCATAGCGCCCACCAACCCCCCCTTAAGCGTACCAAAACAATCCCACTCAGACCTGCCAGGAAGGCCGCACTGCTGTAGAAAACACATTTGTAGCAGCTAGTAAGTATCCTGAGGACATAGGTATTTAGTCCACCACCTCGTCGCTCTGTCAGCCTTCCCTTAGGGCTCGCATCCTGGGGAGACTGGACGGCAATGATGCACCGATCTCTGTGTTAGACCCCTCACCTCCCCCATCCAATCCAGGTTAAGAAGACACATATAAGACACAGACACCAACACGTAACTAATATGAAGACAAACACTCCAGACATTCCAGGGCACACTAGGGAAGGAATAGCAAAGGAAGCAGAGAGGGGCAGAAAGGGGCAGAAAGGGGCAGAAGGGGCGACAAGGGTGAAAGCCGACACAGCGCCTAGGACGAAGACCCTATGATATGAGCGCGTAGAAGGGCCAACCGCTTATCAAGCAATGCAAGTAAATAGGGCATGATAGGAGCGTTTAGAGAGATACCCACAGCGACATTGACCACCTCATTAAAGATAGAAGGAGAAAGGATCACCACAGAGATAGTGGAAGTAATAGGAGGGGCGGTAGCCACAGGTCCAGGAGTAACAGCGAAAGCAATGGGAGTGGGAGGGTGAGATGGGGAACGCCACCAGCCCCAATGGGGTGTGCAAGGAATCCGCATCCACACAGAACTGAGCCGTAGTAAAAGAGACTTGCCCAGCCGCACACCTAACAGGGGCAGGTCATACACCCCAAATCTGTTTGTAAGAGACCGAGTCTTTGAACATGACCCAGGGCATCCTAATCTTGAGGTAGGCTTCCATTCTGTCCTGCTTAGCATAACAGATTTCTTCCATCACCTCCACGTGATTCATTTGCATGAACCATTCCCTGATCGTGGGTGACCTCTGGGATCTCCAAAGCCTCGGAACAAGAACCCTAGCCGCATTTAGTAGGCGACGACCCAGAGGGGCCCCTCCCGCCACCCCTTTACCATCCGAGGACCACCCCAAGAGAGCAGTCCCAGCATTCCAGTCTAAGGGTTCTCCCAAGATAATAGCACTCAAGTCCTTCACTTTATCCCAGAAACCCATCACCCCCGGGCAGGTCCACCATATGTGTGACAAAGGGGCACCACTTTGTCCGCATCTCCAACAGACGTCAGGGACTGACGGAAAATAGGCGTGTAAAACCTCGGAAGTCCGATACCAGCGTGTGATAAGCTTATAGTTGGTCTCTTGCATTGAACTGCTAATCACCCCCTTGTGAGCATTCCTATAGATATCGCTCCACTCAGCTTCAGATAAAGATCTACCAATATCCGCTTCCCATTTCTTCTCCCAGGGTTTGACCTCCTCCCTCCCTCCGCGCTGCAATAGGTTATAGGCCCAAGACAGAAGACGCGTAGCAGGGCCCCTACCCAGACAGGCCTTTTCAAACTCCGTCATTTCGTTTCTCAGACCTTCCTTCATACCCCTAGAGCAAAAGAAGTGCCTGATTTGGAGGTATGTGAAGACAGAGATCTCCCTTTCCAGCAATTGTTGTAGGTTATGTCTATCTCGCAGCACACCCCCAACCTGCAAATGGTACACCCTCAAAGGTTTGGGTCCCCCGCAATCCCTCAGCATGGAGAGATCCCTTCCTGGAGGGAACGACGGGTTCCCCATAATTGGCGTTAAGTATCCAGGAAGTAAGGCCAAGGCGCGTTTACCTCGACACAGAGCTCTCAGGATAGACAGGGAGGTTCCAATCAACGGGTGGGACTTAGCAATTGCCGGAACCTCTTCCCACTTCAAGGTGGACAAAATGTCCATACCTCCTCCCGTAGCCGCCTCCCCCTCTATACGCACCCAGTCCTTCTGCGCACCATTCACGTGCCAATCCACCATTCTCCCCACATGGACCGCCCGATATGTTTTCATGCAAGGGATCCCCGTCCCCTCTTTATCCTTAGGTAGCAGCAGCAAGCTTCTCCTAATTCTAGGTGGCTTACCAGCCCAGATGAACCTCCTGAAGGATTTCATCAAATCCCTAAAGAAGGTCTCCGGTAACTTAATGGGGATGCACTGTAGCAGGTATAAGATCCGTGGTAACACATTCATTTTCAGAACAGACATACGGCCAAACCACGAAAGCCGTAGCCGGTTCCACCCTTCCAGATCTCTCTTAACTTTAGCCCCAATCGGGGCGAAGTTAAGTTGAAACAATCCATTGAGCGAGACATGCAAGTGTACCCCCAGATATCTGAGACTCATTTTCCCACCCAAAGGGGAAAATACCCTTTAAAGCTTCCACCTCCACTACCGGCAGGGAGACATTCATGGCGCTAGGTTTACTGTAGTTAATCTTCAGGTTCGATAGGCGCCCGAAAATTTCTAGTTCTTTCAATAAGTTGGGCACAGACACCCGCGGAGAGCGTAGAAAGAAAAGCATATCGTCCGCGTATGCCGCTACCTTCCTTTCTCTCCCTCCAATCGAAATGCCACTGATACCCCCACAAAGATTGACCCTCCTGAGAAACGGCTCCAAAGAGTGCGAAAATCAACGGGGAGAGAGGACACCCCTGTCTAGTGCCATTGCGGATGTGAAATGTAGATGAGAAGCAATTATTCGTTCTCACCCTCGCCACCGGGTTGGAATATAATGCCATAATCCTATTTTTTGCTGCCACCCCCAACCCAACGTGATCTAAGACCTTCCCTATCCACCTCCAATCAACTCGATCAAACGCCTTCTCGGCGTCAGTAGAAAGCATCATTGAGTGTATACCTTTAGCTTTTGCCCACCATTGAATGTTCAAAGCCTTAATTACGTTGTCCCGTGCCTCTCTGCCAGGAACAAAACCCACCTGATCCTGACCTATCAAGTCCGGCAAGAAGGAGGCACCCCCCTTGCCAGAGCCTTAGCAAAAATTTTCACATCCACGTTCAACAGGGAGATGGGTCTGTAATTCCGGCAGTCCGTGCAGTCCTTCCCCTCCTTTGGGATCACTACAATTTGTGCTTCCAAAGCAGAGCATGGCAAGGAACCCGAGGACGCCGTGGACTCAAAGGCTCTAGCCATGAGCGGGAGCAAAAGGGAGGAGAAAGTTTTATAATATTGGGATGAAAATCCGTCTGGACCTGGGGCCTTCCCTGGCTTGGTCTCTTTAAGGGCCCTCTCCAGTTCCCCCCCAGTTATCGGAGCTTCCAACTGGTCCGCCTCCTCAGACAACGATGGCATCTCTGACTCCACCAGATATTTTCCCATAAGGCTCTCTGAACCTCCCTTTCCCTGGTGCATTGGAAGATTATATAAGGCCGAATAAAACTTCTTAAATAGTTCCGCTATCTCCCCGTTCTTCTGGTAGAGAGTCCCATCTGCTCCACTGAGCCCCTCAATTCTAGACCTGACATTCCTAGGGCGCAACGCTCTTGCCAGCATACGGCCTGACTTGTTCCCATGTTCATAATACAGACCATGACGTTTAGTGAAAAACCTACTCGTCTCCCTGAACAGGACATCCTTGAGTTCTTGTCTCTTAGCCTCCAGTTCTTCCCACTGTTGGATCAAGAGGGACCGTTTGTGTTTCGCCTCGAGATCCGCAATCTGTTGGACTCATTTTTCCATTTTCGCCCCTCTCTCTCGCTTAGCTCTCGCCCCCTCTTGGATCAGGTAACCTCTCAGTGTGCATTTATGGGCCTCCCACGTTATTATGGGGTCCACCTCCCCCGAAACGTTTTCCCTTATGTACCAAGATAAATGTTGCCGGATTCTATCCACGACCCCAGGGTCCTTCAGTAAGCTCTCATTCATTCTCCAGTTCCATTCCCCCCCCCCCCGGTAGGGACAGGGAGAGAACGACCGGAGCATGGTCGGAAAAAGATATGTTGCCTATCTGGGCAGAGGTAACCCCTTCTAAATCTCTTTGCGAGAGGAAGAGAAAATCAATCCTAGAGTATTTCATATGAATTGGTGAATAGTACGTGAAATCCTTGCCCGACGGATGCATCAGGCGCCAGGTATCTATCAGGGTGAAATCCTGCAAAGCCTTCTTAATTTGTTTCAAGGCCCTGTAAGACAGGGCAGATTTAGCATCTGATGTATCGACCAAGGGGCTGAGAGCACAGTTCAGGTCCCCCCCTAAAACCACCATCCCCTCCTGAAAAGACCCCAACTTACCCAAAATTGTTCTACAAAATCTCTGTTGATCCTTAATTGGGGCATATGCATTGGCCACAGTGATGATTAACCCATTAGGAAGCCTCCCTTTCAGGAAAATGAATCTACCCTCCTTATCTTTTTCCACTGCCATCACCTTAAGGTCCAGGTTCCTATCCAACAGGATCGAGACCCCCTTCGCTTTATTGTGTTGGGAGAAGGCTGAGTAACATGAAGTGTACGTCCTATTGCCTAAATATGGAGCCTTATGGGCTTGAAAGTGAGTCTCTTGGATTAGTGCAATGTGTGCGTCATATTTCTTAATGTCTCTTTTGGGGAGAGTTAAGACCCTTAGCGTTTATGGAGAGGATGTTCACTTTAAAAGACCCCATTGTGAAAAAAATAAGCACCAGTCAGCGAAGAACCCTAAACCTACACAACCAGATCTCCCTCCCACCACTTGTGCCACTCACACCCCCACTCCCTCCCACCACTTGTGCCACTCACACCCCCACTCCCCAGCAATGTGAAAAGAGGGCAAGAAGATCAAGAAAATCAAGAGCCAGAAAGAAAGAAGGAAAGAGGAATCACACTCGGGATGGGAAAAACAGTAGGACACAGACAGAGGGAGACGCAGACAGAGGGAGACGCAGACAGAGGGAGACGCAGACAGGGGACAGACAACTAACAGACAGAAGACCAAAGCAAAATATGTACAACCACAGACAGAAGAGGGCCGAGGGAATACAACTTCCCACCTACTGGTGGAGACAACTTTACACAGAGAGCCAGCAGCTCTCCCACGTTGACCCCCAAGGCCCAGAGCAAAGGCTCCAAGGTCCAAAAGAGGAAGGAGAGATCTACGCCCCTCCTGTCTCTCCCGCTCCACTCCAAAGAACAAAGGCCCTTTTTGGGGGAAGATAAAACCCCGTGGAAGGCCGAGAGAGCGACACCCAGTGGTAACCTAGGTCCCAAAATGAGTGAGACGACCCAGAGAGGCCCGGCGGAACCCATCAGTGCAGCGCCATACCCCCTACCCCTTATAGCAGTATGCAACCTAGCATGGAGAGCCGCGAGACTGACCCGGACATCAGGTACCTGCCAACTGCCCAGGGCTGGAAATCTCTGCCCCCCCCCCCCAGACTGCCACCTGAATCATGCCGCCAATCCCAACTCCCCACTTCCCCAGAGCACCAGGGCGTGGGCTTCTAGGCTGAAGGACTCAACGGATTGCCCCCCACCCACCATCTAACTGGCGTAAGACCGAGTATGCCATGGCAAGGAAATGTCCCCATGTCCCCGCCAAACCCCTCCAGCAGAAATCCCCAGCTCCCCCTGGGCGCGCTACATTAACCCACAGTGGGAGCCGGCCAACCCTGTAGGACCCCCCTCTCCTGACCACTGTAAGATTGCCCTCCCCATATAACCCCACATCACCATCCCTGATGGCTGTATCCTCTACCCAGCGCCCCCTCACAATGTATATATATCTGGCCGTCTTGTCCACTTATGATCTACATCCCCCCCAGCACGCGTCTCGCTTAGTGAGCCAGCTTAGGGCGGGCACATCCAGCCTATGCAGACACCCCCTTAATGACTAAGCCCCTCGTACTCTATTTAAAGAGAGACACCCCTGAGGTAGCATTCTAGACCAATCAAAAGTAAACATTCCATATCCAGTGAATCTGGGCCTACAACCCACATTAAACATCTCACATTAAGCATTAAACATTAAACAGGTGGGAATCATCAATAGAAATCCTCTGATAATATTAACCAGCACATGAGCCTGAACTCCCTCTGTTCTGTAAGGAAAGGCAGTAGGTTGCTTTGCAGAAGGTCAGCAAGCGCAGTCATACCGGGCATCGCTGGGCCTCCATGAGCAAGATCCGCCACTCCCACCGAGGGATCACTACACACTGTCACCTCATCCCCTCCTGCTGCGCCCACGCCATTAATATGGAATAGGGATCTGCCACCGGAGTGGGCGAGCGAGAGTCCCCCCACCCCCAGAAAGTGCAGGAAATAAACTGCTCTTAAGACTAAAACTTAGCAGAGTAAACAATGCGATTATACAAAAGAGTCTCGTCTATTTTTGATCTAAATCCCCAACAGCGCATTTCCCGCTCGGTGAGTCAGCGTAAGGCGGGCCCGTCCATCATGTGCAGGTGCCCCCACAGCGATCAGGCCCCCCGTACCATTTTTTTTTTTTTTTTTTTTTTTTTTTTTAAATTCTTTTATTTATTTCCATTTTTATGTATACATAACATAGCTCACAAAGGTACAGTACAAAGAGAGTATAAAAGGTACATCATGGGCCAAAATAAACATTGCAAACCGTCTCATAGTTTATTTCTATCTACTCCTATCGCCACCGGGGTCTTCTGCTGGGACCCTTCGACCTCTCCACAATTTGCGGTCACCCCAAAAAGGTTGGGGGGCGTACATGACTCGAATTACTCTCTTACATTTTACAGGAAAATCCGTCAAAACCAATCAGCAAATACAACAATGGAGAACAGCCAAGAAAGAGAAGAGAAAGCCAGGGGAAGGAATGAAAGAAGGGGGAGGGGTAGGGAGTAAAAGGGAACGGGGAGAGGGAACCCTCGAGCGTGTCTGGGTATCTATACTCAAACGAAAATATTCTTATACTCCTCGGATTCAGTATACTGAATCCAATGGTACCAGGTTGCTAAGTATTTCTCGAAACCACCCTCGCCAGATGTCATTAGATCTTCAAACCTCATTATCTCATTAACTTTCGACGCCCACATTGCTAGAGTGGGGGGGTCCTCCTTTTTCCACAGGAGGGGAATACAGGTCTTGGCCGCATTAAGGAGATGACATATCAAGGAAGAGCGGTACTTTTTAAGTGGTTTCCCTGTCATGTGGAGCAAACACAGGGCCGGATCATCCGGTATCTCCTCGCCCACCACTTTCCCAGCCACCTCTCTGATCCCGGCCCAGAATGGCTTCAGCCTGGGACACGACCAAAAAATGTGCAGCAGGGAACCCTCCTCATCCCCACACCTCCAGCACTTTGCCTCCACCTCGGGTAGCCATTTGTTGATTGTCATCGGCACTCTGTACCACCGCGTCAAGATCTTGTAACTACACTCTTGAAACTTGGTGCAGATTGACGTTTTATGAGGTGCTTGCAGAAGCCTGCTAATTTGCTTCGGGGTGAAGGTCCTACCCAGGTCTCTTTCCCATTTTTCCACAAATGATGGCGGGGTCAAGTCCGGGGGATTGATTAACATTTTGTAAATGTAGGAGAGGGTGTGGCTTTTCGTGCATTTACTTGAGCAAAGCTCTTCAAATGGGGTGAGTCCTCTTTGTTCCAGCCGGTGTTCCTTGAGCGTGAAAAGGAAGTGCGAGAGCTGCTGTCTCTGCCAAGCCGACCAGCTGGGGATCCCTCTTTCAGTAGCTAGTCTCCCCACATCTAGCCATCCTCCCTCCCCCAAGAAATGGCCCACTCTGCAAATCCCCGCCGCTCTCCAGGCCTCCGGGATCGAACCCCTACACCCCGGGGGAAACCCCGGGTTGCCCAGTACCGGAACCATAGGTGAGGGGCTCGGGGAGAGGCCCATTTTTCCGAAGTATTGATGACACACTTTCAACGTGGTCCCTACAAGAGCGTGTTTAGTTGCAAGTGGGACATCCTTCCGGTCTGCCCATGGGATACAATCCAATCGAGCCCCAACGAGACTCTGCTCTATGGAAACCCAATGCTTGTGATCTCCATGTAAGCACCAGTCCACAACTCTGTTGAGGTGGACCGCAGCGTAATAGAGTCTGGGGTCAGGGAGTCCCAAGCCCCCCCGCTCCTTACTCCTGACGAGGGTGGACCTGCTTATCCTCGGTCTCCCAACCCCCCACACAAATCTACGGAAGAGGGTGTTCACCCTCTGAAAGAAGGATAGCGGTATGGCCACTGGGAGTGCCTGCATCAGATAAAGGAGCCTAGGCAGCAGCACCATCTTCAAAGCATTGCACCGACCGAACCATGAAAGCCTCCCAGTCGACCATCTCGCGATTTCCTCCTCAAATTTTTTAAGCAAGGGGGGAAAGTTCAGAGTGAAGATGTCAGCCAAATTCTTACATATCTTTGTTCCCAGGTATGTCACACTTTCACCCGCACGCTTAAATGAGAAGGAGCTCTGGATGGCGTTAAATCTTTTTCCAGGGATATTTAAGTTTAAGACTTCAGACTTCTGACAATTGATTTTATACCCTGACAAGTCTCCATATTGCTTCAATTCACGTAACAAATTCGGCAGAGAGACCTCGGGGAGAGTCAGCCCAAAGATCAGGTCATCCGCAAAGGCGGCCACTTTGTAATTGCCCGAGGGGCCCCCCATGCCATTTATATCCTCGTTCTTCCGAATCATACACAGGAGGGGTTCCAGGGTGAGGATAAAGATCAGCGGGGACAAGGGGCAGCCCTGTCTCGTCCCATTAGAGATACTAAACGGGTCAGATAGTGCTCCATTTACTCGCACCGACGCAGAGGGGGCGCTGTACAAACTACTTATCCAACCCAGTGCGTTAGGTCCGAGGCCCAAGTGCCTGAGAGTAGCCTGCATGAAACGCCAGTTCACTCTATCAAAGGCCTTCTCCGCGTCGGTGGCCAGCAAAAGGGATGGGACGTTGTTGGTCTGGGCCCACTGGATCCAGTTAAGGACTTTAATAGTATCGTCTCTCGCTTCCCTGTGTGGCATAAAGCCCGCCTGGTCAAGATCGATGACGTAATGCAGATGGGGTGCAAGCCTGGAGGCCAACACTTTAGCAAAAATCTTAATATCTGTGTTCAGGAGCGAAATCGGCCTGTAGCTGGCACAGAGATTAGGATCCTTTCCCTCCTTAGGGATGACCGATATGTGAGCTCTCAAGGCATCTTGGGGAATCTGGCCACCCGTTTTAAAAGAGTTAAGGGCCTCTAATAGTCTGGGGGCTAACAGAGAAAAAAACCTTTTATAGTATTCAATACCAAAGCCATCGGGCCCCGGTGCTTTTCCCCCCGTCGCTCCAGAAACCGCTTTCTGAACCTCTGCCAGTGAAATTGGTCTCTCCAAATCCTCTAAAATTTCCCTTGGTAATTTGGGCATCCCCGCCTCCCTCAGGTAGCGATACATCGCTTCGTCTCTCTCTGGGCACTCTACCTTGGGAAGATTATACAGCTCCTCGTAAAACTTTTTAAAGCCCTCTGCAATCTCGTTAGTCAAATGCACCATTCTCCCCCTCTGGTCCGTGATTTTAGGAATGTAAGTCTTCACCCTCTCAGCCCTTAAAGCCCGCGCCAGAAGTTTCCCACATTTGTCGCCTGACTCATAAAATCTTCCGCGACACTTGATTTTCTGTGCTTTGAGCTTATCGCAGCAGAGCGTTTTAAGTTTTTCTCTGGACGCTGTCAGGGCCGAGAGGTGGATGACAGAGAGGGATTTCTTGTGGAGAGTTTCTAACCTCCTGATCTCGTTAATGAGCCTCAGGACTCCTTCTGCTTTCTCTTTTTTAAGCCTTGTGCCCAGCTTTATCATAGACCCCCTGATGTAGCATTTATGGGCCTCCCATAGAACTCCTGGACTAACCTCAGGTGACATATTGAGCTCAAAGAAGTCCTTTATGTCCCTCTGAATCTCTGTGAGAACCCTCTGATCATCTAAAAGGGAGTTATTCAGGCGCCAGGTCCACCTCTTGGGTCCTGGGTGCGGAAGCGCTAATTTAATCATGACCGGCGCGTGATCCGAAATGGTTATACAGCCTATTTCTGTATCTATAACCCGACCTAAAGCACCATGGGGCACCAGGAGCATATCGATTCTAGAATATGATCCGTGTGGAGGAGAGAAAAAGGTGTAGTCACGGGTATCAGGATGGTGTATCCGCCATGGATCAACTAATTGGTGTTGGGCAAGCAGTTTCTTAAGTCGCTTCAATTTGGCGTACGACATGTGAGGAGCTCCCCTGGAAGTGTCTAGGAGGGGGTCGAGGGCAAGATTGAAATCTCCACCCATTACCAATTCACCCTCCCCAAACATCGCAAGTTCCTCCAGAACTTTACCTACAAACGCTGTCTGCTCTGAGTTAGGCACATAGACATTAGCGAATGTGAATAGTGAAGATGCGACCTTACCCTTCAGAAACAGCCATCTCCCTTCTCCATCGGACTTGAAGTCCACTAGTTCCCAGGGTAGGGATGCAGAAATGATTATACTCACTCCCCTTGACCTAGAGTCAGGGGAGTGGCTGTGGTAGGATTTCGGGAAATGTCTGCTGCCAAAGGAGGGTGGATTGGACGACCTAAAATGAGTCTCTTGAAGGAACGCAACCTGAGCCCCCAGGCCTTGCAGATTCCTTAGTACCAAGGACCTCTTATCAGGGCTATTCATCCCTTTCGCATTTAACGAAATTATTTTAAGATCCGTCATCTAGGCTCGGGGGTATGGCGGGGGGGGGGGAGGAATTGAGTAGGAGGAAGGGACAGAAACAAGGGGAAGAAATCGGGGGGTATAACACTAAACCTTCCCTAAACCGGGAACTTAATGGTTCCTACCAGCGACTTGCGCCTGTAGGACCGACCTATTGGGGGGATGCGAGTCCGACCCGGGAAGAAAGTGCCCGAGAGTCACCACCCGCATGCCCACGCCGGTTATTTGCAACCGTAATTGCAGCCAACAAACCATTAAAACTGAATCCTCAAATTATTACAAAGCAATGAGTCACCCTATGGTCCCTGACAATGAACCCAGAGGTGACAAAACAGTAAAGACAAAGCCAGCCGGGTATCCAACCGGGCAGTTGTCCTCACTATCAGAAAGAAGCGGAAAAAGCAAACAAAAACAAAAGGCAAACGCATAATAACTAGGTAATGAGTAGTGCCAGCCAAGTCCCCCCCCAAGCTCTCCCCGCCCCCCAACCCGGCAACATCCCAGGGGGGAGCCAAGAGAGCAAGGGGGCCGACCCAACCCACACAAAGTCACTTCCCATTCAAAGATCCGCATCCGGGACCAGTCACATCTCCTCTTCCTCCTGTCGCCTCGGTGGTCTCTTGAGTCTTCTAAGGTCACGGAAGCTCCTTGGCCCTTGGCGCCTCTCTCTCACCGGAAATCTCTGGAGCGATGACACTTCACTCTCAAGCCAATTTGTAATCTGGATCGGGTCGCATTGCAAAAAGGTAAATAGTCCACCTAATTCCTGGTAAGACTTCAACACATAGGTGCTCCGATCCCTTCGGACAATCAGATGAAAAGGGAACCCCCATCTGTAGGTAGCCCCCCTTTGCACAATAACTTCAAGTAGAGGCTTTAGAGATCTCCGCATCTGTAAAGTCCTCCTCGACAAATCGGGAAGAATCTTGATTGTTGCCCCTTTATATTTCACTGCACCTTTAGTCCAGGCTTTCCTTGAAATGTCTTCCTTCAATGCGTAATGATGGACTCGACAGATAACGTCCCTGGGATAGGCAGGATCCGGGTTTCTTGGCCCCAAAGCTCGGTGGGCTCTGTCTAGCTCTATGTTGGTGGAAAGGTCTCTATCCAAAACCAGGTTGAAAATGGTAGACACAATTTGTTTTAGATCTTCACCCGCCTCACCTTCCGGGATGCCCCTCAACCTTAAATTGTTCCTCCTACTTCTGTTCTCGAGATCGTCCAGGTGGAGATGGCATGCCTGAAGCATGGCTTCCTGCCGATCACATCTGGCTTCAAGAGCTTGTATGCGGCTCGACTCCGCGGATCTCTCTGTTTCAAATAGGTTGACTCTGGTCTCTATGGCCGACACCCGGTTCTTGACCGCCGCGATTTCTCGTTTATGCGCAGCTTCGTATTTTGAGATCAACTCCTCGATATCAGCTTTAGTAGGGAGGCCTTTTAGGAGTGAGATGGTTGCCAGGTGTATCTCGGGATTGCAGGTCCCAGCAGTTGCTGAGAGGGCCGGGGGAGCCGGCAACTCCAAGTCCTCTTCGATCTCTGATGGCTTGAGGGGAGCAGGAGCCGGAAAGGGGTCCACAGGAGACATGGGCAAGGGGCTTGATGCCAGTGGACATGTTGCTCTCTCAGGAGATGGGGATAGTGAGGATGGCGGTGAGCCCATCAATGCTGCTTTGCTGCTCTCCAGCCGCTTCATAGCGTGGCTGTCCTGCCCCTGTCTCTGGCGTCTCTGCGTTTTTGGGGGGTAACTCTGCGCCCCCTCCCCCGTGTCGCCCCCCCCAGTGGGCAGACAGGTTGCATAGGGAGGTGAAACAGGCGAGCCTCTGGGAATGTATGCAAACTGTTGCAATATCCGTGGAGCCTGTGAGGATGCGGAATCCTGACTTAAGTTTCCCCCTGCACCTGGGGTTGAGCCTTCACCACTGCTAATAGGGCCCAGGATGTCTCTCTCCCCCTCTCCACTCCCCTCCTGGCTCATCCCCCAATCATGGTTTGCGTGCATTGTACACAAAGGATCAGAGCGTGAGGGACCTTGCTCTGCATTCGCAGCGTCTGCAGATCCTGCTGCGTCGCGCCCCCGGCTCCACATTGAGTCGGGGCTGGCCAGTGGATACATAGTAGCTTTCACCGCCTGCGGCCCGGGGATCAATGACGCGGCGGCGCGGAGCGCGCCCGCCGCCATCTTGGTACACCCACCTCCGTCTGGGTGTAGGCTCTTCCCCGCGGGGCTCCGGGACTGCTGCAGCTGCTCCGCATCCGCCGCCGGTCTCCTGGCCGGGCTTCCTCCGCTTCCACGCTCGCCCCCAGGCGCCTCACTCGTCGACCCGGTAAGTAGGGACTCTGCCATGGCATCCTCCTCGCTCTCCGGCTCGGACGCCATCTTGCCGGACTCCGCCTCCTCTCTTCTCAGCCATTTCCCCGCTGTCTGCCACTTCGGGGGACCCGTCCTGCCTCCTCCATCGCCTCCCTTTCTGCTCTTCTTCTTCGTCATCTCTTTCTTTTGTCGGCTGCTGTAAATTAAAGGGGTATTCCGGCGTCAGGCAGTGGGAGCTCCACTAGCTGCTTCCACTCGGCATCACAGTCGGGACACGCCCCCCCCCGTACCATTTTTAAAGACACCCCCGAGGTAGCATTCTAGAACAATCAAAAGTAAACATTCCATATCTAGTGTATATGGGCCTTCAGCTCGCACTAAACAACTCACATCAAACATTAAACATTGAACATTGAACAGATGGGAGTCAACAATAAAAGTCCTCTGAAAGTATTAACATATACATGAACCTGAACTCCATCTTTGTTCTGTAATGGCAGGCCTTATCCTGCTACTCGGAAGATCAGCAGGCGTAGCTGCACTGGACGTCGCTAGGCCTCCATGAGCAAGAGCTGCCACCCCCACCGAGGGGTCTCTACACACCGTCACCTCACCCCCTCCTGCGGCGCCCACGCCATTAATATGGAATAGGGATTCGCCACCGGAGGGGGCGAGCGAAAGTCCCCCCCCCCCACAGATAGTGCAAGAAATCAACTGCTCCTCAAACTGAGCTTAGCAGGGTAAACAATACGATTATATAGAAAGCAATGGATGAGCTCATCTGTCCGTAGACGCCACAGCCACGGGGAACACGGTGACACACCGCCCGCATCGTCGGCTTCGTGAACGCCTTCTGTCTCTCCCCCTATGTGAGGGAGAGTCCTCCGGGCCGTTCCTCTGGTGCTCCCCGGACAACCTCCGACGCCCAGCGCGCTGGACCAGCTGCGGGATGGAGAAGTCGCTGAACCAGTCGGGCAAAGAGGTCAACGGAAGACGCAACGCCTCACAAAACCCAGGTAGGTCCTCCGGCATTCGCAGGATTGCCGTTCTGCCGTTGCTTGTAGCTGAAAGAGCAAATGGAAACCGCCATCGATAAGGGATGCCCCTTTCCCTAAGGGCTGCAGTAAGGGGCCTCAATGCTCTTCTGTGTTGCAGTGTGATGCCGGATAAATCCTGGTATAGCTGCACCTCACTGTTGAATAAAATAGAGTCCCGGCTTCTGGCTTTCAAAAGGATTTCCTCCTTCAGTTGGAAGCTAAGGAGGCAGCATATGATATCTCGGGGAGGAGCTTCACCGCTGCTCCTGGGACGAAGGGCTCTGTGGGCTCTCACAAACTCAATTGGGGTTTCAAGCGGCCTTTCCAACAGAGAGTTGAAAATAGACAACAAAGCTTCTTGGGTCTGATCCGGTGCTACCGCTTCAGGGACTCCACGTACCCTAATATTACACCTCCTGTTGCGGTTGTCCAAATCTTCTAGGTGCCTATGGACTAGCATAAGATGCCTGTTATGCGCCAACACCACTTCTTTCACCTCCGACAGCCTGTTGCTAGTGCTGGCTTCTTCCTTCTCCACCCGGCCGGAGAGCTGCCCCATGTCTTCCTTGAGTCCCGCAATCTCTTCCGCGATAGAGGCTTTAATCTCCCCGGCAAACTTGGCAAGCTCGCTGCGCGTGGGGAGCTGGCTGAGCTGCGCCGCTAGCCCTCCGTCCGCACCATCCGACAGCGCGTCGTCCTCCCGATCTGGAGAAGATTCTGGCGATGGGGCCTCCGCCATCTTGGCCCCACGTGGGTAAGCATCGTCCGAGCGCTGGCTGCCAAACATCTCAGGCAGCTTCCTGGAGCTTGTTTTCGGTGTCTGGGAGACTCGGGGGGTCTTAGCTGTAGCCCCGGGCTTATTAATTCGTCCCATGCTCTAGCTGGAGTGCAGGAATAGTGGCTTAATCAGGGGTTCCGCCGAGAGCTCTCAGCTCACGCCGCCATTCCGCTCCCCGGCCAAGCCACACCCCCGTGTTTGTAGCTTTAACCCATTTTCCAGGAATCTCCCAGGACAGCACCTAAGGTAGATGACCCCTCCCAGACACAGGAAACATCAGACCACTACTGTGACGAAAAAAAAACACAATCCACATCCCAGTGAATATGGGTGGACTGCTGTCATCCTCCTGAAAATGCGTTAACAGGTAAAAATAACCTTTTCCCAGTCATCCCCCAGGACAGCACCTATGAGAGATATAACAAATGATCCAATTACAATCTTCGGGAGGGACCATTGTAAGAAACCCCTTTCTTCCAAAAGGCTGATCTTGGCTGCATTTGGAAAAGCCCTGCATGTAGTGTTTTCAACTTCTATGGGAACACCGCACAAACAGGTAAAAACAGCACAGTGCAAGTAAACACAGGTGTGAAGGGAGACTTAAGATATTTTCTAATAAGCCTACGAGGTCTTTAAAAACTGACCCTGATAACATTGTCAAATGAGAGGCAATTAAAAATACAGATGAACATAATAAAACAGCACCAGCTAAATGTCAAGGTAACATTTTCTTACATGTGTTGCAATGGAAAACCCCCACTAGGACATGGAGCTGCCCACAGTTCTGATGTAGACAGGCCCTGTGTGACCATTGAAGCCAACAAGCTTTTTGGGCCCCTAAGAACCTACATCTCTGACATGGTGCACACTGCCACCCTAGCATTTTGTGCAGGCTGTGTACACGGATGGACTAGGGCCCAAAAGGTTACTGGCAATAATGTATGGTAACAAGGATGGATAGGCTGGGCTTAGGGGAAGAGTGATGAAGCGGCAGAGCTGGGGTTAGATGGCAGAGCTTGGAGGCCAGGGTTTGGATGGGCACAATTTGGAGGCTGGGGATTAGATGATGGGACAGGGATGGGGCTGAGCTGGGACAGGGGGGAAAGGATTGGATAGGGAGACCGAGAAACAACAGTACTCCAAGGCGGGGGGGGGGGGGGGGGCTCTACTGGGTGGTAACTATGTTACTGTGATCATATTTGAATGGCACAATAAATCCCTAAAGGCATTTAAACACCAGAAATATGTGACCTATTAATATGCAATAATAAAGAGCAAGAAAAAGACTAAATACTCACAGTGGTAGCAATACTATGTGAACCTAATACAGTACATAATTAGACAAGATAGCCACTATTTTCTCATAAACCATACATAGAGAGCCTCCTTGAATAGCAAGGTTGGCGACTTCCAAGCTTTATAGTCTGTTTGACAGCAGTACATATAAACATCATAAAACATAATTGGACAGCTGCTGGAGAGGGGGGGCGACACAGAACCAGGGGGCGTGAGGGTAGAACATTACGGATCTAGTACAGGAATGGATATACAAGGATTTGACCAATGTGGATCTGGTGAAAGATAGTTGCACTGTAATGTATCTTAAGGGGATGTAATTGTATTTGTTCGAACTTGAAGTAGGAGAATGTGTATATGAAAGTCTGTGTACCCTTCTGACCCCGGTCGGTTTCAATAAAGATTCATTGTTAAAAAAAAATACCATTTTGTGAATACTCACCTGTAAAATGGGTATTATAAGTATGTCACACACCCCGCTTCAAGAAATTCATAACGTGTGGGTAATACTGACCTGTAGAGGGCGATATGCAGAGATGCCAGGAAAAAAAGAAAGCCCCTCCCGGTCCATAAATACCTGGGACCTCCCACTCATTACCCAGTATAAGAACAGCAGTAAGGTAAGGGACCAGGAAGAGCCCAACACAAAGCATAACGCAAAGTTCACCATATAAAGGATCCAGAATACAAAAGGGCAGGGTGAAGCGGGTGTGTGACATACTTATAATACCCATTTTACAGGTGAGTATTCACAAAATGGTATTATTCTAAGTATGTCACACACCCCGCTTCAAGAAATTCATAACGTGTGGGACATCCAACAGCAGTGTCCATAAAGGGCGGGGATCCAAAACAAGGCAACAAGGCACAACTTAAACCACTGCAGCTTGCAGAACTTTACGGCCAAACACAGCATCCGCTGAGGCCCGAACATCAACCTTGTAAAACTTGGAAAAAAGACCAAGTAGCAGCCTTACAAACTTGCTCAACAGAGGCCTGGTGCTGAAAAGCCCAGGACGCCCCAACCGCATGAGTAGAATGAGCAGTAACACGAAAAGGGGGTACCTTCCCTTTGGCAGAATAGGCCCCAACTATGGTCTGACGGATCCATTTACTAATGGAAGACTTGGCAGGCGCCAAGCCTTTTCGGGGCCCAGAGGGCACCACAAAAAAGGCATCCGTCCTACGAAAGGAAGACGTTACCTCCAAATAATACTTCACAACACGAACCACATCCAAAGAATGCAGGGCCCTCTCCTTGTCATTGCTGGGATTAGGACACAGAGAGGGCAGAACAATGTCTTGGTTTAGGTGAAAGGCAGAAACAACCTTAGGAAGGAAATCGGACTTGAAACGAAAAACCACCTTGTCCTGATGCCCAAAGCCGCCAACTCAGAGACACGCCTAACCGAAGTGATGGCTACCAAAAAGGCCACCTTCTGCGTGAGTGAAGACAAGGCAATATCATTCAAGGGCTCAAAAGGAGAATCCTGAAGAGCAGAAAGAACCAAATTCAAAACCCAAACAGGGAGCAAAGGTTTTCTAGGAGGCCGCATGTGCGTGACTCCCTGGAAAAAAGTCTTAACCAAAGGATGTAGGGCAAATGACCTTTGAAAGAACACCGCCAGGGAAGAAACCTGCCCCTTCAGAGTACTAAGCTGGAGCCCCAGGGTCCAGACCATGTTGAAGAAACTCCAGGATTCTGGAGATGGAAAATTCCCTACAAGGCAACGCCCTGATCTCACACCAATCAATATAAGACCTCCAAGTCCTATAGTAGATATTAGAGGAAGACCGCTTCCTATCACTAATGAGAGTTCGAATCACAGCATCGGAAAGACCTTCCTCCTTCAAGATGGAGGTTTCAGCAGCCATGCCGTCAAAGCCAGCGTTAGTAAATTGGGATAACGTAGTTGACCCTGGGTGAGCAGATCCGGCAGCAGGGGCAGAACGAACTGATCCTCTGCTAACCTTACCACATCTGCGAACTAAACCTGTCTTGGCCACCTTGGAGCCACCAGAATTGCTGATGCACCCTCCAGGGCCTGCTTGCGCACCACTCTGGCCACCAAGGGAAACGGAGGGAACAGATACAGAAACCCCAGATCCCTCCAGTTCAGAGACATGGCATCCACTGCCAGAGCCAGTGGATCCCGTGAGAGAGACACAAATGTCGGAAGTTTGTGATTGTGACGAGAGGCAAAGAGGTCCACCACCGGGGACCCCCACCTGAGACAAATCAAGCTAAACACTTTGGGGCTGAGAGACCATTCCCCCCGGCGAGCTGAGAACCTGCTCAGAGAGTCCGCCTCCGTGTTCTCCGCTCCCGGAATGTAAACTGCTGAAATGCACGGGACGTGGGTCTCCGCCCAGGCCAGAATCAAAGACACTTCCTTGAGGGCACTCCTGCTGCGAGTCCCTCCCTGGTGATTGATGTAGGCGACCGCCGTCCGATTGTCCGACCGGACTTGAACCGGCAATCCTTGCTCGTGAGCCTCCGGAGGCCCCCACAGTCCCTGAAACTGACGATCCTTCCAGAACCCCCCCCCCATCCTGATAGACTGGCATCCGTGGTGACTGTCTCCCAACAAGGGGCCAGAAAGGATCTGCCCCTCGACAGATTGATTGGATCCAGCCACCACTGAAGGGAGCACCGAACTCGGGGGAGTCATCAGGAAGGACTGATCCAAACGACAGTGGCGACCCGTCCCAGGCCGCCAACAGATGGAGCTGGAGTGTCCTTGTGTGGAACTGAGCAAAGGGAACCGCTTCGAAGGAGGCTACCATCAATCCCACCAGCCTCATCCCCAGTCTGATGGCCGGACGAGGGATAGACAGGAGGAGTCGAACCAACTCCTGAATCAAGAGAACCTTGGACTGAGGAAGAAACACCCTGGCCTGGGAAGTATCCAGGGACATTCCCAGAAAAGACACTAACCTGGACGGAGAAAGGGAGGACTTGGGGTAGTTGATCACCCACCCGAATCTCTCCAGAGTGGACACCACAGTTCTGGTGTCCAATACCGCTTGGCTGAAGGAAGATGCCATAATGAGAAGGTCGTCCAGATAAGGGACAATGCGAATATCCTGGGCTCTGAGGAAAGCCATCACCCCGGCGAACACCTTGGTGAAAACCCTTGGAGCCGAGGTAAGACCGAAAGGAAGTGCCACAAACTGAAAATGCCGATCCTCCACCACGAACCTGAGAAATCTCTGGTGCGCTGGAAAAAAAAATCGGCACATGCAGATAGGCGTCCTTGATGTCTACGGACGTCAGAAAGTCCCCCTGCCGAAGAGAATGGATAGCTGAACGCAGCGTTTCCATGCGAAATTTCCGCGGACGGACGAACCTGTTGAGGATCTTTAGATCCAGAATGGGTCGAACCGAGCTGTCCTTCTTGGGCACCGTGAACAGATTGGAATAAATGCCCCGACCCCTGTCTGAGGGGGGCACTGGGCAAATAACTGCCATATCCAACAGACTCTTTACTGCCGCCTGGAGCTCCTGCACGGCCAGAAGGTCCGAAGGCACCCGAGACCTGAGGAATCTAGGAGGGGCCGGAGCTCGAACTCCAGCTTGTAGCCAGAAGTCACCACTTCCCGGATCCATCTGTCCGAGACCTCCCGGTCCCAGACCTGGGAGAAGTGTTGCAGCTGTCCCCCCACCCACATGGGTGAGGGCGCCCCCTCATTGCTGAGCGGGTTTGGGCATAGAGCCCCAGCTGTATCCTGGGCGGGCACGTCCTCTGCCCCTGTTCCAGGAATCTCCTCTGGCTGCGGGGAAAACAATTCCTCTGCCAGCTCTAGCCCCACGAAAGGAAGGAGCAAAGGAACCCGCCCCCCGAAAGGGACGACGCTGTTTTTTGCGTTGAGGTAACTTACTACCCTTGGCAATTGAATCCAACTTCTCACCAAAGAGCCGTAATCCCACAAAGGGAAGAGCGGTCAGCGACTTTTTAGACACAAAATCAGCCGCCCACTGGCGCAACCAAACCGAACGCCGAATAGTCACCAATAGAGCCGACGTTCTGCCACACATCATCAGTGTGTCATCCAAGGCGGCTAGTACAAATGACAAAAACAATTCACACCTTTTAAGGCCAAGGAACTCGTCACTATCCGGATCTAACCCGGAAGAAGTCAACAGGTCCCTGACCACCGACCTGGTAGCCACCACCAGCAGCGCTAAAGCACAAACCGGCCTCATGGCTGACCCAACACTGGCAAAACCATGACAAGCCATTTGGTCAATGCGTTTATCCTCACCATCTTTAAGCGTGGAGCAATCAGGAGAATTTAAAACAGTAGTGTTGGATAAACCCAGAATCTGTGCATCCACCTCGGGAGGGGACGCCAAACTCTTAACCGTATCCAAGGGAAAGGGATATTTTTTGTCCCAACCCCGAGGGACACCTGGGAGCCAGGCAGGCCTCTCCCATTCCTTAGCAATAATCCCATCAAAATGCTTTTGGTTAGGAAATTCCAAGAGCGGCCTGGATTCTTTGAAAAATTCCTTTTGCTGTAGAACCGCATCAGGAGGAGAAATAGCCAAAACCTCAAACATCTGAGCCAGAACATTAGAGACCGGCAGCGCTGAACCAGACGCCTGGGGTCCGGACTGCCGCGTAATAGTCTGCTGTGCGCATGGTATACACAGATATACATCATCGCCAGTAAGGGATGCCCCACACCGCATACACTTCCGGGATTGCCCCGAGGGGAGCCCGAGCCCAGTATCCGGAGATGCCTCCATAAGGTGAACTTATAGTTGGTTGCAATGACCGAGGGAATTACGCATATAAGCAACCCGGGATGCCCCTTTAATGTCCCAAGTGGGAGGATTTGCAATAAGCCAATTAAGAACCCAGGGACCCTAGGACCGGGAGAAACCCCCTAACACCACTGTAGGTTATATCTGAAAGACATAAAAAAGGCTAATAAGAAAAGTGGAGTATAAAATTATATATATATATATATATAATCAAAATATATAATTATAGGTGATGGGACAGAAGGGGGGCCCACCGGGCCACTCACTGTGGTCCTGAAGACAGCTTCCTCTCTCCATGAGGTAAAGAGCAGCTCTGAGGAGAGAAGGGGGGCGTGGCCAGCTCCTTCTGAGGAAACAGGCACAGAGAAAAGCCCCTCAGCGGTGCCTGTGACACAGGGGCGGGCCGCAGCGCTGGAAAGCCCGGCCGCCCCAAGAGTGAAAGCGTGAGGGAAGAAGCTCCCCTCCGCCATGACAATGCAAAAAGGCCGGCGCCGCGGCCGCACATGGCTGCGGTGCCGGTCTCAGAAGAGACAGAGGGAGGGGAGCGGGCCGTGGCTTTGACCCCGACGCCCAGCCCCGCCCCTTTTACCTCAGGGAGAAAGCCTGCATAAAAATGGCAGCCACAGCGCCGTTTTGACAGAGAAATACACGCGGTTATGAATAAATAAGTTAATAACTATTGGGAGGATAATTTAATAAATTAATACATTAAAACATTATTAAGAATTAATGATTACAAAATTTGGACCTAACACCGAATAAGGGGCTCTGCTCCTACCCTCCGCTATCCCGCTAGAGAGAGGGGCATTACCCAAAGGGGGGGGGGGGGACCACCCAAAGTGTAAGGCCAAGGGACGGGGCATCCCAAACCGGGGTCACCGTCCCGGATGACCGCCTACCCTCTTAAATAGGGTCTCACGGGAGAGCATTTGCTCTTAAGCACCAAGGGTGCTTTTCTACCCTCACCCGGACCGTCAGCCTAGGCTGGGAGGCATGAGGTAAAAAAAAGATCCAGGCGGAAATAGATAACTAAAGGGCCGGGAGTCATCCCGGCTACCTGAAATCCCCCTGTGCAAGGAGGAGACCACATCTTCTGACTTGCTCGCCGACTGCAGAGATGAAGACTGGGTAATGAGTGGGAGGTCCCAGGTATTTATGGACCGGGAGGGGCTCTCTCTTTTCCTGGCATCTCTGCATATCGCCCTCTACAGGTCAGTATTACCCACACGTTATGAATTTCTTGAAGCGGGGTGTGAGACATACTTCGAATAATACAATTCTGTGAAATACTCACCTGTAGAATTGGTATTATATGTATACAGTACGTCCTGCTCCAGATATAATACTTACACTTGGGTAATCCTCCGCCAGATGGCGCTGTGCACTGCAGACAAGCAAAAACAGGCTCCTCCCGGCCCTTCATATACCCAGGGACCTCCCACAAATCCCCAGCATTGAAAAGCAGTGAAAAAGAAGCCGGGAGAAACTAACCACCAAAAACTGGTAATAACGATAACAATCACCATACAGGGGGATCCAGAATAATGCAAAAACCAGGGTGGGGTGGAGCAGGACGTACTGTATACGTATAATACCAATCCTACAGGTGAGTATTTCACAGAATTGTATTATTCTAAGTATACAGTACGTCCTGCTCCAGATATAATACTTACACTTGGGACATCCAATAGCAGTGTCCATAAATAGGGTGGGATCCCCAACAAAAGGCACAGTTAAAAGCACTGTCACCTGCGAACCTTGCTACCAAGAGTGACATGAGAAAAGCTCTAACGTCAACCTCATAAAAACCTTTGAAAAGGTATGAACAGAGAACAAGTAGCGGTCTAGCAGACTTGTTCCACAAAAACCTGGTGCCGAAAGGCCCAAAGATACCGAAGCACCAGTAGAATCAGAAGTAAGGCGAGAAGAAGATTCTTCCCCTTAAAAGAACAGGCCTGAGTAACAGCCTGACAAGTCTAAAAGCTAACAGTAGCCTTGGCAGAAGCCGAAACCTTTCCTAGGACCAGAAGGGATGACCCATCCAAGTAAAGATCAGGCCAAAGAACGCATAACCCCCGGAATCAGACGAAATCAGGCACATACAGGATGGAGACGCCCGCAAACCCCAAGGGGCAACAGTCCCCCTAAGGGACGAGAGACAATTCAGGAAAACACGTCCAACACCTGTTGAGGGAATGTAGACCCCCTTTTCTCAACGATACTAGGAATAAGGCCCAGAAGAAAGACAAAGTCTTGAATACATGAGCATAAGACACCACCTTAGGCAGAAGGTCCGGCGTAAAGCGGAACACCACCTCATCTTAGTGTATATATCTATGAACGAGGGCTAGCTAAACAGAGCCGCACGCTCAGGCACACGGCTGACTGAAGTAACAGTCCCTAGAAGGACAACTTGAGGGTAAGGTCAGACAGCATCCAGAATAGGTCCAAGGGAACACCCCGCAAGGCAAGCAGAAAAAATTCGAATCCCAACAGGGAACATAGAATTACGTGGGGGACGCACATGAGTAACCCCCTGAAAGAAGCCTTAACCAAGGAAACTGAACCAAAGCCTTATACAGGAAGTCGGACAGGGCAGAACCTGACCCTTCCGAGTACTGAGTTGGAGAATTCCAACTCATGCTGTAATAACTCTAGAACCCTGGTAACAGAGAACGCCTGACAGGGAAGAGACCTAGACTCACACCAATCAATATGGGTACGCATACCCTATAATAGATGGAAGAAGAAGAAGCTTGCTCCTAGTCTTCCCATAGTCTCAATCACCAAGACAGATAAGCCTGCCTCCATCAAGATGGATGTTTCAGCAGTCAGGCCGTCTAGGCCAGAGTCTGTAGATCGGGGTGATGTAAAGGGGCCCTGAGTGAGCAGAGCTGGCACTCCTGGCAGAACGCACAGATCTACTGTCCTCAGTACGTCTGTGAACCACACTCCACTGGGCCACCCGGGGGGCAACCAGAACCACTGGTCCCCCCTTCCAGAGCAATTTTGCGCAGAACCCTGCCTAGCAGGAGGCATGGATCATAACATTACTAAATCATCATGACCACGGCCAGAGAATCCTGGGACAGGGAAACAAGGGCCGAGAGCTTGTGATAGTGACGGGGCACACACAGATCCACACTGGTTGGACCTCATTGCGACAGGATGTGCTAATCCTTGTGTCACTGAGGGACCTCCACCGGAGCGAATACCACTGATATGCAGGGAACCTTGTCCACCACCCAGACCAGGGTCGGAGACACTTCCCGGAGGACCCTCCTGCACCGGGTCCCTCCCTGAATATTCAATGTAGGCCAAGGCCGTCCGCTAGGCCTAGCTCCCCCGAACAGGCAGGCCCTGAAGAGGAGTAGGCAAGTGAGTTAGAACTAATGTAAACGCTCAGAGATTCAAACATTGATAGGTGTATAGGCCTCCTAAGGGCCCTACCTCCCCTGGAACCGTAGGGACTTCCCGAAGAAGACCCCCCTCAACCTGATCGATTGGCATCCATGGTGACTGCCCACCCAGGAAAGGGCAAGAAGGGACTGCCCTCAGGCAGGTTCCTCGAGTTCATCCACTACAAGAGGGATCTCCTCACCAGGGAGGAAGGCACACATACCCTGCTCTAGGGATGCTGAGTCCTTGTCCCATAGGACAAATCGGAGAAGTTGCAGAAGGTCCCAGGGGGGGCTGAGCATAAGGGGCCTCTTCGGAGTACGCCACCAGCGGACCCACCAGCTGCATCCCCTGCCTGGTGGAGGGACGGGGACATCTAAGAGGGACTGAGCCCATACAACCAGATTGTCCACTTTATTGCTGAGGAAGGAAGATCCTTGCTTGAACTGTATAATATTCATTCATAGGAATGGAGTTACCAATGAAGGGGACAATAAGGACTTGGGGTGTTTGATCACCCCTCCAAATGACTCCCAAATGGACACCCTCCAGCCGAGTATCCAACGTAGCCAGACGTAGAGACTGGGAAGTGATGAGGACGTCCAGGTAGGTCATCGCGCGGACGCCCCTTGGTCTCATGAGAAACCACACCCCCGTCAGCCCCTTGGTGAGCACTCTGGGAGCTGAAGAGAGGCCAGATGACAAGGTCACGATTATCAGTGTTGGTCAACCAACGCGAATCTGAAGAACCTCGGTGTCCAGAAGACACAGGGAAGTAAAAATAAGCAGCATTGAGCTCCACAGACGGCAAGAAGCCCCCGACGCGCAAGGAGCCAATGGCCGAGCGCAGTGTTTCCATTGCAGAAACCGCCTGTAATTGACGAATTGCTGAAAATCTGTGAGACCAGATTGGGCCAGCCTGACCCATCCTTTTTTGGGGAACTGTGGAAAGGTTAGTGTATCGGCCCCTGCCTATTAAGGGCTATCTGCAAGAGACCCCCAGACCCCGCAGGCCTTGCACGGCCTGCACCAGCACCTGAACAGAGGCAGGGACCAGGAGCACCCGGGACACAATAATCTTGGGGGAGGCCGCGCAGCAAACTATCTTGTATCCGGAGGGCACTACCTCCTGAATCCACCAGTCTGAGGCGTGATACCTCCTGGCATGAGCAAGGTGCCACAGCCGTCCCCTCACCCAGACGGGCAAGGGCACCCCAACATGCTTGAGGGGATGTTGGTGGAAGACTTAGGCTTAGCCCCGCAGGGGGGCCAGGGCATTATATGCCGCTCCTGGGGCAGGAATCTGCACGAGCGCCCAGGAAGGACACCCCTGGTTCTTGTTTTACACTATGGTAGGGACGGGGAGGGGTTACCCTGCCCCGAGGGGCCGGGACGGGCGCCTACGTTGGGGTGAATTGCCCTTATTTACCAAACAGGTCCAGACGGCCCCAAACAGGCGTTGCCCTCTAAAGGGAAGCCCAGTAAGAGTCTTCTTAGCATCATCGTCAGTACCCCACTGTCGCAGCCAAACCAAGCGACGTATAGCCACCACAAGGGCAGAAGTCCTTGCACACATTCTAATGGTGTCATCCAGTGCTAATAGGATAAATTTTACAAATACATCACAACTGGAGAGTGCATGAAACGCATCCCAGGGGAGATACTCAGGGTGACGATCAAGCATCTTTCTGATGAGGGTTCTAGCGGCCACTGCAGTGATGACCGCGGCACAGACCGGGCGCAGCGCCGTCCCTGTACAAGAAAATATCAAGAATACTAGAAAAAGGAGCCCCACATCTCCTAATGCCACCCTACCACAAATTGGCACCACTGTTTGAAAGTTTCATAAAAATCTAATTTATTATTCCCATTACCTCTATGCTAAATAGACATGTTAACATGCAGACATTTAGCATAGGAGGTAATGTGAATAATAAATTAGATTTTTATGAAACTTTCAAACAGTGGTGCCAATTTGTGGTAGGGTGGCATTAGGAGATGTGGGGCTCCTTTTTCTAGTATTCTTGATATCTTCACACTGTGTGTGGCTGCCCCCTTTTTGTGCACACTGGGTTGCCGTGATCTGAAAAGTTGATAGGGCTTATATTTATTGGGCCAGTGCGGATTCTATACCCTTTTCCCCTGTATTTGTCCTGTACAAGAAAAGGCTTGGGAGGCCACAGGTCAATGCGCCGGTCCTCAGCATCCCGAAGGGTACTATAAGCAGGGGCTGTAATAAAAGGGGGTTAGAAACCCCTACGATCTGCGCATCCACCACAGGGGGGTGATGACTAACAACTGACCACCTCAGGGGGAAAAATACAATTCTGTGAAATACTCACCTGTAGAATTGGTATTATACGCATACAGTACGTCCTGCTCCAATATAATACTTACACGTGGGTAATCCTCCGCCAGAGGGCGCTGTTCACTGCAGACATGCAAAAACAGGCTCCTCTCGGCCCTTCATATACCCAGGGACCTCCCACAAATCCCCAGTATTGAAAAGCAGTGAGAAAAGAAGCCGGGAGAAACCAACCACCAACTGGTAACAATAGTAATGATAACAATCACCATAAAGGGGATCCAGAAAATGTAAAACCAGGGTGGGGTGGAGCAGGACGTACTGGATGCGTACAATACCAATTCTACAGGCGAGTATTTCACAGAATTGTATTATTCTAAGCATACAGTACGTCCTGCTCCAATATAATCCTTACACGTGGGACATCCAATAGCAGTGTCCATAAAGTAGGGTGGGATCCCCAACAAAAAAAGGCACAGCCGACAGTAAAGGCGCTGTCACCTGCAAAACTTTGCTACCAAGTACAACATGAGCAAAGGCTCTAATGTCAATCCCATAACAAAACCTTTGAAAAAGGTATGAACAGAAACAAGCAGCGGTCTAGCAACTTATTCAACAGAAAACCTGGTGCTGAAGGGCCAAAAAAGAGAGGGAGATTCTACCCCCTTAAAGGAATAGGCCAGTGTAACGGCCTAATCAGCCCAAAGGCAACAGAAGCCTCGGTAAAACTTAGAAATGAAAACTGGTCTCCCGCCAGACAGGCGAGGATACTGACCCCTTCACTAACAAGGATCAGCAAGAAGCCGAAACCTTTACTCAGGACCAGGAAGGCAAACCATCCAAGTAAGATCAGTCCAAAAGGCGCATAGGCCCTGGAAGCAAACGAGATCAGGCCCATACATATAGAGGCGCCCGCAGACCCCAAAGGGCATCAGTCCCCCTGAGGGACAAGAAACAACCAGGAAAAGGTCAACACCTGTTGAGGGAATGTAGACCCCCTTGCTTCAGCATTACTAAGAATAAGGCCCATAGGGAGACTAAAAGGACTTAAATAATGATCATAAAACACCACCTTGGACAGAAGGGTCCGACGTAAGGCGGAATACCACAACATCATGGTGAATATAATATAATACAATACACACATTATCTCTATCTCTTATGTTTTCATATGATTGGCATTGGAAGCGTACAGTTATAATAAGGACCCACTAGGGGGCGTCAGCTTCGTTTGTCCTACTTGCTCCTGTCTGTTGGTCAGTCTGTGCAGTTGCTGCTTTGGCATTATTGAGTTTTTTTTCTCTTTGCTCAGATTGCTTAATTGCCATTGCGCTGACAGCGTAGATAAGCCACGGGTGCAGTATACATAAACTGTAGCACTCTTAATAGAAAGGTTATCCCTGTGCGCAGGCTGCAAACTCGGCGTTTCGCTAACAGCGTAATTTATGTGACTGCTGCTGGCTTAATAGACAGTGGTTGTCTCAGTAAAGATATCAGTTGCGCTTTCTATGTAACTGCTGTTGTATTGACAGCGGGGGTGTTTCCCATATGAGTTAGGATGCTGGTCCCTTTGTGGCCACTCAAGGTGACTTGTGAAGTGCTTGCACATGCACTTTGGGACGACCCACGGGTAAACCAGGAAGCTGTGTACATATTGCATTATTGACTGAACTCTGTGGACAAAGAGTTTTTACACGTAGAGCATTCCTTTAAGATTCTTGCTGTACTTTTGAAATTTGTTGCTTTTTAGCGCGGTATTTTAAATATATATATATATATATATATATATATATATATATATATATATATATATATATATATATATATATATATATATATATATATATATATATATATATATATATATATATCTCACCTTCTCAGGCACACGTCTGCTTGGGAACAATCCGCAGGGCAAACAGAATGAAAATTGATCCCAACAGGGACCATAGAACTACTTGGGAGATGCCCCTGAGCAATCCCCAAGAGAACTCCTAACAAGGAAGACTGAACCAGACTTCTACAGGAAGGCAGACAGGACAGAACCTGAACCTTCAGAGTACCTAGATGGGGAGCCAACCCCAAACTATGCTGTAACAACTCTAGAACCCTGGGAACCGAGAACGTCCAACAGGGGAGAGACCAAGACTCATGCCAATCAATATTACACCATAGCCCACAATAGACGGAGGAAGCCAAAGAAGCTTGCTTCTAGCCCCCCATATACCAAGTCACCCAGAAGATAAGCCCGTTTCCAAGGGGTGAATGAATCAGCTGTCAAGCCCCAGACTAGAGTCTATAGATTGGGACAACATAAGAAGGAGCCTGACAAGGGCAGAACCGCACTCCTGAGAGAGCGTACAGGTCCGCTGACAGCAGAAGCATCTGCGAACCACAGTTCACTAGGCAACCCAGGGGCCATCAATCTCACGGGTCTCTTTATCAGCACGACCGTGCACAGAACCCCACATAGCAGGGTGAATGAAGACATATAAAATAGAAAGTCTATACATAAAATTTACTAAGCCCCCATGACCAGAGTCAGAATATTCTGGGACAGTAAAAACAAGGGCAGAGCCCCTGTGATATAAGCAAGACCCAACAGAGCCACCCTAGTTGGCTCTCAGAGGGACACCAGGATAGCACAACCTGCCACTGAAAGACATCCATTGGAGCGAATACCACTGAGGAGCAGGGGACGTAGACCCCCACCCAGATCAGGAACCTTCCAGGAGAATCATCCCACTTCAAGCTCCAGACCAATAATAAAACAGGCCATTGTCATCCAACAGGCCAAGAGTCCCCAAATAGACAGGTCCTAAAGAGGAGAAGTCCAGCAGTATAGAGTCAACTGAAGGCTCATTGTTTTAACAAGGCCAGTAGGTAAGATGGACCCTACCTAGGAACCACGGGGGGTTTTGGAAGAAATTCCCCCCCACCCCCGCCAACCTGCAAGACTTGGTACCCAAGGTGACCATTAACAGGAAGATGCAAGCAAAGAAGGGGGTGCCCCGACAGGGTCCTTGAATATAACCAGCTCAAGAGGAACCACCGTACCAAGGGGGAATGAGCACAGACCTAGCTCCAGGGGTGCTGGAACCCCATGTAGGATCAATAACCTACTGTGCCGAAGAGCCCAAGGGCTCGGTATATAAGGGACATCATCTGATACGCCACCAACGGGCCCCCCAGCTGCAATCCTGCCTGGTGAAAGTAAGATGTCCGCAAAGGGGGACAGAGCCCCCCGTAACCAGGGGTCCACTTGTTGCCAAGGAAGAAGGCTCAAGCCTGAACCGAATCCAAGGAATGGAGATAGCGGATAAGGGACCATGAGGGAATGAGGTGACTGAGCACCCATCCAGCTCCCAGGGGACACCGCCGGCCGACTAACCCACTCGGCCTGACGTAGAGATTGGGGAGTAAGGAAAGACGACACGGTAGGTCCTAGTGCGGACGCCCCACAGGGATGTCCGAGACATCACCCCCATTCGCGCCATGGCGAGTAGCCTGGGAGCGGAAGAGAGGCCAGAAACAAGGCCTCAATCCACAGGGTTGGTCCTGCAACACTGACTAGTAACGGTCTTGGTGTCCAGAAGACACAGGGGGAACTAACAGGATCTAGAACTCCACAGGAGGCCGGAAGCCCCCCTTGCACACAGGGACTACCTGTGAGTGTAGAATTGCCAGGCCTACCATAGGCCAGCATGGCCCAGACTGCCTCATCATTTCGAGGTAAAGAGAAAGGTTAACATAGAGGCCATCGCCCCATTCTGTTAAGGGCAACCTGCAAGTAAGCCCAGACCCTGCAGGCCGAGTACGGCCTGCACCAACTCCTGAGGGGAAAACAGGGTCTAGAAGCACCCAGCAAATTCTATCCTGTGTCCAGGGGAACTACCTCCTGGAACCACCAGAAGGAGAAGATACGCTCCCAGATAGGAGCCCGGTGCTGTGGCAGTCCCCTCGCCCACAAGGGCGAGGGCGTCCCTTCATGTTTGGGAAGTCTTGGCAGATTTGGACTTAGCCCTGCCAGAGGGCCCAGGGCGTTGCCTGCCCACCGCGTGGTGGAAATCCACTCCGAAAAGTTGGAAGCACACCTCAGGTTCGTGTTTGACACTAACGTAGGGAGGGGGAGGGGTGTCCCTGCCCCGAGGAGGCCGAGACGGCCTTCTGCGTAGGGGTGCCTTACCCTTTTTTCCAAAAAGGTCCAAACGGGCCCCAAATAGACGCTGTCCTCTGAAAGGAAGGCCAGTGAAAGCCTTTTTCGTATCATCATCAGCACCCCACTGTCGCAGCCAGACCAGGCGGCGAATAGCTACCACAAGGGCAGAGGTTCTAGCACACATCTTAACGGTGTCATCCAGCGCTGAGAGGATAAACCTTACAAACACATCACAGTCTGAGAGCGCATTAAATACCTCCCAGGGGGAGGTCCTCAGGTCGGTGATCAAGTAGTTTTCTAATGAGTCCTGGCGGCCACCGCAGTCATGGCCGCGGCACAGACCGGGCGCAGAGCCGTCCCTGCACATGAAAAGGCGTGGGAAGCCAGTCTATCAATGCGCCGGTCCTCAGCATCCCGAAGGGTACGGTAATAAGGAGCAGTCATGAAGGGGGGGGGGGGGGGGGTTAGTAAACCCTATAATCGGTGCATCCACCACAGGAGGTGCTGACCAAAAGTTAACCACATCAGGAGGGAAAGGGTACTTCCCATTCCAGACCCCTGGGACCCCTTTAAGTTTACAAGGCGATTCCCATTCTTGGGATATAAGATTCTGGAAATGCTCCTGTTCCAGGAAACTCTCTCTTAGGCTTGGGAGCCTCTCCAGGAGGAGAGATAGACAAAACCTCAAAGATCTTAATAAGTAATTCATCTGTGTCACACAGGCCCCAAGAACCGGGCCCAGAATCATCACGGCTCCGGGGCATCTCATCCGATGAGCCCGAATCGGAGAATAGCTCACCTTCATCAGAAGGATCAAGGTCCTGCATAGCAGCAGATTCATCAGTATCATTAGGAACCGGAGAACCAGGAGGCGTCAGGGACCGCTTCTTTCCAGGGCCCAAGCACTCCGCCAATCTAGACAGCACCTGCTCAGCCGTAGGCAGCCTGCGCGGCACGACTTGCTGGTCATCCCCGCTCGAGTGAGACTCATCAGGAGTGAGATTTAGGTCCGGGGAGACAGGTGTATGGAAGGAAGGTGCAGCCACTGGCAAACCTGATTGCAGGGTAAGTGCCTGTTCAGCACAAGGTCTGCAGACCCGTGCTCTGTCAGCATCAGCATGGGGCTGACCACACACTGTACATAGCCGGTCATGTCCCCGGGTACATAATTCTGAGATGCCTCCATATGGTGATTATCTGAGCAGTATGCCCGCAGGGATTTATGCAATAGGCAACCCTGGATGCCCCAAGACCCGCTAGGAATGTGGGAGAATTTGTTATGTGAACCCGCTATAATATGTCAGGCAGGGAGAAGCCACCGAAATCCTGGCGTCTGAAAGACATAAGGGGATAAGAGGGGGGGTGTCATGCGCAGCCGAATAAAAAAATCATAGGAACAAAAAAAAAACGCCCGGGAGGGCACTTACATGACCAAGGGAGGAGGCGGATTGCAACCACGCGCGCGAAGACCGTCAAAATGGCGCCAAGCGAACCTCGAGGGGCGGGCCTGATCTGGCTGTGACACGGGGCGCGTCATGCCGAGTCCCCGCCTCCCCCAAATAATGTAATGAAAGGACACACGCGCGCAACCAGAAGGTTTATGTGGAGCGAGGAGCGCGGCACTGACACCCAAGTTTAAATAAAAGATCAACGGCCATAAACGTGTTAACATTACACTGGGACCGCCACACACATACACCCCCCCCTTTCTTCCCCCCCCCCCCCCCCCCCCCCGAGCTACGGGAGGAAGCGAGGGAGAAGCGGACCTGCACCCAGGGTTTATCGCTATGAGGGGCACAGGCAACAATGCGGGAGGGGCATCTAATGGAGGCTCACCATCGGCCTAAACCGCCTACCCTATGGAGGGGGATTGCGGTGGAGCGTAGCTCCGTGGGCACACGAGGTGCTGCCTACCTTCACCCGACCAGCGCAGCCATGGCTGGGAGGCACATCTTTATCGAAGAGGACGGGTGGAAATAGTCCCGCAGGGCCGCAGGTTGTAATAGCCCCGCTCACCTGCAAGAGAGTTGATACTTCATGTCTTTGCAGTCAGCACTGCAGAGAAATCTGGGGATTTGCGAGAGGTCCCTGGGTATATGAAGGGCCGGGAGGAGCCTGTTTTTGCATGTCTGCAGTGAACAGCGCCCTCTGGCGGAGGATTACCCACGTGTAAGTATTATATTGGAGCAGGACGTACTGTATGCTTAGAATAAGGGGTATTTCCTATCCCAGTCCCCTGGGACCCCTGGAATTTACTGGGAAAATCCCATTCCTTGAGCATGGAAACTAGCCTGCTCTAGAAATTCCAAGCGCGCTGTCGCTGTATGGAAACGCTCCCCTCTTGGCTTGTGAAGCCTGACCAGGGAGAGAGATAGACAGGACCTTAAAGACCTTAACCAACAAATCTCACACTGGCCCCAGTATTCAGGGCCAGAACCGCCATGACTCCTCGGCCTTTCATCAGATGAGCCCGAGACAGAGACCAGCTCTCCATCAGAAGGGGTATAGTCACACGGAGTAGTCAACTCCTCAGTTCCCATAGGACAACAGAAAACCGGAGGCGTCAAGGGCCACTTCTTACCAGGGCCCCTGCGCCCTGACAACCTCGCCATAATCTGATCAGCCGTAGGCAGGCTGGAAGACACAGCAGGCTGCAAATCCCCACTTGTATGCGACTCAGCAGGAGTGAGAATTAAGCATGGGGAAACAAGTGTATTGAAACGAGGTGCAGCCACTGGCAAGCCTGATTGCAGGGCCAGTGCTGGCTCGGCACATGGTGCGCAGACCCATGCCCTGTCAGCATCAGCATGGGGTTGACCACACGCTATACACAGCCGGTCTTGTGCCAGAGGGACCCCGGTCACATAATTCTGAGATGCCTCCATATGGGGATTATCTAGGCACACAATATGCCAGCAGGGATTTACGCAATAGGCAACCCTGGATGCCCCAAAGACCTGCTAGAAAGGTGGGAGAATTTTACAAGGCCCGCTATAATTTAACCCAGGCCGGGGAAGCCATTGGATTCAACTGTCTGAAAGACATAATGGGAATAAAGGGTGTCAGAGCCATGCGCAGTAATAAGAATCATGAAAATCGCCCGTGAGGGCACTTACAGACCAAGGTAGGAGGAGGGCCGTAACCACGCGCCCGCCTCTTAACATCAAAATGGCGCCAAGTGAACCTCGAAGGGCGGGCCGTGACGCGGAGCACGCCAAACCAGGCCCCCGCCCCCCGAAGAACGCGAAGCTCTAAGGCAGTAGTCAATATTGTAAAGAGAAGCAGAGTGTATGACTCACATAGCATAGATGATTTTTGCCAATGGAGATGCAGCAGCGTCTGGGGTCAATATTGTAAAGAGAAGCAGAGTGTATGACACACATAGCATAGATGATTTTTGCCAATGGGAGACGCCGCAGCGTCTGGGGCGCAGCACATCCAGTAAGGAAAGAGACTAGTGCGGCGGCGGCAGATAAAAAAAGCAAACAGCGCGGCTCTGACACCAAGTTACAAGTCAAGGACAATACTAAGGCCATAATCGTTAATGGCAGTACACTTGAGACCGCCACACCCCCCCCTTTCTTTTCCCCCGATCTACGGGGGGACACAGCCCCAGGGCCCAAGACAGCTCAGGCTCCATAGACAGCCTAGGACTACAGAGCTAGCTAGGCCCCGGACCAAGAGATGGCCCTGGAATGGAGGCCCCGTAGGGCTAACGGCCAGCCAAGGGTTAAAAGGTCCCCTGGGGTTAAAAGGTCCCCTAGGGTTAAAAGGTCCCCTGGGGTTAAAAGGTCCCCTGGGGTTAAAAGGTAATCCCAAGAAAAAATCCCAGACAAGAGGTGGCCTAGGGACCTAAATGGATAATCCCTCTAACTATAAGTGTATAGGCTAGAGTAGAATACCGTGCAAGGACTGAGGTCCTAATTGCTAAAGCAAAAAAAGTAGATCCAAATGATCCCTTAGAAGACCATAGAATAGACCTACCAAACTGACTCCCTCAACGGAGTTATACAGAAAAAAAAATCTGCCACCTGACGTAACCTTCCTACAGAACATAGCTGAAGGAGACTCAGGTCCTCATTTAATCAAGAAGCATTCCATACGATCCCCATGGGGGGCAGTTGTGGCCTAGAGGTAAGGGGGCGGACTTTTGACCGGAGGGTGGCAGGTTCAAATCCCGGTCCTGGGACATGACTGAAGTGCTCTTGAGCAAGGCACCTAACCCTGCAACTGCTCCCCGGGCGCCATAATTAGGGCAGCCCACCACTCTGGGCACGTGTACACTCACTGCACGGATGAGTTAAATGCGGAAGACGAATTCCTATGTGTGTGCAAGCATACAATGGTGATCTATGCATAATTTATTTTATTTATCATTATTTAGCGATGAAACTCGTTGCCCCTTGCAACTCATACCGGGTGCCGAAGGATTTACTCCGGACATGCACATCATAGTACTTAAAGCAAGTGATATTACCTCACCCGGAAGAGAGCAATGTCAATCATTCTAATACCTTCATGGCTATTGACATTGGAGGTGCCAAACCTGCACAGGGAATCACTATTTCCTGAAGGGCCGAAATCCTCTGGGAAAGGAGAAGAGTCTGAAGAAGTTGTTGACTTCTTGACCATAAATCATAATCCAAGAGGGAATTAGACCAACATCCCAAAAAGGTTAAAAATTCAACCGAGCTGAACACAAGCAGTGTCCACCGGCCCACAATCCTCGCCCTGAAGCCTAGTAGGGAACATCACACCTGGGAGCACTTGTGTAGGGAGCCCAGCAGTCAGCCAGGATCTACACTTGGGAGTGCATGGAAACTCTGCATCCCATATACCTCCCCCAATCTTTTGGAGGTGCGATCATGTCCTGGTACCCAACCAACAGCCCAGGGATGCAGGGTGGAATATGGGTAATGCAAAAACATTTGCCCAAGAGGGATCCGGAGCCACCAACAACCCTCCAGACAAGAATAAAAAACACACACACACACAAACACACGTTCCCTGGAGAGGAAACACAAACACTTAAGGGGAGGGGGCAGCGCTTTTATACTCTGTCCAATTTGGGTTTCCTGTTTAGGGAGAGGAAGCGGTAGCTGGATGACGCCTGGGGAAATATCAGTCATCTCTCGAAAATCATCAACAGGACAAACCTTTTAGAAGACCCGGACAGCAAGGTAGTAGAGAATCTCAAGGATTCGATCCTCTGCATGAATTATAGGAAAACTTAAAAGATTTTACCCAATACCTCCTTTTTTAAACATCCGAACAGGAAGCATACTTATGAGACCACATGACTACGCCCCCTAGAATGGAACACGTGACCACCAGAATTGGATAAAGCTTTAGCCTCTCCTCCCAGTCTCCAGTTATAGTTATAAAGATGTGAAAAACAGACCAGAACAGTACAGGTAAATAAACATGAAATACCTTCAATGATATCTTAAGGCAGGGAAACCCGTATGCTGCCCGTTCAGATGTTTAGAAGTTACCAGGTAACTAAAGTTTCCGTAAAACATCCTCCGGGCAGCACACTCATGAGAGATAACCGAGATAGGTGGGAAATGCAGCCTGAAGTACACTCCTGCCAAAAGTTCTGATCCTGTAAGTTAAGCAAGGTAAGCAAAACGATAATGCCAGAACAAAAGTTCTGGCTGAAGACCAGGTGGCCACTTTACAAATCTGTTCAATAGAGGCCCCAGCTTGCTCTGCCCAAGACGTAGAGACACTTGTCAATCGTGTGAGCTGTAATCTTCCCGGGAACCTGGAATCCACCAGGAAGCACGAAGCTGACTAGTTTGTTCGATACTTGAGGAAGCAACTGAACTGGAGGAACGCATAGGCTAGGCTGAATGGCCAATCACGTGCCACTGTATCCACCCCCAAAACCGAATCAGAGGGATTTAGAGAGAAAAAAAATAAATTCAACTTGTGTCCCCCCCCCCCCAGTTGCAAAGAAATCCACACCCGTAGTCCCTTTCCAAATACTTCCTGATTTAGTGACCATTTCGATTCCAGTAACGGAGCGCGACTTAGGAAGTCCGCTACTTGATTCAAACCCCCTTTCAGATGAATGGCCGATAAGGACAGCAGATTTTGTTCTGCCAAAAGCCGGATTTCTGTTGCCTCTGACAACAATCGAGGGGATCTTGTCCCATCTTGACGATTCAAACAGGCCATCATTGTAGCATTGTCTGTTCTGATCTGAACATGCGGATTCTTCAGATGATGTGCGGTGGCAAAAAGGGCCTCCCCAAACCCAAGAGGAGGTCCTCGAATGCAATTGGCCCCATCTTACTGCTGGAAATGGAGAGGTTAGATACCCCAGAACCTTCATCGACTGATGCACCGGAGCTGTCTGACTGGGGCAAAAGGACCAGATTGCTTCTTGAAGGGTCTCTATATTCTGGGGAGGTAAAAATATTCTTAAGGATTGTATTGATCTCGAACACCAAATGTCATGACCTGGGATAGAACTAGGCTGGATTTCTCGTAATTCAGCACCCATCCTAGACGCAACAATTGCTTTTTTACACCGAGATACTGAAGTAACGTTTCTCTGCTTGAAGTTATGATGTCGATCCCTCTTTGCCTTAGATATGCCAAAGGCTCAACCAGACCCTTGGTAAAGAGTCTAGGGGCTGAGACTAGGCCGAAAAGAACACAGACAAAATTGGAAGTGAAGAGTCTGGTCCTCCATCCTTATCGCAAATCTTAGAAAGGACTGGGCCCAGTGACTCATCGGGACCTAATAATAAGTATCTTTCAGATCGATTGACACCATGAAAAACCCAGGAGGCAGCAGACTAACCAAAAAGATGGTTCCTATGCGGAAATGCCTGTAAACGCACTAGAAGATTCAGCCATTTCAGACTAAATCCAAATCCCCCAAATGCCTCTCTCACCAAAAAGATTCTTTAAAGCAGACCTTTACCCTGAATAATCATAATGATCATATCTTATGTTTGCCACACCCTGTACATACAGATTGCTCACATTAAAAAATCATCCTACCTGCATCTACTGCATGCTATGAGCCTTTAAATATCCAAAATGTTGGCTCATGGAGCAATCAGGCAGCCTACAAACAGGAAGTGTCTGACTATCGCTCTGCATTGTGGGATTGCTGTCCTTTCCCTGACCCCAGCTCTGCTCTGTCTGTGCAAAGCACAGCTATAACCCCAGCCCCTGTACTTTATCCTGCTCTCCACTCCTCAGTATGTGTGATGCTTCTGAGTCAAGATGGCGGCACCCATATCCTTGAGACCTAAACAGAGTTGCAGCCCAGTGGGGGAAATAATAAGTAAATTACTAAAAACTTAAAAAAAATATATTAATTGTAGATGCTGGCCAATAGTTTAAGGGTTTAGGTTATTCATTAAATCATTCTGAAAGTCCGGTTTAATAGAATCCTGTCCCCTGCTGCTGGCGAGGGACCGATCCAAAAACCCCCTTGGTCAACATAGAGACTAGGCTGTCCCTGATAGCCAGATTCTCCTCCCTGTCACTTGGAAGGGAAGTGATAAAGAAATTTTAAGAAGGGGACTGAGTAAATTATATATGGAAACCCTCCCTTATGCCTCTGGAAATAAAGGGATAATCTAGTAGGGATCCCCAACATATGTGAAAGGATCTTAGTCAAGCCCCTATGAGGAAGCTGGCATCATTGTCTTTTTGGTCTAGATTGAAAGGTGGCAAACAGGGTCGAACCTCAAATTTGCCCGTTACTAGAGGAGGACCCTCTAGCTCCCCTAGACGCACCCCTGTTAAGAAATGTGCTTATCAGTTCTCATTTAGGCGCTACTTTCTTATCAGCCAATCTCAATTCAATTTATTGTTCGCCAAGTACATCGTGAGATGAACAAGGAATTCTTTTTGGCATATACACAGTGCAAAAAAACAGTTAACAGTTAACCTTTTACCAACTCTGACCCAAAAAGGAATTGTCCACTAAAGGGCATAGTTTAAAGCCAATGTCACCAGACCAAGTCCTCCGCCAAAGAGTCCTGCAGACAGAATTGGTCAGTTTCATACTTTGGGCCAAAAATCTAATCGACTCAGCAGTCGCATCTGAAAGAAACGAGGCCTCTGAGAAAAGAATAGGCAAAGCTTTTAGGATCTCTTCCATATTAGTTTGCTTCTCTAAACATGTCTTAAAGTGGACCAACACCCATGGCTGATCGGCCTAGGAATCTATAAGATTCCCGGGCCGATCAGCTCCCTCTCCGCGGGGCATCCGAAATCAGGATGCCCTTATGTGTGAAACCCCCCCAGGACTCCCACAAACCTTACCTTCTTCCCGTTCCAACGGCGCATGCGCGGGCCGCGGCCAACTCTCGCGCTTTCCTCTAGCAGGGCGCGCACCAGCGTTTGTGAATGCCCGGAGCGGGCGCACTCCCTGTTAGAAGGAAGCGCGAGCGCCGGCCCCCAGCACGCTCAGAGCCACTGTGGTTGTCCGTCCATACCACAGCGGCTCTGAGTGCTCCGATTGGACGAGCGCTCACGTAGGAGTGGGGTGAGGTGAGTTTTTTTGGGCGTTCTGGGGGTTTCACACAGTGGGGTGCCCCGCAGAAGTGGACCAACACCCAGGATAGTGAAAATCCTGGGTGTTGGTCCACTTTAAGCTGCTGGAGCCAATAATTGAAATTCCTTGCCACATAAGTGGAGGCCAGAAATGGAATCGGCCTGCCAGGCTTTCTTTAAAAGGGAATTCATCTTTTTATCTAAAGGATCTTTAAGGATACCAAAATCCTCAAAGGCCAAATCTATCCCCAGGCATAGTCTCTTAAGACTGCCGAAATTCAATACCTTCTTAACCAGATCCTTCCATTTATTCAGGATAGCATCCTTAACTGAACTATGAAGAGAAAGTCCAGGTAAAAAACAATCATGTTTGGATGGAGGGCCAATATTCTTCTCCTCAACCCCCATGAAAAGATAAATCATGTGTAAAGAAGGTAAGGTAAATCTCCTGGGGGAAATAAAAAAAAAATTCCCGGAGTGGAGTCCTCCGTAACCGACCCCAGATTCCTCAGAAGCAGACTCTGAAGCAATGACCTCCGAATGATCAGAGTCTTGTGATGTAAACAAAAAGAGGGTGCCACTGAGATGCCCCACCAATCTACTATGACCAGCCGAAAGACATGAGGGCTTAAGGTTCTCAAAGGAGGAAGAAACATGATCCTTCAGAACTTGCTTCACATGCGGCATACTGTATTCCCGTTCCTTATTCACTACCTTCTCTGTAAAGGACCGACAGGGGGGCTTTTTATAGTAATCCGTCAGCTTAATGCCACACATCCTACTCTTTTCTACGGGCACCTCCTACTCTTTTCTGTTTTGGACCCTGGGTTAGATTTGGGTACCTTCAAGGCTGGGGGGGGGGGGGCGGCATTTGAGAACACGGTTACTGCAGCTTTCAAATTATGCCAAACACAGTAAAAAATGTAAAGACTCACCTGGGCAGAGCTGGACCCGAGATTAACACAGCCTCCACTGCCTCGTTAGCCATGTCTGGAATGTGGTAAAAGGACTAACCCACCGTTCAACCTATATTAGGGTAGGAAATCCTACAATAGTAAAATTCTTTAACCCTCTGTATAGTCCAAAGAGGCAGGCAAGAAGCTTGTAAAGCTTCTAATAGTGCATGCGTGTCTCTCTTTAAACAGCTAACACGTGCACCAAACAGGAAACCTGGCAGCTCATGGGATGACATCGCCGCCAGGAGGAGAAGGCACCTATACAGGACCACTCCCACCCTCTTCTCTTAACCAGCATAAAAACAATGGCAACCCGATGGGACAGGTGAACATCCAGCTGTAAGAGGAGAGAGCTCTTAACTCCCGCAGTGGAGGAAGGAGGGGGAAGGCACTAGAAAAATGTTATTCCTCGTAAGGGGGGGGGGGGGGGGGGGGGGGGGGGAACACCACTTACTTACCCCCCTTGCCGGTAAGAATAAACTAAATCAAAAAGGCCAAGAAATTGGGAATGGGAATCCGGACCCGGGAAATGCGTTTGCTTACTTCAAACCCATAGGTTTAGGCGAGTACCGGGCGCTATTGGTTCAGCAGCTAGGGTCTGGCCCCTACCTGGGCAGGAACACGAAAACTGGTGACTGGGAGGAGGGGCTAAAGCTATATCCAATTCTGGTGATCATGCATTCCATCCTAGGGGCGAAGATATGAGATCTCATAGGTTTGCTGCACGGAAGAGGTTTTAGGAAATGGAGAATATTTTACAATCTCAGATGCAATGTCCCAATTCTGCCATACATGGCTCCAATTTATAGCCCCAGATATTTACACAAGAGAATCTTGGAAGCAAAACATCCCCATTAACCTACAGCAATTATCGGATTGTAAGTAGCAGCATCTCTAAAACTCCTAGGTCCGCCTTATTCCCTCCTTCAGTTTTTTTTTCTGCTACTCATCGTTCCCTTTTGTCCATTGCTTACTTTTTCTCCCTCAATCTGTCTCTTTAATTTTCTAGTACTACTCTCTCTCTCTTTATATAGCTTTAAGGTAATGCTGGACTCCTTCCAAACCTCCCCATGGATCCACACACTGTGGGCATCAATTATCGCCCATAAGCTTTGGCACTCAGTGTGGCCAAAATCCATCGTGCCTGGAGTTCGGTATGGCTGAGTGTGGAAGTGCTTGGTATAGGTAGCCCAACTTCCTCCCCTCTCCAAGGAGGGATAAATGGCATTGAAATAGTGTTTATGTAAAATGTGTAAGATGTTTCTGCCTAGTCCACTTATGCAATGCATAAAAGACTGCTCATTCTGGTAATTTGGAAAAAACAGTGTGTAATGTAAACCTCTAAACTATAATAAAAACATTTTGAATATAAATACTGGTTTGGTCAGCACTGAACAAAATAATTTGAATACACAGACACAAAGCAAGATGCTCAGACACAGATTAAATGACTTAAAAAATAATTTGCAAAAACTACTTACTAATGTGATCATATTCCCAGATGTAGCTCAATGTTATGTAGCCAACAAGCACCATGGCTAGACCTCCAATGCCTCCTTTCTTCACATTGATATATTTGTTATAATATCGATCATGACCTAAAAGGAAAATCCATGACAACTGTAACTTCGTAATAGGAGAGAGGCTGTCCAGCTAATAAAATAAGATAAGTAACACGCATCATAATCCAGTGGCCACCGGGATTTGAGCAGGGGTAGGAATTAAGAGCACGGAAATTAACCCTTCTAGTGCCAGCTACGTGACTCTCACGTAGCTGCCTCTCCAACCGTTAGTGCCAGCTACGTGAGAGTCATTTACTCACCTCGCAGCGCGATGGCTCTCCCCAGGTCTTCTCTTCACCCCCCGGGCATTCCACGCTTCGGGTGAGGGCCAAGAAACAGGCCCTCACCCACCTCTTCGGCCGGCGCTGGCCCCACCCACTTGATGTCATCCCGCTCCTCGGGTTACCGGCACCCGGGCTCCGATCTGTCAGTTGTCGGCAGCGATCGGTGCAGGGAGGGTGGCAGGCAGGGAGGCTCTGATCTCCCTGCCTCCCACCTTCCCTGCTCCGATCACTACCGACAGCTGTCATCTGCAGCGGCGCGGGACACTCGATCAGAGGTAAGTATAAGTGAAAAAAGAATAAAGAATTTTGTGTCTGTGTCTTTTACTTAACCCTTTGTGAACTGGTAAGGGGTCCATGAGACCCCTTATACCAGTTCACAAGGCTCTGGGTATGGCAAGTCACCTGCGGCAAGCGGGCGACTTGCCATAACCCCCAGCCCCCCATTACCTGCCTCCCCAACGGCCAGGGAGGGGGCAGAAAGGCCCGGGCCACGTGGCTATGTGGGCTAGTAGCCTGCAGGGGCCACCAACGCTGGCCCCTGCGCCCTGTTCTACAAGCCCCCATAGCTGGTCCGGGTCGGTAATGCTGGGTAAGGGGGGACCCTATGTCATTTTTGGGGGGGATTTTAAGGGTTTTTAACCCTTAAAATTCCCCCCAAAAAATTAGGTCCCCCTCCCTGGGAAGGGGGACCCTATGTCTTTTTAAATTAACCCCTTACAACTATGCAATCATATTGCATAGTTGTATCCTATCTGAAATCTCCTAAACTGCTGTTTCAGTTTAGGGGAGTCTCCTGGGCAGGAAAGGGTGTATACCACCACATATGTGGTACCGTTGTAACCGGGAGAAATAGGGCTTTAACACGCAATAATATTTTATTAACAAACTTACAATTTTTAATAAAAAAAAAAACACTGCAAATTGTAAAAAATAGATTTTTTTTGTTTTTTTGCACATATTTCACCCAAAAGTATTGGAAATACACTAAAAAACGGCCAAACAAGACATTTCATGTTGAAGCCCAGACTCTGCTGAAAAAAAACAGTATATAATTTTACTGGAAAATCCCTGGAAATCCCTTCAAAAATCCAGGTTGAACACGTGTAGCGCAAAAACGTGAAAGTAGTAGAGTGTGACAAAAAATCTAGGTAGGCTGGCACTCAAAGGGTTAAACTATGAAAGGAATAAAACTAATACAATTCTGTGATTACTCACCTGTAGAATTGTTTTTATGGTGTACAGCATGGCTTGCTTCATTTCAATTCTTCACATTTGGGTTATCCGCCACAAGCTGGCACAGTTGACTGCAGAAAGACTTGTGGCTCTTCCTGGCCCATAAAAGGGCAGGAATTACCCAGAGACCTCAGTGTTTGAATAGCAGTAATGCAAGAAGCCGGGAGGCAAAGACCATGTTAACAAAAAACACACAGCCCCACTAAAAAAAAAAAAAAAAAAAAAAAAAAAAAATACCGCTTCCATAATCATGACATGTGGGTTATGGCCAGTAGAGGGCAAACTTTGCAGAGATGACAGGAAAAAAAAAAAAAAAAAAAAAATAAAAGAAGGGAGCCCCTCCCAGTCCATAAATACCTGGGACCTCCCACACATTCCCCAGTATAGGACAGCAGTAAGGGGACCAGAAAGAGCCAAATATAAACAAACAATCATAACACTAAAAAGGTTCACCATATAAAAGATCCAAAATACCAATAAGGGCGGGATGAAGCGGGGTGTGTGACATAATACCCATTTTACAGGCGAGTAATCACAAAATGGTATTATTCCAAGTATGTCACACACCCCGCTTCCATAATCATGACATGTGGCACATCCAATAGCAGTGTCAGTCATGGGTGGGAACCGAAAACAGTAAAAGAATGTACCAACGTAAACCACTGCAGTTTGCAGAACTTCGCGGCCAAAAACAGCATTCCCGGAAGCCCTTGTAAAACTTGGAAAAAGTATGAACGGAAGTTGCAGCCTTACAAACCTGTTCAACTGAAGCCTGGTGCTGAAAAGCCCAGGACGCACCAACAGCACGAGTAGAATGCACAGTGATCTGAAAAGGGGGGCAGAATAGGCCCCAACGATGGCCTGACATATCCATTTACTAATGGTAGACTTGGCAGGCGCCAAACCTTTCCGGGGCCCGGAGGGCACCACGAACAAGGCATCCGTCTTACGAAAAGGAGAAGCAGCAACCATATAGTACTTCACACAACAAACCACATCCAAAGAGTGCAGGACCCTCTCCTTGTCATTGCTAGGCTTAGGACACAAGGAAGGGAGAACCACATCCTGATTGAGATGGAAGGCAGAAACCACATTAGGAAGGAAATCTGGCTTAAAACGAAAAACCACCTTGTCCCGATGTCTCTCAAAGTAAGGGGCTTGAATGGAAAGAGCCGCCAACTCAGACACATCAAACAGAGGTAATAGCCACCAAAAAGGCAATCTTTTGTGTAAGCATAGAAAGTGCAACATCCTGCACCGGCTCAAAAGGAGGCCCCTGGAGGGCCGACAACCATATTCAAATCCCAAACAGGCAACAAAGGCTTTCGAAGGGGCCACACATGAGTGACCCCCTGGAAAAAAAAGTTTTAACCAAAAGGATGAAGAGCAAAAGACCTTTGAAAGAAGACCGCCAGGGCAGAGACCTGCCCTTTCAAAAAGGTACTAAGCTGGAGCCCCAGGTCCAGACCGTGTTGAAGAAAATCCAAAATCCTAGGGATCGAAAACACCCTGCAAGGCAAGGCCCTAGCCTCACACCAAGCAATATAGGACCTCCAAGTCCTGTAGTAGATGTTAGAGGAAGATCACTTCCTAGCTCTAACAAGTGTCTGAATCACAGCATCAGACAAACCTTCTTTTAAGATTGAGGTTTCAGCAGCCACGCCATCAAAGCCAGCGTTTGTAAATTGGGGTGACAAAGTTGACCTTGAATGATCAGATCCGGAAACGGGGGCAACCTGTACCAATATACCGCCAGCCGTACAATGTCCGCGAACCAAACCTGTCTTGGCCACCTTGGGGCCACCAGAATTGCTGGCGCACCCTCTTGAGCCAGCTTGCGCACCACCTTGCCCACCATGGAGAAGGGGGGGGGAAACAGGTACAGGAACCCCAGATCCCTCCAGGCAAGAGACATGGCGTCCACTGCCAGGGCCAGAGGATCCGGAGACAGAGACACAAACATTGGGAGCTTGTGATTGTGACGTGAGGCAGAGATCCACCTCCGCAAACCCCCACGTGTCACAGAGACCGGAATACCATGTGGATGAGAGACCATTCCCCTCGGCGAGAGGATCCCCTGCTCAGGGAGTCCGCCTCCGTGTTTTCCACTCCCGGAATGTACACTGCTGAGATGCATGGAACATTGCTCTACGCCCATTCAAGAATCAGAGAAACTTCCCCTGCTGCGAGTCCCTCCTTGGTGATTGATGTAAGCTACCGCAGTTAGATTGTCTGATTGAACCTGAACCGGTAAGCCGCATAGGTGATGCGTCAAGCATGACAGAACCAACCGAATAGCTCTCAGCTCCAAGACATTGATGGGGGTGTGAGCCTCCAGAGGACCCCACAGCCCCTTGAACTGATGCGTCTTCCAGAAACCTCCCCAGCCAGACAGGCTGGCATCCGTGGTAACCGTCTCCCAACAAGGGGTCAGAAAGGATCTGCCCCTCATCAGATTGCTTGGTTCCAGCCACCACTGAAGGGACTGCCGAACCCGGGGAGACATCATGAATGACTGATCCAATGACTGGGCTCACGTGGAACTGAGCAAAGGGAAATGCCTCGAAGGAAGCCACCATCAATCCCACCAGTCTCATCCCTAGTCGGATAGAAGGACGAGGATTGGACAGGAGAAGACGTATCAGATCCTGAACCATCTGCACCTTGGACAGAGGAAGGAAAACCCTGGTCCGAATGGTATCCAGATTCATGCCCAGAAACGAGATCTCCCTTGGAGGTGGAGAGAGAAGACTTGGGATGGTTGATCACCCAGCCGAACCCCTCCAGCGTCACCACCACCATACCTGGTGTCCAGCTCCGCATGACAGAGGATGCCGTAATGAGGAGGTCGTCCAAATACGGAACAATGTGAATGCCCTGGGCTCGGAGAAGGGTCATTATGGCCGCCAGCACCTTGGTGAACACCCTTGGTGCCGAAGTCAACCCGAAAGGGAGGACCACAAACTGAAAATGCTGATCTCCCACCACAAACCTGAGAAATCTCTGGTGTGCTGGGTAGATTGGTACATGAAGGTAAGCATCCTTGATGTCTATGGATGTCATGAAATTCCCCTGACCAAGGGAATTATGACTGAGCGCAGAGTCTCCATGCGGAACTTCTTGGTTCTGATGAACCTGTTGAGAAGCTTCAAATCCAGAATGGGTCTTATGGATCCATCCTATTTGGGAACCGTGAAGAGGTTGGAATAATAGCCCCAGCCTCTCTCTGAAAAAGGCACCGGGTATATGACATCCATGACCAGAATATTCTTTACAGCCAACAGGAGCCCCTGCGCAGCCCGGGGATCCAAGACCTTAGGAATCTGGGAGGAGGCCGGTACTCAAACTCTAGTTTGTACCCGTAAGAGACCACTTCCAAGATTAATTTGTCTGTGACCTCCTGAGCCCAGACCAGGAAGAAGTGCTGCAGCCGTCCCCCCATCCGCAAGGGTGAGGGCGCCCCCTCATTGCTGAGCTGTCTTGGCAGTAGGCTTGGGACCCCAGTTAAGGCCTGGACGTGCGCGTCCTCTCCAGGAATCACCCCTGAAATTAGAGTAGGCAAAGCCTCTGCCTGATCTGGCACCGCGAAAGGAAGGATTGAAGGAGCCTGCCCCCCGAAAGGGGCGACGCTGCTACTTACGCTGAGGTAACTTTCCACCTTTCGCCACTGAATCCAATTTATCTCCGAACAGCCGCATACCCAGGAAGGGTAGCGCTGCGAGTGATTTCTTAGCCACGTCAGCCGCCCACTGGCGTAGCCAGACCTATCGGCGAATAGCCACCAGCAATGCCAAGGTTCTACTACACAAAATAATTGCGTCATCCTTAGCAGATAAAACAAAGGTCACAAATAATTTACACCGCTTAAGGGCTGTGAAATCATCAATGGCCGGGTTAAGCTGGGAACCACTCAACAGGCCCCTAACCACAGACCTGGTAGCGAGCGCCGAGGCACAAACAGGCTGCAAGGCTGAACCCACACTGGCAAAGGCATGGCATGCCATCTGATTAAAGCATTACACCTCACCATCTTTAAGAGTGGCGGCGTCTGGAGAATGTACAACGGAGGTGTTGGACAACCCCAGAACGGGCGCATCGACCTCGGGAGGGGACGACCAGCGCTTCACCGCATCCACTGGGAAGGGATACTTCCTATCCCATCCCTGAGGAACACCGGGGAGCCGGCTAGGCCTCTCCCATTCCTAATCAGAAACCTAATAAGAATCATGCAATCAAAATGATTCTAATTTGGGAACTTCAAGCGGGGATTAGAAGTCCCAAAAAATTCCCCCTTCTGCATCCACGGCATCCCCCAGCGCCTGCTCAGTATCAGTATCCAAAAAACTTCTGATCCTCAGCATCAGATTCCTCAAACAATTCCCCCTCCTCGAGTGGGGAATAATCAGACCAGTCAAGGGAATCAGTCATCAAAATCCAGTACCGGCGCAGCCGGCGACAGATGCCTTCTCTTAGCTGGGGCCTTTCTGGCCGCAGAGCTAGAAATCAACTTTGATGTTGGCCAGCCTAGCACAAACATCAGCTTGCGACTCCCCACTAATGACAGTGTCACTTGGGGTACGGATAAGGCGGGGTGGGGTAGGTGATGAGGCTGGCAGCATGGACCCAGACGCTTGGGACCCCGACTGCCGCGTAATGGCCTGCTGTGCACATGGAATACAAATAAACACATTATCCCCCACAAACCACACACTGCCGGGGTTGCCACGAAGGTAGCCCGAGCCAGGTATCCTGGAAAGCCTCCATATGGTGATTTTTTATGGTAGTCGCAATGACTAGTGGGAATTACGCCAGTAAGCTACCCGGGATGCCCCTTAACGTCCGTTAGTGGGAGGATTTCTAAAGCCCCTATTTGATTGAGGGACCTAAGGACCGGGAGAACCCCCTTTTAACCATCAAGGAAGGTAATCCCCCTGGAAGACATAATATAAAAGGGTACCATAAGCAGGAAGTTATTACAGCAATCATACATCCAGATATAAATCACAGTCATACAATATATCTGTATAACCTTAAATGATATGTCAAGGATAATGCAGCATACAAGGCACCACAATAGAAATACGATTATGCATTAAAAAAAAGGCAGATAATAGAACGAGCCCCGCAGGGCACTCACAGTTAAGATGGCGACCGCGACTGGACACCCAGCAGCAGCATCAGCCAGGCCAGGGGAAGAGAAGGAGCGCGGGCCAGCGCGGATCGCGCACCGCGCGTGGCCCCGCCCCCTCCTGCTGGGAAGAGTAACTGCGGTTCCCAGCCATTGCTGGGAACCTCCGTGGGCGCCAAAAGAGAGGGGGGCGGGCCGCATCAGCGCGCTGAGCGCCTGGCCCCACCCCCTCTCCTGACTAACATGAGAAGCAAAAAACATGGCCGCGCTCCCACAAGGTTGTGGAGCCGGCCCGTGATCCCTGCCGCCGTCTAACAGACGCGGCCCAGCAACAAGTAAAGCAAACAGCTACACACACCACACACACTCATACCACACTGACAGCTAATTGGCCAGGCAAAGTCTGAGGTAAAAAATTGGAAATTGGAGGGACATGCCCGTCCCCCCCCCCATGATCTAGGGAGCAACGGGTGGGGAAAGGCCCAAGCCACCTAATGCAGCACAGGGAAAATGACGGACAGGGCATCCAAAACCAGGATCCCGAACCTGGTATCCACCTACCCCTTGGAGGGGGTCTCACGGAGGAGCATGGCTCCAAGTTATCACACCACTAAGGTGTATCCTACCTTCACCCGGACCAACAGCCAGGGCTGGGAGGCATAGGGGCTTAATAAAAAACAAGGTCCGGGCAGAAATAGGGAAATAAAATGGCTGGGTGTAAACCCAGCTTACCTGCAAGGAGACAGCCATCTGACTTGCTGGACGTCTGCAGAGACGATTACTGGGGAATGTGTGGAAGGTCCCAGGTATTTATGGACTGGGAGTGGCTCCTTTTTTTTCCTGTCATCTCTGCAAAGTTCGCCCTCTACTGGCCATAACCCACGTCATTATTATGGAAGCGGGGTGTGTGACATACTTGGAATAAGAACTCTCAACAAAAATCACCATAAACAAGGCAACAGAGGATAACTATAACGGGGGGGGGGGGGGGGGGTGAGTAATCACAGAATTGTATTTTTCCTGGTGTACAGCATGGCTTGCATTTCAATTCTTCACATTTGGGACATCCAACAGCAATGTCCATGAAGAAGGGTGGGATCCCCAGAGAGCAACAGCAGGCAGTTCAAGTCACTACCGCCTGAAAGCACCTTGCGTCCAAAGACAGCATCAGCTCAGGCCCTAACATCAACTTTGTAAAACTTGGAAAAAGTATGGACCGAAGACCAAGTAGCGGCCTTACAAACCTGTTCAACTGAAGCCTGGTGCTGAAAAGCCCAAGGAGGCACCAATAGCCCTAGTGGAGTGAGCAGTAACACGGAAAGGGGGCTCCTTCCCCTTGGCAGAGTACGCTTGCACCACCGCCTGTCTGATCCACTTGATGATCGTGGATTTGGCTGGAGGCAAGCCCTTCCTAGGCCTGGCAGGAAGGACAGAGAATCAGACTTCCGAAAAGACTCAGTGGCGACCAAATAAAATGTGAGCGCCCTGACCACATGCAGGGAATGAAGGGTCCGTTCCTTAGAATTAGAAGGGGCAGGACACAAGGAAGGCAAGACAATGTCCTCATTGAGATGATAGGCAGATACAACCTTAGGCAAAAATTCCGGTTTAAGACGGACCACCACCTTATCCTGATGCCACTCAAAATGAGGCTTCATGGAAAGCGCCGCGACACACCGAAGTGATAGCAACCAAAAAGGCCACCTTAAGAGTCAGAATGGACAGAGCAGCATTGCGCAGAGGATCGAAGGGGGGACCCCGGAGAGCAGAAATCACCAAGTTCAAATCCCACACCGGTAGCAAAGGCTTACGCGGTGGACATACATGAGTAACTCCCTGGAAAAAAGTTTTGACAAGCCTACGATTGGCGAAAGATGTTTGGAAAAAGATTGCCAAGGCCGAAACCTGTCCTTTGAGGGTACTCCGTTGTAGACCCGACTCCATGTTGTAAAAAGTCAGGAATTCTGGAAATGGAGAAGGTGCGACAAGCAAAAGACTCGCACCAGGCAATGTAAGCATGCCAAATCCTGTAAAATCATAGAAGAGGATTTCTTCCTAGCCTGAATCATAGTATTGACGACCGAAGCTGGCAATCCCTTATTCATCAGGATGGAGGTTTCAGCAGCCAAGCAGTCAAGGCCAGCCTCCTGGGCTATCTTGCGCAGCACGCGACCCAGCAGAGGAAATGGAGGGAATGCATAAAGGAGTCGAAACACTGTCCAGGGAATTGCTAGCGCATCCGTGGCGAAGGCTAGAGGATCTCTTGACAGGGAGATGAATCTTGGGAGCTCGTGATTGTGACGGGACGCAAACAGGTCCACGTCCGGCTGACCCCCAGTGGCGACACAGGGCGTGAAAGACCTTGTTGCTTAGAGACTATTCCCCCAGACGAGACGACCCCCCTGCTCAGGGAGTCTGCCTCCTGGTTCTCCACCCCCAGGATGTAAACCGCCTATATGCAGGGAACATTCTCCTCTGCCCAAGACAAGATCAGGGGACACCTCCTTTAGGGCTCGCTTGCTCCGAGTCCCGCCCCGATGATGATTGATGTGAGCGAACGCCGTCTGATTGTCCGAGCGGACCTGTACAGCACGACCCAGTAGTTGGGGAATCAACTGGAAGAGAAACAACCTGATAGCTCTCAACTCCAGGAGGTTGATGGGCTCATGGGCCTCCTGAGGGCCCTGGAACTTCAGTGATTGCCAAACCCCTCCCCAACCGGTCAGACTGGCATCCGTGGTGACAATCTCCCAGCATGGGAGGGAGAAAGGACCTGCCCACTAGCAGATTTCTCAAGTACAACCGCCAAGAGAGGGACTGCCTGGCCAGAGGTGACAGGGCGAATTCCTGCTCCAAGGACTCCTGACGCCGATCCCAAATGGTCAAGAGATTCAACGGAAGAGGTCTCATGTGAAACTGAATAAAAGGCACCGCCTCGAAGCAAGACACCATGAGACCCACCAACTGCATCCCCAGACGGATGGAGGGATGAGAGCACGATAACAGAGCCTGCGCCTGCATCTGAAGACCCTCCACCTTCTGCTGAGGAAGAAACATCTTGACCTGAGAAGTATCCAGCATCATGCCCAGGAAGGACCTCACCAATGACGGGGAAAGTGAAGACTTGGGATAATTGATCACCCAACCGAAAGACTCGAGGGTGGACACTACCATCCGAGTATCCCTCTCGGCCTGATGAAAAGATGGAGCAGCAATCAACAGGTCCTCCAGGTAAGGAACAATGCGAATGCCCTGGCTCCTCAGAAGGGCCATGACACCCACCAGCACCTTGGTGAACACCCGAGGTGATACCGAACGGCAAGGCCACAAACTGGTAGTGCTGATCCCCCAGAGCGAACCTCAGGAACCTCTGATGTCCCAAAAAGATAGGAACGTGCAGATTGGCATCCTTGATGTTCACAGTGGTCATGAAGTCGCCTGGCCGAAGGGAGCTCACCGCCGACCATAAGGTCTCTATGCGGAAGTGCTTGAACCTGACAAAACTGTTGAGACCCTTTAGATCCAGGATGGATCTCAGGAAGCCATCCTTGGGCACCGTGAACAGATTGGAGTAGAACCCCTGACCCCGTTCTTGAAGAGGGACGGGGCAGACCACTCCGGATGACAGAAGCTGTTGGACGGCCAACCTCAGGCCCTGCGCCGTCACAGGATTTTGGGAGATCCGGGATCGAAGGAACCTTGGGGGCGGCCAAGCTACCAGCTCTATCTGGTAACCAGAGAACACCACCTCCTGTATCCACCGGTCCGAGACGCGTTGTCTCCAGACGTGAGCAAAGAGCCGAAGCCGTCCCCCCCACCATGCCCGAGGGGCCTTGGTAGGGGGTCTGGGCTTGGATCCCCAGGAGAGGCCGGGACGACCAAGGGATCTACCTCTTCCCCAGGAATCTCTACGGCTACCTGGGAAAGAGGAACTGCGTCCCCCACAGGAAGAACGAAGGGAAGAAGACCCCCGAAAGTTCCGAGAAGTCTTTCTACGCTAAGGGAGCCAACCGTCCTTGGTCAAAGCATCAAGACGCTCCCCAAATAGACGAAGTCCCGTGAAGGGAAGCCCGGTGAGGGACTTCTTAGCAGCAGCCCACTGTCGCAGCCAGACAGACCTACGCATGGCCAGAAAATGGCGCCCGGAGGGAAAGGAGGGGGGAGGACGCTCCTCAGAGCCCGAGCGTGGCCCACCACAGCCTCATGGTGGGGGGGGGGGAATAAAAAACCACAACCAGTATCATCCCGAAGACAGGCAGAGCCAGGCAATCAGCACACAAGTGAAAACAGTCACAGTAACAATAAAGCGTGTGGGAAAAACCAAAAAGAGTGGTTTCTCCCTTCCCCATCCAGGCTCACCATTAGCCTGCGGCCGGCTACCCTTTGGGTACAGGGTCTGCGGCCCAGAGCATAGCTCCGTGAACACCCGACCCCAGGCGCTCTACCTTCACCTGAACCATCAGCCGAGGCTGGGAGGCAGGATGGGTCCGGAACAGGTGGGAATAGGCTAGCAGGGCCGACGGGTTTGGGATACCCCACTCTCCTGCGAAAATCCAGAGAAAATCTTCTGTCTTCGCAGTCAGGACTGCAGAAAAACTCTGGGGTCTCTGGGTAATTCCTGCCCTTTTATGGGCCGGGAGGAGCCACAAGTCTTTCTGCAGTCAAACTGTAACCCAAATGTGAAGAATTGAAATGAAGCAAACCGTGCTGTACACCAGGAAAACATAGTTTTGTAGATCCCTGCACGTTCCGTAAATTCTACCACTTCAGGGGAGTATAACAAAGGCAAGAGATGTTTCTGCAAAGTTATATAAAATCTATATGATCTAGTTTTAATTAAAACATCAAACTTATAGGAGGTCTCAATTTTACCCTAAAGGAAATGCGAGGTGCAGACACATTTACAATAAGGTTTTCAAAAATTAAAAACCTAATGTTCTAGAGGCACAATGGCTTTGTGTGAATTCAATTGTCCCGTTTGTAAGCCTATTACTGAAACCGTCATATAATTTTTTTATATATATATATATATTTTTTTTTTTTTTTTAATGACTATTTCAGTAATAGGCTTACAAACAGGTCAAATGAATTCACACAAAGCACATATACACACACTGTATCCTATATGGATAAGGGCTTCTCCTCACAATTAATCCCCCAATGTTCCATAGACATCCAATAATCCTGCCAATAATTCTGGTAATGCTCCTGAAGAACCGGAGGCATCCCGGAGCCCTTAGCCTTCATTCCTTCTGAAGAAAGTTCACCGTCACCATCTTCCACTGCGTTAGATGCTGTTTCAATTTGAACAGATGCTGGCCCGGGTAGATTAACGGCAGGTAAAGATGTGACCAGAGAAATTAGAGGTTTAGTGCATTGACTGGAGGGTCCTGACTGAGGATGAGTGCTTGAGCAGCGATTACCCCAGGGTCTGACCCAAGAGTGTCAAACAATGAAGCAATCTTGTTTCTCAGAGCTAGGATCACCCTGTACATAGCCGAAATCCTCTCCCACCTTTAACTGAAGGCATGTCTGGCGTATACATACTTCTGCCAGGTATCCAGAAATATAACGCTCTAGTGGATTTAGGATCCTTAAGCTTCTCTTTGTCTCTATGCTTGTCCTTTGCTATTGGTGAACTAAGGTAAGGGACAATTACAATAGCAATGTGAAGTATACATACCGCCAAAAATATATCAGGATATATACGCTACCGTTTTTTCCTGAGGCAAAATGCATGAGGTGTGAGGATCAGAAGAACTATTGCCTGCATGTTATGATTTTCTGCCCAGTATTTTCACACTCTGTTGGGCTAGAAAAGAGCTGCTGTGGGCTGCCAAGCAGCATAGCAGCAGTCAAGCAGATGTTGAGAGTGGAGGAAGCTCTTACACTTTTGGGTCACCCATGTCACAAAGAAATGTAGAGATGGTGTCAAATTTTGGCTACTGAATGCAAGGAAACAAAGTGTCTAGCAATGCTTCCTTGCATCGAAAGAGAAATCAGGAAATGTTAAACCTATTTTATTGCTAGAGGTTGAGAGGACTCTGTAGGCCTATGTATATGTGTAGAGGAGAGGTGTGCATTGTTTTATGGCCCCCAACTTAGTATATGAAGAGGTGCTTTTGCAGGCTTATGGGTGGAGAGGGCTCAATGAATGGTGGAAGGAATAAATAAATACAATCAATCTAAGGCCGGCCCTGGAGTCTGAAAGACTCTTTTTTTAATAACAAAAGGATTTTGGACTCACACAGAGTAGATGTTTCTGCTAATGCTAGTGCTAGTTAAATCTGGTTGTATGCCAAAGAGCAAAGGTGAAGGAAATAAAAGAACTGCAAACATGACGGCTTAGAAATAAAGAAAGCCCAAACTCACTTTTTCCCAGTCCTACGCACGTGCGGCCGCTCGTCCAATCAGCGCGCTCGGACCTGCTTGTGCCCCTGCGTCCAGAGCTTGTTTAATGTGAGGTGATCCGAGTGCACTGGCGGCCACATCCCCCGCTACCTTCTAACAAGGACCATGCCCGCGCTTGCCATTCACAAATGCCAAAGGGGTAGCGGGGATGCGGCCGCAGCTCAGGCTAGCACCATTGGACCGGGAAAGAAGGAGAGTTTCCAGGCAACCAGGGGGGGGGGGGGGGGATCCTATAGATTTCAGGGCCGATGGAGCATGGGTTATGGTCCTCTTTAACGCTCTCTTAACTCTGACAGGTACTGCCTTTACCTAGCAGTGAGCCATCTAATGTGGGACAGAAAACAGCTGCACACACTTGCAGCAGTCCCACCTCTTGTAATAGGAGGTGTGCATTACTACATTGTGCAGCATTTTCCTGTCCTCATCAAAAATATCTCTGTCTAACTGTGGGCTTACAACGGATCTTTAGCTGAAGGTGTGTCTGTTAAAAGGAACATGGTTAATTCTTGTAGCTATGATTCTTGTTGTACATACAGGAAAAGGGAATATTAAACTAACCTCGTCTCACAGCAACCAGGATTCCATCTGGAGTGAAATTACGTGTTGCAAGCCAGTTTGGTAGCTGACCAAGCTTAACATCCAAGAGCCTTTTCTCTGCCAAGGATACTGAAAAAGTTTGGAAAAAATATATATACATTATTATTATTATTATTAATTTTGGTCTGTTGCTGAATTCATTATGCAGCACTATATTTATCAAACCATTGTGTAGTTTCCTGGTTGTTCATGGCCTGGGTATCTTTAGTGTGTGTACAACTAATAGCCCATTTTGGAGTAGCAGTAGGCTAGTAGTAGTGCAATATGTAGGTAATGCAACACTGCAATCAGTCACAACAAAATTCTAAATTATACACACAGTTGTTACTCCTGATCTCAATGTAATGAAGTAATTTTAGAAGTATACTAAAAACCATATGCTAAACCATAGAATATGGAAAGAAACTAATTAGAACCTAGGAAGATATAAATCAGACCACAATTAATGATTTTCCTTTATTATTGACCCATCATAAGTAGCATTCGACTAAAAGAGCAAAAATGACAACAGGTCAAAACGAATAATCTCACTGACGGAAAGTATGATATTACGATTTATCAACTCAGTCAAATTGATAAGCCCTTACAGCAAGACACCCACGTAAGCCTGCATAGCGGCTGATCTTTAACACTCAGCCAGGCTCAGAAAAAATGAGCTAAAAGGTTTTCTCACGTGATTTGTCTGCCATCCCGACGTCCAAAATGACACTTTCGAAAAGTAGTCGCAGAGAAAACACTCCTTGAACAGTAAAATGACCTTGCTTAGACAGACCGGAAAATATACTAAAGACGTAACGTCACTTCCGTACGTTCTAAAACTCCGCCTTTTTTGAAAAAAAAAAAAAAAAAAAAATCAAAAGGACTGCAGCGCGCTCCCTCACTATAGCTTGTCCTTCGGAGGTCACTTACGTAATTACGTATGCAGAGGGTAGCTAGGCAGACAGCTCTTATGCGTCCCACTTTGCGCGCACACGTTAATTGGCCGGAACGTCCTAGAACGTGCACATATAGGAAGTACAATACTTTCTGGGTGGCTTGTGCCATTGCTTATACCTGCGTTTAAGACGGTTATTGTATTGGTAACTCCTTTTTAAGAGGACCGAAATCCATGCCCCATCAGCCCTGAATCCCCCCCCCGGTTGGCCAGAAACTCACCTTCCCGATCCAACGGCGCATACATGAGCTGCAGCTTCATCCTGCTACCACTTTAGCAGGGCGCACACCTGTGCTGGGTATTTGTGAATGGCCGGTGCAAGCGTGTTCCCTGTCAGAGGGGCAGTTGGGGACGTGGCCACCAGTATGCTTGCATCTGCTCTCATTAGACGATCTCCTAGACACGGGCTCAAGCAGATCTGAGCGTGCTGATTGGACTAGTGGCCGTGCATGCATTGTAGAACTGGGAAGAGGTGAGTTTGTTTGGGTGTCCTGGGGGTTTCACACAGTAGGGCATCCACAATCTGGATGCCCTGGGGGCAAAATGGGGCCACACCAGCCCCTTCATGCAAAAAAATCCCCTAAAGTTGCCCGCAGCTGGCGGCACCAAAAGCCCCCCACTATCTTCCGGAATGTGCTGGATTACTTGCGCTCCCGCCCGCCCATTCACAGAAAGTGAAAGAAAGTGCTGCCGACTTCATGGGGCTGGAATCGGGATGAAGTGTCTTTTTTTTCTTTTATTAGCAGGATTGCTATTGGGGGGGCAGGGCGGGGTTATGTTGTGCTGGAGTGGCCCTTTAAAGTGGACCAACACCCAGGATTTTAACTATCCTGGGTCTTGGTCCACTTCGGTGGGGCACCCGCTGTGTGGCACCCCCCCGAACCCCAAGAAAAACTCACCGCTCCCAGCGCCGACGGACAAGCGGCTCCTCCGCCTCCCGCGCGTAACTCTTGACGCGCGCGTGCCCGCCCGCGCCGGCCATTCACAGACGGCCGGCGCGGGCACGTCTAGAGGGGCGCGAGGGAGGCGGCGGCCGGCCGCCGCCGAAGATAAGGTAAGGTGTTTGGGGGGGTTTCACCCCGCGGGACATCCCGATCTCGGATGTCCCGCGGGGAGGGAGGTGATCGGCCCGGGAATCTTATAGATTCCCGGGCCGATCACCTGTGGGTGTTGGTCTACTTTAAAGTTTACTAAAATAAACTACTGCCCCATCCCCTGATCAGTGACACCTTCCTGTCTGTTTTCCTCAACTGTAGCCTACACACCTCATTGTCCTCCAGTCCCGGTCTGGGAGCTGAAAAAAATGGGGAATCTGCTCGAGTTGAGCTGCATGATGCCCCCATCCTTGATTTACTCCTTAATATTACTCCAGTACTTATTGGTTTCCTCTTTCTCCTTGTAACATCCAGGTACCCCTGAATGCTACCTGATTGCCCCCCTATAGTTCCCTCTGGTTGTCTTTCCCTCATTCCCACTCACTGCTGGCCTAGTTCCTGCAGATTACCTCCCCCCCCATATACTGGCCAGGTGCTTATTAACAAATCGCTGGCGCGGGCACGCTCCCTGTTAGAGGGATGCGGCCGTCAGAGCCACTGCTCTTAGACGCGTCGTGGGTCCGGGAAGAGGTGAGCTGGGCTCGGTGCCCTGGGGGTTCCACTCAGCGGGGCACTCCCAATAGGGGTGCCCCCGGGGAAAGGACCGAAACCCAGGATATTCAAAATCCTGGGTTTTGGTCCACTTTAAAAAGAAACAACACCGGGGATTGTCACTCTCCGAGGTGTTGTTTTTCTCATGTGGGACATGTTGATTAGGATGCCCCACTTTGTGCATTACTGTGGATCATCGATAAGCTCTTACCTTCCAGCTATCCCACGGCTGTTCTGCCAATCTGTACAATCGGCTCCATGCAGCTCCAACTTTCAGACAGCCACATCTACGCTCACCTCTAGTTGGGAACGCCTGCACCAGCCATTCACAAATGCCTGCCATGGGCAAGCATCTAGCTAAAGGTATAGCAGGGACACGGCCCATGCATATGCCATTGGATCGCGAATAGGTGAGTTTATGTGGTGAACCCATTATCACATCACATGGAGTTTTTAGACTTTAGGACAGGCAAATGGTGTTCCTCTTTAATGAACGTTAGGTAGTCGGTGGGTAGACATGTAGATACATAGGTAGGTGAGTGGGCAGGTAGATATATAGTTGGGTAGCTAGGTGGGTGGGCAGATAGGTCAGTTGGTGTGTGGGTAGGAAGATGGATGAGTGAGTGGGCAGGCAACAAAGTGGGTGGACGACTGCCGCCTCCAGCTCCAGGCCCTAGGTAGGTGAGTGGGAATGTACAGGGCCGGCTCCAGATTTATGTGGGCCCTTGGGCAGCATGGTCTCAGTGGGCCCCTTTGTGGTGAAGAGTCACGTCACATTATTGAGGGACATCCCAAATGTGGATGCCCCACTAAGGATCATGCTATTTGGACCAAAACAATAGTATTCTAAGTATGTCACACACCCCACTTCATTTATTAAACATTACACTAGGGTTTATGCACCGCTAGGTGGCAGTGTTGCAGAGATCTCCAAAAAAGCAAGCAAGCCCCTCCCGGTCTATACATACCTGGTACCTCCCAACAATTCCCCAGTGTTGTTCTCTGCAAGGTGGCGACAAGACAGAAGAAAGAAGTCTCGCCCCGCCCCCCCCCCCCCTACAGTCTATTTCTGCCCGGCTCTTTTATTTCTTATCCCCTGATTAATGGTAGCCTCCCAGCTTAGGCTGTAGGTCGGGCAAGGGTAGATGGCACTCAGAGTGCCTAGGAGATTAGCTCCTCCACTCGTCCCCATATTATGGGGCATAGTGGTGATCCGGTTTTTGGTGATCCGGAAGTGGGATGCCCCAGCCCTAACCTTCCCTTTAGTTTCCCTTTTTGTTTGCCCTATTCTGGTCTCTATCCCATTCCTTGAACTGTATGTGTATGTGTGTTTTTGACTGGGACTTGGGGGCTGCTAGCCTCTGTGACTTTGAGGGGGACCTGGATGACACTGTGGGGCCGGCGGGGTTCCGTGGCCCGCCGCCCGTTTTCAGTACTGTGTTGGCGGGCGCCATTTTAGGCGCCTGTCGTTCTTTATTCCTTTTGGGCTGTGTGTGTGTACTTCGGTGGGCGGGGCCTGATGGCGCACTGCGTCGCCGGGGTGCGAGAGTGCCGTGGGCTGTTAGCCCGCTGGCGGTTGTTTGTGCGGGCGGGACGGGCGGCATGAGGGCCGCCGGTCCGCCTGACGGCCTCTGCGGGCGCCATATGCGACGCTCGCGCGGTTTTAGGGGGCGGGGCCGCGTCTGGCGCGGCCCGCGCTGTGTCTGGCTTGTTGGGGGGGGCGTGGCTACAGAGGCCCGCGCTTCGGGCGGCTCGCCCCTCGTCTCCCTCGCGTCCTCTGGCCGGTGGGCGCCATTGTTAAGGTAGGCTGCGGTTTTTGACATTCGGGGCCTGTGTTTGTGCGGCTTCAGCGCTGTTAAAGGGACAGCGTTCATTTTAGGGGGCATTTATGACTTACAGGGCATTAGGGCATATGACCCTTCTCCCCCCTCCCCCCCCCCCCCCCCGTGGGGGTGATGGCAGGGTGCCTCAGCCGTGTTTTTTTGGGCATGCTGACTGGAAGTGTCTTCTTGTGCCCATGTGTTTGTTTTTGCTTGGCCTCGTAGTTCTCTTGTCAGTAGTCTGTTTTGGCGTGATTGTGTGTGCCTGTTTTGACTGTTGCTTTTGTCTTTCAGATCCCGGGATTACATCGTACGGGACTCTCCCGGTCCTACATTCCTGGTTCCTGGGGTTTTGTTGTTATAGTCCCTCTGGCTAATTCTCTGGTCGGGGCTAGTGTAACATATTTGTATATAGATTTATATATATATATATATATATATATATATATATATATATATAGATATATATTGTCAGTAAAATCTGAGAGGGGCATCCCGGGTCGCTTACTGCGTAATTCCCTGGGGTCTGCGAATACCATTAATTCACCATATGGAGGCTACCAGAGATACCGGAACTAGTCCTTCGGGGCAGTCCAGGCTGTGTGGGGGGTGTGGGACTCCGCTCCCAGGGGATGATGTAATCATTTGTGTTCCATGTGCACAGCGGAACATTGAGCGCCAGTCCGACACCTCGGTGCCTGGGACTTCTTCGACCGCGCCTTCTCCCTCCCCTCCTCGCCTGTTCCGGACCCCGTGTGACGTGGTCGTTGGGGGTGATTCGCAATCTGAGGTATGCGCCCGTTTGGCCAGCCTCGAGAAAATGTTTTCCGCAGTGGTCGCTCAGAAGGCTCCAGCCAAGCGGAAACATCTGTCTCCGCCTCCGCAGGACTCAGATGAGGAAGTTGAGGTTCTGGATTGGTCGGATCGTCCCCTTGAAGAGGGTGAGCTTGTTGAGGAGGTAGAGGATTCCGAGGTTCAGCAGTTGCCGGGCGCTGAGGGGGACCTGGATGAGGGGCCTCCCTTTGATACGCCCACTATTCTGGCCCAAATGTTTGAGGTTTTGGATTTGGATCCTCCGGAAGTTACTCCTCGGCCTAAGGGTCAGCTTTTTGGGGGGTCCAAGCAGCTCTTGGAGTTTCCCAGTCAGCAGCATTTCGAGGACGTTGTCCTTAAGCAGTGGGAGCAGCCTACGCGTCTTGTCGGGGTTCCGCCTAGTTGGGACAAGAAGTATCCTTTTCCAGCGGATTTGTTGAAGCGTTGGTCTGTTTCTCCCGAGGTGGATGCTCCTGTTTTGGGGCTGTCTAATACGGCGGCTGTTCATTTTCCTGACACTACTTCTCTCAAGGACGGCGAGGATCGCCGGATTGATCAGTTGGCCCGTCATGGGTTTGTCTGTGCGGGTTCAGTTTTGAGGCCTGTTTGTGCTTCTGCTTTTTGTCATTGGCGGTTAGGTCTATGGTCAGGGACTTATGTGTGGATCTTGATCCTACCTGTGATGAGTTTCTTGTTCTTAAGCGTTGTGAATCCTTTTTGTCGTTTATTCTGGCCGCTCAGGAGGATGCCATGTTGATGTGTGGCAGGGCTACGGCTCTGTTGGTGGCTATTCGTCGTTCAGTGTGGCTGAGACAGTGGACTGCTGATTTTAATTCTAAGAGATCGCTCACGGCTCTTCCCTTTCTGGGTTTGAGGCTTTTCGGTGAAAAGCTGGATTCTGTTGCCAAGGGAGGCAAGTTGCCTCAGCGCAAGAAATTTCGCCGTTTCTTTCGGGGGGCGGTCTCCTTCAATCCGTCCTTTCGGGGAGCCAGAGCCGGCAGGGGTGCGGGCTTCTCGGCCTCCAGGGGCGCCAGTTGGCATAGGGGTAGAGGCCGTGGCCGTCCCGTTCACGTCTGGGGCGCCAAGCCCAAGCCAGCTGCCAAGCCCGCTCAGCAATGAGGGGGCGCCCTCACCCGTTCGGGTGGGGGGACGGTTGCGACTCTTCTCCCGGGTATGGGACCAGGAGGTCTCGGACAGGTGGATCCGGGAGGTGGTGTCGGCCGGTTACAAGCTGGAGTTCGATTCCCGTCCTCCTCCAAGGTTTTTCGGGTCTCGGGTACCATCGGATCCTTTTGGCCGCGCAGGGGCTCCTGGTGGCGGTAAGGAATCTTCTGGAATTGGCAGTCATCTGCCCGGTCCCTCCTTTGGAGGTGGGTCGCGGGTATTATTCCAATCTCTTCACTGTACCCAAAAAGGATGGGTCGTTTCGTCCGATCCTGGATTTGAAGTTTCTCAACAGGTTTATTCGTCCTCGGAAGTTCCGCATGGAAACCCTGCGGTCTGCGATCGGTTCGCTTCGGCAGGGGGACTTTATGACGTCCATAGACATCAAGGATGCTTACCTTCACATTCCGATCTTTCCAGCTCATCAGAGGTTCCTTCGCTTTGTGGTGGAGGATCGGCATTTTCAGTTTGTAGCTCTTCCATTCGGCCTCACCTCTGCTCCGAGAGTGTTCACCAAGGTGTTGGCGGGAGTGATGGCCCTGCTCAGAGCTCAGGGGATTCGTATTGTGCCTTACCTGGATGATCTTCTCATCATGGCGCCTTCCTTCAGTCAAGCGGAAGGGGACACCAGCATGGTGGTGTCTATGCTGGAGAGGTTCGGCTGTGTGATCAATTACCCCAAGTCCTCTCTGGTTCCGGCCAGGGTGGTGACCTTCTGGGGATGTCGTTGGACTCTTGCCAGCACAGAGTGTTTCTCCCTCAGGCCTAGGTTCTTTTGATTCAGGAATTGGCTCAGCTTCTTCTTTCCAATCCTTGCCCATCCATTCGGCTAGGGATGAGACTGGTGGGGTTGATGGTGGCCTCGTTCGAGGCAGTTCCCTTCACGCAGTTTCACACGCGGACGCTTCAGCTTCATCTTCTGGCGTCTTGGGACCGGCGACCGCGGTCGTTGGATCGGTCCTTCCGGATGTCCCCTCGGGTTCGGCAGTCCCTTCTGTGGTGGTTGGTCTCGGACAATATTCTGAAGGGCAGGTCGTTTCTGAGCCCGCTTTGGGAAACTGTCACCACGGATGCCAGTTTGTCAGGATGGGGAGGTTTCTGGAAGGATCTTCAGTTTCAGGGGCAGTGGGATCCTCAGGAAGCCCACTTGCCCATCAATGTTCTGGAGTTGCGAGCCATCAGGTTGGTTCTGTCTCACTTGACGCATCATTTACAGGGCCTGCCGGTTCAGGTTCGATCGGACAATCAGACGGCGGTTGCTTACATCAATCACCAGGGAGGGACTCGCAGTCTGGGTGCCCACAGAGAGGTGTCTCTGATTCTAGTTTGGGCAGAGACTCATGTCCCTTGCATCTCGGCAGTTTACATTCCAGGAGTGGAGAACACAGAGGCGGATTTTCTGAGCCGGTGTTCGTCCCGCCGGGGGGAATGGTCTCTCCATCCCCAGGTGTTTCGGTCAATGTGTCTTCGGTGGGGGACGCCGGAGGTGGATCTGTTTGCCTCTCGTCACAATCACAAGCTTCCGACATTCGTGTCTCTGTCTCGGGATCCTCTGGCGGCGGATGCCATGGCCCTGAGCTGGGGGGACCTGGGGTTTCTTTATCTGTTTCCTCCGATTCCCATGCTAAGCAGGGTGCTGCGGAAGCTGGTTCAGGAAGGAGTTCCCGCCATTCTCGTGGCCAAGGCGGGTGTGGTTTGCAGACATCGTTCGTCTGGCAGTGGATCAGTTCGATCTGCCTCTTCGGCCAGTTCTTCTCACTTCGGGTCATCTGTGTTACCCCAGTTTACCAATGCTGGATTTGACGGCTTGGCTGCTGAAACCTCCTTCTTGAAGGAGGAGGGTCTTTCGGATTCGGTCATTCGGACTCTTGTTAGTGCTAGGAAGAGGTCGTCCTCTTCCATCTATTATGGGGTCTGGAGGTCGTATATTGATTGGTGTGAGGCTAGGTCTTTGCCCTGCCGGGTCTTTTCTATTTCTCGGATTTTGGAATTTCTTCAATCGGGGCTGGACTCTGGTCTTCAGCTGAGTACCTTGAAGGGGCAGGTTTCTGCCTTGTCTGTCCTTTTTCAGAGGTCTTTTGCAAGCCATTCTTTGGTCAAGACCTTTTTTCCAGGGGGTTTCGCATCTGCGGTCTCCTAGGAAGCCTTTGCTCCCAGTTTGGGATTTGAATTTGGTGCTCTCTGCTTTTCAGGCTCCTCCTTTTGAGCCTCTGCAGGATATTGCTCTGTCCACTCTGACTCCGAAGGTTGCCTTTCTGGTGGCCATCACTTCGGTTCGGCGTGTTTCAGAGTTGGCAGCTTTGTCGATTCAGGTTCCTTATTTTGAGAAGCATCAGGACAAAGTGGTTTTTCGTTTTAAGCCGGACTTTCTCCCTACAGTGGTCTCTGCTTTTCATTTTAACCAGGACATTGTTCTTCCTTCCTTTGTCCTATGACTAGGAATGACAAGGAGAGTGCGTTGCACTGTTTGGATGTTGTACGTTGTGTCAGGTACTATTTGCGTACTACGGCTTCCTTTCGTAAGACTGATGCCTTTTTCGTGGTGCCCTGTGGGCCTAAGAAGGGCTTGGCTCCGGCTAAGTCTTCCTTTAGCAAATGGATTCGTCAGGCGATTGTGGTGCCTATTCTGCCAAGGGGAAGGATTCCCCTTTTTTGTGTTACTGCGCATTCTACTCGTGCGGTTGGTGCGTCCTGGGCTTTTCAGCTCCAGGCTTCTGTTGAACAGGTTTGTAAGGCTGCTGCCTGGTCTTCGGTTCATGTTTTATAAGGTTGATGTGCGGGCCTCAGCGGATGCTGTTTTTGGCCGCACGATTCTGCAGGCTGCAGTGGTTTGAGTTTTATCTGCGTTATTGCCTGGTTGGATACCCGCCCTTTTTGGACACTGCTGTTGGATGTCCCTAGTGTAATGTTTAATAAATGAAGTGGGGTGTGTGACATACTTAGAATAATACCATTTTGTGAATACTCACCTGTAAAATGGGTATTATAAGTATGTCACACACCCCACTTCACCCGCCCTTTTTGGTATCCTGGTTCTTTATATGGTGCAGTTTTGTTATTTACAGTTGAGGGTTACAATTGTTTGTTTCTGGTACCTTGTCTTACTGCTGTTTGAACACTGGGGGAATTGTTGGGAGGTACCAGGTATGTATAGACCGGGAGGGGCTTGCTTGCTTTTTTGGAGATCTCTGCAACACTGCCACCTAGCGGTGCATAAACCCTAGTGTAATGTTTAATAAATGAAGTGGGGTGTGTGACATACTTATAATACCCATTTTACAGGTGAGTATTCACAAAATGGTATTTTTAGTTTACTTTGAAACGCACAAAACCCCTTTAAACCCCTTTAAAACGAACCTAGATTCTCCTGATTTCGGATGCCCCTGTGTCGTTGATTATTTTCTTCAAACTGGTGAATGCACTGTGGGATCGCCAGTTTGAGTTAACGGCCAAACTAGGGCGGTTCTTTCACAAACAGTGGCATCCCAAATTGAGACGCTCATGTAAAGCAAATCAAAATACGAGTGAGCGAAAAACCTGGGAAGTTGGCTTGGTAGTGGTGGACAGGTGGCACCTTGGGACCAATGACCCATGACCCTTGGAACCTCGTTTGATTATGCGCTTTGGATGGAGGAGAGTGGGGATGCAGACTGTGCATGTGCAATGGGATTACTGTTGAGTATTCTGAAAGATTCCAGGGTTTTTGAAGAGCATTACCAATTTGTAATGCCCCAAATGCTAGGCCAGTGGTTTCTCCTCTTTAACGCATACCTATACCTCCTTCCCCTTTTGGACAAGTAGAACAGGCTTAGCTGCCTAAGCCCCCGTCCAGCTGTTTTGGCAAGCCCATTGTACTCGCCTTTTTCTCAAAACATCCTTCGGGCAGCATACGCCTGAGATCTCCAGGCTCCTCCCCTCAACTGGAACACATGACCACCGGCATAAAGTCTTGGCTCCTCCCTCCCTTCACCAGTTGTTTCCGTGTTCCTCCAGAGGAAGGAACATGACCACTGGCTCCTGGACCGATGGGTTCAGGTGAGTATTATCCGGTACTGTGGGCCTAAGCAGGAGGTCCATTTTCCGATCCCGAAGACTTCTACTTATGTCTGGGGCCCGGGATACCCTAGGAGATTTTGTGGCCAAGATCTCTTTCTTTGTATCTGGTTGTCTTTTACAAAGTGGGGTAAGTGAGTATTTTCCTCTTTTGAGGACAATTATGCAGGTTTAGACCAGGGTTACCGGACCCTTAAGTTATGTTGGGCTTTTTTTGTGTGTTAAAAAAAAAAAAAATATATGTGCTGTGCCTTTAAGGGGCGGGGAAGTGACGTCAGACAACTTCTTCCGCTTTTTACCTTTCCTGCGGACGGTCGGCTTCAGTGTCGGCTGGGGCGGCGACGGCGGTTGCGGCGGAGGCTGCTCCGGCGGCGGAGACGACTGGGCACCTTCAGCGGCTGCAAGGGGCGCCTTCGGCGGCGGGAGCCTCGGTAGGCCTTCGTGAAAGGTAGGCGCGCACGCTGTTTCTATTTTTTAAAGTGGACCAACACCCAGGATTTTGACTATCCTGGGTTTTGCTCCACTTCGGCGGGGCACCCCGATCGGGGGTGCCCCGCTGTGTGAAACCCCCCAGAAAGCCCCAAAATCTTACCTGTCCCCGCTCCCACATGACTGGACGGTCCAATCCCCGCCAACGTCCAGGCGGGGATCAGGAACATCCAAGCGGCTGCCGCCGCCGCCTCCCTCGCGTCACTTTTGGCGCGCGCGCGCCCCCGCCGGCCATTCGCAGACGGCCGGCGCGGGCGCGCGCACGCCTACAGGGGCGCGAGGGAGGCGGCGGCGGCCGATCAGGTAAGATCAGGTAAGCGATTTGGGGTGTCTGGGGGGGTTTCACCCCGCGGGACATCCCGATCTCGGATGTCCCGCGGGGTGGGAGGTGATCGGCCCGGGAATCTTATAGATTTCCGGGCCGATCACCTCTCGGTGTTGGTCCACTATAAAGTAAAGCCCGGATATTGAGTGGTCTCTTCCGTCCAAGGCACCGACGTCACATTCCGGCGCCTAGGATAATTTCCTGCTTGTTGCCAGATACACGTGCTTTATTATTTAAAGGGACAGCATGCTGTTTTCTGAGGATTGTACTATTTGGCCTCCCCTTCATCCTATACTATGAAGGGTTAATGGGAAGTATTGGCAATTGGTTCCTACCCTATTTTAATGGGTCTAATATACTGTTTGCTCAGAGCCTCTATCCAGAACTATGGCAGAACAAGGCCTGGACGGTTTTTTAGATTCTATGGGAGATTTTGCCACTGATATTTCCTATGTGGAGCAAGAATCCTCCAGCATTCCGCCGACTGCCGATTCTGGGGGGAGGAGGCCCAGCTCTGCTCTGGTAAGCCTATTATTTCCCTTTACTGGGTTTCACTATTTCACATTAAGGGCATACTCAATCCCATTCTTTTTTGTTTTGTCTTATAGTCAAAGACCCCGGACAAAACTTCCAAGAATTTATCTAAATCCTCTTCTTCCAGATCTAAATCCAGTAAAAAGAGTCGTAGATGCCCGTTATGTGATGTGAAACTTCAGGATAACTATACTAAGCCCCTTTGTCAGATCTGCACGAACAAGGTGGTGAATATAGAGCAAAATGAGGACCTGATGAAAATGATGAGGGAGCTTAAAGACCAGATTTCTTCTTCTTCTATGGCTCAGAGGGCTCCAGAGTGTACCAATTATCAAAGTATACATTCCCATCCATCTTCATCCTTTGATACCTCCTTTTACCCAGGTCAAATGCTGAATTCTCCCTTCTTCTGCCCCCAGGAGTCATTTACTCCTGATGAGGATGCAGAAGAGGGAGAGATTTCCCCTCAGGATGAGGAGGATCAGGCCTCTGGCTCTGCAGATATAAAAACTAAATGTCTGTTCCCTCCTGGAGAATTACCCTTCCTCTTACACATGATTTATTTGTCCATGGGTATAGAGGAAAAGGCTGCAGGGCCTAGATCTACACAAGATAAATGTTATCAGGATTTAGCTCCAGATTCTTCCTATACATTTCCATTTCATGACTATCTTAAAGACATGATTTTGGATCAATGGAGAGAGCCATCTAAAAAGGCTTTTACCTCACAGGGTCTTAAACGCAGATATTCTTTTTCAGAAGAAGATTCTCATCTTTGGGAAAAATGTCCCAAGTTGGATGCACCTTTTGCCAAAATTTTTAAGGGAGCAGGTTTAGCATTTGAAGATTTTGGGGTTCTTAATGATCCCTTAGACAAGAAAATGGAATCTCTCCTTAAGAAGGCTTGGCAGGTACAATCTAATGTTCTGAGAACCAATTTGGCTTCCAATTGTGTTATCAGAAATTTGGGGTTCTGGTTACAGCAGGTTTCTCTCCAAGAAAGAACTTGTTTGGATAAGATACTTAAGGCTTTACCCATGGGCTTTACGATGATTTCACTGGCCTGGTGGTTAAAAGCAGATCGTTTCAGAGAGGGTCTACTTTGGCAGGACCCCAAAGAAATAGTGATGACGACGGATGCCTCAGCTTGGGGCTGGGGAGCTCATTGCAACGCAAGTACAGTCCAAGGGAAATGGTTGAAGGGCGTGAGTCGGTCCTCATCCAATCTCAGGGAATTGATAGCCATAAGGGAATCCTTACTGGCCCTGAACCCGCTGGTACATCTAAAACATGTACAGATCAGAACGGACAATTCTACGGCGGTGGCTTACATAAATCACCAGGGAGGAACAAGATCCTCAAGATTAATGACAGTAGCAATGGAGATTCTGTTTTGGGCAGAAGGCAATTTAAAGTCTCTTTCAGCAATCCACTTAAAGGGGACTCTGAATCATCTAGCAGATTTCCTAAGCCGGTCACAGATAAGGGAATCAGAGTGGTCCCTAAATCCGGAAGTATTTCAGACAATTTGCAAAATGAGGGGTGTTCCGGAAGTAGACCTATTTGCATCGGCAGAGAATCACAAAGTGAGCAGCTTCTTTTCTCTGAACCCGAGAGATCGGTCATTGGGTGTGGACGCTCTGTCTCAGGCTTGGCATTTCAACCTGGCGTATGCCTTCCCCCCGGTGCGTCTGTTACCATTGGTGTTGAAGAAACTGGTCAAAGAACCAACTACCGTTCTGTTGATAGCGCCGTGGTGGCCAAAGAGATCTTGGTTTTCAACGCTAGTAGAGCTGTTAATACAGGATCCCTGGGAAATTCCGGTGTCTCCTCTTCTTCTGTCACAAGGTCCAGTCATCTGCCCGAATCCGCAATGGTGGAGATTGACACTTTGGACCCTGAGGTCACCGTGCTGCAAAGGAAGGGATTTTCAGACCCGGTGATTAATACACTGCTCGCAAGTAGGAAGCTGGTTACCAGAAAGATTTACCTTAAAGTTTGGAAAACCTTTAAGTCTTGGAAGTTGGAGAATGGTAGGACATCATCCAAAACGCCAGTTATTCTGGACTTTCTCCAAAATGGTGTTAACATGGGCCTTAGCATTAATACACTAAAAGTTCATTTAGCGGCTCTATCAGTCTTTTTGGATAAGAAGCTTTCTTCTATTTCTATAATTAAAAGATTTCTTCTAGCAGTCAAACGATCAAAACCGATCCCTTGCAAGATTATTCCACAATGGGATTTGGCAAAGGTTTTATCCATGCTGAGTTCTTCGCCCTTTTATCCTAACAAGAACCTTGACATCAAGCTACTAACTTGGAAAGTGTTATTTTTAGTAGCCATCACCTCAGCTCAAAGGATCAGCGACATTCAAGCGTTATCATGCAGACATCCATTTCTCCAGGTCTTTCCGGATCGTGTCGTTTTAAAAGTAGATCCTTGTTATCTTCTTCCGAAGGTGGCCTCAGATTTTCATCGCACTCAGGAGATTATTATTCCGTCCATCTCAGAAGACGAGCCACAACTGATACCATTGGATGTTAGCTCCCTTCTGCTACGATATCTTCAGGAAACTAAAGATTTCAGGAAGGATGACAGTTTGTTTATTTCCTTCTCGGGTTATAGAAAAGGCTTGAAGGTTTCCAAGGTCACGCTTGCAAGATGGATGAAGAATACTATTAAAATGGCTTATGGGGATGTTAACTTGCCCTGCGGTGTTACAGCTCACTCAACAAGAAGTATTTCCACATCTTGGACAGAGCAAGCTGGGGTCTCTATAGATCAGATCTGCAAGGCGGCTACCTGGACATCAGCTAAGACCTTTGCAAGACATTATCGCTTGGATCTTCTTTCCCAGAAGGATCTTTCCTTTGGCAGAAGTGTTCTTCGCGCTGTACTTCCCACCCTATGAGGTAGTTCTCGCCTATCTCTCAGGCGTATGCTGCCCGAAGGATGTTTTGAGAAAAACCAAGTTAGTTACCTGGTAACTTTTTTTCTAAACATCCGTAAGGGCAGCATACGCCGATCCCTCCCTAGTGTATATATTTGAGGGGTATTGTTTGGTTATGTTATGGTGTGGAGTCGTAGGTCTTGTCTCCTCTTTTCTTTCAGATCTCTACAACAACTGGTGAAGGGAGGGAGGAGCCAAGACTTTATGCCGGTGGTCATGTGTTCCAGTTGAGGGGAGGAGCCCGGAGGTCTCAGGCGTATGCTGCCCTTACGGATGTTTAGAAAAAAAGTTACCAGGTAACTAACTTGGTTTTTTTTCAGCTTGGTCTAGGTGAACTGGGGAGCAGAAACTACAGCACACATTGCATTGGTCAGAACCTTGACCATATAGATGCCTTGAATGCTGCAGGATGTGCTGTGGCTTATATTCTCCAGTGCATAGCGACCCGGGAAAAGTGAGGTGTTTAGGGGCTGACTGGAAGCCCGGGGGGTCCATTTAAAAAAGTGCAAAAACATAAAAAGTTGATCCTGCGCTGTGAATAGAGTGATAGAGGAGGGGGGCTGGTAACAGGAAAGGAATGCAGGGTCTGCAGCCTTTTTACCTCTATGGCTGCCTGCTGATGCCGGGACTGATGCTGAGTGAAGCTCCGTGTCTGTCTGATGGCACAAGAATGTGGGGGGAATGGAGTTTAGGGGGAGGAACACACAGCGTAAATGCCGGCAAGATGTCTTGGAACAGCAGGAAGATAAATACATGCCTCCCAACTGTCCCGATTTTCCAGGGATTGTCCCGATTTTTTCCCTAAATCCCGCGGTCCCAGACTGTCAAAAGCTGTCCCGGGACGTCCTGCGCGGTGGAGGTGTTCCCTGGGCTGCCACGACACTGGACAAGGGACTTGCTGTGCGCCGCCCGTGAGGCCGGTGCCTTCTGAATTAATAGTTTCCGGTGCCTGCGGGCGCAAAGAGCCCCCCGCTCAACCGCACGCCAGGACCGGATGAAAAAACTTACAGCTGGCGTGCAGGAGTGAAGGCAGCCAACATCGCTGCTGTCAATCTGCGGGCAGGGGGCGGGGCAGTCGTCCACTAAGAGCAAGTCTGCTCTTAGCAGACTTACCCGGGTGGTAAGCAGCGTTCCCTGGAAGCTGCTTGGCTGCGCGTCCGCGCTTTTTGTCCCCAACCTTCACTCAGCAAAGAGGTTGGAACGCCCAGGGATGCAACGAATGGGAGACAGGAAAGGGGAGAAGGATGCACACCAATGCTGGCTGTGTGCTCCTCTGCCCCTACAGGCGAGGGCGGGATTTTGATGTTAAAATGGCAGCAGGTAAAGCTGCTTTAGTGATAGCGCTGCAGCAGCTCTGTGTACTGTTATTGCATACCTCCCAAGTGTCCCTGATTTGCAGGAACTGTCCCTCTTTTGAGTCCATGTTCCCCTGTCCCTCGTTGTTCTCCTTTGTCCCTCTTTGAGGTGTAACATTCAGATCTGCAGCAATAAATGATTAATGTGCCTATTCAAGGCACCAATCCTAAGGAGTAGATTCATTATTCATTTGACCAAAATAGGTGGACCACGGGCCAATCACTTTTAACCCTTTAAGTGCCAGACCATGTTTCACTATTTTGCGCTATACATGTTCAACCTGGGTTTCAACATGAAATGTCTTGTATGGCGTTTTTTTGTGTATTCTCAATACTTTTAGTTGAAATATGTGCAAAACAATTGTCAATAAAATCTTATTGCATGTGAAACCCCAATTTCTCCCATTTACAGTGGTACACTATAGGGTCGATTCAAAGAAACATGTAACAGCTTGGATTTGGGTGCCGATCATCCTATTTTTCCCGTACGCTCGTGCGTTCGTATGAACTTGCGAGTGATTCTATAAGCAAATACGTTTCTATCCTAAAATGTACGTCCGTTCGTATGGCAGTTCGGGAATCAGACCTATGTCAGTTTCCATCCTGAATTTTCAGTTTCATTTCTCAGGTTGCAACATTGGTTTTGCCCTTTTTCCTTTTTTGTCTGGACGTAAATCCTTCTGATCTTGCGGCTGCGCACTACAAACTTACCTCATTAAAGTGCATTCTAAATATTTGGTCTTTTATTTTTCTTTATTTCATTCATTTTGTAGTAACCAACCATTAATGAATGCATTTGCATAAGTAAATCTTACTTTGTTTAATTTTTAGTTAACTTGCATTTGTTACTTGTGGATTTAATTTTAATATTTTGGCTTCAAATGGTACAACTTAAAATTTTGGGTGTGGTTACCCACACCCTCTACATACAGATTGCTCTCAAATATAAAAAAACACCCAGCAACTTCTGCATGTTATGAGTCTAGAAACAGCCAAGATGGCGGCTCAGATATTCTCGGGCAGCCTGCAAACAGAAAGGGCCTTGTGACTGTGTTGCTCTGCATTCTTTGATTTCTGACCTTTCCGTGCCCCCAGCTCTGCTGTGTCTGTGCAAAATACAGCAGTAACCCACATCCTGCACTTTATCCCGCTCTCCTCTCCTCAGTAAGTGTGATGCATCTGACCAAAGATGTGCTTAAATAATTAAACAAAGCAAAGGTAAACAACTACACCAATAAATGCAATCTAAAAATATTATTCTAGTACATTAATTTTAAAATAAATAACAAAGGACATAAGTTTCTTTAATTAACGCAAATATATTGCAAAATAAAGGTTTACATGCAAAGGACTAATTAAGGTCCACATTAAAATGCTTTTATAAGGAATACATGAATCAGGTATGCATTGCCATACAATTTATGGCCTCGGCCATGCTGATACATGCAGTTCATTGGAGCTCAAGACGCGCAGACTCCTCCACATAGCCAAAAAACCTGTTCACGAACAGCAATCCGACTGCTAAAAGGTGTCGGCAGTGGCTTTCTTTTAAAACGTATTTAGAGGTTTGAAAACTGCTCTCTGAATCACACCTAAACACATTCGAGTATCCTAAGTTTTACGTTTTGATCCTAAGTTTTAGGATTTGATCCTAAGTTTTACGTTTTGATCCTAAAATTTAGGAACGAACTTCCGCTGATCGTAAGAGCATATACGCATTCGAACGTAGGCTCGTGCGAGTCGGAAATGGCCAAAAAAACAGGAAAAAATGACTAACACCCACCCAAACTTACGATTTTCGATCCGAAATCAATTAACTTTTGCTCTTTGAATCGAGGGGTATATGTATAGGTAGACACCCTTTCCTGCCCAGGAGACTCTCCCAAACTGAAAGAGTGCTTTAGGAGATTTTCAGATAAAATACAACTGTGATATGCGCTATGCGCACCTTGCAGTTCTTCCAAAAAAAACAACCCTTTACATTTGAAATACTCCCCCACATATATTCTCCCCCCACATATATTCTCTGGAAGTACACGCATCAAGCTTTCTAGGCGTACCAAGCTTGTTTATGTGGGCGTAGTTTTCTGGAAGTAATCCCTCAATCAATTCTTTCGTTGCACAGCGTTCCCCTAAAAAAGAATAAAAAGGAAGAATCAAGCCACATTTTCCAAAAAAACTATATGCAAACAAGAAAAAACAAGTAAAATCTGAAAAAGCAACATGCCACAAACAGAACAATTCCCAGCATGCATAGCTACTGTCAAGGGAAGAGTTGCCAAACACCACAAAGTAAAGTATGCGCATAACGGTAATTTTACTTTAAAATTTCAGCTCTACAGACAAAGTGAGGACCTTGCAATTTTTCAACCAAAACAACCCTTTACATTTGGAATATCCCCTATAAACCATATATTTCCTGAAAGCACACATGTTGAGCTTTCTAAGCGTACCCAGCTTGTTGTAGTGGGCTTATCTTTCTGGAAGTAATCCCTCGAAGAATTCTTAAGTTGCACAGGGTTTCCCTAAAAAATGTATAAAAAAGCTGAATAAAAAACATGTTTTCCTAAAATATCAATATGCAAACAAGAAAAAAACTTGGAAGTTTTGTCACCCCCTGTTGACAGGTCATTTTTCCCCATTTTGCGCCATGTTTAACCGTGATTGTGCTGGAATTTCTAGGAAAGATATACAAAGCTCTCTCTAACCAGGCCCCTCCCTACATCTCATCTCTAATCCAACAATATCAACCTAGACACAGTCTTCGCTCTGCTGCTTGACCTTCTCCTGTCCTCTCATGCCCGCCTCCAGGACTTTTCACGTGCATCTCCAATCTTCTGGAACGCCTCCCACACCCAGTCCGCCACTCCACAACTTTCAAAACCTTCAAAGGTGCCCTCAAAACTCACTTATGGGATACAGGCGCCGCCATCTTGACTCAGAAGCATCACATTTACTGAGGAGAGAAGAGTGGGATAAAGTACAGGAGGGTGGGTTATAGCTGTGCTTTGCTCAGACAGAGCAGAGCTGGGGTCAGGAAAAGGTCAGCAATCCCAGAATGCAGAGCAGCACAGTCAGAAGGCACTTTTTGTTTGCAGGCTGCCTGGTTTAAAGGCTCAAAACATGCAGTAGATGCAGGTAGGATGATTTTTAATGTGAGCAATCTGTATGAACAGGGTGTAGGAAGCATATAAGATAGGCTCTTATTCAGAGTGAAGGATCGCTTTAATTTAAAAAAAAAATGACATAGGGGGACCCATTTTTTGTGGAATTTTAAGGGTTGAAAACCCTTAAAAGTCCCCCCAACAATGATATGGGGTCCCCCTTACCCATCATAACCAGCCTGGGACCAGCTATTGTGGCTTGTAGGAACAGGGTGAAGGGGCCAAGCTTTGGTAGCCCCGGCCCTGCCAGCTACAAGCTCCGTGGGCCCGGGCTTGTCTGCCCCTCCGGGCTTTGGGGAGGCAGGTAATTGGGGGTGCTGGGAGTTAATGGCAAGTCACGCGCTAGCCGCAGGTGACTTGCTAGCCCCCAGCCTTGTGAACTGGTATAGGGGTCCCATGGATCCCTTACCAGTTCACAAGGGGTTAAGTGTAAAAAGAAAACACAGAGACAAAGAGAGAAATATTGTATCTTTTTTTTATACTTACCTCCCATCCATCCCTGGATGTCCCATGCTGATCACTCTGGCTTCTGCTCTCTTGCTGCTGCTGAAAGCCTTTTATAGCCGCTGGGTGACAGAGCATAAGGAGTTAATTAAAAAAAATGACATAGGGCATGGCTGGGCAGATTGGCTGCAATAAAAATGGTCCTCCTGCCAAAACTGCTCTACCTATTTCGGGTGCTCCCGGTGCGGTTTCCCCTGTCCTTTTTTAAACCATTACAGAATAAGATTTTGAAATATATCTGGGGGCCCACAAAACCAAGAATTAATAGGAAGACACTGTACTACCATACTACCAAGGGTGGATTGGGTGTGCCCTCTCTTTACAGATACTACCTGGCGGCGCAGATTGCCCCTGTTCTACTCCTCCATGCGAAGAAGGGAGCCCCGCTGTGGGTCCTGGAAGAAGCCAGTAGGTCTAGCCCAATAGAAGTGAATGCGTTACCATGGCTCCCTAGGCGTCTTAGACCTAAGAGCATATCTCCTGTTCTGCTGGGCGGGTGGGATAGCTGCAAGATACGAGCAGGATTGATGTCTAGGCACCTCCCCCTCGCTAAGCTCTTCAATAACCCTATGTTCCCCCCAGGAATAACCCATGCCTCTAATTTTAGGTGGTGGAGAGCCAATGGCCTGGAAGTTTTGCAGGATCTGTGTACACATGGAGATCCTTTGAAGACCTTAGAGTGGCAAAACAGATTCCACCAGCTGAAATCTTTAGGTATCTGCAGTTCTCCCATTTTGTTAGAGGCAATTTGAAAAAGGGGTCCCAGCCATTTAGAAAGACAATGTTGGAGCAGATGTGCTGTCAGCAACCATATGCCACGGGGGTGATTACATACATTTATGGGGCTCTGGTGCATCAGATGGACCCCCCCAGGCATGAGTATATGGCAAGGTGGGAGGTGGAGCTTGGAGTAACCATTGACGATGAGGCCTGGAGGAAGATTTGGAATACTGTGCGCTCCACCTCACTCAATGTGTTGGCGACAGAGAATGCCTTTAAACTGGTACTGAGGGGGGCGTGGTTAAGATGGCCGCCTAGACGGACGTGTCTGCTAGGGGCTCCTTGGATATATCCTGATTGCATTGCCTTTCTGGGCTGTTTGGGCACGAAAAGCATCTTAAACTCACTTACCTGGGCCGAGGATCCGAGCCAGCTGCTGAAGAAGACCTGCGGTAGCGGCGGTGGAGGCGGCTCCCGTTGTTCCCGGCGGCCTGTGCAGCCCGGGCTGCGGTGGACTGGTGGCGGGACACGCGGCTTCCCCCCCCCCCCGGGCGAGTGGAGATCGTGAGTGGAGCGGATCGATCGACCTTCTGGGAGATCCGGCGGCGGTGAGAGAGGAGAGGAGTGCCTGTAATAGAGGCGGCATCTCCCGTGGTGCTGCTGGTGGCGGCGGCGGCGGCCGGCGGCGAGGACGTGCGGTCTCCTGTGAGTAGCGAGGTGGCGGTGGTGGAGGGCCGGCCCCTGTGTGAGCTGAGCAGCGGCTGTGCACACGGAGATTCCCCCGCCCGGAGAGCACAGACATTTCCCCGCTGAGGACCGCAGCGGGAGGCGATTTGGCGGGAAGCTGGAGGAGAGGCCGGCGCCATCTTGAGTGTGAGGCGAGCTGCGGGGACGTGAGGTGAGGAGGTGGACTGCGGGACATATAACAGATCCTGCTGCTGGGCCCTGTTAGCGAGGGGGAGTGAAGCCAGGGGGGATCTCTCGGGCTCCCTGACAGCACCGGAGGCCCTCTCCCCATATACTGGAGTAGCTGGGTGGGTCCCTCGGGCTCACCCGGGACGGCGCGGGGACTGGCCCTTGTGCCCCATACTGCCAGGTCACCCCTGACACCTCCGCATCCTGAGCATCCAGCGACTGGGGGCAGCAGCATTATCCCTGGAGCCTGCGCCTGTGCGGTGGCTGCGGATTACCTGCAAAGGAGGATTTAAATCCGCCCGGCGACTTGGTGCGGCAACGGCAGGCCCTCCCGAAATCCCACGCCTGTGAGGCGTCTGCAGACGGCGTGTCCCCCCTTTCTGGGCAGCTGCGCGTGGCCCTCTGAAGCTACATTGGTGCTCCCCGGGGGGCCCTCCCCAGCGCCTGCATATTATCTGTGGGACACCTTGGACCCTACATCTGTGAGCTCCTGGAATCTTATATTTAGGCTATATACCCTGTCTCCCTGATATCTGTGTAGCAAGTGCTCCCTGAACCCTATATCTGTACATCTGGCACCCTGTACGCCTTTCTCTCCACGCATGTCAGGCAATAGGAAACGCAAATCTACAGTGGTCAGTTGTAGCACGCAAACAATGGAATCCCCAGGCGGACCTGGGCCGGAGCCCTCTAATCCGGACACAGCGGCGATCATGGCTGCCATAGCCTCTTGTCAAAACGTCCTTACAACTAAATTTGACACGCTTCAGGAGCAGTTCAACTATTTTCGCCACAACCTGGATAAGATCCGGGACCGCACGGGGGAGAATGAGAGGAGAATTGGGGAGGCGGAGGATCGATTGTCTGTGCAGGCCGGGGAGCTGGCTACCTTACGACGACAGGTGACTGTTCTATTGGGAAGGGCCGAGGACTCTGAAAACAGAAACAGGAGAAATAATGTGAGAATTCTGGGACTGCCTGAAAAAGCTGAGGGCTCTTCCCCGGAGGAGTTTACTGAAAACCTCATACGGGACGCCCTTGCCCCTAGGAATCTAACCAAATTCTTCACTATAGAAAGGGCACACAGAATCCCGCTGAAATCTCCCCCGCCCGGGGCCCCGCCAAGACCATTTATATTTAAAGTGCTCCATTACAAGGACAGAGACGCTATACTCGCCGCGGCCAGGACGAAAGGTGTGGTGTCCTATGAGAACGCCCGGCTGTCTTTTTACCCGGATTTTACATCGGAAGTTCAGAAATTGCGGCGCTCATTCAACGGGGTCAGAGAGAGACTTAGGAAGAAAAAAATCAAATACGCCATGCTCTTTCCAGCACGACTGCGTGTTCAAGATGGGGAGTCTGTTAAATTCTTTACATCGGCTGAGGAAGCCGACATATGGCTGGACTCATTGCCGGGAGCCTGATGGACTGGGCCCCGATTGAAGCGTATAGCCTTGCTATTTTCCTGACCAGCGTTAACTTGGTTGATGGTCTCCTGCCTTTTCCTCTTGGTGACGGGGGCCCGCCTCCACTGATCCTATGGGTGCCCCTCTGGGGGGCAATTTGGTGGAGCCCGAGTTGGTGCTCTGTTAGCACCCTGTTTACAGTTAAAGTAGTTGTGTTGTTTTTTTTGTGATGCCTAAATAGCCAGAATATCCTGTCGGCAGCTGTTGCGGGGGAGCCTAGGCTCCGGATTCCCCGAGGCGCGACCGGGCTTCCGACTCCCCTACCGCCCATCCCCCTATGCCTTCCCCGTCCCCCCTTCCCCCCCCTCTTTCCCCCACGTCACTCCCCCCCCCCCTTCCGGTCCCCCCGATGACCCCCCTTTATGGGGGAACCCCCCCTTTTTTCCCTTTTTCCCCCCTTTCTTCCCTGGATCCCCCTCGCTGGCTCGGGGAACCCACGGCGGATATTCCGCTGACCCGCAACTGTTTAGCAAGCTTGTTTATGCAGACCCCTAGGCAACGGGCCTGCGCGTTCCAATTGCACATAGTTAAACCAGTGTTGTGTTACTTAGTTACTTTGTTTGGGTTATGATGCTCGCCAAGGTTGGGGGGTGGTGGAGCGGGGTGGGGGGTGGGCTTTGGGGTGGGGTACAGTTAAATTGTTGTATTATCTGTTATATCATCTGTTCTGTATGTGGTTGTTTGTATGTGGGCTTGACTGTGATGTTTGTTCGCTGGACTCGAGGGATAGGGAGATCTTTGGGGGAGGGGTGGTGCCATCTGGGGGTGGCTATTGATAGTTACACTTTATGCAATAACAATGGGTGAGTGTAAATTTCTCTCCTGGAACGTTCGGGGGCTTAATGATAAGATCAAGAGGGCCACTGTCTTCCAGTTTATTAAGAAGTATAAGCCGAATGTAGTTATTCTCCAAGAGACCCATTTAGTGGGCCAGAGGGTGCTGGCTTTGAAGAGGCCTTGGATCCAGAGCTCCTTTCATGCCCCTTTTTCGGCCTACTCTAGAGGAGTATTGGTGTTGATCTCGAAGGGTACCCCGTTTGTGTTGCTCTCAGTTCACGTTGACCGGGAGGGTTGTTATGTTATTCTCCATGCTAAGTTAATGGACACTGTTATGATAATAGTCAGAGTATATGTTCCCCCACCATTTTCGGCAAGTATTCTAGATAAAATCATGGAGAAAGTGCTCTCTTACCCTCCGTCCCCGATACTGCTGTTAGGGGATTTTAATATGGTTTTGGATACGGCGCTGGATAGGATGAGTAAGAACCCGGGTCCCAGGACCCACTTGGCTAACTGGGCGGAAACGCTAGGGCTGCAGGAGCTTTGGAGGTGGAAACACCCCACCGACAAGGCGTTCTCCTGCCATTCGGTTACACACAAGTCTCTGTCTAGAATTGACCTGGCGTTCTCCTCACCTGAAGTTCTACCGAGAGTGACAACCTGTAGCTACCTCCCGAGAGGGGTTTCGGACCACTCGCCCCTACTGATCACAGCTGAGTTGTCGCTAAGGCGGGAGAATTGGGTGGGATGGAACTTGAACCCTTTATGGTTGGAGGCCCCCGACATTATGAATAGTTTGAAATCCTCTGCTGAGGCGTTCAGGGACTGTAATACGGCGGAGACGTCGGTGGAGGTCAGCTGGGATGCCTTCAAAGCTGTTACCAGGGGTGCGGCCATTAGTGCCATAGCTGCTGCTAGGAAAAAAAAAGGGAGGGAAGTGGCAGATCTTAAATGTAAGCTGGCACGGGCAGAGGAGAAGTTTAGCGCGAGCTCAGATAGCAGAGACCATTCAGCACTGCTGGCATTAAAGAGGGAATATAGCCTGCTTCTGACCGATTCGGCTAGAAAATTACTGCTATATAAGCAGGCAACTATTTTTGATAAAGGGGATAAGAATGGTAAGACCCTGGCCTATCTAGCGAGAGCCGAATGCCAATCCAACCACATTGCCGAAATTCGGGATAATGGTGCGAGGGTGACGGATGGGGAAGAGATTGCTCAGAGGTTTCTGGAATACTACTCGGCCTTATACTCCTCGAGGGTGAGTTATGGGACGTCTGAGCTGGATAACTATCTGGACCAGATTTCCTTTCCTAGGTTGGCTGTGGAGGATCGGGAGGCTCTGAGCTCCCCTATCACCATGGACGAGGTCTCCGGCGCAATTAAGATGCTCTCTAGCAGAAAGGCACCGGGGCCTGATGGTATACCGGCCGAGTGGTATAAACAGGACCTTGACCAAGTGACCCCCCGGCTGTGGGAGGTGCTGAAACAAGCGCTTGATAGTGAGCGCCTTCCGGCCTCTTTTTATGAGGCACACGTGGTCCTCATTTACAAGGAGGGGAGACCCCCTGTTTCTTGTGTGTCCTACCGCCCCATATCCCTATTGAATCAGGATGCAAAAATACTTGCCAGAATACTGGCCACTAGGCTAAACAAAGTTATACTACGTTTGATTGGGCCGGATCAGTCGGGGTTTATGCCCGGACGTACCACGGGTGTGAATCTCCGCAGACTGATGTCCAATCTGCAAATTATACATGATAACCATGGGGAACGGGTAGTCATATCATTAGATAATGAAAAAGCCTTCAATTCGGTAGAATGGGATTATCTCTGGGCAGTCCTAGAAAGATTTGGATTCCCTCCCAGCTTCATTACGTACGTCAAACTGTTATATAGACAACCTACGGCCCGGATACGGGTCAATGGATGCTACTCTAACTCATTCGCTTTGCATAGAGGGACAAGACAGGGGTGCCCGCTATCACCGTTGCTTTTTGCCCTGGCTATCGAGCCCTTGGCCATCATTGTCCGGAATTCTCCGGATATCTCTGGGTGGAGGCTGGGGGCAGTAGAGGAAAAGATATCCCTATATGCAGATGACACACTGCTATACCTGGCGGACGGCCGCGGGTGTCTAGACGCAGCCTTGGACGCTATTGGGGTGTTTGGAAGGTTCTCTGGATTGAAGATCAACTGGGATAAATCCAGCCTAATGTTAGTGGACGAGCTTGCTGCCTCTGACATCTCTCCGAGGTCTCAATTAAAAATAGTGCAGCATTTTAAATACCTGGGGATCATGGTTAGTAGGCAACCAAGTGAGTTCTTGACTCTGAATATTTCCCCTGTCGTGTCAAGGTTGAGGCAGCGGATTGCTCAATGGGCAAACCTGCCCCTGTCAGTCATGGGCAGAATCAATATCTACAAAATGATATTCCTCCCTAAATTTCTGTACATATATCAGGCCTCGCCGGTGTTGCTGCCCATCTCCCACTTTAAGATGTTGGACTCAATTCTGTTTGGCTTTATCTGGGGACAGTCTCCACCTAGGCTTAACAGACAAATTATGAAGGCACAGGTGGTGGAGGGGGGTCTAGCGGTCCCGCATATGCTAATGTATTTCTACTCCACGCAGCTCCTGTTTGTGCACTGGTGGATCTGTCAACCGCAAAACAACCCAGTGGTGAGTCTGGAAGCGGCGGTGCTAGGTTCTGCTGAGAGGCTATCACTCTTGGTGTATAGGGGGGTTCGGAGGGTCCGGGAGGCCACCGGATGCATGCGGGCAGTGTGCAACATATGGGGAAGAGTGGCCAAGCTGATCGAGAATCCGGACGAGGTCCAGTATTGGTCCCCCTTCACTCCTCTCTGGAATAATCCCAAGCTCCCTGAGCTGATCTCCATGCAAGATCCGCAATTCTGGGAAGGGAGGGGCCTCCGGACGCTGGGCCAGGTGTACAGGGAGGGAGTGCTTATGGCGTTTGATCAGGTCCGAGAGACCTTTCGAGTCTCCCACCGGGATTTCTTCCGATACCTGCAACTCAGGCACGCTCTGCAAACTCAGTTCCACAGGATCAGTCCGAACTTGTCGGTGTCCCCGGTGGAGAACGCAGTGAGAGGGATGGATCTGAGGAATCCTGTCTCTACGTTGTACAGGTGCCTGGTTGCTGGGTTGGAATCCCCTAGGGGGAGGATTGAAAGCAGGTGGCGGGCCATGGACCAGACCCTGGATCGAGACGAATGGGAGGAAATTTTAGACAATCTACACTCATCGGTCATAGAAGCCAGAGACAGATTTATCCAGACCAAATGGATACACCAAGCTTACATTACACCGGTACGGTTGCATAAGATGGGACTACTGGCTAGTGACTTATGCCCCAGGTGCGAGAGGGAAACTGGTACATGGGAACATGTGACCTGGTCCTGTGAGGTTCTGGTGGGATACTGGGGTGAGGTAATGGACGTGATTGGCGAAGTGGTGGGCATCCGGATTACCGGCTCGATCTCATTGTGTCTTCTAGGGGTGGTCGACTCACTGTCGCTGTCGAGCCCGCTGAAATCATTATTCAGACTGCTGCTCTTCTATGCCAGGAAATGTGTTCTGCTTAATTGGAAACACCCGGCCAAACCATCAGCGCGGGCGTGGAGGTCTCTAATTAACCAGAAACTCACTATGTACAAACTGACATATACGGCCAGGGGGGTGCCCGATAAGTTTGAGAAGATATGGGGTCCCTGGCTGCAAAGCCAAGATACAGCCTCGGAGGATGATTAGGACGGGTTCAGATTCATGTTAAAGGTATAGCTACTTACCCAGGTAACTTGTGGTATTGAGTAAGGGAAGGTGGCACTAAAGAAATGAGAGTAGTATCCTGGAGAAGGGCTCCCCCGATTGGCCCTCCCATACCGGTGAACATCTGTTTAGACTTTCGAGTCCAGAAGTGTGTGTGTGAATGTGGTGTGTGACTGGTGTCGTGTCTATATGTTAATTAAAACTATGCTACTGAGCTGGGTGCTTGAGTCACCCTCATGTGATATGTGACTTGTACTTGTATCTAATGTTTGTTTAATTGCAAATGCAAATGCAAATAAAAAGAAACTTTAAAAAAAAACTGGTACTGAGATGGTATTTTACTCCGGCCAGGCTCATAGATGCTCTGCCTCCCACTCCCCCATGTGCTTTAGAGGGTGTGGGGAGGTGGGGGACTACCTTCATGTCTGGTGGGCTTGCCCGAGGGTCAGGTCTCTCTGGCAGAGAGCATACGTAGTTTTGTCCCGGGTACTGGGGAAGCTGTGTACCCCCCAGCCAGTTGGAGGTGCTACTGTCGTTGAAGCAAAACGCTGTTTCCAGGGATGAATGGCTCTTGACTAAACACCTTCTGGTGGCGGTGAGACACACGATAGTGGCTAACTGGAAGGCCTCGCAGCTATCATGGAGGGAGGTGGAAGCCAGAATGGCTAACATTATGGTAAATGAACAACTGACGGCCGTAGTGGGCTTCCGAAAGGAGCAGTTTGATCGGGTATGGGAACCGTGGCAGAAACGCCATGCTCAGAAGAAATGGCAATATTAAAACTCCTCATGGGATTGCTTGGAGTGGGGAAGCCCAAAGTTTAAAAGTACAGAGCTCAGGTATAACTTTTAGGCTTGGTTTGACAGCGGCCCAATTTTCAATGTAAGGGAATCGTATTGCAATGGAACATGTCTGTTGAGTTATTGTACCAATGTTTTACTCCGTGTCTTACAATAAAAACATTGTGAAAGAAAAATAAAATGACATAGGGTCCCCCCTGCCTAGTGTAACCAGCCCAAGACCAGCTATGCGGGCTTGTAGGTCAGGGTACAGGGGCCAGCTTGCCCCACCCTGCAGCCTACAAGCCCACAAACCCTCTGTGGGCCTGGGCTCTTCTGCCCCCCCTGGGCTTTGGGGAGGCAGGTAATTGGGGGTGCCGGGGGTTAATGGCAAGTCACCCGCTAGTTGCAGGTGACTTGCCAGCCCCCAGCCTTGTGAACTGGTATAGGGATCTCATGGATCCCTTAATTGTTCACAAGGGGTTAACAGTATAAAAAAAAACACAGAAAAATGACATTTATTTTTTTTTTCTTTACTCACCTATCCGATCCTTGTTGTCCCCCAGCGATCATGTCCCACAACGCTCCGATGACAGCTGCAGGTGATCAGTGGAGGAGGGCTGGGGGGGCAGAGGATCAGAGCCCTCTCCCCACCTCCAACCTTCCTCCACTGATCACCCGCATCTACTGAGCTTCTCGGCTCATATGCGGGTGTCGACTGACCGGTGATGTCATAATGACATCACTCTCCCCACCCACAAAGGGGCGGGGCTAGCAGCAGCGAACCAGGAAGTGAGGGAGAGGGCAATTTCTTGCCCTCTCCTCACTACGGAGGCCCCCCAGGTGAAGAGGAGACCCAGCGGGAGGGATCGCAGCCGCAGGTGAGTAAATGTCTTTTTTTTTTTTTTTTTTTTACAGTTAACTGGCAGCGTTCGAAGCGGGGGGGGATTGCTATTTCGGGCGCCCTCCTGAAGAGAGAAGAGCCCCGGGGAGGGGGATCGTATGCACCCCAAGTGAAAAGAAGACCCGGCCCGATCCAACGTGGGGTCAGGTGAGTTTTTTACTTTTTTTCTTTTCTGTGGGGGTTTAAAGTCGGCTACGTGAGGCTCACGTAGCTGGCACTAAAAGGGTTAAAGCATAAAGGAATAATGTTTAACCGTTAAATAAAACACCAGACAAGTCAGGCTCCACCTGTCGCTGCACCCACTAACATCCTTGCATACCCTAGGAGTTACGTGTACCACAGGTTGAGAAACATGGTCTTAGAGCACCCCTTAAAGTCCCAGATAACCTCTTCCTCCTCAACTTGTGTGTACATTCCCCTCACTGATCTAGCCCCCCCTCTTCCATTACTTAAATTACATAAAGCCCACCTCTAAACCCATTCCTCTAGCTATGTCCTTTAGCCTCCTTACCCCCTTTGCTAAGTGCTTCCTGTCCCCCCATCTCTCTTAATGTGCTACTGCAGGCAACGGCAATTGCTACACCATTGCACTGGGCTACATTTAGCACTGTCCTAAACTATTTTCCATTTTTATATTGAAGAATAAATTGCCAAGGTTTACAGTTTCACCTCATTATTTCTCTTCTGAAAAAAGTGGGCGTGACCCTTGAATCTGTTCTGCATAGTAATCAAGATACTGAGCTTTGCGCTGACAGCAATGTGATGAATCCAGAGGAGGCGAGGGACCTTCAGGTTGTCCGAACTAACTCGCCTTTCCCAGGTCCTGCGGCGCATGTGTGGCCTCCCGTCCAAACAGTGCGCTCAACTGTGCACTCAACTGTGCTGACGTGAGCTCGTCTAGGCTCATCTAAGGAGCCAAGTCCAGCCGAGTGCACCGGCAGACGCATTCCTACTACCCTCTGTCAGGGAATGTGCCCCCGCCGGCCATTCACATATACCTGGCGCGGGCACACGCCCTGCTGATGGGATAGCCGGGAGGCAGTGCTGCTCGCACATGCGCCGATGGACGGTGGGAATAGGTGAGTATACCAGGCGACCTGGTATGGTATTTTATGCAGCGGGGCATCCCGATACTGGATGACCCGGGTGAGGCATCAAGTGACCTTATAGATTCCAGGGACGATGGTTGGGAGTGTTTGGTCCACTTTAAAGTTGACCAAAACCAGGTATTTGGACTTTGACTGAAATTTAAAATCCCTGTCCAGGCACACAATAATTTTCTCCCACTTTATTGGGCCTTGGGAGCTGGGTTAAAGAGGAAAAATACACAGGAATTTCACTTCCCCATGTGTTGTTTCTCTGTGTGGTGGCATCCCGAATTGGGATGCCCTGCTGTGTGTACCTCCCAGGTCACCACACTTCACTCACCTTCCTTCCTCTCCCATGGTGCAGATTTGGGCGAGAGCGAGTGCTCTGATTGGCTGAGTAGCTCGCTCAGCCAATCAGTGCGTTTGCTGTCACTCGGATCCCTTGATGCACCACTGATGGCAAAGTCACCTGGATGGCTAAGCAGCTGAGTGGTGCCATCAGCTGCATCCCCCGCCAACCTTGCCACCCAATCAGAAAGGCCAGACACGGGCATGTGCACGGCTAGATTTGAGCGGGGATGCGGCCAGAGCACACAGGCGCGGCCAGGGCTCCAGGAGAAAGTGAGTGAAACTGGCGATCTGGAGGTTTTACACAGCTATAGCCCTGGCATCATGGTTGGGGGGGACCTCGTTGGGGGGGCCTCAGCATGGATGTCTTGGGACGGTCAGGGGCTAGTAAAACCCAGTTTGCCACTGGTCAAGAGTATATTCTGCTGTTGTCAGACAGCTGTGGGACAACAGAACTTGCTGTGAACAGTCACTCTGAGAGCAATAAGGGATGAGAAAGCCTTTTAGAGCACTTTTTGTGTGGTCTTGCAGGATTAAAATTGAGGCCAAACATTGGAGCCCTGCTGAAGCTTCTACCTGAACAGCAGGAACTGGATGAGAGGCATATGGGGCAGATATCAGGTGAGCTGCATGCTTCATTATTATTGCTGTTGGGCTTACGACCCTTTCAAGTAATTCTAAAGGTAAAACAAAAAAATACCTTGCCACACGTTCCTCCAGCGCTGTCATTCTTCTCTGCTTGGCACACTTTATGAGGAAATCCCCTTCCTCACTCGGGGCTCTGGCCACCTCCCTACCACCTCCCTGCCCTGCCTCCTTCTACCAGTGCTCTCTCCCAGCGATAACAGCTTTCTTCTCCCACCTCCAATGGTAGGGCAAATGTTGCTGGAGCAGGAGGTGCGGGCAGAAGACCCCCTAACCTCCACTGCTAAGAGGCAGCTGCCGTCCGCCAGAGACTGGGGGATATGCCACTGTGTTTGGGAGTGCAGCGGTGCAGGCATGTGTTTAGGAGTGTAGGGGTGCATGCATGTGTTTCAGAGTGTGGTGGGTGCATTTGTCTTGGGAGTGCACGGACGTGCATTTAGAAATGTGCTCATGAACTTTGGGAGTGCACATGTGCTTTGAGAATATGCACCTTGGGAGTAAACGCATGCTTGTTTGGGAGTGCACTCATGCTCTTTGGAAATGCACACATGCACTTTGGGAATGTTTGGGTATGTGCACATATGCGTCCAATGACGCTTAGCAACAGGGGGAGAAAGAAGAAGCACAACCAAGTTATGAGAATCTTACAGACCCCACCCATTGTGCTTATTATTATGTAACATCACAGAGTCAAGGGCCACGCCCTCTTGCTTCAGAAGATAATTCATAAAGTGAACCTGTAAACCTTGATATCTCTGCCGTTCTTCTATTTAAAAATGGAAAACAGTTTAGGGCAGTGCCAAACATAGACTGACACAATGGTGTAACAATAGAGTTGATTCAGAGAGACAAAAAAAGACTTTTGTTTATGTGCAGATCTGTTTTTTTAAAAATGTTCCCGCTCTCGTATGAGTGTGCGAGTGATTCTATGCATGCATTGCTATCCTTTAGTAAAGTCTTCGTCCGTTCGTATGCCAGAGTACGAGTACGAGGATGTCATTTTCCAGCATGACTTTTCCATTTCATTTTCTCATGTAACTACTTCGGCTTTGGTTTTTGCCCTTTTTCCATCGTCTCCTTCCACGAATCCTTTACGTTTCCCGTTAGATTCTGTTTCCCTTTTTCAATAAATAATCGTCCGGACGTAAATTCTTACGATCTTGCACCTGCGCACTACAAACTTAACTCATTAAAGTGCTCGCCTACATATTTGGGTCACTCACTTCTACTACAATGCTTAGCTAAATCACTTTGCGCTTTCCTACATCTTCCGTGTTTCACCCCTAAAACTCACCTAAATCACTTTGCGCTTTCCTACATCTTCCATGTTTAACCCCTAAAACTCACCTAAATCACTTTGCGCTTTCCTACATCTTCCATGTATCATCCCTAAAACTCACCTAAATCACTTTGCGCTTTCCTACATTTTCCATGTATCACCCCTAAAACTCACCTAAATCACTTTGCGCTTTTCTATATCTTCCATGTTTAACCCCTAAAACTCACCTAAATCACTTTGCGCTTTCCTACATCTTCCATGTATCATCCCTAAAACTCACCTAAATCACTTTGCGCTTTCCTACATCTTCCATGTATCACCCCTAAAACTCACCTAAATCACTTTGCGCTTTTCTATATCTTCCATGTTTCACCCCTAAAACTCACCTAAATCACTTTGCACATTCCTGCATCTTCCATGTATCACCCCTAAAACTCACCTAAATCACTTTGCGCTTTACTACATCTTCCATGTATCACCCCTAAAACTTACCCAAACCGGGGCGTGGCTTGACATGGCGCCGTAGAGACGCACGTGAGGGGAGCTCCGCACATACCTGTGGATTCTGGCACTCAGGTGCTCCAGGAGAGCTGCTTTCCTTGATGCCCAGGAAGGGGAGAGGCAGGGGAGCCACCAGGAAGCTCCGGGATCGCTCCATTCCCTCCTTCTTCAGCGCCCTGGAAGAGGGTCCGGCGCACGAGGAGGCGAGGAGCAAGATGGCGACGGGACGCACACAGTTGAATGGGGCTGCGGCCCCTCCCGCTCATGATACCCCGCGCGACCCCGCACAGAGGAAGAAGACGGAGGATGGACGCCCCGGCGGCAGTGAGGCACTGGAGGCCCCGTCGGCTGAGGTGAGCGGCGGGCGCGAGTCGGCGGGGAGAGAAGCGCCCCCCCCCCTGAGGCTGCCGGCGCCGGAGGCCGGAGGCGACAGCTGCGCCCTGGCTGGTGTGGAGACCGCTGCCCTTACTCCACAGAGGGCGGGAGGAGACGAAGGAGCGCGAGCGGCGGTCGGGAGCTGCTGCCGACGTGTGACAGCCCAGATTCACTGGGGGGCGGACGGCAGTGCGGGAACTACCGGCGGAATACCCGGTGGCGCAGGTAACAGCACCTCCCTGAGCCACGAAAATGACAGGCCCAGTCGGGGCATGATGAGAGATGGCCCACAGCTGCTTGGGGATCAGCCTGGGGAAGGGGGGGATCAGCAGTGGAAGCCTGATGGAAGCCCACCCCCGAGAGAGCATACCCAGAGGCAACTAGATAAGTCCAGATCTCTGGAGGCGGACAGTATTTCCCCTGAATCGCCACCCCATATCTGGGGTATGACCTATGCGTCCCCGGACAGGGGGCATGTGACGCGACTCTCGCCAGAGCCCATGACCTTCTCCCCAGAGCCAAGGAGTACGCCGGGAGTCCCGACATCTTCGAGGGGTCCCTCTCCGCTATGGGGGTCTCACCAGGAGCCAAGCCTGAGGTTGGATGACACTGATAAGGGACCTTGCAACCACCCCCCATGGGAAGCGCATGAGCGGCCGCGGCGCGATGGGCATGGCCTTGGCCCCTTAGCCGAAAAGGGTTCGACCGACCCCCCCTACCATGCAGCTAGTCGTGTTGAGCGCGGGGCTCACGGCCTCGGGCCCAGTCCCGGTGCGGACGAGGTGATCCCACATGATCCCGCGAGACCGACCTACAGCCGGGGACCCTGTCCTTCCATCCCACTGGATCTTCTGTCGCACGTGGTTGCGGAAGCTGTTAAAGTCAATATCAAAGAGGCCCTATGTGGTCTCCCTACCAAAGGTGACTTTGATGGATACGTCTCCAGGATGGAGGGGGCTTTTAAGAAAGAGCTGGCGACTTTACAGGGGGCTGTGACGGAGGTCGCATTGAGAGTCGACGGCGTGGAGAACTCATGCGGGGCACTGGAGGCACGTGTGGCATCTCTGGAACGACAGCAAACAGAGAGCAGGCGCCACGTGTCTGACCTACTCCTTATACAAGACGATGCTGAGAATCGCAACCGCCGAAACAATCTCCGCTTGAGGGGGGTGCCCGAGTCTGTGGAACCTCGAGACCTCGCGGCTACGACAACATCGATCTTTAACGAGCTTTTGGAGCTTCCCAGCACCAACCATATCGAACTTGACCGTGTGCACCGAGCGTTGGGCCCTCGCCCTGCGGAGGGAGATAGACCCCGCGATGTCATATGCAGGGTCCACTTTTTCAAAATTAAGGAGGAGATCACCCGTCGAGCTTGGGAGAGGGGCCCCGTTGAGTTTCAGGGCGCCCGGGTGCTTATTCTGCAGGATCTATCTCGTAGGACTTTGCAGATGAGGAGGCTACTAAAACCCCTGCTGGAAGTTGTTCAGTCTCGGGGCGCTTCCTATCGCTGGGGTCACCCTTTTCAACTCAGAGTCCGGAGAAATGGAGCTCTCTTCGTGCTGAAATCCCCAAGCCAGCTTCGGGACTTTTTTCACTTTTTGGAGACGGCCCCAGTGGATGTGTCTGATTGGACTGCTCCGGACTTGCCGACCTTCGGCGGACGAGCGCCGCGAGGCGATCCTGGCCCTGTCCGTGGCGGTGGCAGAAGAAACAGACGAGGTCGCTGACCCTGTCGTGCTGACGCTCGGATCCTCCCTGTGCCGGCTAACCCCACCACCCTGTGATTTAAAGCCTGGGAGTGGGCGGCCGGAGCGGGCGAGGTGAGAGGTGTAGTGTTAACAATTTACTGATTCCCTAAGTTCTCTGTTGTTTTTGGGATTCGGAATTATTCCTGTCTGATAACATATGTAAATGTAGGGCTGCGGACCGGTCCTGGTTGAGCGGGGTCCTCTGGCCGCGTGGTGGGACGCCCCTCCCCTGGTGGGGGGTCCTCCGCGTGGACAGGGGCTGCTGTTGTGGATGATGGGCGACTGTGCCCACGGCGGCACCCTGCGGGTCCCGATGCCCTCTCACACGGTTATCAGCCACTGAATCAACTGATCCCTCCCCGGTAATATTGAAGCCCATGAGTGCAACAGTTTGGAAACTTGCAATAAAGTGCGGTCACTCCCCTGTGGACTGCGACCCTTGTCCTCCTCCCCCCTTATAGTACAGGTGCACCCCTCTACTGACGACTCCAGTCCTCGTGGAGGGGAAAACAGAAGCGGTCCGCCATCTGCCCCCATATCTGGGGAAACAGAGCGGAATCCCACCATCCTCCGCTAAAAAGCACCATCTCCGGGACACGCGTCCCGTGGACTACCGGTTGACTATCACCTAGTCTAGTTCTTTGTTACTTAATTGTTTGCTCCCCTGTCCCCGTGTCCCCCCTGACCCTCATTGCTGTCCCTACTCCTGATCCCTCACCCGACCACTCAAAACCCCGGAAGGTTTAGCAGCAACCTCCTATTGCCACTTTCTCCTGGGCGCGGTCTACGGGCACTCGAACAGTATGGGCCCGCTGAAGGTGGTGTCCCTTAACGTGAAGGGCCTTAACACGCCAGAAAAAAGAACAATATTGTGGCAAGAACTGAAGAGATATAGGGCGAAAATAGTCTTTATCCAGGAGACTCACTTTAAAAGAGGGGCTTCCCCAAGATTGAATAGTAGATTTTTCCCACACGTCTTCACCAGCTGCGCCTCGGAGGGCAAGAGAAAGGGGACGGCTATCTTGTTAGCTAGAGACACCCCATTTACATTGCTGGACACCTGGGCTGACGACTCGGGGAGAGTGGTCATGGTCAAGGGTACGATTAATCGGAAACGATACACCCTGATCTCGATTTACGCGCCCAACCAGGGACAGGTTCAGTTCCTCAAGCAGACACTGGATAAAGTGGAAAAATTTGCTGAGGGCGAACTGATCCTCGGCGGTGATTTTAACTTGCCAATTGACCCTCTCATCGATACTTCAGCGGGGAGGTCGTCGATTACCCAACCGGCATTGCGCTCCCTGAGGAAGAGGCTGCATAGCCTGCAGCTGGTGGACGTGTGGCGAATTAGAAACCCCACTGCCAGGGACTACTCATTCTATTCGAAGGTCCACGGGACTTACTCCAGGATTGACTACCTTTGGGTCTCACATAGCATGCTGGAGCGAGTGTCAGGTGACGGCATTTACCCCACCTCATTCTCGGACCATGCCCCAGTCTACCTGGATCTGGATCTGGCAGACAGGCCCTTCTCCCCCTTTACGTGGAGGCTGAACGAATCCCTGCTGCAGAACTCGGTGGTGCTGCAGGCCGTCAGGGATGGTATTACCTCATACTTTAATGAGAACGATAACGGGGAGGTTTCGCCCCTGACCCTCTGGGAGGCCCACAAAAGCGTTATTCGGGGCATTTTAATCAGCCACGCCTCGCGATTAAAGGGGGAGAACACAGCTTTGTTGGCGAGACTGACGGAGAGGGTCAATACCCTGGAGCTATCCCACAAACGGACTGAGGCGGCGAGTGTACTCGGTGAGCTTACGCAAGCCAGAGTGGCTCTCAACGCCTTACTAAGACAAAAAGCCAAACACGTAATCAGGAAATGTAAAAGGAGATACTATGAGTTTGGCAACAAAAACAGCGCTCTCCTTGCGAGAGCCCTGAAACAGCAGCAGGCCCAGAACTTTATATCGGAAATTATGAACGACTCTCAACAGCGACAGCATACCTCTGAGTCGATAGCGGCCACATTCAGGAACTATTACGCGGGTCTCTACGGGTTGCGTGGAGACACGCCGGGAGTGAGGCAGGTAGAGAGAATTAGGCAATATCTGGAGGACTCTAAGATGCCTAAGATCTCAGAGGAGGCCGCGGCCTTGATGGAGGCCCCAATTGGTGCGGGAGAGCTGGCCGAGGCCCTTAAACAAACACCAACGGGCAGGGCACCGGGGCCGGACGGATTTACGTCCCGGTACTACAAAACCTTCGAGGCCGTGCTGGGCCCGCGGTTGGTAAGGGCCTGGAACACAATATTGGATGAGGGGAACCCGGGAGCTTTCTCTAGCAGGGAATTGGAAGCTCATATCACGGTCATACATAAGTCGGGTAAAGACCCGCTAGCCTGTAAAAGTTACAGACCCATCTCCCTGCTCAACGCTGATATGAAGCTTTATGCTAAAATCCTGGCAAATAGGCTGGCACCTCTGATCCCTCACCTTGTGCACCTAGATCAGACTGGGTTTGTACTCCGTAGAGAGGCCAGAGACAACGTCATCCGGGCCATTAATGTTATCCATGCGGCCAAATCCTCGGGGACCCCCCTGATGCTCCTCTCCACCGATGCCGAGAAGGCTTTTGACAGGGTGAGCTGGCCCTTCCTGAGAGAGTCTCTTCGGTTCATCGGGTTAGGGGTTAACATGAGATTGCTGATAGAGGCACTTTATACCACTCCCTCGGCCCGAATAAGAATCAATGGCCACCTCTCTGACCCGGTGTGGATCGGGAATGGGACCCGCCAGGGCTGCCCCCTCTCACCCCTCCTCTTTGCGCTGTCACTCGAGCCGTTCCTGTGTACAATTAGAAATAAAGATGACATTCGGGGACTTGACTCCGGTGAGAGCACGCACAAGGTCGCCGCCTACGCAGACGACCTGCTCTTTTTCATCACTAACCCATCCGTTGCCATCCCCGTCCTGATGAGGGAATTCGAGATCTACGGGAGGCTCTCATACCTAAAAATTAATTTTGATAAATCTGAGGCCATGAATGTCTCCCTTCATGGGGACCTGGTTCGGACCCTACGGCAGTCCTTCCCCTTTAAGTGGGCCAAGGCTTCATTGACATATCTGGGAACCCAGTTGCCATGCTCCCTGTACAACATAGTGTCCCTGAATTTCCTCCCCTTGGCCAGAAGAATCAGAGCAGACCTGGAGAGGTGGGACCTCCCCACATTCTCCTGGATGGGAAGGGTGAACATAATTAAGATGACAATATTGCCCAGACTGCTATACTTGTTCCAGGCCCTGCCGGTTCGGATCCCTGCGGGTTTCTTTGATGATCTCAGCAGGTCCCTCATGAGCTTCGTATGGAACAAGAAGCGCGCGAGAATTGGGAGGCGCACGCTTTGCAGACCCAAGATCCAGGGGGGCATGTCCCTGCCAGACATCAAGCTCTATTGGGCGGCCTCACATCTGCAGAGAGTTTGCGAGTGGGCGACATGTCGGGACACGAAGAGATGGGTTCAAATGGAACGCGCTGTGACCCCTGCCCCAGCGGATGTCTCGCTTTGGGGCAGAGGGGTCCCACCTCCGGGCCTAAAAAGACACCCGACTATCGCAGCAACATTATGGGTTTTCGGGAAGTACAGATCTTACTCGGAGATCTCTCCGTGGCCATCCCCCATGGTGCCTATAATCACTAACCCACTACTGGCCCCTGGACCATCCAAAGCAGACCTTAGGGAGTGGGGGGGACTGACCCAACTGAGGGCAGGAGACTTAATTACGAAGAGTGGTTGGACGCCGTTGTCAGACTTGAGAGCTAGATGGGAGAATGCGAACCTGGACCCTTGGACCCTGGTTAGGTTGCAATCTTTTGTAGCGGGACAGGGATTTAAGAAGGACAAGTGCAGGTCCCACTCTGAACTTGAGAGGATTTGCCTGGGTGAGGTGCCAAACGACCATCTGACCTCCAAACTGTACTCGTTATTGGCAGGAGAGGGGGAGAACCCCCCGGCGTTCTGGAGGGAGTGGGAGGTCGACTTAGGAACAGAGTTAGATAAGAAGCAGAGAGAGAAGATTGCATCTCTGGCCCACAGATCCTCGATAGCCACGAGAGTACAGGAGTCTAACTATAAGGTTCTGACCAGATGGTACTATACCCCTGACAGGCTTAATAAAATGTGCGCCTCGGTGGATCCCTACTGCTGGAGATGTGGGCTCGAGCGGGGTACCCTGTTACACATCCTGTGGTCCTGTCCCAAGATCCGTGAATACTGGGAGGGTGTGCTGGCCGTGGTCTCTCAGCTTAGGGGGGGCCAGGTCCTCACTGACCCAGCTCAGGTTCTGCTGCACTCGACGAATCTCTCCGTAAGCAAGTATAAGAAATCATTGCGGGTCCATTTGTTGAATGCAGCTAAACTAGCGATTCCAAGATTTTGGAAGCAAAAAAGACCCCCCACGGTGAGGGACTGGGCCTCGGAGGTTTCATGCATCGCGGAGATGGAGGATCTCACGCTCTCTATGCACGATAGGGACGAACAGTATAGGAGAACGTGGACGCCCTGGCTAATCTACCAGGAGTCTGAGGAGTTTAAGCAGCTATTCAAGGAGCCAGGGAATCACTGAGTTAATATTACGTTGTTACTCTGGCGTGTAGTACTTGGGATCCTTCCCTGCTCCCCCCCTTTCTACTCCTGATCCCCCTGGTGATGGGTCTTTACCATAATTCCGGGAGGCCCAGTAGACGACACGTGGTGAGTGAAGTTGACACCGTGTGCACAGACGAGGCCGTTCTATGCCCAAAAAGAGCGGCCGTGCTTGGCGGCCTCTAAGCAGTGTTGTTGTGCGTGCCTGTGGACCTGCGCACCATATGGGTGATTTAGCTGCTGCCCCGTCCCTCCCCACACTTGCCCGCACCCACCTGCCCCTCCCCCCTTACCCTATTGTGCATTGTATTGTATTGTATGGTGCATTGTAATTCCTTTATGTCTGTTATATGGAAAAATCTTTAAATAAAGAATTTAAAAAAAAAAAAAACTTACCCAAACCACTTCGCGGTTAGGTTCTTCTTCCATTTTAGACCCCTAAAACTTACCCAAACCACTTTGCGGTCATCTGAATCTTCTTCTCTGAATATTTCTTTGCCCATTCGTTTTGTGTTAATGTCGTTTTTAAATAAAATGACACTGAAACAGTTTTATTTTTGTTTTATAAACAAATGCCATTTTTGGGTAGCTTTTTTTTTAACTTTTTTTAAATGTACAAACTTTTTTTTTTTTTTAATATAAAAATGTAAAATTCTTTAAAATATAGATGTTTTGGTCTAAAAACATTTAAAAACTATATACAAAACAATGGCAGTACCCAGAACACTAGTCACGCAGCTGCTGCATGTTGGCCACCAACTGAAGGACCCTGATTCATAGCTTCAACTCTTGCATGTGTGGTCCCTGTATAAAAAAAAACAACATTATTTTGAGACAAATACATGTTTCTCGCCTGTGGATGGAATATTTGTTAGTTGGCAACCTAACTCATGACGACATATGTCATTATGCTAAGTAATTAATCTGAGGAAGTGGGCGTATGTCATAATGCAAAGTAATCTAAGAAAGTGGGCATATGTCATTATGCTAAGTAATTAATCTAAGGAAGTGGGCATATGTCATTATGCTAATGCAATTGTGTATGGCTTTAGGTATCTTGGTGATCATGTCAATTACCACATACTCAAAAGAATGACATTACAACTTTGTTGGTGGCCGACGTATGCGTCGGGGACCACCCTCTGCTCTGGGCCCTGCCACTGCTGAGAAGTTGAGGCTGTAGAGACATGGCAAATAGGGTCACTTATAATGTCTTAGTCAACAGTAAGCAAATGACAATTTCAATGTTTGTGTCACATCACCCACCTTCTCCATGTGCCTCCTGGGCCTGAACTGCTGCAGTCCCTGCTCCTGAATCTTCACCCGCTACATCCAAATCTAGAGAAAGAGAATAAGGGAATCAGCTTTGTTTGAAATAGCATGTATGTGTGTGCGGTTACATGAAGAGTCACATACCAGAGGCTACCGGCTTCGTTGCTGGGTACGACCCCCTGCCCACTCCGTGCCGCCCCTCCTCTGTCGAAAGGTCGCCCTGGAGATCCACCACCTTCACTTCCAGCTGCAGATTCATGCAGCACTGGTCGGCCTGTGCGCCTCCGGGTGCATCGGATTCTGTACTCCCATTTCCAACACTAGAAAAGAGAAGCATTTCTAAATAAAGGCGTACCTTCTGTATTAGTTACATCTAGCATGCAATCGCTATGTACTTACTTGGGAAATGGAGTCCGAAAAAGCGCCGCACCCGGGGCATGTGCAGCCGTTTCAGGTCCGACCAGTGCTGCATGATCTGCGTGTGGGTGAAGGTGGTGTCCGTCTGGTGTTGAATCCTGGAAACGATCTCCAGGGCGACGGTCCTCTTCTCAAATTAGTTGGGCAGGTAGTCGTACCTGCGCTCCAGCATAGTCTACAAAACACAAAATAAACATAGGATTTAGATCAAACTGCATACAAATATCGATCACAAATCGATCATTTGACTAAATGACATTACCAGACACATTTCTGGGCTAAAACTATGCTTCGAGATGTAATAGACTTGGTTCGCACATGTGGGCCCTAACTTCGGTTTGGCACGGAGTTTTAGACACTTTTCAAACAAACCGTTTCTTCCTACGCTTCCTTAAGTGCTAGGCATGTATTTAGATGGCAAATCAAAGGCATTAAAATACACTTACAAGCATAATGATCTCTTCTTGTTGCCCCCCAAGGTCACCATCACCCAACCCATGTGGGAAAAGCTCCCATGCCAAGAAGCCCCAGCAGCCAGAGCTCTGCATCACCACCCCCACGTGGGGAAAAATCCCATGGCAAGAGGCCAAGCCACCGAGCAAGAAACCCAAGCTCGGCTTCACCACCCCCACATGTGGAAAAATCCCATGGCAAGAGGCCAAGCCACTGGGCAAGAAGCCCAAGATCACCATCACCCCCCCCACGTGTGGAAAAATCCTATGGCAAGAGGCTAAGCCGCTGGGCAAGAAGCCCAAGCTCGGCATCACCCCAGGCATGTCCCACAACCTCCCAGGGGCATGCAACTCTGAAGGGGCCACAGAGGCACAGGGCAAGGCACTCTCCATATGCCACATCTACGCCTGCTAGTTCAGCGGCCACCCAGCCACGAACACCCAGTCCCTATCCCAGTCCTGTTCAATCTCAAGCCAGCCAGCTGTCATACATTTCACCCCAACACAGCCAGGCCAGAATGTCCCCCGATTTGCCTGCAAACACTGAGGAGCCAGAACCTCAAGCAACAGGGCGCACATTGCGCCAAGGCCACTTGAGTGGCAGGTTTGGGGAGGCCCAAACTCTGGCATTGGCTAGTGGGCTCACCTTACATTATGATGAACTATATGGGCGCAGATCGAAAGCAACCAGCAAACTACGCAAAGCAGAAATTTTAGAGGAGCTCACCAGACAGGTCAATGCAGCGTTGGGATGAGCTAAAAGATGTGGAGCAGATTCAACACAAAATATCGGACCTGAAGTATGCAGCACGGAAGAAAGAAAATAAACGGCGAAATTACAGGTACATATCTACTTTGTGGATTTGTCTGCTTCTTGTATTGTCAACATTTTGCTACATTTGCCAAACTATCTTTTTCAGCTTACAAACTGGTGGAGGCTTCCCCACTAAACTCCAATTTACCCAAGCTGAGGAGATGGTGCTGGGCCTGATACATCCCGTGGCCTTAGAGGGACACTCTGGGCGACGGGACACGGACGCTCAAAGGCATATATTAACACATGCCCCTAGGGAGTGCCTTGTAGTGGAGGTTACAGTTTTAGCAGGGTGTGTCATGTCTGTGGAATGTTAATTTTCTAATTTGCTTGGCCATACATGACCTTGGAGAGTATTTATGGACACTATTAAAGTCTTTAGATTAGCAAAGGACTGCCTGTTATGTGATTCTAGTCAGTCAGATCCAGCACTTCCATCTTTATCTTTAGGCCACTTGGGTTTGAGCTGTGCTTTGGTCTGAAATACTTGATCTGGGGTGAGGGAAAGGTTTACCTAGGAAGAATGGCAACCAGCATATTCTTAAGCAACCTGCTATTTGCAAGCTGAGTGTGGGTCCCTAATGGTCCTTTAGGGATGTGTGAAGCCTCATAACAGCCAGTACATGCATGTTTTTTTTTTTTTAAGGTGACCAATGTGTATGTACTTGTTGATTAATACAACTAACAGATAATGACATTCATAGTGAAGGACAACTTGGACCGTTGGGGGAGTTGCCATTCCTGCTTGCCCACATGTTTTAGTGAAGCATATGTAGTAATACAGATCACCAATGCATAGTTGTGTGTTTATATGCATTTTTTTAAACAATGCAGCCCAGCATCATCCCTCAGCTAGTGTGGAAGCCTCAGCCAGTTTGACCACGCCGTCAACTTCCGTGCTGCCTAGGACCCAGGATCCGATATATACGGTAAGTGTATTTTTCTGAATTTGCTGATGCATGTGAATTAACATGATTAATTTGGCGTAATAAAATATTTAGTGCTCAAACTGAACCTTTTTTTCACATGTCCCAACAGACCCACACACTGATGGAGGAAATCCAGGAGCTGGAGGAGGATGGCACCTTGATGGGACCTTCACTTCAGCCCCCCCGGAACATAATCTGCAACTGTCCCAACATGTTTCTACACCAAATCCTCTGCAGCAGAGTGAAGCTGCATCGTGGGCAGCATGCAGAGACTGAGCCTACAGTCCCCAGTGGTAGCTCTGCTGCAGAGGATTTGGCAAGCAGATCTGTGGCTGTTTGTCGAACTAGAGGACCATCATCTGCATGCGCCCCAACCCGGAGAATTGGGAGGCATAGTCAGCTACGTCGCCCAGTTTCCCAGGGGAGGCGCGTGCCGATCATGGAGTCAGCATGGCACCATGAGAGGCGTTTATTTCGCCAACAAAATAAAAAAAACAACGAACAGCATCATGCACAATTAGAGACCTTAAATAATACCTTAAACACCATGCTGACAGAATGTAGGTCGACCAACAGCCACACGGCCACCTCATCTAATAATTTCAGTGCCATGCTTGAGGAAATTATATCTATGACCTTCTTGGGGTCATACTGTAGTGCCCCCCCGGTATGGTCCAAGCAACGAAAGCGGGTTTTTAATAGCCCAAACGCCCTCTCCACAACGGCCCTGGTCTTTCGGTGGGCCCGATTGTAGGCGTCCTGTGGCGCATTCTGTGGCCGAAGGACGGGTGTCAGCAGCCAGGGAAGCAGTGGATAGCCGGAATCCCCTGAAAACATTAGACAAAAATAACAGAAATTACACATTACTCCCTAAATTGAAACAAAAAAATGGTCCTCCACCATCACCAGGCGCGTGCCGATCATGGAGTCAGCATGGCACCATGAGAGGCGTTTATTTCGCCAACAAAATAAAAAAAACAACGAACAGCATCATGCACAATTAGAGACCTTAAATAATACCTTAAACACCATGCTGACAGAATGTAGGTCGACCAACAGCCACACGGCCACCTCATCTAATAATTTCAGTGCCATGCTTGAGGAAATTATATCTATGACCTTCTTGGGGTCATACTGTAGTGCCCCCCCGGTATGGTCCAAGCAACGAAAGCGGGTTTTTAATAGCCCAAACGCCCTCTCCACAACGGCCCTGGTCTTTCGGTGGGCCCGATTGTAGGCGTCCTGTGGCGCATTCTGTGGCCGAAGGACGGGTGTCAGCAGCCAGGGAAGCAGTGGATAGCCGGAATCCCCTGAAAACATTAGACAAAAATAACAGAAATTACACATTACTCCCTAAATTGAAACAAAAAAATGGTCCTTCACCATGACTAAGAGGCTATGTAACATTTGAGCCACACCCTGAACATACCGATTGCTCTGCTAAAAAAACAGCCTAACACCATCTAATGGATGTTAAGATCATTTAAACATCAAAGATGGAGGATGATGGCAAATCAGGTATTGGTTTAGGACTGTGCTGCTCAGCATTCTTCGATGTCTTAACTTTTCAGGACCCCGTATCTGCTTTGTCTGAGCCAAGAACAGCTCTAACCGCCCCCTGCACTTTATCCCGCTCTCCTCTACTCAGTAAGTGTAATGCATCTAAGCAAAGATGGCGCAGACCCTATCATAAAGTCAAGAACAGAATTGCAGCCGAGTGTGGGGAAGAATAATAATGAATTTACTATAAAGTAGACATTTCTTATTTTGAAATGCTGGACAAACATTTGTCAAGGGTTTTTTGTTTGATAAATATAATGTTTAAGGTCGGGTTTCACATGTAATCAAGGAGTAAAAATAGGCATAGTTTCATACATGGGTCATAAGCTATATTCATAGGCATACATTGAAAAGTGAATGACGTTATTTGCGCCAACTTACCAAGGAGCCATCCACCGAAGAATTCTCCAGACTCAAACCGACCGGCATATCTTCTCAATATGTACGCGTCATGAGATGAGCCTGGAAACCCGGCGAGGACACTAAGGAACCGCATGTCTGGGGCCACCACTGCTTGGACATTCAGTGAGTGGCCCATTTTGCGGTTCCTAGGATAAAAGAAAAAAAAAATTAGCAAGGCAAGGTAAACTACTGAAACACTAACTACTAACACCCTACCAAAAACCTGTGGGCCAGCACAAATAACACTAACAAAGTACATAAGGATTTTTGGCCCAAAAAAAGGATATGTATGTTGGATCAAGTAAAGATTAACTTTAAAGTGCCTATTTAAGGTCCACATTAAAATGTTTCCCTTTGGTTGACATGAAAAACATTGTAGAAGCTAAATACAGTTCATGGTTTCACATGGACTATTTCCAAGGAGGGATTTTACAAGGAGGGATTAACACATATACACTGTCAACTATTTCACAGGGACTATTTACAAGGAGGGATTAAGATAATTTCTAATTAACATTTATGTCAAAGATATTAAAATAATGACATATTGAACTTGCCTATAGATGTACTCATCGGCTGCTGGAGGCACCAAGGCAGCGTGGGTGAAATCGATGGCACCCATGACGTTGGGCATGTCGGCGATATTATAAAATGCCAGCTTAAGCGCATTCCAGGCTACCATGTCGTCAGGAAAATAAATATATTTCTGACTAATGGTAGCCATGCCTTCCAAAAACTTGGATATCGCACGGTTCAGCGTAGGCTGGGAGATCGCCACGGACAGGGCACCCAGCCTCTGGAATGAGCCGTTCGCCAAAAATTGCAGGCAGCCAAGCATCTTGGTCATACCTGAAATTGCTTGCCCCTTCCTTGTGGTGCGGGCTAACCATGGCCGCAGCTCAGTATACAATTTATGGAGGGAAGCCCGATTAAGTCTGGTGAGCTCGAACAGCTCAACGTCATGCATGCCATCGATATGCATGCGTCGCAGGTGCAATCTGGTCTCGGCCCTCCGGACAATTTAAATGTCCATTAGCTGGAGATCCTCATGCTCCACAAAGGCACTAGACTCGTCCATAGCTGCTGTACTCGAGGTCAAAATGGTCCCATAAGGGGTTCGCAAATTAAACGGTTTTATAGGGTGGTGGTCCCTCGGCAATCAGCTCTCTGAATGAGACGCAAGCCCATAGCAATAACGTAAGTTATCTGAACGAACGAAAAATATCAGATTTTGATGGGAAAATGATTCGAAGTAACGCAAATTATCCGATTTGCTTTCGTTCATCGAAAGCGCATATACGCATTAGTCCGAACGTTCGTGCGAATGGAAAATGAACCAAAAAAACAAAAAGACTAACACCCACAAAAACATACGCGGACAGCTACGAAATTCCAGACGAATGTGTCTATAAATCGACCCTAATTACCTTTGCCTCTAATACCACGTTAAGTTACCCTGGTAAATTATAAACTTACACAATCAAAACATGTACTTTCAGTAAAAAAAACACTGTTCTTTTCTTTATCTTATGTTTTGGTTCTCAATTTGGAAACAACAACAGTTTATTAACCAGTTAACAGTGATATAGAATGTAGACAAGATAAATAATGGAAGAAATGTTTTCATTGGTCAGTGTTCTATTGAGACATTAGACTTACAAAAGACATCAAACTATAACAAGGGCGATCAATGCCATTTAGTCCATGAATTGAAGCAAACACAGCACCTTAGTGGGGCATTATACATTTCTTAATTGCCATTATGTATATACATTATATAACTTAAATGAATGCATAATGCATGCAAATGAATATACACGTTAAACACAAACATAACATTTAACACACAAGTGCACTTTTAGATTACCAAAATTATATGAGATCACGTAAAGTGGAACTAAACCCGTGATTTCCCAAATTGGGATGCCCCGCTCTGTGTAAGCCCCCAGAACACCCATACAAATTCACTCTCATCCAAGCAAAGCTATTTGCCTTGCATATGGAATACTTGGTAAACGGCTGTTTACACGCAGAGAGCAGCCACATCCCCTTACATCGCCGAAGAGCCAAGAAGAAGTTTTATGGCATACCATGAGGATTTATTGCAGTGGGGCATCCTGATCTGGCACTATGAGACTCCCCTGGTCACCCAGTCCTGTGTTGCCAGGCTGCTGGAGCCATCATCCACCGCTCACATCTATTCAATGCCTGTGAACTGTCTCGTGCCACTCAGCAGAGGCACTATGACAAGCCCTCTCTATTGCCTTAAATGGAGGGGGCATGCCAGAGTGCCTGTGATGATGGTGGAGAGAAGTCCATCCGTTTGACTATAGAATTGCCCTAATATCATGTGGATTTGTTATGTTTTGATTCAACATCCATAAGTCACCAAAACTTCACTCAAAACATGTACCGTATTTTTCGCTCTATAAGACGCACCCTGGATTTGGAAGAGAAAAATTGGAAAAAAATATTCTGAACCAAACGATGTGCTAAAATATCCCCTACCAATCACCCTATTATACACAGTGTGCGGAATTACCCCTGATCACACCATTACAGACCCCACATTACAGACAGTAAGCAGTATTCCACATTAAAGGCAGGAAGGGGCATCCCACATTACAGGCAGTAAACAGTATCCCAATTACAGGCAGTGAGCAATATCCCACATTACAGGCAAGCCCAATACAGGGAGTGTGCTGGCATCCCCAATGTGCTGGCATCCCCAGTGTCCAGGCTTCCCCAATGTGCTGGCATCCCCAGTGTGCAGGCTTCCCCAATGTGCTGGCATCCCCAATGTGCTGGCTTCCCCAATGTGCAGGCATCCCCAATGTGCAGGCTTCCCCCATGTGATGGCATCCCCCATGTGCAGGCTTCCCCCATGTGCAGACTTCCCCCCCCCCAAAAAAAGAAAAAACTTAGCTTGTACTCCCCAGCGTTCCTGCCACTCCACCGCCGCAGGTTCAGAGCGGGCCGATTCCCGCCCAGGGGGGCATGGCCTATGACTCCTGCCAGTGTCCAATGACGCTAGCAGGAGTCATAGGCCACGTCCACCCCCGCCGCTTCCCATTGCCATTCCCCACTGCCTCTGTGAGAGTATAAGAGGCGGCGGGGAGCGACAGTCAGCCGCAAGTTCATAGTGAGCAGATATCGGACCGGGTGGGCGTGTGCTCGCTATGAACTTGTGGCTGACTGCCGCTCCCCGCCGACACTCCCCACCGCCTCTGCAGGAGGCGGCAGGGAGCTGCGGCCATGGTAGTGGCAGCCACCCGTAAGTTCACAGCGAGCCGGTTCCAGCTTCTGGGTGGGCATGGCCTGTGACGCCTGTCAGCGTCACAGGCCACGCCCTACCCAGGGGCCGGAACCAGAGGAAGGAGGAGGCAGGCAGCGGCGACTGCCAAGGCTGCGGGGGATCCACGGAATGTACGTTTTTTTTTTACATTCGCCCGTTAAGACGCATGGACATTTCCCCCCACTTTTGGGGAAAAATAGTGCGTCTTATAGGGCGAAAAATACGGTATTTGAAATGGATATACATCACCATGTCAATCCACAAGTTTTAGCAATTAGAATAGTTACTAGGTCCATTTGTCCTGGATCAAAAGGAGACTTCCAAACATATTAATTTATAATCCACCACTGTTATAATCAACTGTCAGGGGTGGACTGGCCATAGGGAGAGTTTGGGGCCAAACGGGCCAGCGCCTTACCCAGGCACTTTATCAGAATCTACTCCCACCTCTGCCACACTTATCTGCCATTAAAATGCTAAAGTATTAGTACCATAACTTTAGGAGTGCCCATTTCAACCCCCAATCCATGATCTGCTGACAAAAGCACTTGTTGACTGGCTGGGAAGCACCCAGGAGGCTCATCAGCTCATGGGCCAGTAAAGTCTTGAGTTGCATTTTGGCCCCAGTCTGCCCCTGTAACTGATTTCATTTTCTCATATCCAGTTCTTTGAACTGTTTTTCTTTGGCTTATTTTGGATTATACAAGCTCTTTACAGCAACAAACATCATTGATTATAATTTCAAATCAATTTCAAAGTTAGTATCCAGATTCTTAAAAAAGTTTATCACCTTTATTCCTTTACAGGAAGTGGTCTCAGTCTTTTGTTTACTGAGAGGGGGAAGGAGTGTACAGTTCAGACTATTCCAATAGTTTGACCCTTCTCCCATAGGAAATTATTTTTTACCATTAAGTTTTTCTTAACAGATATAACTTAATGACTTAACCCATCAATTGAAACTCATCTTACAATGCACATACCCTTACCAGCTTTGAATGTTATTACTTTCAGCAGCATACCAAAATTTTTTACACCAGCATACCAACCTTTTTTTCCAACAAATTAAACCAGACCTTCAGCATCATTTAATGAAAAGCCCAAACCCTTTAAAAATTATTTCACGGGGGGGGGGGGGGGGCACGTGGATGGAGGTCTCCATCTAGAGCTCCACAAACCTGGGCAGAAATGGCTGTCTACTGCAGCCTGGAGGCTGAAGCCCTATGCTGGACCTGAGGGGGCGAGGTGGGGAGAAGCTGCTCCGTCTCCATAGCATGTGGCAGGGCTGCTGGAGCAGGCAGCAGCCGCCGAAAGCAACCAGACCCCTGCAGCAGCCAGAATCCAAGATGGTGGCCGCAGCATGAGGTGAGGGAGCCCAAATGCCTCCACATACAGAGGACTCATTGGACTCTGCTGACAGCCTAGCCCAGTACCCCTACGAGCTCCAGCATAACTCCACACAGATGGCCCTGGACCAGGGCTCACTTCAGCACATAAGGGCAGTGATAAGGGAGGAAATCTCTGTGATCACCAGGAACACAGCTGCTCAGAGAGCTGAAAAAGCAGGGCATAGGATATTGTTGCTGGAAAGCCAAATGAATGATGTTACAATGGTGCTGGAGGGGCATTAGGATGAGGTGCAGGCCCTTCATGAGGAGATTGCTAAACTGAAAGATATGCACAAGGAACAGAAATCGGCACTCTAACCTCAGGTTTAGGGGTCTTCCTGTAACAATGGAGGATGTCCAGAGCTCTTACTAGGCAAACCCCATATTCCCCCCCAAGGGACATTATCATTAATTTTGTGTGAGAGCAGCTTGAAATAAGTGCAGCAGGACAGAAGTGTGTAGTTTTAAAAACTGCAGTAGTTTGAAAACAGCAGGGGTTGTACACAAGAAATAGTGGTAAATACAGCATTTACTTTTGAGTCGTACCTATTCTTATTATCTAGAATGTCTGGTTTGGTGCAGTGTAACTCTTGCCTGGCCGTTGTGTTTCGTAGTACTCTGTGGAACTTGCGATGCTTTCCAATTTGTATGCAAATGAAGGGGTTGTATGACAAGATTTCAAAATTACAGTCTTTAGTTTGTACTCTTCAGTCTGAAGTTATGAAGCTATCCCAGCCAGTAAAGCAGCTTGGTATACAGCCACCACTCCCACAAAGACATCACAAGAGAGGGGCACAGTGGAAGACTGTTGGCTCTGGAAGATTGCGTAATGAAGAACAAAAACATCAACATTTTGGACTAAGCCAATATAACATATTTGCTGTTCTTTCTGAGCTTGATGTGGATGTATCTGCTAATGCTCAGTCTGGGCAGGATTTGGTAAGATCAAAGGAAGTGGACTTAAGTAAGGGCCATATAAAATGAGTACAAAATGGCAGCAAGGAACAGTTACCAAGCCAACCAATAGGAAAAGGCATATTCTGGTTGGTGACTCAACAATTAGAGGTGTGGACTTTGGACAGGATAAAGATGAGCTAAAGGAAGTGAGGTGTCTCCCAGGTGCCACGGTTAAAGTGGACCAACACCCACGGGTGATCGGCCCGGGAATCTATAAGATTCCCGGGCCGATCACCTCCCTCCCCGCGGGACATCCGAGATCGGGATGTCCCGCGGGGTGAAACCCCCCCAAACTCCCTACCTTATCTTCCCTCGCCCCTCTAGACGTGCGCGGGCACGCGTGAATGGCCGGCGCGGGCACGCGCGCGTCAAGAGTGACGCGCGGGAGGCGGTGACGGAGAAGCCGCTTGTCCGCGGCTTGTCCGTCGGCGCGGGGAGAGGTGAGTTTTTCGGGGGGGTTTCACACAGCGGGGCACCCCGATCGGGGGTGCCCCACCGAAGTGGACCAAGACCCAGGATAGTCAAAATCCTGGGTGTTGGTCCACTTTAATAGGGATAAGAAACGTATTATAAATATTGTGAAGTCTGCAAGCAAACATAACCGAGTGGACATTGTGCTACATCTTGGCACAAATGACTTATCCCAAAAAGATTTTTTGTTGTACAGAGGGACTTCCAAAATTTTAGTCAGGAACTTTGCAAAATAACAGGTTCCATCACCTTTTCTGAAGTTTTGCCAGTATGTAATCAGGGAAAAAAGGCACTCAACATCGCCAAGTTCTATTTGTGGTTACGTCAGTGGTGTGAAGACAAAGGCTTTGGATGTATTAGTCATGATGTTAGAAGGTGGTCGAACAATAAGTTGTTTAAGAGGGATGGCTAGCATCCTTCACAGAAAGGCACAGAAGAACTTGGAGTGGAACTCAGAGCATTTTTTGATTTAAACTAGAGGAAGGGGACAGAGATGTAACTTGTAAGGGTGATTTCTGTCCCCTACCATTGATGAAGGATGAAGCAGGAAGCCCGGTCAGTGGTAGGCTAGAGGTGGAAAAGATCAAGGACACACTAAAATACCAACAACATCCACATGATGTGTACCAATGCTCGCAGCTTGGGCAACAAGCTCTGTGAATTAATGGCTATCATATCCAGAGATGAATTGGATCTTGTTGCAATAACAGACTTGGTTCAAGGATCACAATGACTGGGAGATAGCCATACCCGGTTACACATTGTACAGAAAAGACAGACTGGATAGAAAGGGCGGTGGAGTAGCCATTTATGTCAAGACTACCCTTCAATCAACAATAATTCAGCATACACATAATGAACTAGAAACTCTCTGGGTTACCATGCAGACTAAGGAGGGAGCTGTGGTCAGAATTGGTGTGATATATAGGTCCCCTGGACAATCTGAGGATCTAGATAACCTGTTAATAGATGAAATCAGTGGAATGGCAGAGAAGGGGGACATTGTAATTACAGGTGACTTCAACATGCCTGATGTGGACTGGAATATCCCAAGTGCATCGACATGCAAGAGCAGGACTATATTAGAGGCACTTAATGGAGTGTCTCTAAAACAACTTGTGACATTGCCAACTAGAGGAGATAACATTCTGGACTTAGTTCTGACCAATGGGGATCTGGTGTCCGAGGTCAGGGTTGAAGAAAATCTGGGTTCCAGTGACCATCAATGCTTATGGTTCAGAATAAAAACAGACATTGTGCAATCACACACCAGAACCAAAGTGCTAGACTTTAGGGTAACAAACTTCAAGGAAATGGCGGAGTATGTAGAAAGAAAATTAGGTGAGTGGAACAGAGTAGCAGAAGTGAGTGCCCAGTGGTCACTATTAAAAATGGCCATCTTAAAGGCAACTAAGCAATATGTGAAACAAACTAGCAAGAATAAAAGGAAGAAGAAACCATTATGGTTTACTAGGGAAGTCAGCACTATCATAAAAGATAAGAAGTCTGCCTATAAGAAGTATAAAGTAAGTGGAAGTGTAGCTGACAGAGAGGCGTATAACATTAAACAGAGGGAAGCAAAACTGATTATAAGGACTGCTAAAGGGCAAAAGGAGGAAGAAATCTATGAAGAGGGGAGATAAAACCTTTTTCCGATATATTGGTGACAGAAAGAAGAAAAACAATGCAGTCTCAAAAATTAGAAATAGGGAAAATAAATTTATTGACAGAGATAAGGCTGTGGTTGACCATCTGAATAGCTACTATTCTTGGTGTGCCACACACCCCGCTTCACTTCTTAAATATTCATCACTTCATGGGTTAATCCACCGCAGGTGACGTAGTGCAGAGAGGAAGTCTTGTAACGAGCCCCCTTCCGGCCTATATATACCTGGCACCTCCCTTCAATCACCAGTATTTTTTCTCTCTGCTTGCTGACAAGTCAGAAGTTGGAAGTCTCCTGCTTACAGGTAGGCCGGGGTATTCTTACCCCGCCACCCCCCTTTTGGTCTATTTCTGCCCGGTTTGAGTTTATATACCTTTATGGTGAAATAGGAAGCCTCCCAGCCTTGGCTGCTCACCGGGCAAATGGTAGATGGCACTTTAAGTGCCTAGGAGCTTATCTCCTACCGCTCAACCTCATGCGTGGGGCAATGCGGCGAACCGGCATGGTGATCCGGAAATGGGATGCCCCTGTCCCGAGGGTCCCCGTGGCCCCTTTCTCTCCTGTTGGGGGGGTGGTGAGGGTGTGCTTTAGTATGTGTGTTTCACTGTATCACTGCATGTTAACATATATGTCACGTTTATACATTCACTGTAGCATGTGTATATTTTGGGTCTGCTTTAGGGCAGCTTGCGCTGGGTATGGGCTGGCCACCTCTCTGGCAGTTGGTTGCTTGTGGCCCCCTACCCCCTCCCCCCTCTCCTCGCCTGGCATTCATTGAGCTTTGTCAGCACATGCGGTTTTTACCCTCCCCCCTCCGCTGCCTGGACGCGCGTGCTGGATCAGCTGTAAAGTGTTCCAGCTGATCAGCGTAGGGGGGGGGCGGGCCCGCTGACGCGGCGCGGGGGGGCGCGGCGCCGATGTCATGCGGCGTCAGCGGCGGGCCCAGCGTCCCAGCTTCCTTCAAAACAGGAAGGCACGTGGGCGCACGGCCGCACTTTGTCTTCTGCCGGCTCATGGCTGCTGGCTGCAGGCTTACCGGCTGATTGCGGTACAGGTAAGCGGCCCCTCCCGTTGGGGCCGTTAAATGGGAGATATTGTTTAATAATACAGTGAGAAATCACTATTATCAAGGGGGCGTCATTTGAGGGCACTTGGTGCCATACTTATATGTTATACACATGTGAAGGATCTGATGGTTGTTTTCTTGCCTTGCAGATCCTGGGATCCCTGCTTATGCTAGCCCTCCGGCTCTATGTGCCTGGCTAATTATTGGGATTGATTTGAATGTTTATATACATAGACTATATATAAGTATATATATATAGTTTCTATTAAAGGGGACCTAAACTTAAAAAAAAAAAAAAAAATTTATATAAATCCTCCCTTCCGGGACATTACTAAAATAAAGGGGGCATCCCGGGTCGGCTTATGCCTTAAAAGTCCCATTATTGCGAATACCATAAATCACCATATGGAGGCTTCCGTAGATTCCGGAAACGGTTCTGCTGTTCCGTTTGGGGGGTGCGTAGGTTGTGGGGTTCCACTCCCAGCTGATGATATCTTTATTTGCATCCTTTGTGCAAAACAGACTATTGCGCGCCAGTCCGTTGCTTCGGCTGCAGTGCCATCACATCCTTCATCATCTCCTACCTCTCCATCCCTATTCCGGACCCCGCATGACACTGTCAAAAGTGGGGATTCGCATTCCGAGGCAGCAGCACAGCCCTGCCCCCGGAAAATGATGCCCGTTAAAGCAGCGTTTAAAACCGCTACAAAACGAAGGCACCTGACTCCGGTACCTTCGGCTCCACAGGACCAGTTGTGTGAACCTGTGGAATGGTCCGATGGATCCCCTGACGAGGATGAACTCCCGTCGGAGTCAGATGAGCCGACAGGTCAGCATGTGGCTGATGAGATCGGCAATTGGTCAGAGGGGGTTGTTTTTGACACCCCCTCCATTCTGGCTCAAATGTTTAATATTTTGAGTTTAGATACGCCTGAGGCGGCCGCCCCGCCAAAGGGTCAGTTATTTAAAGAGCCTCAGCCGAGTTTGGTCTTTCCCAGACAGCACCACTTTGAGAGGGTGGTTCTTAAGGAATGGGAACATCCCACACGGTTATCTGGAATTCCTTCCAGTTGGGAAAAGCGTTATCCTTTTCCACCAGAATTGGTGAGGCTGTGGTCTGTCCCTCCGGACGTCGATACCCCTGTACTAGGACTCTCCAGCTCGGCTATGGTACAATCTGCTGAGACCACTGTCCCCAAAGATGGGGAAGATCACAGGATTGACCAATACGCTCGACATGGTTTTATCTATTCCGGGTCAGCATTGCGCCCGGTATGTGCTTCTTCTATTGGCAATTAAGTCCCTAATTCAGGGGCTATATGAGGATCTTGATCCCGCTTGCAAACAGTTCACTGCACTTAAGCAGTGTGAATCTTTTGTGGCTTATGTCCTGGCCGCTCAGGACGATGCGCTGACTATGAGTAGCAAGGCGGCAGCTATGCTGGTGGCTATTCGCAGGTCAGTATGGCTGCGTCAGTGGTCAGCAGACACGGCTTCCAAAAAGGTACTCACAGCCCTCCCCTTTTTGGGGTTGCGTCTCTTTGGGGAGAAAATTGATTCAGTCGCAAAAGATGGTAAGATGCCACAACGCAAAAGGCCTTGTGGTCCCTTCAGGGGGACAAGTTCCGGTAGGCCTTCCTTTCAAAGGTTCGGAGCGGGAAAAGGTACGTCCTTTCCCGCTACCAGTGGCGCAGGTTGGACTCGGGGGAGGGGCCGTGGCCGGCCCACTCAGTCCTGGGGCACCAAGCCCAAGCCTGCTGATAAGCCCACTCAGCAATGAGGGGCTGCCCTCACCCGTGCGGGTGGGGGGACTATTGCGACACTTCTACCATTGGAACCATGTGGTTCTAGGCAGATGGCTCCAGGAGGTAGTGTCGACAGGTCACAACCTGGAATTCGAGTCTCACCCTCCCTCGCGGTCCATTCAGGGGTCGGTTCATCCCGGCCTGAACTCTCATCAAGACGCTGTGTGTCTTTCTTTTGCCCAAATTCGCACAAGAACACTTCAGCTATTTCTGCTAGCGTGTTGGGTCCAGCAACCTCTGTTGTTGGATCAGTCCTTCCAATTGTCCTCCCGTGTACGGCAGTTCCTCCTGTGGTGATTGGTCTTGACCAATCTTGTATAGGGCAGGTCTTTCCTGACCCTCCCTTGGAGAGGTGTCACCACGGACACCGGTCTGTCGGGATGGGACAGATTCTGGAAGGAGCTGCGGCTTCAGGGGCAGTGGAGGCCCCACTTACCCATCAGAGAAATGTCCCTGATCCAGACATGGGCAGTGTTCCATGTTCCCTGTCTCTCGGCGGTTTACATTCCAGAGGTGATGGAACAGGTAGCGGACCGGTTGAGAAAGTGCTCTCCCCGTCTGGAAGAATAAGCTCTCCATCCTCGGGTGGTTCTCTTATTGTGTCTCCAATGGGAGACTCCGGAGGTGGACCCTCATCCCTATCTCAGGCTCCCGAGCTTCGTGTCTCTCTCCCGGGATCCTCTGGCTCTGACAGTGGACGTCAGGTCCCTGAACTGAGGAGCTCTGGGATTTCTATACCTGTTTCCTCCGTGGCCCTTGCTGGGCAGAATTCTTCAGAAGTTGGCTCTGGAAAGGGTGTACGCCGTTCTCATGGCCCCAAGGTGGCCAAAGCGATTAAGGTTCGCAGACATTGTTTGGCTGGCAGTGGACCAGTTCATTCTGCCTCTTCGGCCCGATCTGCTCACTCAGGGTCAATTGTGTTACCTCAATTTACCAGCGCTGGGTTTGATGGCCTGGCGGCTGAAACCTCCATCCTGAAGGAGGAGGGTCTTTCTGATTCAGTCATTAAGACTCTGATCAGTGCCCGGAAGAAGTCTTCTTCCGTCACCTACTATAGGACTTGGAAAGCCTATATCACTTGGTGTGAGATAAGATCTTTTCCTTGTAGGGTCCTTTCGGTCCCCAGGATTCTGGAGTTTTTACAATCAGGGCTGGACTCTGGTCTCCAGCTAAGTACATTGAAAGGGCAGGTCTCTGCCTTATCTGTCTTTTTTCAGAAGCGTGTTGCGCTTAAACCTTTAGTTAAAACTTTTTTCCAGGGGGTTACGCATGTGCGGCCTCCCAGGAAACCATTACTCCCTGTTTGGGATTTGAATTTGGTTCTTTCGGCTCTTCAGGCTCCTCCTTTTGAGCCTTTGCAAGATATTGCTTTGTCTACCCTGACTCAGAAGATTGTCTTCTTGGTAGCGATCACTTCTGTCCGGCGTGTCTCAGAATTGGCGGCCTTAACTATCCAGGCGCCCTACTTCGAGAGGCATCAGGATTAAGTGGTCTTTCGGTTCAAGCCAGACTTTCTTCCTAAGGTTGTTTCTGCTTTTCATTTGAACCAAGATAATGGGCCTGATGCAGAGCCTCCTCTGAACTGCCCTTAAAACCTTCCGATTGTCCGGGTCTCCCGTTTGAATCGTGGCTCAAATGTGATGCAGAGCCTCCATCGGAATGGCTCCCTAATTGATCCGTCAATTTCACTTTACTCGGAAAGCTTTTTTTGCTCTCTCGGGTGCCTTCAATTTGATCGGGGCTCCCGTTCACGTTCACACGGGCGGCCCGTTTTTCCCTGATTTTTCCTGCCTTTTTGAACGTACCTGCTTGGTTCCCGTCGTATTTGACCTTCCATTTTGGTGGTTTGAGCAAGTATACTTACATCTCCATGGCTCTTCAGTTGCCAATCTGACTACACGCAAGCGCACATCCCTCAAACTCCATTGGAATATGCATATGGCCACAAATGCAAATTTGACACACATCTTTTTTATTTTGTTTGTTTTTTTGTGGGGGTTTCCTTGTCCTTAATGCATACCTTAATCATCTAGTAGTTCCTTCTTCCTTGTCCTTAATGCATACCTTAATCATCTAGTAGTTCCTTCTTTCTTGGCTTTAATGCATACCTTAATTATCTTGTAGTTCCTTCTTTCTTGGCTTTAATGCATACCTTAATTGTTTGTGTTTTTTTCTGTTTTTTTGCCCCTATCTAAACCTTTTGTGTGTCATGTAAATGTGTGTTGATGTTGTGTGATGGTACTTTTGCAGGAAAGACAACTCTCGAAATATTAATAAGTATTTATTAATAACCTTTTTGGGTTTTGCTTTAGTTGTGTTTTTTTTTTAAATTTTTGTTTAAACATAAAAATAAAAATATTTACATTTTGAAAGTAAAACAAATTAAATTAGGCCTTGGGGTCTGTAGCCTGTTGTTTTCTTGGATCTGTGAATGAAAAACAACATTACTTTAGCATTGTTTGTGTTTGGTTTTTTTGGGGGGCACTTTTTAACCCGGACCTTCTGCGTGATTTAATGAAAAGCCCAAACTCTTTAAAAAATTTTCCACAGCATCTTAAACTAATATATATGAATTTTTTAGTCAATCAATTATTATTCTTTCCCCCACTGGGCTGCAACTCAGTTCAGGAATTTAGGATACGTGCAACGCCATGTTGACTCTGAAGCATCACACTTACTGAGGAGAGGAGAGTGGGATAAGGTACAGGGGGTGGGTTATAGCTGTGCTTTGCTCACACAGAGCCGAGATGTGCTATGGAAAAGGTTGGTAACATTATTTGTAAGGTGGACAATCTGTATGTACAGGATGTGGGAACTATCTAAGCTAGCCTCTTATTCATAGTTAAGGTCCGCTTTAAGGGCTTTTTTGGATACATTTTGAGGGAACTGTTGAATTTGTATTTTGGTGAAATGGAAATGTTTGCTCATTTACTTTAGTTTAAATAAACACCACTTACAAGGTTTAGGCCGCACATTGCGTCGGGGGCGGAGTCTCCCTTCATAATCCCTCTGTGGCATTTGGGAATCTGTATGGATGACAAACACACTGATATTAGAGACTGTTGTTCTTTCATTAATATAATATTAAGTTAGGCTTCTAGGTATCAATCTACTCACCTTCCCCAGCAACCTCTTCCTCCTCGCCCCCTTCCTCACTCATCCCTTGGGATGTTCCAGCGACGTCTGAATCTACAACAATAGTGCACATGAGTATCTGTATTTAATGCATGTCTTACCACAGATCTAACTATATTTCCCTTACCGGAGTCATGTTGAGGCTTTGTTCTGCGCGACTCCCTGCCGTCAGATTGCCCCCTCCCCTGCATGCTGAGGTCCAGCGGCTCCTCCGAGTCACTTACAGAGGAGGGGGTGGCCGTTGACCCTGGCGGTGGGCCACCTACACCTTCACCTGTGTCGCCCAACACTGGGCTGCGTGTCCTGGTCCGGGTGGGGCGGAACCGCAAATTCCATTCATGGGCTGAAATACAAACACAATCATTAAACCACGCCCAGGCGATGCCAGGGTTAGAGGTGCATTGACATTTTCTACACTTACATGGGAAATGTGTTGCGAAGTACCGCCTCACCCGGGGCTGATGCCTTCTTTTTAAATCAGACCAGTGTTGGGCGATCTGAGTGAAGGTATAGGTGGTTTGGGATCTTCTTTCAATCGCGTCCACCACCGCCAGGGCCAACGTCCGCTTGTCATAATCTGACGGCAGGAAGTCGTAGCGATTCCTCAGCATCATCTGTTAGAAAAAGAGACAAGGACACACCATTAATCCACAAAATACATTAACAAGTTTCCTGGCCTAAATCAAGTCACTTTATTAACCTCTTGCTGCCTCACATTGCCCTAGTTCTGCTATCTGCATGTAGGCTAGTTTGTAGCTGCGTACATGGGTTAAACTAAGGTGGGCTGGTCTGTAACGTGACGAACTAAGTTTCAGACTATTCTTGCGTTTTTTTCTTTTTTTATTACAAGGAATGTGTGCGCGCACATAAACGCACGCTCGCTCGCTCGCATACTCGCATCCATGATGATCTCGTCCTGCTCCGTTGTAAAGACGGCGGGGGACATCTTGGCTTCTTTTTCAAAATCTAGCTCTGACGTTCCCCCGCGGTGACGTGCGTGCGTGCGCGCAGGCGTGCAACCACAGTTGTAAAAATATTTAAAGTTCAAGGCACTCCGCTTGGTGTGGGATACCATATCAATATGGGCAGACCTAAAGGGAGCACAAAGAGCCAACCAAGGCCAAAGCCACATAGCAGCCGCACACATGCCTCATCCTAAATAAAACAGAAAAGCAGGCACAAGACACATGTAGAACATGCACCAACTAAAACGGTGGGGACTCCACAGACACAGGCACATTCCCCAAAACGCAGGAGCAAGGAGACATTAACCCATTCTCAACCACCGGCCCAAAAACCACACACGACTCCCCAGATAGCCAACCATCTATTTCAAGTGATGCAGGGGACAACACACACCCATGTGGGCGATAACCACGCCGTGGGTCCCTAACAGGCCGTTTTTGATAAGCACAAAGCATGGCTGTTGCCAATGCTGTTTGGGTACATTATGGTGTTCTGTCCATCGAGATACTGAACAAATCAAGCGGACAGTTGTGGACCTGAAATCATATAGTTGGCCAAAAATGGACATGCGCCGGCAGCAGAGGTAAAGGCCAAATGCATTTAGAGTCGCTTTGTGACCAGCATGTAACACTTATTAGGTGTGATTTAATCTTCCCCAGCCTGCAGACAGGGGGTGGTTTCAAGAAAATACATTGGCCACAAGGTCAGCACGGATTGTGTGTGCTGGCCCACTTGGTGTACCAGTGTAAGGAGGGGTCTGCTCGTCAGAAATAGGGAAAGGTTCTGCACCCAGGTCAGTATATCGAGCAATCCTGCTTCTAATGGCAAGGTTGTGCAGGACCCCACAAGCAATAATTATTTTGATAACCTTGCCAGGCTGATACTGAAGAGAACCCCCACTGTGATCCAGACATCGGAAACGCATCTTCCACAACCCAAAGGCACGTTCCACCACAGAGCGAGACCTCCTATGGGCTGTGTTGTAGCGCTCCTGTGCCTGGGAAGATGGGTGCAGGATGGGTGTGAGCAGCCATGGTAACAAGGGATAGCCTGAGTCACCTGCCAAAATACAAAAGACAAACATAAGGTGGATGCCTAAAAAAAGGTTTAGGTGTGCATAGAAACATTAGTACACAGGGACAAATAGGTGAGCTAGGTATGGTGGGAGGAATTGACATTTTTACTGAGCCTACAAACACATGCAACCTGTACACTCCTTAAAAATGCCTGCGTAATGCTACTGAGATAATTCAAATACCCTCTTCTTCTTGTCTTCTTTTTGCTTTTTCACTCATTTAAGCTCGGGGTGCTGATTTCTTGCCTTCACATAGTCCCATCTTCCCCCTGCTCCCCTTTTTCTTACTGTTCTCACATCTCTTTTTGCTTTTATATCTGTCTCTGGTCTCTTGTTGCGCTCTCTAATGTTCTCTTTTTTGTCATATCCATCTATTGTATGTTTCTTGCTGCGCACTCTTTTTCTTTTTTTTCTCTTCTATCCTTTCCTTGCTTCCCTTCTCTACCTCTTTTCTATTGTAGTTTTCCCTGTGTTCCCCCCTCTTTTTCCAGCTCTCGTTTGGGATCACTCTGTCCCATCTTTACCCCTTGACCTCTCCCCACCCCCGGTTTCTCACATCTCTCCCTTGTATTTCTCTTCTCTGTCTCTCTTAATGTTGTACATTAGCCCCTTCCACCTGATCGGGAGCGGTACGCTCTCACCGCCGGTCAGGGGGTTTGACATGCAGCGGTCGAGGAGCTGAGCACCGCTGAAATGGTTGCCATGACAGCGGACGCTTGGCTCCCTCGACGTCTGCCCCTGCTTGCTATGACGGCGGTGCCTGGCGCGGCCCTATCGGGTTGCGCCGGCTACCACGTCATCTGTTACCGGGCAGGTTTCAGGCCCGGTGTCATGCCTCCGTTCCCCTGGTCCGGCGGTGATGGGGCCCTGAACGGTGGGCCCTGGCGGTATCAGGTGAGTCATGTTTACTTTATTGTAATGTTATGTATTGTATTTTTGGTAGTGGCAATGCTGTCCACTACCTCTGTTGTTTACCCGCTGACGTCATTATGACGTCAGGCGGGATTTGCAGAATATGGAGGCTATTTAAATGCGGTGCTCCTTGCACATGGTTTGAATGTCTGCCCTGAAGAAGGGGGTTTGCTACCCCCGAAACGTCGGCTTTGTGGACTTTATCTGCTGTCTTATATCATTCATTCCTTCCACAATTGGATGACATGCCATGGATTAATATATGGCTGTGATTTTGTATGCTGTTTAATACAAGCTCTTTTGCTTTAAATGGTGTGCTGGCCCTCTGTACATTTTCTGGATTTAGAGCGGCGCCACCGCGGACCTGGCACCCAATGGATCAGCGTTGGTAAGTGTGCATCAGCATTTGGAACATTGTTGCTACTGAGATAAGAGGGCCAGAACATAAGCCAATAGTGGAGAATACTTTCACCCATTAATTAAACCAAAAACCTTTTCAAGTTTCCAGGAAAGGTCTCACAGATTAGTGGGGTAGTGGCAAATCCACATTCAAACCTGGGGGCCAAGAAATACAACTTTAATACACATACCCAGTAACCATCCTCCAGAAATATCTCCAGATTGAAACTGTTGATAGAGGCTGGAGTTCCTCAAAATGTGTGCATCATGCGTGGACCCAGGAAAGCCAGCAAACAGACTGAAAAATTGAAGATCAGGGCCCGCCACTGCCTGAACATTGATGGAATGGCCCATCTTCCTGTTCCTGCACCAAGCAAAACACAAGTGTAATTAGTGTGAGCCATAAAAAATGTGTGAGAACCAGAAAAAAAGCAGACCCAAACCACATACCTGAACAGATATTCCTGGTCCGCAGGGGGGATGAGCGAGACATGTGTGCAATCGATTGCACCAAGGACGTTGGGCATGTCGGCTATGTTATAAAAGCCCAGCTTAACCGCATTCCAGGCTTCCCCTGTTTGAGGGAAAAAAATGTAATTCTGTGCCAGGGTAGCCATGCCATCCAAAAACTTGGTTAGGCTGCGCTCAGCGTAGACTGGGACATCCCCAGGGAGAAGGCACCCAGTCTCTGGAACGAGCCGTTCGCCAAAAATTGCAGGCATCCAACCAATTTGGTCATACCTGCAATTGCATGCCCCTTTCTTGTGGTGGGGGCTAACCATGGCCGCAGCTCGCTATACAAGGCATGGAGAGAAACACGGTTAAGGCGGGTGAGCTCGAATAGGTCAACGTCACTCATGCCATCGATGTCCAAAGGTGTGCGCTGCAGCCTGGTTTCTGCCATACAAAGAACTATCAGACGGCGTAGCTGGCGCCTTTGATGTTGGCCCACAGAGGAATGCATTCCCAAATAGCACGTAGCTCCAATACGGCTGGTCAGACTTGCCGTAAGTGAAGGCTCGGCGGCCCCGTTTTATTAGGGTGTTTTCAAGCGGAAATCAATGCTCTGCATCACTGAAAAAAACGGACCAATGAACGAGGCGTCCGTTTTCCCGGGAAACAGCCTTGTGCGAGCCGACAATCGGAAAGGCGGCTGAGCGCACACCTGAGCGCATAAACGCACACTAAAATCAACGTAGCACCCTTTCCTGACCCAATTAAAGGCCAAAACCAACGGGGAAACGCACGGGGGAGCTGAACGGGGAGGCTCTGCATCAAGCCAATTGTTCTTCCCTCCTTGTGTCCTAATCCTAAGAATGACAAAGAGAGGGTTTTGCATTGTTTGGATGTAGTACGCTGTGTTAAGTACTACTTGATTATCACGTCTCCTTTCCGTAGGACGGATTCCTTTTTTGTTGTGCCCCATGGGCCTAAGAAGGGTTTGGCACCAGCCAAATCTGCCATTAGCAAGTGGATACGTCAGGCCGTTACTGCGGCCTATTCTGCTAAGGGAAAAGTTCCCCCTTTTCGTATTACTGCTCATTCCACTCGCGCTGTTGGGGCGTCTTGGGCTTTTCAGCACCAAGCTTCTGTTGAACAGGTTTGTAAGGCCGTCACCTGGTCTTCTGTTCACACTTTTTCTAAGTTTTACAAAGTTGATGTGCGGGCCTCAGTGGATGCTGTTTTTGGCCGCAAAGTTCTGCAGACTGCAGTCATTTAAGTTATGCTTCACCTGGCCTTGAGATGCCCTTCCCTTGTGGACACTGCTTTTGGATGTCCCATGAAGTGATGAATATTTAAGAAGTGAAGCGGGGTGTGTGGCACACCAAGAATAATACCATTTTGTGAGTACTCACCTGAAAAATGGATATTGTTGGTGTGCCACACACCCCGCTTCACTCCCACCCTTTTCGGTATTCCGAATCCTTTATATGGTGAAGCTTTTATTTATATTGATTTATTTTGAGGTTACTGTTAAATTACTGGTACCTTGTCTTTCTGCTTTTTAATACACTGGTGATAAATGGGAGGTACCAGGTATATATAGGCCGGAAGGGGGCTCGTTACAAGACTTCCTCTCTGCAACGGCGTCACCTGGCGGTGAGTAACCCAATCGTGAAGAATTAAAGGTGAAGCGGGGTGTGTGGCACACCAACAATATCCATTTTTCAGGTGAGTACTCACAAAATGGTATTTTTGAGCACCTTGGCGGGGTCAAAGTATAAAGATAAAGTATAAAATATAGGGCAGCGTGGAGCCCTGCGCCAGGCGTTGTAAACTGCAATTCTACACAACAACCTGTTACAGCGGCTGCAACCCATGCCTCCAACCATTTTATAAACAGGTAAAAGAACAGGGATAAAACCCACAAGCAAAACTATTGGGAAACAAATAACGTGTAGGGGAGAAGAGGGGGAGAAGAGACAAAACAGACACATCAAGGGGGAGACCATGGGAATGGAGAGACAGACAAGACAAGGACAAGGAAGAGGGAGGGAGGGAGGAAGGGGATGACCAATCCTTGAAAGTCGGAGGAGAAGGTGAAACTATCCCAACTCTGCCAGGTTCTCCTATGCTTTTCCAGAGTCCCCCTCAGCGAGGCCGTAAGCTCCTCCATCCTACAAATGTCCCTCACAACGGCCAGCCACTGTGCGATTGTGGGGGGATCAGGGGACCTCCACCTAGCCGGGACACAGGTTCTGGCAGCACTCAAGAGGGGGGCAAGCAGGGATCTACGCCTGGATCTCATAGAGACCGGTGCAAGGTTAAGTAGATAACATGCGGGGTCCTCACCCAAATCGACATCCGTCAATTTCTTTACAATCTCTCTCACACCTGCCCAGAAGCTAGACAGCTTCTCACATTCCCAGAAGATGTGTGTCATAGTCCCCCTCGCCCGCATGCACCTCCAGCAGAGGGGGGAGGAGGAGGGAAACATTTTTGCTAGCACTGCTGGGACCCGGTACCATCGTGATAAAATTTTGAAATTAGTCTCCTGATATTTGCATGAGATAGAGCTCTTATGGTCTAGCTGGACCATAGCCAGTCGTTGCTCCTCCGTAAAGGTCCTGCAGAGTTCCCTCTCCCATCCCCTCACGTAAGAGGGAACAAAGTCCCCCGGAGGTTCCATCAATAGCGAGTAAGAATATGACAAGGCCCCCCTAAAATGACCCGAGTCTAAACAGGTATGTTCAAATTGCGTTAACTGTCTAGGCGATGCGCATTCAACAGACCGCTAGTAATGCAGAAGTTGAAGGGTTTGTAACTGCGTGATTGGTCTGAGTGCAAGGTCAGAGACCAAGGTCTCCGGCCTCCTCCACTCACCGCCCACCTGCATATGGAGTCTCCTGTAGCAATTCTGCCTGATCCAGGCTCTGAAGGGTCCCCCCGCTATCTCCACTGGAAAATCAGGGTGCCCCAGAACTGGTGTCATAGGGGAAGGGGAAGGGGAAGGAGAGAGGCCCGACCCCACCAGGAACCTGTCCACCACTCTTCTAGTCGGACCAACTGTGGGATGCGTATTCAGCCGTGGAAGTCCATGTATCGGGATCCAAGGCAGTCCAGGAAGAGGGCAGGGGGAAGCAGCCTGCTCCATCTGGACCCATTGCTTCTGGGCAGAATGCCGGCACCAGTCAATTACACGGCTTAGATGAGCCACAGCGTGGTAACGCCTCTAATCCGGGAGACCCAATCCCCCCCCAGATTTGGAGACCGTCAGCAGAGAAGCCGCCAGGCGGTGAGAGCGACCAGCCCAGACGAATCTAGTACAAATCCCAGTAAGCTGCTTAAAAAAGGTGGGGGGGATGTCTATTGGAAGGGCCTGAAACAGATATAGCACCCTAGGGAGGATGTTCATCTTGATGACGCTGACCCTTCCAAACCAAGAGTAGACCCCTTTGTTCCACTTAAGAAGGTCCTCCTCCAACCTTTTCAATAGTGGGGGGAAGTTTAAAGCGTATGTTCCCTGTAGCCTGGAAGGGATGCGTGTGCCCAAGTATGTAACTGCCTCCCGCTCCCACTTAAAATGAAAGTTTTCCGTGACGTGTCTTAGGCGCTCCGCAGGAATGGAAATATTCAAGGCAGACGACTTCTTATAGTTGATTTTATAATTAGAGACCTCTTGAAAGTTTCGGAGCTCAGCAAGCAAATTCGGCAAGGTGATCTCAGGCTTTGCAACGAAAAACATTAGATCGTCGGCGTATGCCGCTACCTTGTGCTCAATCCCTCCCATCCTCACCCCCGACACGTCAACGTTTTGCCTAATCAAACATAGGAATGGCTCCAATGAGAGAATAAAGATGAGAGGGGAGAGCGGGCAGCCCTGACGCGTCCCATTAGATAAATTAAAAGCCTGAGAAGGTATTCACCACCACGGACGCCGAGGGACAAGTGTAGGAGGCCAGGATCCTGTTGAGCATCTTGTCACCCAGCCCAATGTGACGTAGAGTCTCCTCTAGGAAGACCCAGTTTACCCGGTCAAAAGCCTTTTCGGCGTCCGTGGAGAAAAGCAGCGCGGCCTCCCCAATCTGTCGAGCGTGATGAATCACATTTAGGACTCTAGTGGTATTGTCCCTCCCCTCGCGATCAGGAACGAAGCCCACCTGATCCCAGTGAATGAGATCCGGAAGGAGTGGGACCAGCCTATCCGCCAGAATTTTGTTGTAGATCTTAAGGTCACAATTCAGCAAAGAAATGGGCCTGTAGCTGCCGCACTGCGCTGGGTCCTTACCCGGCTTAGGAATCACGGCAATCCCAGCCCGCAGGGTATCTCGAGGGGGGGGAAGGCCATCACTCAGAGAGCCGAAAGAGGAAACGAAATGGGGGCCCAAAGTGCCCGCCAGTTCCTTATAGTACTCCAGACTATATCCATCCGGACCAGGTGCTTTTCCAGGTTTCATGCTCCTGATGGCCCTTGTAAACTCCCCCGCATCTATCTCCCCCTCCAGGGCCTCCACCACGCTCCTCCCAAGCCGGGGAAGATCCGAGTTCTGTATGTACGCCCTCACCTTTTGCCGATGCGCCGGGGACTCATTCTGTGGTAGGTTATACAAGTCATCGTAGAAGTCCCTAACGGTTCTAGCTATATCCCCTATTTTGTAGTGCCTAGCACCTCCGGAGTTAAGGATGCTGGGAATAAAATTCCTAGAACGCTGGCCTCTCAGAGCTCTAGCAAGGGCCCTGCCACTTTTGTTGCTGAACTCATAAAAATACCTGCGACATCTCGCGATCTGTCCCCTAACCTTTACAAAGCTAATATCACGAAGGGCCTCGCGCAATTTAGTCAATTTGGCAGACATCGCGGGATCCAAAGACTGTTTATGTCTGGTCTCCAGGGTCCGTAGCTCCTGAAGCAAGAGAGCTGTTTGTTTTTCCCTTTCTTTCTTAAGGTAGGCGCCCCGTCTGATTAATAGGCCACGAATCACACATTTGTGAGCCTCCCACTGAGTCATACGTGACACGTCCGGAGTATTGTTCTCAGTGAAGAACTCGGTGATTGCCATCTGAATTTCCGCCTTAAACGCAGGGTCCTGCAAGAGGGAACTATTGAGCCTCCAATGCCCCGAGGGGGGGGGAGAATTCGGGACCGATAAGGTGACCGAAATAGGAGCGTGATCAGAGATTGAAATCGAGCCAATGGTAGGCCGCGAGATGAGGTGTGCGAACCTATGAAGGATCAGGAACCAGTCTATACGTGAGTATGTGTTGTGGGGGGGGGGAAATAAGTATAATCCCTACCCCTGGGGTTGATCATCCTCCAAACATCGAGGAGTTGATGGTCAAACAGGAGAGCCTTAACCCTCCTGATAGCCGAATAAGGAATGCAAGAAGTCCCCCTCTCTGGAGAGAGAAAAGAAAACACACAAAGAACTAAACCTTATGGGGCAAAAACCTAGTGTATAAGGAAAAATCCAAACCCAGAGGGATCTAAACGGGGGAGGGATCTTCCTGTCCCCCAAAAAAAAGGAAAACCCCAGGCGCCCGGGGCTAGCAAAAGGCCAACCCAGAGGGCCACAGGATCCCGGCCTACGGTGAGGGCGAGACGGTTCCGAGAGACAGAGGAGGTCCCCCCGACCGACCCACGGTTAGATTGTTTATAGGGCAACCACCAATTAGCTTACTAACAGAAGAGAACCCCTCCACGGGGTAACGCCCACACGGACCCCAATGCAAAGAAATTAATGAAGAAGCCCCCCACCCGCCGAACCTCCAAGCAGCGAAGGGCCCCGCTGCGACCCCAAGGGCCCACAGACCAGAAGTCGATCAAAGCGCGCAGGCCGGCCGGCACCGAGACCATGTGTATGAGCAGTGATCACTTTAAGCAATGACGCAAGGAGCTCGGGGGCCACCACGCTCACCCCCATGGTGCAGCCCCAGTGGCACCTAAAAGGCACACACCCAGAGCACGGGGTCAGGCACGGGGAGGCGGAGCGCCCGCGCATGGCGCAACGCTCCAGGCCCCCCCCCAAGGTGATCAAGAGTACAAAAGGAGGGGCGGCGACCCACCGAGCCCGAAGCGCAAACAGCCGAAGTAGGTAGTGTGGGCAACATCTTACAAAGTGAAATAAAAAAATTATTATTAATATTAATATTGTGAGTATCCATCTGTAAACAAACAATCAAAAGAAGTGCTATGTATAGTTAAGTAAGTGTGTAACAGGATTCAGAGCTCGTCGCGTGCCGATCCCGGGAAATAAGTCCCGTCACGCACTAGTTAAGGCTCGTCGCGGAGGGCCAATCTACGAGAAAGGCGAGATGCACCCCAGGGGATGCCTCCGAAACACAGACTCAACCGGTAAACTAAGTGATGCAGGGGTGAATCAGCCCGACGAGCCCGGAACACAATCGTCAAATGCGCATAGTTCAAAGAGCAATCAACATAGCTAGAACAGGATTCAGAGCTCGTCGCAGGCCGATCCCGGGAGACAGGCCCCCTCACGCACAAGCTAAGGCTCATCGCGGCTGGCCAGTCTACGAGAAAGGCGAGACGCACCCCAGGGGATGCCTCCGAGACACAGACTCAACCGGCAGGCCAAGTAGCGCAAGGGTGGATCAGCCCGACGAGCCCGAAACACAATCATCAAATGCACATAGTTCAAAGATCAGTCAACATAGCAAGAACAGTGAATGCTAACACCGCTGGTGGCAATGAAGCTCGTCTAGACCTCATTGGCCAGGCGACGGGGAGCTCTCGCCGTCCCACCGCCGCGTCCCCTGCGGGCCTCGGTGTCTTCCCTCGCCCGGCGGATCCGCTGCGGGCGACCCCCGGAGGGCCGAGAGGGGCCAAGGGAGAGGGAGGCGTTGCGCCAATCCGGGATCTCCACCGGTGAGGTGTCCAAGAAGGTAAAAAGATCTGGAAGGTCCGCTTGGGTTTTCACGGTGAAAGTACGCTGGTTCCGGCGGACCACAAGATGAAAGGGGTATCCCCAGCGATATGAACCACCGCACTCCCGGATCTTGGACAGCAGTGGCTTCAGAACCCGCCTCATCAGAAGCGACCTACGCGAGACATCAGGAAACAACTGCAGGGACGCTCCATCGAAGCAGATCTGGCCGTGTGCCCAGGCCTTTGCCAAGATGTCCTCTTTCACGGTGTAATAATGCAGACGGTAGACGACGTCACGCGGGCGAGCTGGGTCAGAAGGTCTGGGGCCAAGGGCCCTGTGGACCCGATCAATCACGATCTCGGTGTCCAGGGGGCGGCGGAGTAACTCGTTAAAAATGCCGACGACGGTAGGTCTAAGCTGCTCCGGACCCGTCGCCTCTGGGAGGCCCCTGATACGGATATTATTGCGGCGGCTCCTGTTTTCGAGGTCGTCCAGGTGCAAGACCGCCATTTGTGCCACAGCCTTCTGTTGGGTCAAGTCCCGCTCCAGCGCCTCCAACCTCTGGGTAGTTGTAGTGCGAAACTGCTCCAATGAGTCGACCCTGGCATCAAGACCGCCCACCGACTGTTGCAGATCAGAGATGTCCTTCTTGAACGTGCTTTCGACCCTGTTGATGAAGGATTCCAGGTCTTCCCTTGATGGCAACAATTTCAACTCAGCTTTGAGGGTTGCTAGGATGGGGTCAAGATGATAAAGCGTCGTCGTCGGGGGAGTGTGCAGGGTCTGCAAGGTGGTCGTGTATGATGTCAGTGCCCCCCCTCCTGCTGAGGGGCCGCATGGCGTCGGGTCTCGGGGGCATCCCGAACCCACGGGCGCGGGAGGCATGGCCGGGCGTGCAATATTATGGTCAGGTGCTGGCGCCCCAGTGCTGCAGGGCTCCGCCGCGACTCTCCTCTCCTCCACCAGAGTGCGGACACGGGGCCAAGTAGAGGAAGAAGAGTCATCTCGCTGTTGCCACGCAGGAGAAGGGGGCATCCCAGGTGAGGCCCCCGCGCTCAAACCAGGCCCCGCTCGCAATTGGAGAGGCCGGTGCTGCAGGTGTTCCGGGCGAAGCGCCTGTAGGGGCTGACACGCCCCGAAGCTGGGGGAACTCCAGCAGGGACCCCCCATCTGGGCCGGGGCTGAACCCCATCTCCGGTCGCTCTTTCCATGACAGCGGGGAGGGGGCGACCATGGGTGAAGTACCCGGGGAGACGGCCATGAGATCTGATCCCTCCAGGTTCCCCCCATGTTGTGGGGAGGGCGGGCAGTCCGGGCTTGGGCAAGCAGGTGCAGACCGTTCTGTGTCAGAGTTCATTAGCTGCCTTTCAGCCCCTGTGTGACCAGGTGGGGCTTGGCTCCTTTGCCCCTGACCCCCCGTATTTGCAGGCAGCGTAGGGGTTAATAGTGGGCGCCCCCCGTGCCACCCGGCGGTTGAGGCTTCCAGGCCCAGCTCTCCTCCCAGCCGGCAAGGGAGCGCAAATTACACCCGGGCTCTCCTGACCTGAGCAGCTGCTGCTGCCTGATGAGCTCCGTCCAGGCCGGCGCCGCTCCCGGATCCCATCTGCGGCTTCTGCTTCATCTTCGCGGCCGCCGCCACCGCTCTCACCACGTGCTGGAGGCGGCTCGGACCAGCGCCTCGCTCCGGCTCCCATCCCCCCGCAGCCTGCGGCACCGTCACGCGGATCGGGCCCCCTCGCCGAGGGCCGGGCTTCCACCTCCTCAGCCGGCACACTCACCGGTACAGAAGCCGACGTACTCCCCGCCCGCTCCTGAGGATCTCCCCGCGCGCTGCAGGCTTCAGCCCCTGCATACTCCGGCGCCGCCATCTTGGGAGTCCCAGCTCTGCCGCCTCTCCCGCGATCCGGAGCCAGGTAAGAGCTGATCTTCTTGTGGGAAGGGGATGGAGGTTTGTTCCTTTGCTTCTTACCCTTAGCCATGGCTCCTGGCATCGGGTATAGGTGGGTAGATAGCCCCAAAAATGCTGATATATGGATCGGCCGGAGGGAGCTCAAAGGGTGTGCGACCTCACGCTCTCATCGCCGGCCACGCCCCCCCACATAACATTTAATGTAGGTCTGCTTTCATCCATTGAAAAAAAAAAAAATACTCCCCATTGCCCAAATGTAAATGTATGTGCTACATTGCAGACACATGCTGACCTAAACCACATACCTGAACAGATATTCCTGTGCAGCAGGCGGAACCAACGCAACGTGGGTACAATCGATGGCACCCATGACGTTGGGCATGTCGGCTATATTATAAAATCCGAGCTTAACCGCATTCCAGGCTTCCGCTGTGTCAGGGAAAAATATGTATTTTGGTGCCAGGGTAGCCATGCCATCCAAAAACTTGGTAAGGCTGCGGCTCCCACACCCTCGTTATATTGGGCTGATTTCAATCAGAAATGAAGGCTCGGAATCAGTAAAAAAAACGGACCAATCAACGTCAAGTCCGTTTACACGGAGTCCTGCCTCTTGCGAGCTGACACACGTAAAGGCGCATGCCGAAACACCTGATCGCACACGCACACAAAAGCAACGGAGCACCCTTTAATGCCCCGATCACAGCCCAAAACCAACGGCAAAACGAACGGGATAGCTGAACGAGGAGGTTCTGCATCAGGCCGTGTGTTCCTTCCTCAGCTGAGCTATGCTGTAGACACGTGATCACACAACTACGTCACATCCGACCGTCGCTGTCCCCTTCCCCCCAGCTGAAAGATGCCGGCTGCGCACGGGGCAGGGACAGGCGGTGACATAAGGGTTGATTCAGAGAGACAAAAAAAGACTTTTGTTTTTGTGTCGATCTGTTTTTTTTTTTAAATGTTCCCGCTCTCGTATGAGTGTATCATCAGTTGCAATCCTTCTGTAAAGTCTTCGTCCGTTCGTATGCCAGAGTATGAGAATGTCATTTTCCAGCGTGACTTTTCCGTTTTATTTTCTCATGTTACAACGTCGGATTTCGTTTTTGCCCTTTTTCCATCGTCTCCTTCCACGAATCCTTTACGTTTTCCTTTTTCAATAAATAATCGTCCAGATGAAAATCCTTACGATCTTACGCCTGCGCACCCATTTTTCACCCCTAAAGCTTACCGAAACCACTTCGTGGTTAGGTTCTTCTTCCATTTTTTACCCCTAAAACTTACCCAAATCACTTCGCGGTTAGGTTCTTCTTCCATTTTTCACTCCTAAAGCTTACCCAAATCACTTGCGGTTAGGTTCTTCTTCCATTTTTCACCCCTAAAACTTAACCAAACTACTTCGCGGTTAGGTTCTTCTTCCAATTTTCTCCCCTAAAACGTACCCAATTTACTTCGCGGTCATGTGAATCTTCATCTCTAAATATTTCTTGGCCCATTCGTTTTGTGTTATTGTATTTTGCAAATGAAATGACACCGAAAGTTTTTTTTTTTTTAATTCACAAATGCCATTTTTTGTTGGCTTTTTTTTTTAAATTGTATTTATAAAAAGTTATAAACTTTTTTTTTGTTTTTTTAATAAATTACTAAATATAAAAAAAAATTTAACATTTTATAAAATTCAACAAGAAAAAACTATATACATAGCAATGGCAGGACCCAGAACATTAGTCTTCATCTGTGGTCCCCAACGAGTCACGCAGCTCCTGCATGTCGGCCACCAACTGAAGGCCCCTTTCACTCATTGCTGCCACTCTGGCACGTGTGGTCCCTGTATAAAAAAGAAACAAACATTATTTGTTGGCAAATACATGTTTCTCATCTGTGGATGTTTTTTTTTAGGTGGCAAGCTAACTAATGATGCCATATGTTATTATGCTAAGTAATTAATCTAAGGAAGTGGGCATATGTCATTATGCTAAGTAATTAATCTAGGGAAGTGGGCACATTTCATTATGTTAATGCCATTTACAATGGCTTTAGATATCTTGGTGATCATGTCAATTGCCACATACTCAAAAGAATGACATTACAACTTACTTCGTTGTTGGCCGACGTGTGCGTCGGGGACCACCCTGGGTTCTGGGCCCTGCCACTGCTGGGAAGTTGAGGCTGTAGAGACATGTCAAATAGGGTCACTTCTAATGTCTTAGTCAACAGTAAGCAAATGACAATTTCAATGTGTGTGTGACATTACCCACCTTCTACATGTGCATCCTGGGTCTGATCTGCTGCAGTCCCTGCTCCACATCCTTCACCTGCTACATTAACATCTAGAAAAAGAGATTAAGGGAATCAGCTTTGTTTTAAATAGCATGTATGTGTGTGTGCTTACATGAAGAGTCACATACCAGAGACTAACGGCTCCGTCGCTTGGTACGACTCCCTGCCCACGCCGTGATGCCCCTCCTCTGTAGAAAGGTCCAGGGGCTGATCGGAGGCTGCTACAGAGGAGGGTAGGACCGTCGCCCTGGAGATCCACCACCTTCACTTTGTACTACAGAATCATGCAGCACTGGTTGGCCTGTGCTCCTCCGTGTGCGTCGGATTCGGTACTCCATTTCCAGCACTAGAAAAGAAAAGCATTTATAAATAAAGGCCTACCTTCTGTATTAGTTACATCTAGCATGCAATCGCTATGTACTTACTTGGGAAATGGAGTCCGAAAAATCATCACACCCGGGGCATGTGGAGCTGTTTCAGGTCCGACCAATGCTGCATGATTTGCGAGTGGGTGAAGGTGGTGTCCGCCTCGTGCTGGATCCTGGAAACGATCTCCAGGGCGACGGTCCTCTTCACAAAAGAGTTGGGCAGGTAGTCGGACCTGCGCTGAAGCATCCTCTAAAAAACACAAAAAAAACATAGTTTTTAGATCAAACTGCATACAAATATCTGTCACAAATCGATTAGTTGACTAAATGACATTACCAGACACATTTCTAGCCTCAAACTATTCTTCTAGATGGAAGTGACTTGGTTCGCACATGTGGGCCCTAACTTCTGTTTCGCAAGGAGTTTGACACACTTTTAAACCAAACTGTTTCTTCCTGCGTTTCCTTAAGGCCTAGGCATGCATTTAGATGGCAAATCAGAGTCATTAAAATACACATCTTGTTGGCCGGTGAAGATCGTGGGCGCCATCTTTCTTCTTGTCTGCAGCAGATAAGTAATGCCCCAGTGGTTTCCAGGTTCCGCACGGCCGGACGAACGGCCGTACGCACGCGTACACGAACGCATAAGCGTCATACCCAGGCATTACTATTTAAAGGGTCCTAGACCCACAGCTCATTCTCTTTCAGAGTCTCAACATTATGGCACCAAAAAACCCGTCGGGAAGGCCAAACCAGGCAAGGAGGGCAGCAGCAAAATGCAAGAGCGGCATGAGGAGGCTTCTTCAGGGCCGACCACTCGCTCCAAAATTCCAAGGCCGAAGGTGCGGGAAATCCGCAGTGGGCAGGCCAAGGCAACAATACCAACAAAGTCTGCTAAGGCATCAACAACCAGCAAACCAAAGGAGGCAGCGGCGAAGAAGAAGCCCCAAGCAGGCAGGTACGCCCGCAAAAAAGGCCACTAAGAGGGTGTGAATCCCCAGCCCCCTAAAAACCCCATCCCCTCCTCCCCGGCCGACCAAATCCGTTCTCAAAGAACGCTCCGCTGGCAAGGCCAGTAAAAGCCACCGGGCCAGAAGCCCCAGCCCGCAAAACCCAGCATCACCACAGCCACGTGGAAAAAGCAGGCATGGCAAGTGTAAAAGCCACCGGACTAGAGGCCCCAGCCCCCAAAGCTCAGCATCACTACAGCCACGTGGAAAAAGCGGGCATAGAAAGCGTAAAAGCCACTGGGCCAGAAGCCCCAGCCCCCAAAGCTCAGCATCACCACAGCCATGTGGAAAAAGCGGGCATGGAAAGCGTAAAAACCACCGGGCCAGAAGCTCAGCATCTCCACAGCCACGTGGAAAAAGCGGGCATGGAAAGAGTAAAAGCCACCGGGCCAGAAGCCCCAGCCCGCCAAACTCAGCATCTCCACAGACACGTGCAACTACCTCCCAGGGGCATGCAAGCACAAGTCTCAAGGCCCCACAGAGGCACAGGGCAAGAAGCCCAACAACATCAAGCACACCCTCTCCTCCTCTGCCACATTTGCCACCGACACAGGTGGCAAGGCACTCTCCATATGCCACATCGACGCCTGCAAGTTCAGTGGCCACCCAGGCAAGGACCCCAAGTCCATTTCCAAGTCCAGTACATTCTTTGTCCAGCCACCTGTCCTACATTTCTACCCAACACAGCCAGCCCAGAATGTCCCCCGAATTGCCTGCAACCAGAGATGAGCCCGAACATCAAGCAATAGGGCGAACATTGCGCCGAGGCCAGTTGAGTGGCAGGTTTGGGGAGGCCCAAGCTCTGGCATTGGCTAGTGGGCTGACCTTACATTATGATGAACTATATGGGCGAAAATCCAAAGCAACCAGCAAATTGCGCAAAGCAATTTAGAGGAGCTCACCAGACAGGTCAATGCAGCGGGGGAGGAGCTCAAAGATGTGGAGCAGATTCAACGCAAAATTTTGGACCTGAAGTATGCAGCATGGAAGAAAGAAAATAAACGGTGCAATTACAGGTACATATATGATTTGTGCATTTGTCATACATCCCGTGGCCTTAGAGGTCCACTCGGGCTGACGGGACATGGACATCCCTACTATTCCTGCAGGTTAGTAATGTTAGTGTGTATGTGAAATGTTTTAAACGTGTAAAATGAGGCTCACAGGCATATATGAACACATGCCCCTAGGGAGTGGCTTGTAGAGGAGGTTACAGTTTTAGCAGAGTGTGTAATGTCTGTGGAATGTTCATTTTATAATTTACTAGGCCATACATGACCTTGGACAGTATTTATGGTCACTATTAAAGTCTTAATATTAGCAAAGCACTGCCTCTTATGTGATTCTACTTAATCATATCCAAAACGTCCTTCTTTGTCTTTAGGCCACTTGGGTTTTAGCTGTGCTTTGTTCTCAAATACTTGATCTGGGGTCAGGGAAAGGTCTACATAGTAAGAAGGCCCACCAGCATACTCTTAAGCCAAATGCTATTTGCAAGCTGAGTGTGGGTCCCTAATGGCCCTTTAGGGATGTGCGAAGCCTCATAACATGCAGTATATGCATGTTTGTATTATTTAAGGTGACCAATGTGTATGTACAGGGTCACTCATTCATATAAGAGATAATGACATTCATAGTGAAGGTCAACTTGGACCATTTGGGGAGACGTCCATCATCTGCAGGCGCTCAAACCCGGGGAATTGGGAGGCGTAGTCAGCTACGTCGCCCAGTTTCCCAGGGGAGGCGCGTGCCGATCATGGAGTCAGCATGGCACCATGAGAGACGTTTATATCGCCAACTAACTAAAAGGACCAAAGAGCAGCGTCATGCACATTTAGAGACCTTAAATAATACATTAAACACCATGCTGACAGAATTTAGGATGACCAACAGCCACATGGCCACCTTATCTAATAATTTCACAGCCATGCTTGAGGAAGTTCGAACTAGCAACACCCACATGGCCACCTTAACTAGTAATTTCAGTTGCATGCTTGAGTCTGAACAACCAATAGACACATGTTGGAACAGTTGCAGATTATGAATGCCACACATGCCCAGGTGATGGGCCACCTCCAAGGCCCACCACCAGGGTTTTATGGGCATCAACCATTTTAACACCTATTTGCCCTGTATCTGCTCCACATCTTTCCTCTACATCTCTACTGTATTGACCTGGCTTTGCTTGTATGCTTTGGATTTTCACCCATATAGCTCATTAGAGTGCTGAGATACCCCACTAGCCAATGCCTGAGCTCAAGCCTCACTGAACCTGCCACTCAAGCTGTTGCACTGCAGGCTTTGGCCTAATTAAATTGCTTCTGGCTCATCCTGTTTATAGGCATGATTGGGGGACATTCTGGGCTGGCAAACTAATACCCTGAACCCTGGCAGATATTGTACTGGACTTGGATTTGGACTGGGGCTTCTTGTTTGGGTGGGACATTGACTTACAGGCCACTGACAATACCTGAAATTGCTTGCCCCTTCCTTGTGGTGCAAGCTAACCATGGCCGCAGCTCACTATACAATTTATGGAGGGAAGCGCGATTAAGTCTGGTCAGCTCGAACAGCTCAACGTCATGCATGCTATTGATATGCATGCATCGCCAGTGCAATCTGTCCTCGGCCCTGTTGACACATTCAATTCCCATTAGCTGGAGTTCGTGATGCTCCTCCACAAAGGCACACAACTGGTTCATAGCAAGGGTATACGAGTGCAAAATGGTCCCGTAAGGGGATCGCAAATAAAACGGTTTTATAGGGTGGTGGTCCATCGGCAATCAGCTCTCTGAATGAGACGCAAGCCCATAGCAATAACGTAAGTTATCTGAACGAACGCAAAATATCAGATTTGGATGGGAAAATTATCAGAACTAACGCAAATGATCCGATTTGCTTTCATTCTTCGAAAGCGCATACACGCATTAGCCCGAACGTTCATACGAATGGAAAATGAATGAAAAAAACAAAAAAAGACTAACACACACAAAAACATACACAGACAGCTACGAAAGTCCAGACGAATGTGTCTCTGAATCGAGCCTATATTGGTCACTATTAAAAATGGCCATCTTAAAGGCAACTAAGAAATATGTGAAACAAACTAGCAAGAATAAAAGGAAGCAGAAACCACTATGGTTTACTAGGGTAGTCAGCACGATCATAAAAGAAAAGAAGTCTGCCTATAAGAAGTGTAAAGAAAGTGGCAGTGTAGCTGACAGAGAGGCGTATAAAATTAAACAGAGGGAAGCAAAACTGATTATAAGGACTGCTAAAGGGCAAAAGGAGGAAGAAATGGCCAAATCTATGAAGAGGGGAGCTAAAACCTTTTTCCAATATATTGGTGACAGAAAGAAGAAAAGCAATGCAGTCTAAAAAATTAGAAACAGGGAAAATAGTTATATTGACGGAGATAAGGCTGTGGCTGACCATCTGAATAGCTACTTTTGTTCAGTATTTTCAGATAGTAGCAGGCATAGCCAAAGCACAACATCCAACTGGGAGGGCACAGCTCTGGAGTTTCTGGAGGCTGATGTCTTAGCCGAGCTGGCACATCTAAAGGTAAGTAAGGTGATGGGTCCAGATGGAATCCACCCCTAAGGGAACTTAGATATGTGATGGAGTCCTAAGGGAACTTAGATATGTGATTGCAGCCCCTCTGACTGATTTACTTAACCATTCCCTTTCAACTGGTGAGGTTCCAGATGGAGAACGGCCAGTGTCGTACCAATCCATAAAAAGGTGAGTAGAGAAGAAGCCAGTAATTACAGGCCAGTTAGTTTAACATCTATAGTGGTCAAATTAATGGAAACACTCTTAAAAAAAACAGATAATTTCCCATCTAAAAATTAATGACCTGGGGGCGTGGCCTGGCCTTGAAGGAGTGAGGACGTGTGGCTCCTAGCTCTGCTGTCACCCCTTACTTTATAGTTGATCTGGGCTCCCAAAACCCCCTCTGATCGGACGCGATGGGGAGTGGGAGGAAGAAGAAAGCGGGGGGACCCGCCAGAAAGCCCCCAAAGAGGGAGATCGGAAGTTTTTTCGGCCCCCGGGATCCGACGGGGCAGAAGACCCAGCCATCCAAGATGGCGCCCAGCCGGCCCAGCGCGGGTGAGGGGCGCGCGGAGACCCGCCACAGGACTGCGGGAGCGGCGCTGGAACATGCGGACCCCCCTCTTCATGTGAGCCTCCTGCCTACCTGTGTGCCCGGTGCTGGAGGTTCAGCGGGAGTGGCGGCTGCGGCGCTCTCGGGACCCGCCATGACGTCACCGGACGGCTGCGCTGAAGAGGCCGGGATGTGCGGAGCGGGGCCTCACTGCGACCTGGAGGCCGCCCCGCAGATGGCGCACCGGACCGGACCTGTGCGGGCCCGACGGGAGGATGTTGCCCCTGCTGCTGGCCCCTGTCTGCCGGGGGCGTCGGTGAAGGTTAGTGCGGCGGGCACGGCGGGGATGGAGCCTCCGGGACTAGAAGGTGAAAGGCCCCCGCCCTCCCCCTTATGCATGTCGGCTCCCTCTGTGCCCTCCTTACCACGCACCAATATACCACCTCAGGGCGCCCTAGACGATCTGGGGCAGAAAGAATTAAAGGGGCATACAGGTGAACCACCATCCCCTCAGCTTAACCCCTCGGCTCCTGAATGGCTGTTCCCAGCTTCCTCCCCGCAAGCGCCCCATGCATGGGGAGATAGTCCACCCCGGTCACCGTCTACCTCTCATGCCTGGGGAGACGGTCCTGCACGGAGCCCCTGGATAGTCAGGGCAGAGATCCACCAGACTCCCGGGGACACTGGGAATATCTGCACACCTTCGCATGCCTCCATAGAGACCTCATCTCTGGGCTGGTCGCCTGGCCCTGACATCACTATACCAGACAGCGAACCCCCTCCGTGCAAGTATGGGCGGATCGGGAGACCCAGAGCGTGCCCAACGACCTGTCCCTGTACTGGGATCCTGCAACCCTCGATTTGGGATGCCCTCGGCACGGGCCCCGGCTGGCCAGCTATTCCCACAGTCCCCTATAGACCCTAGTCTTAGGGATCTTCTGCAATGTCTACCGACAAAGGCTGAGCTTAAAGCTGATTTGGAGGCTGTCGCTGCAAGGATTGAACGAGCCTTACGCAGAGAAATAGAGGACCTCCAACAGAAATCTTCTGCCTTGGATACTAGAGTGGCGTCACTGGAGGAGTCTTGCTCGGATTACGATACGCGCTTGGCGACCCTTGAGAGAAACCTAGTGGTGCATCAGCAACAGCTGGTCGATGTCAGACTCCAGACGGATGACCAGGAGAATAGAAACAGACGCAATAATTTGAAGCTTCGCGGCATACCGGAATCCATTAGATCGGAAGACCTGTGTACTTGGGCGACAGAATTGTTCAACGGCCTGATGGGAAAGCCACCGGACGCTGAGCTGATTATTGACCGAATCCACAGGGTGGCGGGGCGCCCGGCCGGGGACCCTCAGGCTCCCAGAGAGGTCTTATGCAGAATCCATTTTTTTCACGTTAAAGAGGAGATCCTGCTCTTGGCCTGGGAGAGGGGGAAGATTGGATTCCGGGGCTCCCAAGTTACGATTTTACCAGACGTGTCGCGTCGCACCCTGCAGATGAGACGCTTGCTGCGGCCTCTTCTTGACCGGATACTGGAGGTCGGCGCGTCCTACAAGTGGGGCCACCCATTCCACCTCGTGGTCCGCAGGAACAATTCCACATATGCCCTCAGAAGCAAGGCGGACCTCCCGGGCCTGTTTATTTTCTTGGAGTCGGACCCCCTCCCGGTCCCGGACTGGTTGGCGCTTGACCCCCTCCCCCCTATGCCTCAGCGGGCACCTCGGAGACCTCGGATGATCAGAGGTCGTAGGGGTGATGCCCCAGGGCCGATTCGTGGCCGTTAGCCCCGTCCATTCCCCCTTTTTCTGTTTCCACACCCTATCCATCACCCTCTTTTTCCCCTGTTGCCGTTTTGACGCCTATCCAGTCCTGGTGGCGGGTCCCCCCCCCGGCGGCCCCCCATGCATGCCACCCCTGCCCTCATGGAAGTGACTGTCCCTCTCAACAACCTTTATGATAAGGACCTATGCAGTGACTACTACGGTTAGCTTTGGTTTCCTGATCGGGGTGCTGGTTGGGGGGCGGGTGTTCACCTGGAGGGGGTTTATCGGTTATTGTTTAACATTTTTTACCATTGCTTATTATTGTTTATAGTTTACTGTTTACTGCCTGCTGTTTTATACCCGTGTTCCTCCTCTTCCCTCCTCGTGGTCTCCTGGGGGCTGGTCCCCCTCTCTGTCCTATCCACCCTGTGTTGGGGCGGGGGATGGGGGGGCGCCGGCCTGCTGCGGGCCGTGGGGCGGGACGAGGGGGACACAATATGTTACTGTATCTGGGGGGGTTCTTGGAGGGAGGGGTGATCCAGAATTGTTATACTCCTGATGGTGGGGGGTCTCCCCTGGGGCTGTTTGGTGTTTTGAGATTTGAATTTGAATTAGTGCTTTATTGCGTGCAGGTTGCCCGGTCCTGGGTCTGGCCTGGGCTCTTCGGGCGGAGGGGGAGGGCGTTAAAGAAATATGGTGAGCGGCCCCGTGAGGTTATTTGAAGTAACTAAAGGTTCAATGTTCTATGGTTAGTTCGGGGCTAGGGAGCCTAATTATTTAACACTTTGTGCATTTTGGGGTGGCTCCTGAGTGGTTAGGCAACCTCCACAACTACTGTTCGCGCCGCCCTGTTGGACCCTGTTCGACAGGTACGCGTGGTTTTGAGGGTTCACCCTCTACTCTATCTTTGCCCTCCTCTATAAGGTGGGGCTTTTTTGGTTCCTCTTTCCACCCTTTTTTTTTTTTCTTTTCTTTCTCTCTACTTTCCCTTGTTGTGTGTTCTACAGAACCTCCGTATTTTTCCTTGTCTTCTGTGTGTCTCTGTCCTCCTGGGGTTCGGTTCTTGCCCTAGTCTTTGCAGTCTCGAGCTCCCCCGCCCGTGTCCCATTGGTCCCCGCGACACCTCTTCCCCCGAGTTGTAGTTCTAACTTTGGGCTGGCATGGCGGACATTCGGATTTGTACCTTTAATGCTAGAGGGTTGAATGTCCCTGAGAAGAGAGCTAAAATATTATACGGTTTTCACAAAGAGAGGGTGGATATCCTTCTGTTGCAGGAGACACACTTCTGCAAGGGGAAGATTCCGGAGATTAGGAACAGGTATTACAACAGATGGTATCACAGCTCCAATCCGGAGAGTAAATCTAAAGGGGTTTCTATTGCAGTCCACAGGGGTGTCCCTCTGACACCACTTGAATCGAAAACGGACCCAGAGGGCAGATATATTTTTCTCAAATTTACGCTTTCAGGGGCTAGGTACACCCTTGCCAACTTATACCTACCAAACCAGGCTCAGGTGGAGGTTGGCCTCGGGATACTTCGTGCTTTTGAGGAATTCTCGGAGGGTACCTTGGTGTTGGGAGGGGACCTCAATCTGGCCCTTGACCCGCGGCTTGACTCTTCTCAGGGGAGATCCGGGATACCCTGCTCTAAATTGCATAAGTTGCGAGGTGCGCTTCGCTCCCTCCAGGTAGTAGATACTAGGAGGGTTCGACATGGGGGGGCAAGAGATTACACTTTTTTCTCCCACCCCCCATAATACATATAGTAGGTTGGACTATATATTTCTCAGTCATCACGCGCTATCGCGCGACCCAGATACCTCTATTGGACAGATTCTGTGGTCGGATCATGCCCCTGTCTTCCTGAGCCTCCCGACCCCGGAAATTGCCCCTAGACAATACAGCTGGCGTTTAAACGATAACCTGCTGGACGCCATGTGCCTAGCTGAAATTAAAACCTCCATAACCAATTTTCAACTTGATCATGAACATGATCAGACCTCATTTCCGTTGCAGTGGGAGGCCCTTAAATGTGTACTTCGTGGGGTTTTCATCAAGCACGGATCTGGGCTTAAGAGGGAAAGGACGAATCAGATTGAGGCAGCCCTGGCGCGTGTTGGGGAGTTGGAGGAGGCTCATAAGACCGCTCCCGCCCCAGCCGCTTGGAAAGAGCTACTGGACGCTAGGCAAGGTCTGAAGGGCCTCTATGACCAGTGTTTTCTCAAGTACCGGGACAGGTTCAGGGCTCGCATCTATGAACATAGTGACAAGTGTGGTAGGATGCTTGCCAGGTCTCTTCATCCCAGGCAGGGTTGTACGTTTATTAGAGATGAGCGAGTAGTGAAATATTCGAAATTTCGAATTTCGATTCGAATAGACCGCGTTACTCGACTACTCGACCGATTATCGAATCCCATTATAGTCTATTGGGAAAAAAATGCTCGCCACTTGGAAATCTCAATTCGACCACTTGAAGGTCACCAAGTCCACCCTGAAACATCAGAAAATGATGCCAACACTGCTGGAATGCAACTGGGACAGCAGGGGAAGCATGTCTGGGTGCATATAACGCGCCCAAGTCGCACTATTACGCCACTATCACAGCCTCTCGACAATACACTCCAAACACAATATAACTTCTACGTAAAGTGAGACAAGACAAGGAAACCTTCTTTCCTCTACATTGCCATGGACCCCAAGCCAAACTGTACAAAAAAGAAGAACAAAATTCTGCACCCCTTAAAATGGCATAGGCAAGGGGGAAAACAAATAGACCCCACCCCTAATTGTCATTGTGTGTGTGTGAGATGTGGTCAGACATGTCTTCTTGTGTCATTGTGTCACCCCAGCAGTAAGGGAAGCTTAAAGGAGGAGGTTTGTTACAGTGTGTCACCCCAGCAGTAAGGGAAGCTTACAGGAGGAGGTTTGTTACAGTGTGTCACCCCAGCAGTCAGGGAAGCCTACAGGAGGAGGTTTGTTACAGTGTGTTACCCCAGCAGTAAGGGAAGCTTACAGGAGGAGGTTTGTTACATTGTGTCACCCCAGCAGTAAGGGAAGCTTACAGGTGGAGGTTTGTTACAGTGTGTCACCCCAGCAGTAAGGGAAGCTTAGAGCTGAGACCTCTTAAAAATTGTGTGGAGTCCCAAGAGCTGAGACCTCTTAGAAATTGTGTGGAGGCCCAAGAGCTGAGACCTCTTAAAAATTGTGTGGAGGCCCAAGAGCTGAGACCTCTTAAAAATTGTGTGGAGGCCCAAGAGCTGAGACCTGTTAACAATTGTGTGGAGGCCCAAGAGCTGAGACCTCTCAAACATTGTGTGGAGTCCCAAGAGCTGAGACCTCTTAAAAATTGTATTAAGGCCCAAGAGCTGAGACCTCTTAAAAATTGTGTGGAGTCCCAAGAGCTGAGACCTCTTAAAAATTGTATTAAGGCCCAAGAGCTGAGACCTCCTAAAAATTGTATTAAGGCCCAAGAGCTGAGACCTCTTAGAAATTGTGTGAAGTCCCAAGAGCTGAGACCTCTTAAAAATTGATTGTATTAAGCCCAAGAGGTGAGCCACAATTTTTTTTATTAATACAGCAATTCTACGGCGGTTAAGGAGGAGGAGGAGGAGGAAATGGCACTTCATACAGATGGCACTTCACTCTTGGCTGCTTTCCACTGTTGTACAAGCAAAGTCCGGGTCAATCCACTTGCTGTTCATTTTGATTAGCGTCAGCCTGTCGGCACTGTCGGTTGACAGGCGGCTGCGCTTATCGGTTATAATGCCTCCGGCTGCGCTGAACACCCTTTCTGATAGCACGCTGGCGGCAGGGCAGGCAAGCACCTCCAAGGCGTACAGGGACAGTTCCAGCCACGTGTCCAACTTGGAGACCCAGTAAGTGTAGGGCGCCGAGGGATCGGGGAGGACAGGGGTGTGGTCTGCCAGGTAGTCCCGCAACATCCGCCGATACTTGTCCCTCCTGCTGATAGCGGGCCCCGCAGTGATGGAAGTTGCACGAGGGGGTGCCATGAACGTGTCCCACACCTTGGAGAGTGTTCCCCTGGTGGCTGTGGGCCTGATCGATGTTGTCAGACTCTGGGAGACACTCTCCTCTCTGCTGCCAGCGATGGTGGGTGGGAAAATCTGCATCATGTTCTGCACGAGTTCCCTCTGGTATTCCAGTAATCGATTCGTCCTCTCCTCTACCGGAATAAAAGATAAGTTATCTTTATACCGGGGGTCCAGGAGTGCGAAGACCCAGTATAGTTTGTTCTCCAATATTCGGACAACACGTATGTCCCGGGAAAAGCAGCCCAGCATGAAGTCAGCCATGTGTGCCAGACTCTGAATAGGCATGACGTCACTGCCCCCACCAGAAGGATCATTTTCCATTTCCTCCTCCTCTCCGCCCCATCCGCGCTGAACCAATGGGACGCACACAGCCTGACTGCTACCCTCGCCGCCAGCATCCTCTTCCACAGCCACCTCCACGTTGTCCTCCTTGTTACAACCGGATGAAAACTAATGAAGCGTGGACCCACTGGAACTGTGGAACGGTTGGTGAGTACCGCGTCAGGGAAGCGGGGTCTAAGGAGCCACCGGTTTTCACCAGAGCCCGCCGCGAAGCAGGTTGGTCTTGTGCGGCTGATGACTCCCAGGTCGCTGCCCCCCAACGGCGGCACAGTTCCACAATTTGCCGAGGTATTGTACAGCAGAGATAAACGATGGTCACGGTGAGTAGCCTGATTCAGGGCAGGCAGCGAGGGTTCAGCAGCGAGTAGACAAGCCGAGGTCGGGACTGGCAGCGGAGGTTCACAGACGAAGAGACAAACCGAGGTCGGGACAGGCAGCGGAGGTTCGTGGTCAAAAGGTAAGCCGAGGTCATACACGAGAAAGCCACAGATAAACTTCAGTCAATCACGGAAACACACCGATAATCCGGCAAAGGGAGAAGGACTGGCCAGAATAAAAAGGAAGTGTCCTTACCGGATTGGACGGCTGGACACCAATTAGTGATGCACTGGTCCTTTAAATTCCACAGTATTGCAGCGCGCGCCCCCTAGTGGCCGGGGACGTGCGCGCAGGAGAGGCAGGGAGGAAGTGAGGGAGCCGCCCGCAGGCCCCGGCAGCCACGCCGGACGGAGGGCAGGACAGCAGGTAAGAGAGGGGCGCTGCCAGGAAGGGAAATAGCGCTCGGGCTAGGGGAAACCCGGCGGGGAAAGCCGCGGGGAGGAAGCGCGGCTCTCGCCCCGGGAGAGGGACGGCAGAGAGCGCCATGAGGCATCTCCGCAGCGCTAGCCCTAACAGTACCCCCCCCTTTGGTCTCCCCCTCTTCTTAGGACCAAGGAAGTCCGAAATAAGGGTCCGATCAAGGATGTTTTCCTCCGGTTCCCAGGATCTCTCCTCAGGGCCGTAGCCCTCCCAATCCACCAAGAAATAGCGTCTTCCTCTGGAGATCTTCGAAGCAAGTATTTCTTTGACCGTAAAGGTATCCTCAGTACCTGCGACTGGTTTAGGTTCCAATAATTTGGGGGAAAAACGATTAACAGTCACCGGTTTGAGCAGAGAGACATGGAAGGAATTGGTTATGCGAAGAGAGGGTGGCAGATGCAACTTGTAACAGGCAGGGTTGATACGTTGTTGGATCTTAAAAGGTCCCAAGAAGTGAGGACCAAGTTTGTAACTGGGGATTTTAAAACGAATATACTTGGCCGAAAGCCATACCCTATCCCCCGGAGAGTATAAAGGAGGAGTCCTTCTCTTCTTATCAGCCTGGATTTTCATACGAGACACGGCTTGTTCCAGAGAATGCTGTGTTTCACGCCAGATGGAAGAAAACTGGTGCGAAAGATCATCGACCGCAGGTACCGAGGAGGGCGTTAATAAAGGCAGAGGAGGAAGGAGATGACGACCATAGACTATAAAGAAAGGGGATTTTCCGGTAGATTCAGAGTCCTTAAAGTTATAAGAAAACTCTGCCCAGGGCAGCAGGTCCACCCAGTCATCCTGGCGAGTGGAAACAAAATGGCGTAGATACAGCCCCAAAGTTTGATTTACCCTCTCCACTTGGCCATTGGATTGGGGATGATACGAGGAAGAAAAGTCCAATTTCACCTTTAATTGATTACAGAGAGCCCTCCAGAATTTCGATACAAATTGAACTCCCCTGTCGGAGACAATGTGGGTTGGGAGCCCATGTAGACGGAAGATGTGTTTAAGGAAATTCTTTGCCAATAGGGGAGCAGAAGGTAATCCAGGCAACGGAATAAAATGCGCCATCTTCGAAAATCGGTCCACCACTACCCAGATGACGGTATTGCCCTGAGAAGGCGGGAGATCAGTGATAAAATCCATGGCGATGTGAGACCAGGAAATGTCCGGAATGGGTAGTGGTTGGAGAAGACCTGCGGGACGTTGACGAGGGGTCTTGTTGCGCGCGCACGAGGTGCAGGCTTGTACGAATTCTGCTGCATCGTTTGCTAACGTGGGCCACCAGTAGTATCTGGAGATGATGGCGCAGGTCTTCTTGATTCCAGGGTGACCAGCAGTATGGGAGGCATGACCCCATTTTAGTATTAATAGGCGACGAGAGACAGGTACGAAAGTCCTCCCCGGAGGACCTAATACTAGAGCAGCGGGAGCAGAGTGAACCAGACGATCGGGTGGAATGATAAACTGAGGAGAAGAGACCTTATCCGAGACATCCGAAGAACGGGAGAGAGCGTCTGCCCTGATGTTTTTTGCAGCTGGACGGAAGTGGATCTGGAAATTAAAGCGTGCAAAGAAGAGTGACCAGCGGGCCTGCCGAGGGTTTAAGCGTTGTGCGGATTCCAGATAAGAGAGGTTCTTGTGGTCAGTAAAAATGGAAATTGGGAAGATAGACCCCTCGAGGAGATGTCTCCATTCTTCCAGAGCCAATTTGATGGCTAATAGCTCTCTATCTCCAATGGTGTAGTTCCTCTCGGCAGGAGAGAAGGTTTTAGAAAAGAATCCGCAAGTTCGAGCTTTGCCGGACGAGGATCGTTGCGTAAGTACTGCTCCAGCTCCGACGGAAGAGGCATCCACCTCAAGAGCGAAAGGACGAGACGGGTCAGGTCTGGAAAGTACCGGTGCCGAGGCGAAGGCCTTTTTTAATGCAAGAAAGGCTGCTTCAGCCTGCGGAGACCATGCCTTGGGATTGGCTCCTTTTTTGGTGAGGGCCACGATGGGGGCTACTGTCGTGGAAAAGTGTAAAATGAACTGGCGGTAATAGTTCGCGAACCCCAAGAATCGCTGGATTGCACGAAGACCGACTGGTCGAGGCCATTCAAGTACCGCCTTTAATTTGGCAGGATCCATCTGGAGACCTTGAGCAGAAACTATGTTCCCCAAAAAAGGTAATGCGGTTTGATGAAAAAGGCATTTCTCGAGCTTAGCATAAAGATGGTGTTGCAGTAAACGAGACAAGACTTGTCTGACGTGCTGATGGTGCTCTTCGATGGACGAGGAGAAGATGAGAATGTCGTCAAGATAAACCACAACACAGGTGTACAACAGGTCCCGAAAAATGTCGTTAACGAACTCCTGAAAAACTGCAGGGGCATTGCAGAGGCCGAAGGGCATAACGAGATACTCAAAATGACCGTCTCGCGTGTTGAAGGCCGTCTTCCATTCATCACCTTCTCGTATGCGGACTAAGTTATAGGCGCCTCTCAGATCCAATTTTGAAAAAATCTTAGCTCCGCGAAGACGATCAAAAAGTTCGGAGATCAAGGGCAATGGGTAACGTTTTTTTACCGTAATTTTATTGAGGCCCCGGTAATCGATGCAGGGCCGAAGGGACCCGTCCTTTTTCTGTACAAAGAAGAACCCCGCTCCAGCTGGGGAAGAGGATTTCCTAATGAACCCCTTTTGTAAATTCTCCCGAATGTATTCCGACATTGCTTGGGTTTCAGGGACAGACAGCGGATAGATGCGTCCGCGAGGAGGAGTGGCGCCAGGTAGAAGATCAATCGGGCAATCGTAAGGGCGATGAGGTGGAAGTGTCTCAGCTTGCCTCTTGCTAAATACGACGGAAAAAGACCGATAAACTTCAGGTAGACCCGGTAATGGAGTCGTGGGAGCAGTAATTTGGAGTGGCAAAGACGTAAGGCAGTTCTTAACACATGTTGCGCCCCAGGACTTGATGTCCCCAGTGGACCAATCCAAGGTAGGGTTATGGTGCTGGAGCCAGGGAAGCCCCAAGAGAAGCGGCGAGGTACAGTGGGGTAATACGAAAAATTCCAGAAATTCCTGATGGAAGAGACCGATCTTCAGAAGTAGAGGTTTGGTGCGGTAGCGCACCATGCAGTTCAATCTGTCCCCATTAACGGCCGCGACAAATAATGGCTTGGCCAGACGGTAGACAGCTATATCATGCTTAGTGACCAAGGAGGCCTCGATGAAGTTGCCCGCCGAACCAGAGTCCAAGAAGGCCGGTAAGTTCAGGACGGAAGTGGAGCCAAAGTGAAGTTGTGCCGGCACAGTGAACCTAGGAGAGGAAGCACACACACCCAGAGACGCCTCTCCAATCGATTCTAGGTGCGCCCGTTTCCCTGACGCGGTGGGCGGATTGGGCAATTTTTCAAAAAATGTTCTGGGCTGGCGCAGTATAGACAAAGTCTTTCGAGTTTTCGGCGCGACCTTTCCTGGGGAGTCAAGCGAGTATGGTCCACTTGCATGACTTCTTCAGACGGAGGCGAAAGCGTAGACTGAGGGTTCTGAAACGTAGGAGCCAAACGGAATGCCCTCTTGGCACGCAGAGAATCTTGGCGAAATTCATCACGCCTCTCTGTAAAACGAATGTCTATACGTGTGGCAAGTTGGATTAGTTCAGAAAGAGAAGTAGGAAGATCCCGGGCAGCAAGAACATCCTTGACCCTACTAGAGAGACCCTTCTTAAAGCAGGCACAGAGAGCCTCATTGTTCCAAGCCAGCTCGGCTGCCAAAGTTCGGAAGCGAATGGCATATTCTCCCACCGACAGATCACCTTGAACCAGATTCAATAAGGCGGATTCGGCTGAAGATGCCCGGGCAGGTTCCTCAAAAACCTGGCGAAACTGATCCACAAAAGTTTGAACCGTGAGGGTAGCGGGGTCGTTGCGGTCCCACAATGGGGTAGCCCAGGCTAAGGCCTTCCCAGAGAGCAGGCTGATAATAAAGGCCACCCTGGAGCGCTCAGTAGGGAATTGGTCAGCCAATAACTCCAGGTGCAGGGAACATTGGGCAAGAAACCCACGGCAAAGTCTTGCGTCCCCTTCAAATTTAGCTGGCAGGGAGAGACGAATCCTCGCGGAGGAAGCCACCGGAAGCTGTGGTGGGACAGCAGGAGCAGGCGGTGGCGTCTGCGGTTGCTGCATAGACAGGAGTTGCTGCATCATAGCCGTAAGTTGATTGATCTGCCGTGACTGCATGGCGACTAGCGCAGGAAGCTCAGAGACGTCTGGCAAAGGCACCTCGGCGGGATCCATGGCCGGATTATACTGTTACAACCGGATGAAAACTAATGAAGCGTGGACCCACTGGAACTGTGGAACGGTTGGTGAGTACCGCGTCAGGGAAGCGGGGTCTAAGGAGCCACCGGTTTTCACCAGAGCCCGCCGCGAAGCAGGTTGGTCTTGTGCGGCTGATGACTCCCAGGTCGCTACCCCCCAACGGCGGCACAGTTCCACAATTTGCCGAGGTATTGTACAGCAGAGATAAACGATGGTCACGGTGAGTAGCCTGATTCAGGGCAGGCAGCGAGGGTTCAGCAGCGAGTAGACAAGCCGAGGTCGGGACTGGCAGCGGAGGTTCACAGACGAAGAGACAAACCGAGGTCGGGACAGGCAGCGGAGGTTCGTGGTCAAAAGGTAAGCCGAGGTCATACACGAGAAAACCACAGATAAACTTCAGTCAATCAGGGAAACACACCGATAATCCGGCAAAGGGAGAAGGACTGGCCAGAATAAAAAGGAAGTGTCCTTACCGAATTGGACGACCGGACACCAATTAGTGATGCACTGGCCCTTTAAATTCCACAGTATTGCGGCGCGCGCCCCCTAGTGGCCGGGGACGTGCGCGCAGGAGAGGCAGGGAGGAAGGAGGAAGTGAGGGAGCCGCCCGCAGGCCCCGGCAGCCACGCCGGACGGAGGGCAGGACAGCAGGTAAGAGAGGGGCGCTGCCAGGAAGGGAAATAGCGCTCGGGCTAGGGGAAACCCGGCGGGGAAAGCCGCGGGGAGGAAGCGCGGCTCTCGCCCCGGGAGAGGGACGGCAGAGAGCGCCATGAGGCATCTCCGCAGCGCTAGCCCTAACACTCCTCCTCCTCATCCTCCTCCTCCTGCAACTGCCACCGAGCAGCAGACAAAAGTGTGGTCTGACTGTCTACCTGCGTTGCGTCTCCTCCTACCCCCGTCTCCTCTGTGTGCAATGCGTTCTCCCTTATTGCGATGAGCGATTCTTTAAGGACGCATAGGAGCGGGATGGTTACGCTCACTATAGCGTCCTCGCTGCTGACCTTCTTAGTGGACTCCTCAAAGATACGCAATACATCGCATATGTCTGCCATCCATGGCCACTCGTGGTTGGCAAACTGAGGGAGCTGAGTTGGATGCACGCGTGGATGCATCATCTGGTACTCCATCAATGCTCTCTGCTGCTCACACACCCTGGCCAACATGCAATAGGTGGAATTCCAGCGAGTGGGCAGGTCGCTAGCAGCAGCTACAGTTGACTTCCGAAAGTGAGCGCACAAGCGCCGCACTTTCACCAGTAGCTCTGCCAGGTTGGGGTAAGTCTTTAGAAACTTTTGTACTACCAAATTAAAAACGTGGTCCAGGCATGGTAAGTGATTGAGTTCTGCAAGCTCCAGAGCCGCCACCAGGTTACGGCCGTTATCGCACACGACCATGCCTGGTCCTAGCTGCAGCGGCGACAGCCACATCTCTGTCTGCTGCAATATGGCGTGCCTCACCTCTGCGGCGCTGTGCTTCCTGTCGCCCAAGCTGATGAGCTTAAGCACCGCCTGCTGACGTCTCCCCGCGCCAGTGCTGCAACGCTTCCAGCTAGGGGCTGAGGGCAATGTTAAGGCAGAGGAGGAGGAGGAGGAGGAGGAAGAGGAGGGGGGTCTATCAGAACCCGTGCTGGCAATCTTGGGCGGGGGTGGTATGTAGGCCGTCCCTGTTTGCGACCCCGTCCCCGCTTCCACAACATTCACCCAGTGTGCCGTCAAAGAGATGTAGCGTCCTTGGCCACAAGCGCTTGTCCACGAGTCGGTGGTCAAGTGGACCTTTGCGCTGACTGCGTACCTCAGGGCCCGCCTGATGTTACGCGACACGTGCTGGTGCAGGGCGGGGACGCCACACCGGGAAAAATAGTGGCGGCTAGGGACGGAATAGCGAGGTGCGGCAGCCGCCATCAGGTCACGGAAGGCCTGCGTCTCCACAAGCCTAAACGGCAACATCTCCAGGGCCAGCAGTTTGGAGATGAGGCAGGTTAAGGCTTGGGCTTGGGGGTGACTGGAGGCGTACTTCCGCCTGCAGTTGAACGCCTGCGAGATGGACAGTTGATGGGACGAGGAGATGGAAGGTGCAGACGAAGATGCGGGGGAAGGGGGGCCTGAAGGAGAAGTAGCCGAGGCAGAGGCAGATGTGGAAGCGTCCTGGCTGGAGGTCTGGACCGCAGTGGCAGCACACAACAAAGGGGAAGAGGCAGTGGCAGCAAGACCGGGCGCAGGTTGTATTGCGTTTGCTCTCTCCCACTCAGCCCAGTGCTTGACTTCCAAGTGACGGCGCATGCCTGAGGTGGTCAGATTGCTCTTCTCAGAGCCCCTACTCAGTTTTGAGTGGCAGATTGCGCAAACCGCGCTCAGTTTGTCGTCCGCGCAAACATTAAAAAATCTCCACACCACAGAAGTACGAGGCCTCGATGGGGGAGCTTCGCGCGACTGCCTGCTGCCGGGAAGAGCTTCGGCCCTGCTGGCTGTGGCCTGCCTTCTCTGTCTGGACTGTCCTCTGCCTCTGCCTCTGGACTGTCCTCTGCCTCTTGCTGCCTTATTCGGTGATGCGCAGACCGCATCTCCACTGCTTTTTCCGCTGGACATCACCCCTGTCCAAGTGGGGTCGGTCATTTCGTCGTCCACCACCTCCTCTTCCACTTCCTCTCTCTGCTCCTCCCCCTGCCCACTGGACATTCCAACAGCCTCCCTTGATGGCAACTGCGTCTCATCATCATCGCTCATGATAGCAGATGCTGGTTCCGGGTCCACATCACTAGGAGACGGCGGATACTCAAGTGTTTGGGCATCACTACAAACAAATTCCTCTGCTAGCTCCTGGGATTCTTGCAGCACATCTGGAAAAGGACCCGAAAAGAGGTCCTGGGAGGGGTCAAGGGTGGGCTGACTCTGTTGGCCAGGTTGGGAGGAAGGAGGGTCAGAGTGAGACTGTGTGGATGACTGGGTGGTGGACAAGTGACTGGAAGCGTTATCGGCCATCCATTGCACCACCTGTTCACGCTGCTCAGGCCTCAACAGAGGTGTACCCCGCCCCCCGCTTAACTGTCCCATAAAGGCAGGGAAGCTGGATGAGCGTAACGCTGGCTGCCCCTCACCAGCACGCATTGTATCCCCACTGGCTTCAACGCGGTTTGTGCCCCCACCAGCATTTCCGCGCCCCGTCCTCATCCACGTCCCTTTGCGCTAGCCCTCCGCATTTCAGACGTTTTACTTTTTTGGCCACGCGTTATGCCAAATATATATATATTTTTTAGGAGAACACCTGGCTATACAGCCGTATACTGCCAGAAGGTGAAATGGTGCCTATACGCACCGGGTATATAACAGGGTTTTGTTGGCACAGAGGACACAAAACAGTAGTGCCAAATATATATATATTTTTTAGGAGAACACCTGGCTATACAGCCGTATACTGCCAGAAGGTGAAATGGTGCCTATACGCACCGGGTATACAACAGGGTTTTGTTGGCACAGAGGACACAAAACAGTAGTGCCAAATATATATATATTTTTTAGGAGAACACCTGGCTATACAGCCATATACTGCCAGAAGGTGAAATGGTGCCTATACGCACCGGGTATATAACAGGGTTTTGTTGGCACAGAGGACACAAAACAGTAGTGCCAAATATAGAAGGTTTTTTTTAGGAGAACACCTGGCTATACAGCCGTATACTGCCAGAAGGTGAAATGGTGCCTATACGCACCGGGTATACAACAGGGTTTTGTTGGCACAGAGGACACAAAACAGTAGTGCCAAATATATATATATATTTTTTAGGAGAACACCTGGCTATACAGCCGTATACTGCCAGAAGGTGAAATGGTGCCTATACGCACCGGGTATACAACAGGGTTTTGTTGGCACAGAGGACACAAAACAGTAGTGCCAAATATATATATATTTTTTAGGAGAACACCTGGCTATACAGCCGTATACTGCCAGAAGGTGAGATGGTGCCTATACGCACCGGGTATATAACAGGGTTTTGTTGGCACAGAGGACACAAAACAGTAGTGCCAAATATATATATATTTTTTAGGAGAACACCTGGCTATACAGCCGTATACTGCCAGAAGGTGAAATGGTGCCTATACGCACCGGGTATACAACAGGGTTTTGTTGGCACAGAGGACACAAAACAGTAGTGCCAAATATATATATATTTTTTAGGAGAACACCTGGCTATACAGCCATATACTGCCAGAAGGTGAAATGGTGCCTATACGCACCGGGTATATAACAGGGTTTTGTTGGCACAGAGGACACAAAACAGTAGTGCCAAATATAGAAGGTTTTTTTTAGGAGAACACCTGGCTATACAGCCGTATACTGCCAGAAGGTGAAATGGTGCCTATACGCACCGGGTATATAACAGGGTTTTGTTGGCACAGAGGACACAAAACAGTAGTGCCAAATATATATATATATTTTTTAGGAGAACACCTGGCTATACAGCCGTATACTGCCAGAAGGTGAAATGGTGCCTATACGCACCGGGTATACAACAGGGTTTTGTTGGCACAGAGGACACAAAACAGTAGTGCCAAATATATATATATTTTTTAGGAGAACACCTGGCTATACAGCCGTATACTGCCAGAAGGTGAAATGGTGCCTATACGCACCGGGTATATAACAGGGTTTTGTTGGCTCAGAGGACACAAAACAGTAGTGCCAAATATAGAAGGTTTTTTTTAGGAGAACACCTGGCTATACAGCCGTATACTGCCAGAAGGTGAAATGGTGCCTATACGCACCGGGTATATAACAGGGTTTTGTTGGCACAGAGGACACAAAACAGAAGTGCCAAATATATATATATTTTTTAGGAGAACACCTGGCTATACAGCCGTATACTGCCAGAAGGTGAAATGGTGCCTATACGCACCGGGTATATAACAGGGTTTTGTTGGCACAGAGGACACAAAACAGTAGTGCCAAATATAGAAGGTTTTTTTTAGGAGAACACCTGGCTATACAGCCGTATACTGCCAGAAGGTGAAATGGTGCCTATACGCACCGGGTATATAACAGGGTTTTGTTGGCACAGAGGACACAAAACAGTGCCAAATATATATATATATTTTTTAGGAGAACACCTGGCTATACAGCCGTATACTGCCAGAAGGTGAAATGGTGCCTATACGCACCGGGTATATAACAGGGTTTTGTTGGCACAGAGGACACAAAACAGTAGTGCCAAATATAGTTTTGTATATAGGTGCTAATACACCACTGAAGTCTTTCTGTCCCTATTCCAGCAGCAGCAGCTACCCCTCACTACAGCAGCCGTTTTGTGCAGAGTGTATATAGTTTTGTATATAGGTGCTAATACACCACTGTCCTCTCTGTCCCTACTGCAGCAGCAGCTACCCCTCACTAAAGCAGTCGTTGTGTGCAGTGTGTATATAGCTAGAATGAGCTATATACCGTTCAGCATAGTAGCCCTAATAAGGGCTCTCAATGACTCTCCTGTCTTCTGGTAGCTGGTATATATGGTGGTAAATGCGATATTCTGAGCTTCTGCGGCCCTGCCTGCCTACATACAGCTACAGCCTGTCTTTCCCTGCTCTTAGCGTCTATCCCTCACTAAGTTCAAGCTGCTAATGCTGACGAAGAGGAAGTGCTGAGTTTTGTAGATTCGAGGTCACATGGTTTTTCCAGCCAATGCGTCTAGACGCCGTTCTCGCGATGCCAGCGTCCTCCCAGGACCTGTCCCACCCCCCCTGCATGGTGATTGGTGTAAAAAACGCGCCAGGGAAGGTGGGAGGGGAAACGAATTGTAAGTGCGCCATCGCTGCTGTACTCGATCAAAATCGAGTATGACGAATAGCGTAGTATTCGATCGAATACCGACTCGGTCGAATACTACTCGCTCATCTCTAACGTTTATCCCCATGGTTAGGGGGGATGGGGGATCGGAGCGCCACAAAACTACTCAGATTGCCGGGGAATTCCAAACCTTTTACTCTAAACTTTATAACCTTGAATCCAAGTCGCCCAAAGACCCAGGCCAGTCGAAGGGCGCCTCGATTGTGGACTATGTTAAAGAGACAGCCCTCCCAACCCTTCCCCCTGAGGAGTGTGACCTACTTGAGGACCCGTTTAATATTGAGGAAGTACTGAAGGCCATAAGGGATACCCCTGTAGGTAAAAGCCCAGGCCCTGATGGATTTACCCCCAGGTTCTATAAAGTGCTTGGGGACTTGGTGGCTCCCTTTCTGGTTAAGATGTTCAACTCCATATCCGACGACTGCTTCTTCCCGAGACAGGCCTTAGAGGCTCACATCACGGTCATACCCAAGCCCGACAGAGACACTACCCAGCCTGGAAACTACAGACCCATTTCATTTATCAATGTAGATTTGAAGATTTACGCTGATTATCGCCCTCAGGATACAGCCACTGCTCCCCTCCCTGATTAATACAGACCAGGTGGGATTTGTCTCGGGAAGGGAAGCGAGAGATAATACCATAAAAACGATCTCCCTCATACATTACGCGCAGTCGCGGGCTATCCCTGCATGTGCGCTGGCAGTGGACGCAGAGAAAGCGTTTGACTGGGTGCACTGGGGTTTTCTGAGGGCTACGTTGGAACAGTTGGGCTTGGGCCCGGTTATGTTGGCTAGGATTATGGCTCTATACCAGGGCCCCACTGCAAAAGTGAGGGTCACTGGCTCCTTGTCTGGTCCCTTCCATATTCGGAACGGCACTCGGCAGGGTTGCCCCTTGTCTCCACTGCTTTATGTGCTGGTGATGGAGCACCTCGCTAACGCCTTGAGGATGAATCCATCCATCAAGGGGGTCGTCTGCGGGGGTAGGGAGCACAAGCTCTCTCTCTTTGCCGATGACTTACTTATGTATATTACTTCTCCTCACACGACCATGCCCTCTGTTCTAGCGGAGTTCAAATGCTTCGGCGAACTGAGCAACTTCAAAGTGAACCTGTCCAAAATGGAGATCCTGAACATCTCACTGCCTGCTGAAACCCAAAGTCTTCTGCAGGCAAACTTTCCGTTCAGGTGGCAGAAGGAGGCCATTAAGTACTTGGGCGTCCAGATACCCTCTGACCTGGGGACCCTACATAAACGTAATTACGCCCCACTCTTGCACTCCACGATCTCTAGCCTCAATTCCTATAACAAGAAGCAACACTCATGGCTAGGCCGTATAAATATTCTCAAAATGGACATACTCCCGAGGTTTTTGTACTTATTTCAGGCGGTCCCTCTGGCCCCAGAACGGGGCTTTTTTCAATCCCTCCAGAGGGTCTTCTTTAAATTTGTCTGGGGTAGCGGGAGGCCCAGAATTCGGCGGGAGACGCTTCTTAGGTCTAAGTCGGGGGGAGGGCTTGGGGTCCCCGATCTTCGAACATATCACACTGCCTCGGTGCTGGTCCGCCTATCGGATTGGTTCCACCATAGAGACGATAAATGTTGGGTTGGTTTGGAGCAGGCCATCTCCCCCCTCAGTCTAGTGGCCTTGCCTTGGATTGATCCTCCCTCCAGACCTGGGACTCAGGATCTGCCGTACTTGGTAGGCCCTTTACTGAAGATATGGGACAGATTGTTGAGGCAGGGAGGGTTGTCACTCAGGCCGGGACCCCTGACCCCTCTGTTTGACAACCCGCTATTTCCACCTGGGATGCATGTTCGGTCCTTCCTCATGTGGGATTTGTCTCAGGATGTCAGGTTGGGCGATGTGGTGTCGGGAGCGGGCCCCCCCTCACTCGCCGACATGCGAGCTTGAGGGGAGACTAGGAGTATCTCTTGGTTTTTACACGCTCAGCTGGTGGCATATGTCAAATCTATCACGCCAGCCTCCTGCCTGTCCCGCCCTCTTACACCTCTGGAGAGGATGTTGCGAGACCCTTCTCCTCCCAAACACGTGATCTCCCTTCTCTACAAGATTCTTCGGGATGAGGGGGAGGATGGATGGCTGCCTCGGTATTGCGGGAGGTGGGAGGAAGACTTGGGACAAACGCTTGAGCCTGATGACTGGGAGAAATCCATTATACTCACCCATAGTCTGTCAGTGGCGCCTAGAGCTCAGGAACGGACCTACAAAATCCTGGCAAGATGGTACAGATGTCCGTCAGATCTAGTGAAATTTGGGGGGGCTGACACTGGGGACTGCTGGAGGTGCGGTGGGGCCCAGGGGAATATGTTACACATCTGGTGGGAGTGCCCGACGATACAGGCCTTCTGGGAAGGAGTATTGGGAATCTACGAGCACTTGACGCTGGAGAGGATCCCTCACACCCCACAGGTCACGCTCCTTTCGATGATTCCCGGGTCAGTGTCAACAACTAAGAAGGGGCTACTGAGGCATTTGCTCACGGCCGCCAGGTCAGTTATACCGAGACATTGGCGCTCCACGAATGCTCCATCTTTGGTGGAGTGGTACGGGGAGGTTGAGAACATCAAGAGGTCGGAGGGGTTGATGTTGGAGGGGGTGGAAGGAGGCACCCAGAGATTTCTCAAGACATGGACACTATGGGAGGTCTCTCGGTTCACTCCCGACTTTCAGATATTACTGGAGGCCGGATGAGATTTGGGGCGATGAGGTGGTGGCGCGGACGGGGCCTTTGGGCCTTTTATTATTTATCCTTCTATCCTTTTTATCCTCTTGATCATTGCAATGGGCTTTGGCTAGGTGGGGGAATCTGGATGGAGTGCAGGCTTGGAACCCCAGGAATTTCTGTTCCTGTTCTCCTTTGTGCTCTTGTCCTTGTTTTCGTCTTGTTTTGTTTGTCTTGTCTGCCCTTCATATCCCCTTCTTTTTCCTGGTCCTTTCGGGTGCCCTGCCGGGATCGAGGCGTTCCAGGGCTCTCTTACATAGTTTGGAATGGTGTCCCCTTTCATGGAAGTGGACGTGACATACCCACCCTAGGATTCCTTTGCTAATGTAATGTAATGTCTTGTGTTGTTTTTACTATGCTCTTGTGTGTGTATTCCTTGAAAAATCTCTCATTCAATAAAGATATATTGAAACTAAAAATTAATGACCTGTTGGACCCAAAACAGTCCGGCTTTACTGAGGGCAGATCATGTCAGACCAATGTTATTGTTTTCTTTGACAATGTTACTAAAGTGTTAGATGAAGGTGGTGCTGTGGATATTGCCTATCTGGATTTTAGCAAAGCATTTGACACTGTACCACATAAAGAGCTCATAGATAAGTTTTTGAAGGTAGGACTCAATCCATGGATAGTTCAGTGGATTTCCAGTTGGCTGAAGGATCAGTATCAGAGTGTTGTTGTTAAAGTGGAGCAACACCCGATGCTGATCGGCCCGGGAATCTATAAGATTCCCGGGCCGATCAGCATCGGGCCTGCGGGGCACCCCGATCGGGGGTGCCCCGCTTTGTGAAACCCCCCAGAAAGCCCCAAATCCCTACCCCGCTCCTCGATCCAGCGGCGCATGCGTGAGCTGCCACCGCCGCTCGCGCATCCCTCTAGCAGGGTGCGCACCCACGCCGGCCGTTTGTGAATGAGTGAGAGTGACGCATGGGAGGCAGCGGCGGGCACGCTCGCTTGTCCGTCGACGGACCTCGCTTGTCCGTCGGCGGGGATTGGCTGCAGCGGTCACGTGGGAGCGGGGACAGGTGAGTTTTTGGGGCTTTCTGGGGGGTTTCACACAGCGGGGCACCCCCGATCGGGGTGCCCCACCGAACTGAACCAAAATCCAGGATAGTCAAAATCCTGGGTGTTGGTCCACTTTAATGGTGTGAAATCTGAACAAAGGCGAGTTACAAGTGTGCCACAAGGCTCTGTCCTGGGCCCCATTCTTTTTAATATATTTGTAAATGACATAGGAGAAGGCCTGGTAGGAAAAGTGTGTCTGTTTGCTGATGATACAAAGGTTAGTAATAGGGTGGATATTCTTGGAGGTGTCTGCAACATGGAAAATGATTTAGCGTTATTGGATAGATGGTCAAAACTGTGGAAACTAGAGTTTAATGTCTCTAAATGTTAAATCATGCACTTGGGTAGAAGGAATCCTGAGTATGGACCATATGGGCAGTACTGTGTTAGCCAGGACCTCGGAGGAGAGAGATTTAGGGGTACTGATTATTGATAGCTGCAAGATGAGTGGACAATGTAGCCAGGCAGTGAGAAACGCAAGCAGGATGCTCGGCTGCATAGCTCGAGGCATCACCAGTAGGAAGAGGGAGTTTATGATGCCACTGTATAGAGCCCTGGTGAGGCCACAGCTAGAATACTTACCTTGCCTGCAAAAGGACATTATTCAAATAGAACGTGTCCAAAGGCGGGCAACAAAAATGGTGGAAGGACTTAAACTTAAAACTTATCAGGAGAGACTTAAAGAACTTAATTTGTACAGTCTGGAGGAAAGAAGGGAGAGGGGGGACATGATTGAGACCTTTAAATATGTGAAAGGATTCAATAAGTTTCAGGAGGGAAGTGTTTTTAAGAAGAAACTTAATGATAGAACAAGGGGGCACAACCTGAAGCTAGTCGGGGGGAAGATCAGGAGCAGAAAGAGTAGTGTCATGGGCCAAGTGTGGCGGCACAGGTGTGGATCCGCTGTGACTATGTTACTGATAGCGAGTGCCGTGTCAGGGGAGTGGAGTCTAAGAGGCCATCGGCATTCACCAGAGCCCGCCGCAAGGCAGGTTGGTCTTGCAGTGGCTGGTGACCCCCAGGTCGCTACCCCCCCACAGCGGCTCAGCCACACAGTCAGCCGAGGTGATGCGTGAAACAAAGGAGGCAGGCAAAAGTCAAAGTCTATGTCAAAGTTCAAGCAGAGGTCAGGGCTGGCAGCACAATCTCGAGATTGAAGGTAAGTAGCCAAGGTCAGGACGGGCAGTGAAGGTTCAGAGCCGAGGACAGGCAGAGGTCGGTACACGGGTGAGCAATCCTGAAAACAACAGACTTTCTGCATGCAAAGGAAGACCAAGATCTGGCACTGATGGAACAGGAAGTGTCCCTTAAATAAAGAAAGTGGATGCAGAATTGGATGTCCAGGCACCAATCAGTGCTGTACAGGCCCTTTAAATTTCAGGAATCCGGCACGCGCGCCCTCTAGTGGACGGGGACGTTCACGCACCTGACCATGCGAGGAAGCAGCGCGAGGAGGAGGAAGCCGGCTGGGAGCAGCCATGGAGGTGAGGGAAGTGCTTGCGAGATGGGCGCCCAGTGCTCGCCCTAACAGTACCCCCCTTGGGTCTCCCCCTCTTCTTGGGACCAAGAAAATCCGAGATGAGACTATGGTCCAGAATGTTCTCCTCAGGTTCCCAAGATCTTTCCTCTGGACCACAGCCTTCCCAATCGACCAAAAAATATCTTTTGCCTCTGGAGACCTTAGAGGCCAGGATCTCTTTCACCGTGAAAATGTCCACGTTACCAGAAATTGGAGCGGGTTCCAGGATTTTCGGAAAAAAACGATTGCGAACTACTGGCTTCAAAAGAGAGACGTGGAGGGAGTTGGGGATACGAAAAGATGCTGGAAGGTGAAGCTTATAGCAAACCGGATTGATCTGTTGCTTGATCTTATAAGGACCCGGGAAGCGGGGACCCAGTTTGTAGCTGGGAGTTCGGGAGAGTAAACAGGAGGAGCTCTTCTCTTTTTATCAGCGCAAATTTTCATACAACCGGAAGCTTGAGAAAGAGCACGTTGAGTCCTGTGTGAGTTCTTCTACGGCGGGTACTTCAGAAGATGTGGACAAGGGCAGAGGCGGAAGAGGATGACGACCGTACACCACAAAGAATGGGGAGTTTCTTGTAGATTCAGAATCCTTAAAGTTTTATGAAAATTACACCCCCAGAGCAGAAGGTTGACCCAATCATCTTGACGCGCAGAAACAAAATGACAAAGATAATGGCCGAGGACTTGGTTAACTCTTTCCACTTGGCCATTTGACTGGGGATGATAAGCAGAGGAAAAGTCCAACTTAATCTTCAGTTGTTTACAAAGAGCCCTCCAGAACTTAGAAACGAATTGTACTCCCCTGTCAGACACGACAGCCCATGAAGTTGAAAGATATGCATAAGGAACTGTTTCGCCAGCTGAGGAGCCAAAGGAAGGGCAGGCAAAGGTGTAAAATGCGCCATCTTAGAAAATATATCCACTACTACCCAAATAACGGTGTTGCCATGCGAAGAAGGAAGGTCAGTAATAAAGTCCATAGCGATGTGTGACCATGGAGTATTTGGGATAGGTAGGGGAAGAAGTAAGCCAGCAGGTCTTTGCCGAGGAGTCTTGTCACGTGCACAGATGGTACAAGCCTGAATGAATTCAGTCACGTCCTTCACTAGAGAGGGCCACCAATAATATCTGGAAATAAGAGAAGACGATTTTCTGATACCAGCATGGCCAGCTACATGAGACGAATAGCTTCGATTCAGAGACACATTCGTTTGGACTTCCGTAGCTGTCTGTGAAAGTTTTGGTGGGTGTTTGTCATTTTTTTGCTTTTTTTCGTTCATTTTTCATTTGTACGAACGTTCGGGAATGCGCTTTCGATGAACGGAAGCAAATCGAAACATTTCCGTTAGTTCAGATCATTTTCCAAACAAAATCAGAAATTTTTCGTTCGTTCAGATAACTTCCGTTGTTGGGATGGGTTTCCGTCTGATTCAGAGAGCTGATTTCCGACGGACCATCACCCTATAAATCCGTTTAATTTCCGATCCACTTACGGGACCTTTGAGGGCTCGGATTGCTATTGTTGAGCATGTTTTGCGGCTATGTGGAGGAGTCTGCGCTCCTTTAGCACCAAGGCATTGCATGTATCAGCATGGCCGAGGCCATGTCTAGCAATGCATACCTAAATCAATACATTTCATGTATGCCTTATAGAATCATTTTAATGCTGACCTTAATTAGTCCTTAGCATGTAAACATTTATTTTCCCACACATCCATATAATTGCTATATTTTTTTAGACTTATGTCCTTTGTGAATTATATTTGGATTGTTGAACTTGAATCTTAATTTGTTGTAGGAGTTATTGTTTTAGTTGGTTACCTTTGCTTTGTGTAATTATTTTATATTTGGTTGCAGGAACCGCAAGATGTGCCACACGCCCTTGCTCCTGATGCCTGTTCTTTGCCTGCAGAATGCGGGCCAGGGGCTCTCTAATCGGGCACTATGCAAAACCCGGGCCGTGGTGGCGAGGGCCCTCTGGCTTTAGAAGTCCAGATTTAGGTGTTTGGACCATACGGGGGGGGGGGGCACTGCAGTATGACCCCAACAAGGTTATACCAATATTTTAATTTATGTTTTTTAACAGGGACCACACGTGCCAGAGTGGCACAACTGAGTGTCAGAGTCCTTCAGTTGGTGGGCGAGATGCAGGAGCTGTGCAACTTGTCGGGGACCACAGATGAAGAATAATGTTCAGTGGCCTGCCATTGCTATGTATTTTGTTTTTTATAGTTGTAAAAATTTGAAATGTTCAAAATTTTTTACAATTTTTATATTTTATGATGGAATAAAAAAAAAATTGTCATTTCATTTACAAAATACATTAACACAAAACTAATGGGCCCAGAAATATTTAAAGATGAATATTCACATGACCGAGAAGTGATTTGGGTAAGTTTTAGGGGGCTAAAATGGAAGAAGAACCTAACCGAGAAGTGGTCTGGGTGAGCTTTAAGGGTCCAAAACGGAAGATGGAGGATAGTGCTAAGTGGTTTAGCTAAACATTGTGATAGAAGTGAGGCTGACAAATATGTAGGCGAGCACTTTAATGAGTTAAGTTTGTAGTGCGCAGGCGCAAGATCGTAGGGATTTCCGTCTGGACGAATATTTATTGAAAAAGGGAAAAAGAAACTAATGGGAAACGTGAAGGATTCGTGGGAGGATACGATGGGAAAAGGGCAAAAACGAAAGCCTACGTTGTAACATGTGAAAATGAAACAGAAAAGTCACGCTGGAAAATGACATCCTCGTATTCGTAATCTGCCGTACGAACGGACGGAAACTTTACAGAAGGATTGCAATGCATGCACAGAATCGCTCGTACACTCATACAAGAGCAGAAACATTTCACAAAAAAAACAGACCGGCACTAAAATGGACGTTTTTTTTTGTCTCTCTGAATCGAGCCTAATGTCCCCATTTTAATATTCTGCAACATTGGCGAGGAGGCACGTAGGTCTTTCCAGGTGGTGCCTGTACCAGAGAAGCGGGAGCAGAGTGGACTAGGCATTCAGGAGAGATAATGCTGTGGAGTGGATTCTGACCCGGAGACGTCTGAAGAGCGAGAAAGGGCGTCCACCCTGATGTTCTTGGCGGCTGGACGAAAGTGGATTTGAAAGTTGAAACGGCACGAAAAATAACGACCATCGGGCTTGTTGAGGATTTAACCGCTGGGCAGTTTCTAAGTAAGACAGATTCTTGTGGTCAGTAAAGATGGTAACAAGATGGGCAGAACCTTCCAAGAGATGTCTCCACTCCTCCAATGCCAACTTGATGGCGAGTAATTCCCGATCTCCAAAGGAGTAATTCCTCTCTGCCGGAGAAAACGTTTTCGAAAAGAAACCGCAGGTGAGAGTCTTGCCAGTAGCTGATTTTTGAGTAAGCACGGCTCCAGCTTCAATGGAGGAGGCATCTACCTCAAGGGCAAAAGGTCTAGCTGGATCTGGTCTTGAAAGCACCGGAGCAGAAGAGAAGGCCTTATTAAGTGTATTAAAGGCCTCTTCAGCCTGAGGAGGCCACGACTTGGCATTGGCGTTCTTCTTCGTGAGAGCCACAATATACAGCCGCAACTATAGTCGAAAAGTGGGGAATAAACTGGCGATAATAATTAGCGAAGCCCAAAAACTATGTACCCAATAAATGGTAGAGTGGTCTGATCAAATATGCACCTCTCCAACTTGGCGTATAAGCGGTGTAGGTGGAGGCGAGGCAGGACTTGCCGGATGTGGCGGTGATGTTCTTCAGGATTAGAAGAGAAGATGAGTATATCATCCAGATACACTACCACGCAGGAGTAAAGCAATTTCCGAAGATGTCGTTCACGTATTCCTGGAATACGGCGGGTCCAAAGGGCATCACTAAGTATTCAAAGTGGCCATCGCGGGTGTTAAAGGCGGTCTTACACTCATCACCCTCACGTATACGTATCAGATTATAGGCCCCTCTCAGGTCGAGTCTAGTGAAGATCCTGGCACCACGAAGTCTATCAAATAGTTCAGAAATCAAAGGTAAAGGGTAACGATTTTTGACGGTAATCTTGTTGAGGCCATGGTAGTCAATAAAGTAGCCACAAAGAAGAAGCCTGCGCCTGCAGGAGAGGATGACTTCTGTATGAAGCCTCTTTGGAGATTCTCCTGTATATACTCAGACATAGCCTGTGTCTCAGCAGCCGAGAGAGGATAGATTCTGCCACGAGGTGGAGTGGTACCCGGCAAGAGGTCTATAGGACAATCATAGGGACGATGAGACCAAAGTACCTCCGCTTGCTTTTTGCAGAAAACATCAGAGAAGGCCTGATAGATCACAGGCAGGCTGGGAAGTGGAGCAGAGACAGGAACAGGTCTGGCCGGAACGGACTTCAAACACCTGTTGTAGCAGCCTGCACCCCAACTCTTGATATCGCCGGTATTCCAGTCAAGAGTGGGGTCGTGAGGTTGAAGCCAGGGTGGGCCGAGAAGAATCTGAGAGGTACAATGAGGGAGCATGTAGAACTCAATAATCTTTTGGTGAAAAAGTCCAATCCTTAAAAGGAGGGGTACGGTGCAATCAAGCCATTAACCGAAGCGATGAATAGAGGCTTTGCGAGGCGGTTCACAGAGATGTTATATTTATTAATCAAGGAGGCCTCGATAAAGTTTCCTGCAGAGCCTGATTCCAAAAAGACAGTCAGGTTTAAGGAGATGGTAGCTGCAACGGTGAGTTGCACAGGAACCATAAGCCATGGAGAGGTAGCACACACACCTAGGGACGCCTCTCCCACATTCACTAGGTGCGCCCGTTTCCCTGTCGTGGCGGGTGAAGAGGACAGTCTTTCAGGAAGTGCTCCGAGCCAGCACAATATAAACAAAGATTCTCATTCCTCCTGCGATTTCTCTCCAGCTGGGTTAAGCAGGATCGATCCACCTGCATGGCCTCCTCACTGGAGGGTGCATGTGCGGTCAAAGGATGTTGAAACACAGGAGCTAAACGGGATGCGCTCCTGGGGCGCTGAGAATCTCTTTCCAGGCGGAGTTCCTCACGTCTTTCAGAAAAATGCACATCGATGCGTGTGGCCAAATGGATGAGATCAATCAAAGATAAGGGCAAATCTCGTGCAGCTAGAGCATCTTTAATATTGCTAGACAGTCCCTTCTAGAAGGAGGCAAATAAGGCCTCATTATTCCAAGACAGTTCAGATGCCAGAGTATGGAACTGAGTGGCGTATTCACCAACGGACAGGTTGCAGACGAGGCCCGGGCTGGTTCCTCGAACTCCCGGAACTCGGAGACAAAAGCGAGTATATTGGAAGTGACTGGATCCTCGCGTTCCCATAATGGGGTAGCCAAGGCCAGAGCCCTTCCTGAGATAATAACAAAGGCCACCTTAGCATGTTCAGTGGGGAATTGGTCCACCAACATTTCCAAATGCTCGGAAGCCTCGGCATAACTTGGCATCCCCGTCAAACTTATCCAGCAAGGAGAGACGGATTCTAGAAGTCGATGCTACTGGAGGCTGTGGCGGCAATACTGGGGCAGCTGGTGGCAATTGCTGTTGCTGAATCGTTAAGAGTTGCTGAATCATGGCAGAGAGCTGGTTAATTTGGCGAGACTGCATAGCCACTATTGCAGGTAGTTCAGTGGCATCAGGCAGTGGCACCTCAGCAGGATCCATGGCCGGATCTTACTGTCACCGGCCGGGTGTGGCGGCACAGGTGTGGATCCGCTGTGACTATGTTACTGATAGCGAGTGCCGTGTCAGGGGAGCGGAGTCTAAGAGGCCACCGGTATTCATCAGAGCCCACCGCAGGTTGGTCTTGCAGCGGCGAGTGACCCCCAGGTCGCTACCCCCCACAGCGGCTCAGCCACACAGCCGAGGTGATGCGATAAACAAAGGAGGCAGGCAAAAGGTGATGTCAAAGTTCAAGCAGAGGTCAGGGCTGGCAAAAAAATCTTGAGATCGAAGGTAAGTAGCCAAGGTCGGGACGGGCAGCGAAGGTTCAGAGTCGAGGACAGGCAGAGGTCGGTACACGGGTGAGCAATCCTGAAAACAACAGACTTTCTGCATGCAAAGGAAGACCAAGATCCGGCACTGATGGAAAAGGAAGTGCCCCTTAAATAGGGGAAGTGGATGCAGGATTGGATGACCAGGCACCAATCAGTGCTGTACAGGCCCTTTAAATTTCAGGAATCCGGCGCTCGCGCCCTCTAGTGGACGGGGGCATGCGCGCACCAGACCATGCGAGGAAGCAGCACGAGGAGGAGGAAGCCGGCTGAGAGCAGCCATGAAGGTGAGGGAAGTGCTGCGAGATGGGCGCACAGCGCTCGCCCTAACACCATGCGAGGAAGCAGCACGAGGAGGAGGGAGCCGGCTGGGAGCAGCCATGGAGGTGAGGGAAGTGCTGCGAGATGGGCGTGCAGCGCTCGCCCTAACAAGTAGTAGATGCTTGGAACAAACTTCCAGCAGAGGTAGTTGAAAAATCAACAGTCACTGAATTTTAACATGCCTGGGATAAGCACACATCTATGCTAAGATAAAGAGTACATACAGTTACATAAGGGCAGACTAGATGGACCGTATGGTCTCCTTCTGCCGTCAACCTTCTATGTTTCTATTTGTAATAAACAATTTAGAACAGCACAAGTGAAAGGCGGCGCTGCGAGGCTTGCGATGGGGAGATGACTCGTCATTCTGTTTGGGGAACCAGCGTGATCACTTGGACATATGAAATGCTGTGAAGTAGACAAAAGGCAATACATTAATTATTGTGGTCTGGTTGCCTGCATGAGAGAAAAGGATCTAATTCTTAATGATCTACCCAGATGTTGCATCTCGATTTCTGTCTGAAAGTGATCACCTTTATAAGTGGGTACAAAGCCTAGTCCCTTCTCAAGTTCCTTTTGTCTATATCCGTCAATCGTTGTTGTGAAAAATACCATTTTGTGAGTACTCACCTGAAAAATGGATATTGTCAGTGTGCCACACACCCCGCTTTCCCTTTAATTCTTACGATCGGGTTACTCCACCAGCAGGTGGTGACGTTGCAGAGAGAAGTCTTGAAAACGAGCCCCTTCCGGCCTATATATACCTGGGACCTCCCACTTGACACCAGTGATTTAAAAAGCAGAAAGACAAGGTACCAGGAAATCCAATGGTAACCTCAAAATAAAGAAAAGCTTCACCATATAAAGGATCCAGGATACCATAAAGGGCGGGTGAAGCGGGGTGTGTGGCACACTGACAATATCCATTTTTCAGGTGAGTACTCACAAAATGGTATTATTCTCAGTGTGCCACACACCCAGCTTCCCCTTTAATTCTTACGATCGGGACATCCAAAAGCAGTGTCCACAAGGGATGTGTATCCGAAGGCAAAATGAAGCATAACTTAAATAACTGCAGTCTGCAGAACTTTGCGGCCAAACACAGCATCCGCTGAGGCCCGCACATCAACCTTGTAAAACTTAGAAAAAGTATGAACAGAAGACCAAGTAGCAGCCTTACCAACTTGTTCAACAGAAGCTTGGTGCTGAAAAGCCCAAGACGCTCCAACGGCGTGAGTAGAATGAGCAGTGATACGAAAAGGGGGAACTTTCCCCTTAGCAGAATAGGCCGCAATAATGGCCTGACGTATCCATTTGCTAATGGAAGATTTGGCCGGAGCCAAACCCTTCCTAGGCCCACAGGGCACAATAAAAAAGGCATCAGTTTTACGAAAAGGAGAAGTAATAATCAAATAGTACTTAACACAGCGTACTACATCCAAACAATGCAAACCCCTCTCCTTGTCATTCTTAGGCTTAGGACACAGGGGGGAAGAACAATATCCTGATTCAAATGAAAAGCAGAAACAACCTTAGGAAGAAAGTCCGGTTTGAACCGAAAGACCACTTTGTCCTGATGCCTCTCAAAGTAGGGCGCCTGAATAGACAAGGCCGCCAACTCCGAGACACGCCGAACCGAAGTGATAGCTACCAAGAAGACAATCTTCTGAGTCAGGGTAGACAAAGCAATATCTTGCAAAGGCTCAAAGGGAGGAGCCTGAAGAGCAGAAAGAACCAAATTCAAGTCCCAAACAAGGAGTAATGGTTTCCTGGGAGGCCGCACATGCGTAACTCCCTGGAAAAAAGTTTTAACTAAAGGAAGAAGCGCAAAATGCTTCTGAAGAAATATAGATAAGGCAGAAACCTGCCCTCTCAAAGTACTCAGCTGAAGACTGGAGTCCAGCCCTGATTGTAAAAACTCCAGAATCTTGGAGACCGAAAAGACCCTACAAGGCAACGACCTAACCTCACACCAAGTGATATAGGCTTTCCAAGTCCTATAGTAGGTGATAGAAGAAGACCTCTTTCGGGCACCGATCAGAGTCTTAATAACCGAGTCAGAAAGACCCTCCTCCTTCAAGATGGAGGCCTCAGCGGCCAAGCCATCAAAACCAGCGTTGGTAAATTGGGGTAAGACAGCCGACCCTGAGTGAGCAGATCGGGCTGAAGAGGCAGAATGAGCTGATTCACTGTCAGCCAAACGATGTCTGCGCACCATACTCGTCTTGGCCATCTTGGGGCCACGAGAATGGCGGACACCCTTTCCAGAACCAGCTTCCGTACCACCCAGCCTAGCATGAGTATCGGAGGAAACAGGTACAGAAACCCCGGGTCCCCCCAGCTCAGGGATATGGCTTCCGCTGCCAGAGCCAGAGGATCCTGGGAGAGCGACACAAGGATCGGGAGCCTGTAATTGTGACGAAAGGGAAACAAGACCACCTCCGGTGTCCCCCACCGGAGCGGACTGCAGACTGCCGAGAGACAAGGAACATGTGCCTTCGCCCAGATCAGGATCAGGGGAACCCCTCTGAGGGCACCCAGACTGCAAGTCCTTCCCTGATGATCGATGTAAGCAACCGCTGTTTGATTGTCCGAGCGAAGCTGAACCAGAAGGCCCAGACCCTGATGAGACAAAAGAGCAAGAACCAGACGGAAGGCTCTCAACTCCAGAACAGACGGCCGAGGGTTGGAAAGAAGGACCCAAGCCAACTCCTGAATCAGACAAATTTTGGACTGAGTGAGAAACACCCTGTGTTGACCGGAATCCGACCGCATTCCCAGAAAGGACACCACCCTGGCCGGAGCAGGGGAGGACCTGGGAAGGTTGAAAAACTTCAGATGCAGGACGGGGCAAGCCGACCCATCCTTGGGAGCTGCGAAGAGAATGGAGCAAAAACCGAGGCCCACCTCTAAGCGCGGCACCGGCCGGATGCCCGCCATTTCCAGGAAAAACCGTGAAGGAGAGCGAGACTCGAACTCTGGTTTGTAACCGGGCGACACCCCCTCCCAGATCTATGTGTCCGGAATCTCGCGGCCTTAAACCAGGGAGAAGTGTCGCAATCGTTCCCCCACCCGCACGGGTGAGGGCAGCCCCTCATTGCTGAGCGGGCTTAGCAGTAGGTTTGGGCTTGGCGCCCCAGGACTGACCGGGACGGCCACGACCTCTTCCCCGGGACCAACCTACACCCCCGGTAACGGGAAGGGTCCGCCACTGGCACAGCCATATAGACCGACGAATAGCCACCAGCAATGCCGCTGTCCTGCTACTCGTCGCAAGAGCATCGTCCTGAGCAGTCAGGACAAAAGAAACAAACGACTCACACTGCTTGAGAGAACTAAACATATCACAAGCGGGATCAAGATCTGCGAGCAGATCCCTAATAATGGATCTAACTGCCAGCAGAAGAAGCGCCGAAGCACAAATTGGCCGTAGTGTCGACCCGGCACTGATAAAACCATGGCGAGCCAATTGATCAACCCGACGATCCTCACCATCCTTAATGGTAGTGGTGTCAGAAAAGTGCAACGCAGCCGAGCCAGTCAGCCCTAACACAGGGGTATCGACGTCGGGGGCACTGACCAAAGCTTCACCAAGTCCTCCGGAAAGGGATAATGCTTATGCCAATTAGGAGGAGTTCCAACCAGGCGCGCGGGTTGTTCCCATTCCTTAAGGACAACCCTCTCAAAGTGCTGTTGCCTGGGAAACACCAAACGCGGCTGGGGTACATCAAACAACTCACCCTTTGGCAGAGGGACCACCGCAGGTGGATCCAAGGCCAAAACTTTAAACATTTGAGCCAAAATGGAAGGAGTGTCAATGCACACCCCCACAGCCTGATCACCAGCAGTGTCAAACAATAGCTGGTCTGCAGGCTCATCCGACTCCTCAAGGAGTTCCCCCTCCTCATCAGGGGGACAATCGGACCAATGCAAAAATTCAGGTACCTCACCCTCCGAAGCAGGCACTGCCGGAGAAAGGTGCTTCCGCTTTGCCGTAGCCTTCTGAGCCACTGAAGCGGAAATTATTTTCTCGAGGTTGGCCAACCGCGCATGCACCCTGGAATGCGAATCCCCATTTTTGACAATGTCACACGGGGTCCGGAATAGGTTGGGGGGGATAGGAGATGACGGAAGTTGCGAGGAGCCAGAAGCCGGAGCAACGGACTGGCGCGCAATGTTCTGCCTTGCACATGGAATGCATAATATGACATCATCGCCTGGGAGCGGAGCCCCACAACCCCCACACAGCCTGGATAGCCCGAAGAGCCATTTCCGGTAACGTTGGAAGCCTCCATATGGTGAATTTGTGGTATTCGCAACAACCCAGGGTTTTACGCATTAAGCAACCCGGGATGCCCCTTTGTAATTAAAGTCCCGGAAGTGGGAGGATTTTTTTTTTTTTTTAAGCCTAGGAAAATCCCAATTTAGAGACTAAGACTAGCCAGGTATAACAGACCGGGAGAGCCACTGCAGTGAGGGATCACAGAATCTGTGGGGGAAAAGAAACCACAGTCAGTCCCCCAACCAGTATGCACCACATTCATACATAACCAACAAGGCAAACATATATGTATAGTTTAAACATCATGAATAAAATATACATGACACATGCTATTTCAAGGCAAAGCCAGAGATTGCATCAATAAAAAATAAGAGTATATACCTGCATAAATATATGCACATATATATATATATATACACATACACATAAATATATATATATATATATACATACATATAACCACACATACACACACACATCCCCAAATACAGGCATTTGACCCATACATAAGCAGAAGTGCCCCAGGAAAAAACGCTATACATGGCAGGCAATAACAAAGTACACCTCTACAGCTCAAGCCGCACTGGACCTCTTCCCCCACCGGCTTCAGCACACCTGTCTCTAATGAGACAGGGGAAGTGAAGGGCGGGCCCGGACACAGCAAAAAGGGGGGAAATTTGAAAGTGCAACACAAAGGCCCCAGCAGCCCAAGCCACGCGCCGCCACCGCAGCGCTGCCCTGCCAAAGCACTTCCACACATAAAACTAAGTAAAGCACCTCATGCAACACGCACCCCCCCCATTTAGCGAAGGGAGAAGGGACCGAGCGGGAGAAGGTGACCTAAAGGGAACATCGGGACAGGGGTATCCCAAATCCGGATCACCATGCCGGATAGCCGCATTGGGGTCGAGCGGAGGAGATAAGCTCCTAGGCACCTAAAGTGCCATCTTTGCCCAGCCAGCAGCCTAGGCTGGGAGGCTTCCGTTTAACTAGGCATAAACAACACAATAGAACTGGGCAGCAATAGACCAAAAGGGGATGCCAGGTTTGACCCCGGCTACCTGCAAGGAGACTTCTTTCTTCTGTCTTGTCGCTTCATGCAGAGAGAAAAAAACTGGTGTTAAGTGGGAGGTCCCAGGTATATATAGGCTGGAAGGGGCTCGTTTTCAAGACTTCTCTCTGCAACGTCGCCACCTGCTGGTGGAGTAACCCGATCGTAAAAATTAAAGGGGAAGCGGGGTGTGTGGCACACTGAGAATAGTTGATCGCTAAGGTGGTGGGCGTGTCTGGCTGCGTGTCACTATTTGAAGATTTGTTGTCCCGCCGGCCTCGTCTTGTTTTTTTGGATGATGTGCAGGTCTTGAGGGATGTTCTCTACTCCGCCACAAACCAAAAACCGTACAACAGAGACTCCCTATTCCAATTACCTTCTCTGTTCAATCCCCACATATAGAGAAGATAATCCTTAATCACTGGCATATACTAGAATCTGATGCTCAATTAGACCCAGTACTCAAATCCATTGAATCTGCGTAATCATTTGATCAAGGCAGAAATGATCCCTGAAGACATAAACCAGTCCATAAGTCCGGGTTCACAATGGCTGAAACCCACGGGCATGTTCAGCTGCGGACATTGTAGCCAATGTGGCTTCGTAATGAAGGGCAAGACATTCACTCACCCCCTTTCGGGTAAAAAGATCCCCATTAAGCAGTTTTTAATTGCTCCAGTACACATGCGGTATACCTTATTAAGTGTCCATGTGGACTAGGCTACGTGGGCAAGACAAACTGAGAAATCCGTGCCAGCATCAGCAAGCATAGGAGCAACATTCGATGCTCCGATCTTACCTCACCTCACAAGACACTTCTTAGAACAAAACCACCAAATCCACCAACCATGGTTCACGGTAATTGATCAAGTAAAGACACCCCGGAGGGGAGGGGATAGAGAGAAAACTGCTACTACAGAGGGAATTATGGTGGATCTATAAATTAGGCACTAAATCCCCCCCGTGGCCTGAATGAGGAGGTTGACTTCACCCCATATACTTAACACCACATGTAATGTTACATGTAATATGTAATCAATATACAAAGACTTTACCCCTTTAAATGTAGAGCTGTGGCACTAATATATCCAGGTATCTTTTAACCTAATTTTTTTAATTCAATCCTTTTAGAACCCATAACATATAGATACTCTTGAGAATTATCATATAGATCTCTAATTACCCCTCTTGCCCCCAGCACACCCTCAATTAACCTATCTTGGACATAGGTATTTCTGTATATATACGCATACTAATTAAAATGGAGAAGAAGTAATTGCTTGGTTACAGCTGGTTAATACCACTATGTCAAGTACATGTATGCTTTTTTGAATACCATTTTGCCATTAATGTATGTGACCATTTTGACAGAAAACTAATAAATGTATTGTCTTTTGTCTACTTCACAGCATTTCATATGTCCAAGTGATCACGCTGGTTCCCCAAACAGAATGACGAGTCATCCCCCCATCGCAAGCTTCGCAGCACCACCTTTTACTTGTGCTGTTCTAAATTGTTCATTACAAACAAAGTTATTGAGGCTCCGCCTGTCGCCGCCCCGTACTATAGGGTATGGCATGCTTACATTGCCTGGTGTGAGTCCAAGTCTCTGCCCTGTTGGGTGTATTCTATTCCCAGGATTCTGGAATTCCTGCAACATGGTTTGGGTCTTCAACTTAGTACCCTCAGAGGTCATGTTTCAGCTCTGGCAATTTTTTTCCAAAGATCTTTTGCCAACCACCTTTTGGTTAAGACTTTTTTCCAGGGGATTACTCACGTGCGCCCGCCACGTAAGCCTATGTTACCGGTTTGGGATCTGAATCTGGTTTTATCTGCCATGCAGGTTCCTCCTTTTGAGCCTCTACGTGAGGCTGCCTTGTCTATCCTGACTCTTAAGGTAGCCTTCTGTCGGGCGTGTTTCTGAGTTGGCGGCGCTTTCCATCAAACCTCCTTACTTTGAGCAACACCAGGACAAGGTGGTGTTTTGTTTTAAGCCAGATTTCCTGCCTAAGGTTGTGTCCGCCTTTCATCTCAATCAGGACATTGTTTTGCCTTCTCTGTGCCCTAATCCTAGTAATCCTAAGGAGCGGGTTTTACATTCTCTGGATGTGGTCAGGACTTTGAAGTTTTATTTGGTAGCTACTGAGTCCTTCAGGAAGACTGATGCTCTTTTTGTTCTCCCTTCTGGACCTAGGAAGGGTTTGCCTCCGACTAAATCCATTATTAGCAAGTGGATATGTCAGGCGGTGGTGCAAGGAAGGAACCTCCCTTCCGCCTTACTGCTCATTCCACTCGTGCTACTGGTGCCTCTTGGGCTTTTCAGGACCAAGCTTCTGTTGAACAAGTTTGCAAGGCCGCTACTTGGTCTCCTGTTCATGCTTTTTCCAAGTTTTACAAGGTTGATGTTAGGGCCTTAGCTGACGCTGCTTTTGGCTACAAAGTTCTTCAGGCGGCAGTGGCTTAAACTACCCGCTGTTGCTCTTTGGGGATCGCACCCTACCTTACGGACACTTGGATGTCCCAGAAGTAAGGAATTAGTGAAACAGGATGTGCTGTATACTTGGAAAAATACAATTCTGTGAGTACTCACCTGTAGAATTGATTTTGTAGTATACAGCACGTCCTGTTTCATCCCTCCCTCATTTTTCTTGGTTACCTCTGTATGGTGATTGTTTGCATTTTTTGGTTGGGGTTCCTTTCATTATTGTTCTCCCAGCTTCTTGTCTAACTGCTTTGTAACACTGGGAATTTGTGGGAGGTTCCTGGCTTTTTATAGGGCCGGGAGATGCCACAAGTCTTTATGCAGTCCACTGCACCACCTTGTGGTGGATAACCCAGAAGTAAGGAATTAGTGAAACAGGACGTGCTGTATACTACAAAATCAATTCTACAGGTGAGTACTCACAGAATTGTATTTTTTGGGACTGTCCTGGCAGCCCAAATACATATTTGCCTTGGTTTACACACACCTTAGGGTTGATTCAGAGAGACATAAAAAGATTTTCGTTTTTGTGTCGATCTGTTTTTTTTTTTAAATTTTCCCGCTTGCGTATGAGTGTACGAGTGATTCTAAGCATGCATCACAAGCCTTCAGTAAAGTGTTCGTCCGTTCGTATGCCAAAGAGAATGTCATTTTTCAGCTTTCATTTTCCGTTTATGTTACTCATGAAACAACGTAGGCTTCCGTTTTTGGCCTTTTTCCAACGTCGCCTCGAACGAATGATTTACGTTTCCCGTTAGATTCTGAATTCCTTTTTCTATAAATAAACGTCCAGACGAAAATCGCTACGGCCTGCGCACAACAAAATTAACTCATTAATGTGCTCATCTACATATTTTGTTCACTCACTTCTGCTACAATGCTTACCTCAATCACATTGCGGTCTGTATCTTCTTCCATTTGCGTACCTAATGCTTACCTAAATCACATCGCGGTCTGTATCTTCTTCCATTTGCGCACCTAATGCTTACCTAAATCACATCTTGGTTTCATTCTTCTTCCATTTGCGCACCTAATGCTTACCTAAATCACATAGTGGTTTCATTCTTCTTCCATTTGCACACCTAATGCTTACCTAAATCACATCGCGGTTTCATCCTTCTTCCATTTGCGCACCTAAGGCTTACCTAAATCACCATCGCGGTTTCATTCTTCTTCTATTTGCGCACCTAAGCCTCGATTCAAAGACACATTTGTCCGGACTTCCGTAGCTGTCTGTGAAAGTTTTAGTGAGTGTTTGTAATTTTTTTGCTCTTTTTCGTTCATTTTTCATTCGTACGAACGTTCAGGAATGCGCTTTCGATGAACGGAAGCAAAATTTCCGTTAGTTCGGATAATTTTCCAAACAAAATCGGAAATTTTCAGTTCGTTCAGATAACTTCCGTTGTTGGGATGGGTTTCTGTCTGATTCAGAGAGCTGATTTCCGACGGATCACCACCCTATAAATCCGTTTCATTTCCGATCCACTTACGGGACCTTTGAGGGCTCGGATTGCTATTGTTGAACATGTGTTGCGGCTATGTGGAGGAGTCTGCGCGCCTTTAGCACCAAGGCATTGCATGTATCAGCATGGCCGAGGCCATAAATTGTATAGCAATGCATACCTGAATCAATACTTTTCATGTATGCCTTACAGAAGCATTTTAATGCTGACCTTAATTAGTCCTTAGCATGTAAACATTTATTTTCCCACACATCCATATAATTGCTATATTTTTTTAGACTTATGTCCTTTGTGAATTATATTTGGATTGTGGAACTTGAATCTTAATTTGTTGTAGGAGTTATTGTTTTAGTTGGTTACCTTTGCTTTGTGTAATTATTTTATATTTGGTTGCAGGAACCACAAGATGTGCCACTCACAACATAAAAGCAGTGATTGGTCCAGCTATGTGATTCCTCAGTGTTCTTGCAGGGCATCCAGGGTTGTCCCATGATGCTTATATATTGCAGAGCTCCGGCTTATTTCGTCAGTTTGAGTCAGGAGAATTATCTTGTGGATGGCTCCTGGGTAAGTTTGCTCACATTCCATCAATCCATTTTCACTGTATGGCAATGAATATAGTTGATGACTCATGACTTAATCTATTGCTGTTTTTAGCCCTTGATGACATGTTAAACAATATTGTAGCTTAGAATGTGTATTTTATGTTAGTATTTTTTAATTCTTTCAGGGGATTCTGGATATCCCCTCCTGCCCTTGCTCCTGATGCCCATTCTTTACCTGCAGAATGTGGGCCAGGGGTTCTCTAATCGGGCACTATGCAAAACCCGGCCCGTGGTGGCGAGGGTCCTCTGGCTTTTGAAGTCCAGATTTAGGTGTTTGGACCATACAGGGGGGGGGGCACTGCAGTATGACCCCAACAAGGTTATACCAATATTTTAATTTAAGTTTTTTTAACAGGGACCACACGTGCCAGAGTGGCACAACTGAGTGTCAGGGTTCTTCAGTTGGTGGGCGAGATGCAGGATAATGATGAAGAATAATGTTCTGTGGCCTGCCATTGCTATGTATTTTGTTTTTTATAGTTGTAAAAATTAGAAATTTTCAACATTTTTATAAATTTTATATTTTATGATGGAATTAAAAAAAAAAAATTTACAGTGTCATTTCATTTACAAAATACATTAACACAAAACTAATGGGCCCAGAAATATTTAAAGATGAATATTCAAATGACCGAGAAGTGATTTGGGTGAGCTTTAAGATTCCAAAAGGGAAGATGGAGGATAGTGCTAAGTGGTTTGGGTGTGCTTTAAGGTTCCAAAAGGGAAGATGGAAGATAGTGCTAAGTGATTTAGCTAAACATTGTAGTAGAAGTGAGGGTGGCAAATATGTAGGCGAGCACTTTAATGAGTTAAGTTTGTAGTGCTCAGGCGCAAGATCCTAAGGATTTCCTGGCCGAATATTTATTGAAAAAAGGGAAACAGAATCGAACAGGAAACGTAAAGGATTCATTGGAGGATACAATGGGAAAGGGCAAAAACGAAAGCCTACGTTGTAACATGTGGAAATGAAACAGAAAAGTCTGGATGGAAAATGACATCCTCGTATTCGTAATCTGCCGTACGAATGGACGGAAACTTTACAGAAGGTTTTCAATGCATGCATAGAATCGCTCGTACACTCATACGAGAACGGAAACATTTCACAAAAAAAACAAATCGGCACTAAAACGGAAGTGTTTTTTTGTCTCTCTGAATCGAGCCTCTAATGCTTACCTAAATCACATTGCGGTCTGGAGAATCTTCATTTTTTAATTTTGGGTTGTTCCTACATTTTGTTGTATCCAACCCTTAATAAATGTATTTTGAAAAGAAAATGACACAGAAACAAGTTTTAGTTTTTTTTTTTACTAACAAATGGCAATTTTGTTTGCCGTTTTCTTTTTTTGTAAAATTTGTGCAAGTACAATTTTTTTTTTTGTGGTAGTCAAAAATTTAAAACTTTTAAAATATTTACATTTTTTATAAAACCTTAAAAACAATTAAACTATATACAAAGCAATGACAGGCCCCAGATAATTATTCGTCATCTGTGGTCCCCAATGAATCGCGCAGCTCCTGCATCTCGCCCACCAACCGAAACACAGTGGCACTGATTTGTGCCAATCCCGCACATGCAGTGTCTGTAAAAAAAAGAAAAAAAAAATATTGTTCTGCAAATACATGTTTAACAGCTGTGGATGGAATGATTATTAGGTTGCAAGCTTACTCGTGAGGCCATATGTCATTATGCTAAGGCATTTCTTAAAGGAAGAGGCCATATGTCATTATGCTAAGGCATTTCTTAATTTCTTAAATGCTGCATGATCTGTGTATGGGTGAAGGTGGTGTCCGTTTCCTGCTGGATCCGGGCCATGATCTCCAGGGCCAGATTCCTCTTCTTGAATGCGTTGGGCAGGTAGTCGTACCTGCGCTGAAGCATAGTCTAAAAAACACAAAAAAAATAAATAGTTGTTAGATCAAACATCATACAAATATGAGTCACAATTACATCAGTAGACTAAATGACATTCCAAAACACATTTCTAGCCCTAAACTATTCTTCTAGATGCAAGTGACTTGGTTCGCACATGTGCGCACTAACTTCTGTTTGGCACGGAGTTTAAAACACTTTTCAAAACAACTGTTTCTTCATGCGCTTCCTTAAGGCCTATGCATGCATTTAGATGGCAAAGCAATGTCCTTACAATACACTTACGAGCATAATGAGCTCTTGTTGTTGACGGGTGAAGATCGTGGGCACCATCTTTCTTCTTGTCCGCAGCAGATAAGTAATGCCCCAGCGGTTTCCGTGTTCCACATGGCCGGACGCATGGCCGTACCCACACGTACGCGAACGCGTAAGCGTCATACCCAGTCCTTTAATAGTAGTTGTATTTTATTTGTAAATGTTATAAAGTGCTCTTTTGTTTGGGGGTCTCCTGGGCAAGAACGGGGGGCTACCAATACATATGTGGTATTGTTGTAATCGGGAGAAATGGGGCTTTCAAGTGCAATATGGTTTTCTTTAATAAAACAAATATTTTATTTAAAATAAAGACAATTTTCTAAAAAAAAAATGTTTTATTTTTTTTGTTTTTTCACAGGAAAATACTTAAAAAAGCAGTAGAAAAATTACAAACAAGACACTTCATGTTAAAGCCTAAACTCTGCTGCAAAAAAATACAATTCTGTGATTCACCTGTAGAATTATATGTATACAGCACGTTCTGTTCCAGAATATTCCTTACTCCTGGGTAATACATCCACAAGATGGCGCTGGACTGCAGAAAACAACTTGTGGCTCCTCCCGGCCCTATATAAGTCAGGGACCTTCCACAGATTCCCCAGTATTGACAAGCAGTTACACAAGAAGCTGGGAGAACAATAATAACAAAAATTCAAAAAAAGAACATTTGAACAATCACCATACAGAGGTAACCAAGAATAATGATAACTAGGGTGGGATGGAACAGGACGTGCTGTATACATATAATACCAATTCTACAGGTAATCACAGAATTGTATTATTCCAAGTATACAGCACGTCCTGTTCCAGAATATTCTTTACTCCTGGGACATCCAATAGCAGTGTCCGTAAGGTAGGGTGGGATCCCCAAAAGTAACAGCGGGCAGATTAGACCACTGCCGCCTGCAGAACTTTGCGACCAAAAGCAGCATCAGCTGAGGCCCTAACATCAACCTTGTAAAACTTAGAAAAAGTATGAACAGAAGACCAAGTAGCGGCCTTGCAAACTTGTTCAACAGAAGCTTGGTGCTGAAAAGCCCAAGAGGCACCAATAGCACGAGTAGAATGAGCAGTAAGGCGGAAGGGAGGTTCCTTCCCCTTAGCAGAATAGGCTTGTACCACAGCCTGACGATCCACTTGCTGATAGTGGACTTAGCTGGAGCCAAACCCTTCTTAGGCCCAGAAGGGAGAACAAAAACAGCATCAGTAGCTACCATATAGAACTTCAAGGTCCTAGGGTTACTAGGATTAGGACACAAGGAAGGCAAAACAATGTCCTGATTGAGATGAAATGCAGACACAACCTTAGGCAGAAAATTTGGCTTAAAACGAAACACCACCTTGTCCTGGTGTCTCTCAAAGTAAGGAGGTTTGATGGAAAGCGCCGCCAACAGAAGTGATAGCCAACAAAAAGGCTACCTTAAATGGACAAAGGGGCCTCGCGTAAAGGCTCAAAGGGAGACCCCTGCCAGGCAGATAAGACCAAGTTCAAATCCCAGACTGGTAACATAGACTTACGTGGGGGGCGCACGTGAGTAACCCCCTGAAAAAAGGTCTTAACCAGACGATGGTTGGCAAAGGATCTTTGGAAGAAAATGGCCAAAGCTGAAACATGACTTTTGAGGGTACTAAGTTGAAAACTCAAATCCAAACCATGTTGCATGAATTCCAGAATCCTGGGAATAGAAAACACCCAACAAGGAAGTGACTTAGACTCACACCAGTCAATGTAAGCATGCCATACCCTATAATAGATAGATGACGAGGCCTTCTTCCTAGCCCGAATCATGGTATTAACAACAGAAGCAGACAGCCCTTTTCCATCAAGATGGAGGTTTCAGCAGCCAGGCCGTTAAAGCCAGCATTTGTAAATTGGTATGGCGTGCTGCCCCTGAGTGAGCAGATCTGGATCCTTGGGCAGGGCGTATGATCTACAGCCAACTGCACGATGTCTGCGAACCACACTCTTCTTGGCCAACAGGGGGCCACCAGAATGGTTGGCACCCCTTCCTGGGATATCTTGCGCAGCACCCTGCCTAGCAGAGGAAACGGGGGAACACATAAAGGAGCTGAAAGCTCTTCCAAGACATTGCTAGTGCATCCATGGCCAAGGCCAGAGAGTCCTGGGACAGAGAGAGACAAAGACTGGAAGCTTGTGATTGTGACGGGACGCAAACAGATCCACATCTGGCTGACCCCAACGGTGGCACAGGGAGCGAAACACCCTGCTGCTGAGGGACCATTCTCCCAGACGAGAAGTCCCCCTGCTCAGGGAGTCTGCCTCCAGATTTTCCACCCCCGGGATGTACACAGCTGAGATGCAGGGAACATTCTCCTCCGCCCAAGACAGTATCAGCCTTGAGGGCCCTCTTGCTCCGGGTCCCTCCCTGATGATTGATGTAGGCAACCGCCGTCTGGTTGTTCGAGCAAATCTGAACAGCCCAACCCCGAAGATGTGGAGTCAACTGGGAGAGAACCAGCCTTATCGCCCTCGGTTCCAAAATGTTGATAGGGGTATGGGCCTCCTGAGGGCCCCACTGACCCTGGAATTTCAAAGATTTCCAGAAGCCCCCCCAACCTGTCAGACTGGCATCTGTGGTGACTGTCTCCCAGCAAGGGGCAAGAAAGGATCTGCCCACCAACAGGTTCCTTGAGTCCAGCCACCACGAGAGAGACCGCCTGGCCAGAGGGGACAGAACAATTAACTGTTTCAGGGACACAGGGTCCCGATCCCATACTGACAATAGGTGAAGTTGAAGAGGTCTCATGTGAAACTGAGCGCATGGAACCGCCTCGAAGCAAGACACCATTAGGCCCACCAGCTGCATCCCCTGCCGGATGGAGGGATGAGGGCAAGACAGAAGAAGCCTGGCTTGAGCTTGAAGACTCTCCACCTTCTGCTGTGGGAGAAAAATCTTGACCTGAGATGTATCCAGAGTCATGCCCAGAAAGGACCTCACCAGAGGCGGGGACAGGGAAGACTTGGGGTGGTTGATCACCCAGCCGAAGGACTCCAGTGTGGACACCACCAGCTGGGACTGAGACGTGATGAGAATGTCGTCCAAGTAAGGAAGAATGCGAATGCCCTGAGATCTCAGCAGAGCCATTACACCCGCCAGCACCTTGGTGAATACCCTGGGAGTCGAGGTGATACCGAAAGGCAAGGCCACAAATTGGTAGTGCTGATCCTCCAGAGCGAACACAAGGACTCTCTGATGACCTGGAAAGATTGGTACATGAAGGTAAGCGTCTTTGATGTCTACAGAGGTCATGAAGTCGCCTGGGCGCAGTGAATTGACTGCTGAGCGCAGGGTCTCCATGCAAAAATGTTTGAATCTGACAAATTTATTAAGGTGCTTTAAATCCAGGATGGGTCTGAGGGACCCGTCCTTTTTGGGAACAGTGAAAAGATTGGAATAGTAGCCTTTGCCCCTTTCCCTGAAAGGCACTGGGCAGATGACCCCCAACTCCAGAAGGTTTTGGACAGCAAGGCACAGACCCTAAGCTGACAGGGGGTTTTGGGCATCCGGGTTTTTATGAATCTTGGGGGTGGCCAGGCTGCAAACTCTATCTTGTAACCAGAGGACACTACCTCCTGAATCCACCGGTCTGAGACGTGAAGCCTCCAGACGTGAGCAAAGAGCCCCGGATGGGTGAGGGGGCCCCTTCATGCCTGAGGAGGCTTGGGGGCTCGGGAGGACATGACCAATGCTTAATCAGCGGGAAAGGGATACCTCTTGTCCCAACTCTTGGGCACCCTGGGCAGCTTGCTAGGCCATTCCCATTCCTTGAGCACTAGATTATTAAAGTGAGACTGCTCAGGGAACTCCCAGCGTGGCTTAACCGTATGAAAAAGCTCACCCTGCTGCTGCGGAGCCACTGCAGGAGGAGAAATACAAAGCACTTCAAATATGTGACTTAGCAATCTGTCAGTGTCATCAGGAGACCATGGGTCTTCCCCAAAGGGAGACCCAGTACCACCATAAATCTTAGGTTGTTCCTCAGAGGATTCTGAATCAGAAAACAATTCCCCTTCCTCAAGGGGGTAGGGACCTGACAGTGAGTAAGGGCCCTCATCCACTACAGGGAAGAGGGAAACCGCGGGTGATAAATGCCGCTTCTTAGCAGAAGCCTTACGCGGGGCAGACCCCGCAATATGTTTTTCAATGCTGGCCACCCGTGCAGCCAAATCAGGTTGAGACTCCCCGCTAGTATGCCCCTCGGGGTGGGAATAGTCCTGCAGGGCCACAGGCTGATAAGCCCTGCTCACCTGCGCAACATAGAGAGCCATCTTCTATCTTCGCAGCCCAGACTGCAGATAAGAACTGGGGAATTTGTGGGAGGTCCCTGACTTATATAGGGCCGGGAGGAGCCACAAGTTGTTTTCTGCAGTCCAGCGCCATCTTGTGGATGTATTACCCAGGAGTAAGGAATATTCTAGAACAGGACGTGCTGTATACTTGGAATATATATGGCTGGCAGTTCAAAGGTTAAAGGTACCTATGCATGTTGGGTATTGTTCTGCTCGGGGACCTTGTGCTTTCAGATTGACCTTTTTTCTTATTTGCATATTGATATTTTAGACAAACATGTTTTTTTATACATTTTTTAGGAAAACCCTGTGCAACCTAAGAATTCTTCCAGAGATTACTTCCAGAAAGAAGCCACTACAATAAGCTGTGGGCACCTAGAAACTTAACATGTGTACTTTCAGGGAATGTATGGTTTGTGGGGAGGGGTGTTCCAAATGTAAAGGGTTGATTTGGTAGAAAACGCGCAAGGTGCTCACTTTGTCTGCAGATCTAAAATTTTCATGTAAAATTACCATTACGCACATGCTTTACTTCGGGGTGTTTGCTAACTCTTCCCTTGACAGTACCTATGCATGTTGGGCCTTGTTCTGTTCGGGGGATGCTGCTTTTTCAGATTTAACTTAGTTTTTTTTGTTTGCATATTGTTTTTTTAGGAAAATGTGGCTTTGATTCTTCTTTATTATTTTTTAGGGAAACTCTGTGCAACGAAAGAATTCATTGAGGGATTACTTGCACAAAACTGCACCCACATCAACAAACCTGGTACATCTAGAAAGCTTGAGGTGTGTACTGCCAGAAAATATAGTTTGTAGGGGGTATTTCAAATGTAAAGAGTTGTTTTTCTTGAAAAACTGCAATGTGCGCATAGCACATAACATAATTGTATTTTATCTGAAAATTTCCTAAAGCGCTGTTTCAGTTTGGGGGAGTCTCCTGGGCAGGAAAGGGTGTCTACCAATACATATGTGGTACTGCTGTTTTTTTGCACATATTTCACCCAACAGTATTGAGGATCCTCTAAAAAAGGCCAAACAAAACATTTCATGTTAAAGCCCAGACGCTGAAAAAAACAATATATAATTTTCTTGGGAAATCCCTTCAAAAATCACAGTTGAACATGTGTAGCCCAAGATAGTGAAACATGATCTGGCAATAGAGGGTGACAAAATCCCCAGGGTTAAAGGGTTAACCCTTTCGCTGTTAGCCTATCTGGAGATTTTGTCACCCTTGTTGCCAGACCATTTTGCACTATTTTGCGCTTCATATGTTCAACTGTGATTTTTGAAGGGATTTCCAAGGAGAGTCTGGGCTTTTACATGAAATGTCTTGTTTGTAATTTTTTAGGTGTATTCCCAACATTTTTGGGTAAAATATGTGCAAAAAAAAAAAAAAATTTTTTTACAATTTGAAGTGTTTTGTTGTAATAAAAAATGTAAGCTTGTCAATAAAATCTTATTGCATGTAAAAGCCCCATTTCTCTTGGTTACAGCGGTACCACATATGTATTGGTAGACACCCTTTCCTGCCCAGGAGACTGCCCCAAACTGAAACAGCACTTTAGGAGATTTTCAGATAAAATACACCTGTGCTAGGCACTATGCGCACATTGCAGTTTTTCAAGAAAAACAACCCTTTACATTTGAAATACCCCCACAAACTATATATTTTATGAAAGTACACACCTCAAGCTTTCTAGGCATACTATGCATGTTGACATGGGTGCAGTTTTCTGGAACTAATCCCTCAATGAATTATTTGGTTGCACAGGGTTTACCTTAAAAAAGAATAAAAAAACAGAATCAAAGGCACTTTTTTCTAACAAACTATATGCAAACAAGAAAAAACAAGTTAAATCTGAAAAAGCAACACTCCCGAACTGAAAAATACCCAACATGCATAGCTACTTTCAAGGGAAGAGTTGGCAAACACCCCAAAGTAAAGCATGTGCGTAAGAACAATTTTACTTGAACTTCAGCTCTGCAGACAAAGTGCTCTCCTTGAGATTTTTCTACTAAAACAACCCTTTACATTTGAAATGCCCCACACAAACCATATATTCCCTGAAAGTACACCTGTTAAGCTTTCTAAGAGTACACAGCTTGTTGTAGTGGGCTCATCTTTTTGGAAGTAATCCCTCAAAGATATCTTTGGTTGCACAGGGTTTCCCTAAAAAATGTATACAAAAGCAGAATAAAAAACACATTTTCCTAAAATATCAATATACAAACAAGAAAGAACAAGGTAAATCTGAAAGCGCAAGGTCCCCCGAGCAGAACATTACCCAACATGCATAGGTACTTTCAATCCTTTTATTTCCCAGCTTCTGTTGACAGGTCATTTTTCACCATTTTTCTGGTCACATAGATCCCTTACGGTTCACAAAGGGTTAAATGTAAACAAAAGACACACACAGAGTAAAGAAAAACATTTTTTTTTTTTTTGTTTAATCTTATTTTATTGAGAGTTTTCGATACATAGTAGTAACAGACAATAACAAATACAGAGAAACATGGAAAAATATTTCACACAAGGTATACAACAAGATATACATTTAGAATACCAAAGCAGACCTGGTGCTACCAATTCGTCATACATCACATAGCAGTCTACCTCGGCCCCTGGTTAAAACCTGGCTCCCCAGCTCGCCTGCTATATCCTCTTAATACCAGTTATCCCTCCATCTGACCATCTTTATATCTTCCATATTGGTCCACCTCTCACCGTCTGCCCGCACCACAAACACGCCAGGGAGATGGGGAACATCAGACGAGACATCCAACACAAAGGAGAGAAAAAGGGGGAGGGAAAGAGAAGACACAAAAAAGGAAAGGAGAAGGTGCGAAAGAGAAAGCAGAAAGAGAGAAGAAAAAAAAAAAAAAAAAAAACCCTCATTCACCCAAACCGACTCCCCTTCCCGTGGGCCTTCTTCCCTGAAGGCAACGCAGACTCACCTACCCCTCCACTTGGTACTCACCTTCGGCTTAAGCTGACCCCTCCTACCCGAGAGAGAGGAAGAGAGCAAAGGCCCCCCTATCTGTTACTCTCCATTATCTGTTTCAGGCCTTGATCTGAACTCTTAAACACCATCCATGCTGCCCATGCACGTCCAAAAGCCTCCCCTTCCCCCCTACGGTCTGCAACCAGCTCCTCCAATCTCATGATGCTGTTCAGTTCCTCCAACCATTCCAGCAGTGAGGGTGTCTCCGCCCTCTTCCAGTATCTAGGGATCACCCCTCTTCCAGCCGTTAAGAAATGCCGCAAGATTCCCTTCCTACACGCTTGCCTGCTACCCGGAAGCATGGACAGTAGGGTGATCTCAGGGGTGTTGGGCGTGGAAGTGCCGAAGGCCCCATCATACAGAGAAAGGATCCCTGCCCACAATTTGTTTATACTGGGACACTCCCACCACACATGGAGAAGAGTCCCCCGGGCTGAATTACACCTCCAGCAGACCTCCGAGACCGAAGGGAACATCTGGTGGATCCGTACTGGGCTCCGGTACCATCTCGATATAAGTTCTTTTCCTGGGCCCTGCAAGGCAATGCCATTTTGTGGGTAAGGAAAAAAGCTTTCCCCCAGTCCTCCTCTTCAAATTGCCGCCCAATTTCCCTCTCCCATTCTCCTACAAAGTCTGGTTTTCCAAGTCCTACTTCTTCCATCATAATGCCGTACAGCCCCGAAATGACTCTTGTTGGACGCTCGGCCGCCTCCAATATGTCCTCAAACTTGGAACAGTCCCTCTCTACCGCTGCTAGGTTATCCAGTGAACCCAGGTAATTTCGTAACTGACTCACCTCCAACCAGGACACCACCACCCCCTCTCTCCCCAACGCTCTCACTTCCCGTATTGTGGGGATCCCACCTTGAACCAGGACATGTCTCAACCTGATTTTTAAGGAGGCCTCCCATATTAAGAATCTTGGTACCCCCACCCCCGGTACAAATGCTGGGTTGTTAAATAGCAGAGTCATGGGGCCTGGCCTGGACGAGATGTTTGTATTTTTAAGGCTGTCTTCCCACGCCCGAAGGAGCTGAGCGGTCAGGAATGGCATATTATCTTTGTTTGGGATTAATTTAGGATCTATCCAAGGAAGGGCGCAAAGATCCCATGCCATCATATCTTGCTCAATGGTTACCCACTGCTTGGAGTTTCTGCTGTGATGCCAGTCCACTATCCTCGTTATCATTGCTGCCCTGTGGTATTTTTCCACGTCTGGCAACCCGACTCCCCCCTTGTCCCTAGGTCTCGTGAGTTTCCGAAAGCTAAGCCTTGGTTGTCCTCCTCCCCATATAAACCTCAGAAGCTCAGTTCTAATTTGCCGGAAAAACTGTTTGCCACCGTACAACGGGACAGCCTGAAAAACATATAATAGCCTAGGCAAAACATCCATTTTCAGCGCGTGGATTCTGCCTAGCCACGAAATACCCTTAGTAGCGTAATTTCCTAAATCCATTTTCATTTTCTGTAGTAATGGGTCGTAATTCAATCTAAATAGGGAGGTGGGGTCTGCTGTGATGAGAACCCCCAAGTATTTGATGGCCTCATCGCACCACCTAAAAGGGAAATTTTCTTTCAGTCTCCTCACCATCTGCTGATCCCCCAAACTAACATTCAACATTTCCGATTTGGAAATATTAACCTTAAAGTTGCTGACATCGCTAAATCTTTGAAATTCCCGTAAGATCGAAGGCAGTGAAATATGAGGTGAGGTCACATATAAAAGTAAGTCGTCCGCGTATAATGCCATCTTATGGTCTTTCCCCCCTACCGTGATACCCCTTATATCAGGGTTCGCACGAAGAGCCACAGCCAGGTGTTCCATCGCAAGCACAAACAACAGAGGTGACAGGGGACATCCCTGCCTTGTCCCATTCAGGATCTGAAAACCCGAGGAAAGCAGTCCATTCGTCCTTACCTTTGCCGTTGGGTTGGTATAAAGCGCTCGTATCCTACTCCTCATCCCCTGCCCCATCCCAACCTGCCTGAGAGTATGTTCCAAGAACCTCCAGCTGACCCGATCGAACGCCTTTTCGGCATCTACCGACAACAGACAAGTTGGAATTCTATTTGCTCTGGCATACGAGTTCAGGAGAATAGTTTTGATAGTGTTGTCACGAGCCTCTCTACCTGCAACAAACCCCACCTGGTCTGTGTGAATCCAGGCCGGTAACAGCTGCTTTAACCTATTAGCGATCATTTTGGCGAAAAGTTTTAAATCAACGTTTATTAGCGAAATTGGTCTATAATTGCTGCATATTGTCTGCTCTTTACCAGGCTTGGGCAGCACTGTAATATGCGCCTCCAGCGTTTGGGTGGGGAAGCTACAATCCTCTGAAATTGAATTGAAGGTTTTAGTCATAAATGGAACAAGTAAGCCCTTAAATTGCTTATAGAATTTTGCTGTGAAACCATCTGGACCTGGACTCTTTCCAGAAGGGGTAGAAGTCAACGCCTCCAACAACTCCGCCTGCTCAAATGGTTCATCCAGTGCCTCCCTTTCAGGCGTATCCATGGTCGGCAATCCTGTTTCGCATACGTAAGCCTCTATCTCTCTTTCCAGTGCCTCCTCCCTCCCCGGCGCTGTCCCCTTTCCCCTGATGCTGTACAACTTTGAATAGTACTGTTGAAATACTTCTGTTATTTCTTTAGGGTTATGCACCAATTTGCCCATCTCATCTCTTATAGACGGTATGTATGTCTGCTTTTGCGTAGGGTGAAGCAGTCTTGTGAGGGGGCGACCACATTTATTACTGTGTTCATAGTAGAACCTATTGGTTAACTCCCTCTGCCTGCTGGACATTTTGTTCAATAGGCTTAATAGCTCGTTCCTCATAGCCGTCAGCTCCATCATTATCTGTGGGCTCGGGCTCTTCTTGTGCGAAGTCTCCAACCCCGCTATCTTATTGACCAGCTCTTTTAACTGGGACCCCCTCTCCCTCTTCAACCTCGCCGCGTGCTGTATAAGAATTCCTCTAAGAGTGCATTTCAGGGCCTCCCACTGCATGGGGAGCCTGGTCGTGTCTAGCTCATGGTTTTTCAGGAAGTCAGATATCCCCTCAGATATGGCTGTAGTGCAAACCTCATTCTGTAGGAGATTTTCGTTAAGTCTCCACGTCCATGGGCGGTCAGCCAACTCCGGGAGCTCCAGTGACAGGAATAGAGGAGCATGGTCCGACCAAATCCTGGTGTCTATGGACGCCTTAGGGGACCACTGCAAGGCATGGTGACTAATGAAGAAATAATCTATTCTGCTATAGGAGGTATGTACATTAGAGAAGAAGGTAAAGTCTCTAACCCTAGGGTTGCACACCCTCCAAACATCTATTAATTGCCGGTTATATAACAGTTTTTTGAAAGCTTTCAGCTTGGTGTAGGACAGTGCGGATCTCCCTGTCGAGGTATCTATCAGAGGCTCCATCGCCAGGTTGAAATCCCCTCCCAATATCACCACCCCCTCCATGAAGTCCTCCAAAGTTTGGAGGATCCTCCGGGCTGTCTGGACCTGGTCTACATTAGGGAGATACACGTTAGCCAAAGTCCACGTCTTCCCCCCAATTCGAGCCTTAACAAATATGAATCTGCCCTTTGGGTCTCTGATTTCATCCATAAACACAAATGAAGCATTCCTATGGACCGCTATTGAGACTCCCTTCGATTTAGCTTCCGGATTAGGGGCATGAAACCAGGTTAAAAAGTTCCGATCTTTACATTTTGGGATATTGCCTACCTTAAAATGCGTCTCCTGAAAGAATACTATCTGACTTTTCTTTTTGTGCATGGAATACAAGATTTGAGACCTTTTAGAAGGGTTATTCAGACCTTTTGCATTAAAAGAGCAGAATGTAATTCTGGCGCCCTGCCTTCCACTCTCGGTTCTCATTTCCGTCTATATCCCTGTAGTTAAGAGGAGAAAAAAAAGAAAAAAAAAAAAAAAAGGGGGGGGGGGCAAGGGAAGATGAAAGAGGGAGAAGAACAGCTACTCCCCAGACAGGCGGGGAGAAGGGAGCATGGATAGAACACTAGGTAATGGGGTACACAAGACAAGGACTAAAGACTTAGACACACACTTCACACACTCACCAAATACCTCAGGTATCCGGTAACTATAGGGAAGAACTACCCTTCCAGGGCCCTCCCTAACCTAACTGGAGAGTTAATCTCCACAGATCTGCCCACTCCCCGTAGAGTACACTCCACAGAGACGGACAGTCGCCTACTTGGGGAACGTCTGTCAGATACAGCCAAGATGAGGCTTATGTAACCCAAATGCAACATGAACATGTGGAAACAATTGTTTATAACTTGTCAAACCAAACACTAATCCCTCCGGACCCCCCTCAGGCACCTCCATCCCCTAAGGCTCCCAGAGTGCCCCACCAGTACCCGGCCCCATTGCGCCTAGCAACCCACCGCCAACCCACCCTCCAGCCCGGGAAGCCCCAAGCATCCGGGTCGAACCTAGCTGTATAATCAGCATAACACTCACATCCACCTCCATGCCCAGGATCCCCCCTTGGGGAAGCCCGGTGCAGAAGGAGGACGCGAGGGGCCACCCTGGGGCGGGGCCGAGAGAGGGGGAAAGGGCAAACCCCGACCAGGCAAGCAAGAACCTGACCCACCCGTCCGGTATCCCACACCCCAAGGGCCCACAAGAGCCCCCCCAACATGCAGCATGTCTCAGGTCGTAAATCATGAACGCCTTGCCCAGAGGGCCCCATCCGTTGCACCCCCATGTTTCCCAACCCGTTATGTCATGCACAGTGTTCAACCATGTTAGAGGCGGTCCACCGGGAGTATCACGAACTGGTAGATATTAAATATTGATGCAATAACGTAAAATATAGGTAAACCTCCGGGCCCGGCACCCCCAAGCAGAGATACCAGGTACGGCAGAAGGGGGGGGACCAACAGAGGGAGAAGAGAACGCACCGTGGCAGGGTCGTGAAGAACAACACCATTCTACCCACCCGCTTTGATAGCAGAGAATATTGGGCATATGTCTCACTCAACTCTGTATGGCACCCCCCACCCCCACCGCCCCCCCTCCGCCTCCCCCGACTCCCACCCCTGAAGCCCACCCCCTGTTGACAGGGCAGGTAAGAGCCAGCAGGAGATCCCCACCGGCCGAAGCACCGGCCGACCAGTGAAGAAGGCGCAAACCCCCCCCAGGAGGAGAACGACAAGAGCCGCGGAGACCGCATGCCTACATCAAATCAACACTTTATAGGGATCCCCCCACCCCCTTCAAAATCACCCTGCTCAACCTTCCTTTAAGCCCATCCTCTTCTCCCCTCTCCCCCCACCCCTCCGGGTGCAAGGCTATGGCAGATGTAGTAGCGCCTTACCCGTTCCGAACCTAGGTACTCGGCTGTCACCAAATTTTAAACAACATTAGTATTTCGTCATATGATCCTCTAAACCCTCTCTCCGCCCCGCCATCCCATCTATAGGACCCACGCCTGATCCTCCCACACATATATCAACCCATTATATCATGCACATTTTTCAGCTGCATTAAACACGGACCAGCGAGAGCATTGTGGACACATATTAAATATGCCTGCAATAAAAAGTAAAATATAAGCAAACCTCCGACCCCACCACCCCCAGGCAGGAACTCCCGGCACAGAGGAGGAGGCGGGAGCCCCCCCGGGGGGAAAGACCAACGGGAGGAGAAGAGGGCGCGCCAGAACGAAGGCATAGGAAAATAGAGCCATGCCATCATCTACAAAGGGTCCCGCTCCTCCACCCCCCCCCGCCAGCGACCCCCCCAACAACACTTACCACACCCCAAAATACCGAACATATGTCAAAACCAGTTCTGCTTGGCATCCCGTATCCCCACCACCCCTCCCCCCATCACCCCGCTCCCAGAAGGTCAACATTAGGAAACTTTTCTTCCGGGATAGGATAGGTAGAGGCCCTACGGAGGCCCCCCCAAGCCACAACTCCAGGCCAATCGATAAAGGCGTCACATCCCCACAAGAGAAGGATATCAGGGGCAAGAGGAGGCACCCCCAGGACCCCAAGCCAGAGCAGCAGACCGGACGTCCAGATCAATAATTTCCAGATCTCCCCCCACCCCCCCGCAGCCACCCGATTTGTCACCACTGCAGGCCCACCCCCCGGGCACAGGAACAATCTCCCCCACCGCGGTAGTAGCGGTGGCAAGCCTGGCGGCGGCTCAGTCTGTTAGTCCAGAAGACCAGAACCCAGATCTTGACCGTCCACAGAGAAAAGGAAATAAAAAAAAAAAAAAAAACCCCAAAAAAGTCAAACAATGTCAGTAACTTATCATCAAACCTCTAATCCCTCCCCCCCCACCCCTCCCTCTCACCCCTCCCTCCCGGCGTCGGAATCTCTCCCGTTGTGGCAACGGTGGGGGCATGGCAGGCAGCGCCTCCACCAGCCAATCCGGTACTTGAATTGGATCCATCGACAGGAATTCAAAAAGTGCTGGTAACTCCTCGTGTGATCGCAGAAAGAAAGAAGAGTCCCCCTTCCGCACGATGAGATGAAAGGGGTGGCCCCACTTTTAGGAGGCCCCCAGATTCTTGATTTTATCCAAGAGCGGACGCAAAAGCCTCCGCATGAGGAGAGTCCGCCTGGAGAAGTCGGGCAGTATCGTGATCCTGTTGCCGTTCCACGGGACCGGGCCCCTTTCCCAAGCTTCCTTGATTATTTCTTCTTTATCTTCAAAGGATAACAGTCTGCACAAATCATCCCTCGGGGCCCCCTGCCGGTCTGCTCATGACTCTGTGAATGCGTTCGATTCTGACCGCTGCATCCTGTGGCTTGTTACAGAGGGAGTTGAAAATGGCTTGCGCCGACGATCTTAAACCGGACCTTCAGCGTGATTTAATGAAAAGCCCAAACTCTTAAAAAACGGTTCCCCAGCATCTAAAATTAATATATTTTACGTTTTTAGTCACTAACTTATTATTCTTTCCCCCACTGGGCTGCAACTCTGTTCAGGAATTTAGGATACGGGCGCCACCATCTTGACTCAGAAGCATCACACTTACTGAGGAGAGGAGAGTGGGATAAGGTACAGGGGGGCGGGTCATAGCTGTGCTTTGCTCAGACAGAGCAGAGCTGGGGTCAGGTAAAGGTCAGCAGTCCCAGAATGCAGAGCAGCACAGTCAGGAGGCACTTCCTGTTTGCAGGCTGCCTGATAAGATGGCGGCTTCCATAAGCCGCCATCTTGGATGTTTAAAGGCTCATAACATGCAGTAGATGCAGGTAGGATGATTTTTAATGTGGCCAATCTGTATGTACAGGGTGTGGGAAACATATATGATAGACTCTTATTCAGAGTGAAGGTCCGCTTTAACTGGTCACCTCTTATCTCCTCCGGGATCCCCCGCAGTTTCAGGTTATTCCGTCTCCCCCTATTCTCCAGGTCATCCAGATGTAGTTGCATCTCCCGCTGTTGTCGTCGAAGTTCTCTCTGCATGTTAGCCACTTCAGCCAATTCTTGGGCCGCTGCCCACTGGTTTCTTTCAACGGTGATCACTCTTGAGTCCAGAGTGGCGGCTTGTTGTTGCAGATCTTCTATATCTTTTCTGACAGCTTTTTCTATGCGGAGCGCCATAGACTCCAGGTCCGCTTTAGAGGGGAGAGACCGTAAGTCCTCTTTAGTGGCAAGTGACTGTAGTATCTCTCTCAAAGCTACATCTCCTAGGTCACTGCTCCCATGTGGGGATGTGTCATGTTGGGGGGTCACGGCGGGAGAAGTGAACCCCTCCGCCATCCAGGCAGTCAAAGACCCAGTGGGTGGGGGTAACGCTCGGGCCGGCAGGGGAGACACCACGACCCCTCTCAGGTTGGGGTCATGGCATGGGCTTGACATTCCGCTGTTTCCAGAGTCCCCAGATGTCTCCTGCAGGTCAAGATCCATCCCATCATTTGGGTCCTCTTTACTAGAGGTGCTGCCCTCTGAACGAAAGTCGGGGCTTGAGATAGGGGAGTGATAGCCCCCACCGGTGATGCCTCCAGACTCCAGCATGCCAGTCTGCCTACTCATATCCCCAGACGGACCAGCCATCCCAGTAATGCTCGGGACCTTCTTCTGGGGAGGGCCCCTGCACCCAGCTGCTATGTTCTCGGGTGCCCCCCCCTCTGCCTGCGCCGACTCAGCAATATGCTGCCCTCCGCAGCTCTCCTCCTTGTTGCCGCGGTCCCCACGTGCAGCCGCCGGTCTCTCTCTCCCCCCGCCTCTCCCCTCACCTCCGGCTTCATGCTGCTCCCTGGGCTGTGTCACGCTGAGCAGCGATCTCTCCTCGGCTGCATAATTCGGCTCCGCGCTCTCGCCGCTGGGGCCGGGGAGTCCCTCCCCGCGCTCTCCCGCCTCTCTCACCGCCGGCTCCTGGCTCCTGTCATCGGCCGGCGCCATCTTGCGCCCCGCTCCTCTCCGCTCCTGCGGGGTCCGACCCCCGAAGAATCTTCCGATCCCCGCCTGGGGCACAGGGCAAGACTTCCTTCCTCCCTTCTTCTTTCTCTGGGACCCCATTTGTGAAGGGTCCAGGGTGCTCAATTGTCGGTAAGTCAGCTGTATAATAAGGGTTCACCGGAGCTCTCTCGCCACCACTCCTCACTCGGCCATATCCAGACCACGCCCCGAAAAACATTTTTTTTAATACTTACCTCTCATCCATCCCGGAGCACTGTGTCCCATGCTGATCACTTTGGCTTCAGCGCGCCTGCTGTTGGAAGCCTTTACCACCTTGGTGACAGGTAACATAGGGTTAATTTAAAAAAAAATGACATAGGGTCCCCCCTCCCGGGGTGGGGTAACCCCATTTTCTTTGGAATTTTAAGGGTTAAAAACCCTTAAAAATCCCCCCAAAAATGGTGTGAGGTCCCCCCTACCCAGCATAACCAGCCCAGGGCAAGCTATAAGGACTTGTACAACAGGGCGCAGGGGCCAGGTTTGGTGGCCCCTGGCTCTGCAGGCTACAAGCCCACATAGCCTCTGTGAGGCTCGGGCCCTTCTGCCCCCCCCCTGGCCTTTGGGGCAGCAGGTAATTTGGGGTGTTAATGGCAAGTCACCCGCTAGCTGCAGGTGACTTGCCAGACCCCCAGCCTTGTGAACTGGTATAGGCGTCTCATGGATCCCTTATCAGTTCACAAAGGGTTAACAGTATAAAAACACACCACACACATAATTAAAAATGACTTTATTAAAAAATTAAAACTTTACTCACCTCCAATCGTGTCCCTCGATCCGGTGACAGATGTGATCATCGTTGGCCACAGGAGCAGAGGGGCAGAGGATGATCTGATCACCTGCCCCTCTGCTCCTCGCTGATCGCATCTGAAAGAACAACAGCCGGGAGCCAGGACGACACCAGGCAAGAGACGACATAAGCCCCGCCCCCAAAGGGACCGCCCCCAAAGGGACGTGGCTTAGCAGCAAGATGGCGGCGTGTCGGGAGAGAGGGGGAGGGAGCCTCTCCTAAAGCTGAAGAGGCAGGGGGGGTGATCGGAGGCCCCCCTGGTGGAGAGGAGACCAGGCGGGAGCGATCGGACACTGAGGTGAGTAAATGTCATTTTTATTTATTTATTTTTTACATGTATTTCCGGGGGGGGGGGGGGCTATTCCGGGCATTCCCCTATGGCCGGGAGGCCTGGGTGGGGGATCGAAGCCCCCCCGGATGAAAAGGAGACCCGGACGGATCAAACAAAGGGGTCAGGTGTTTTTTTAGTTGTGCTGTAGCAGGGAGGGGAAATCAGGCACGTAGATTCTATGTGCTTGGCACTTAAGTGGAGTAGAAGTGAGCATGTAGAATCTACGTGCTTGGCACTGAAAGGGTTAAAGACCAAAGAGAGCTTTAGCTTGCCATTCACTTTGTGAGAAATATGATTTTCACATAACAGAATAATGTTATATCGCAGTTGGCATTAGGGAGTTACTTATCTTAACCTTGGGTGCATGGAATACTCTTGCTATACCAAGCCGCAGAATCACATGTGCACCACAAAGCTTAAGGTAAAACTCTAAGGCTAAATATATTAAAGCAGCAAGATGGATGAAATGACATCAAAGAGAAGAAAGAGAATTAACCCTTCAAAGTAAAGAACAGGCCATTTGAATTTATCTGCAAGGGGGCATTCCCATTTAGGAATAATCTCCTGTGTGAGAATTCTTACCACAGTCTTAACATCCCCACTTGTCATCACAAAAAGTTCAACCCATTCTGAGAACATATCCAAGGTATATCTTTTGCCTAATTTAAACTAGGCATGTGAGTGAAATCAATCTGCAGATGTGTGAACACCAGGTGCTCATGTCTTGCTTTCTGTGGGTTATTAGGATTGTACCTAATACAGATGATGCACCTAGAGAACAAGACCTTGGTCAGTCTGGGAAGAGTTAAAAAGAGGTGCACTATCGGTGTAGCTGTTGCACGGTTTCCCTAGTTTTTCCCTCTTTGCACAAAAGTCTTTGTGAACTCCTGCATTTCTCCAATCCTCCTTGTCCTTTGTACTAGCATATTTTTGTGAGTCAGTCAAAGTCTGGCCAGGGAATGATGTGTCTGGTGTTAGCATGGGCATTTGCATGTCTGCTGTATGTTCTTAAGAAGGAAAGACACATTGTGAGTAGTGTGTAAAGTAAAGCTGTATCATGTCCCAAAGTAAAGTAAAGGGTGCTGCCATTTCCACCACCATCGCACATGAGGCCAGGGCTCTGAGACACACAGGCAAACCTGTACCTGCCTAGAAACCACCTTCAAGAAAAACAACAGGGCCCCTACACCGCTATTATGCTGGACAGCTGCCAACGGTTTTACAAATCCTGGCAAATAGTTAAAACATCTTGCCATAATCGAGATAACCTAACCCCGGGGCAATCACCATAGCATTTCTCAAGTACAAAAAAAAAAAAATTGCTCGAAATGTGCTGTCATAACATGAACAATCTGAAATCCATTGGCGGTAGTAACCAATCATAACAAGAAAGGTTAACATGTCCTTCTTGGTAAGTGGGCTGGGTGTCCAGGCTTTAAGAGTGGCTTGGAGGACAATTGCAAAAACTATGAGCCAATACACATAGCCCTAGGGCAAATGTGACCTGAAAAAAAAGGTAAAGATGGGCTGTGTCTCCTCATCCACTAGGAGGCAAAAAAAAATCAATGTTGTTATACCAGCCCGTGTCATGAGTAATGGAGGTGAGAAGTGATGGCACGTTAGGCACTAATGGGGCAGTTGGTATCTCTAATCTATGTGTGTAAGATCTTAGACAAATCTCATGGTTCCAATGTGGCTTGTAAGATATGCTACATTCAGCACTCACCCTCAGTGCCCTCAGCTGACCTACGTCTATATGAAGAGGCAAGGGATCTAAGCCCTCTATATTTAAATTTGAGTCTGCATACAACCCCCCTTTCCTGTTAAGTTTTATTGTGAAACTATAGGGTTGATTCAGAGAGACATTAAATTAATTTCGTTTTTGTGACGATCTGTCTTTTTTTTCGTTTTGGTTCAGTTTGCGTTTGAGTGTACGAGTGATTCTAAGCATGCATCATAAGCCTTCTGTAAAGTGTTTGTCTTTTCGTATGCCAACGAGAATGTCATTTTTCAGCTTTTGTTTTTCGTTTACGTTACTTAGGAAACAACGTAGGCTTCCGTTTTAGTCGCCTCTAATGAATGATTTACGTTTCCCGTTAGATTCTGAATACCTTTTTCTATAAATAAATGTCCAGACGAAAATCTTTCCGACCTTACTCATGCGCACAACAAAATTAACTAATTCATGTGCTCATGTCAATATTTTTATCACTCACTTCTGCTACAGTGCTTACCTCAATTCCATCGCAGTTTCATTCTTCTTCCCTTTGTGCCCTTAATGCTTACCTCAATTCCATTGCGGTTTCTATATTTTTCCCTTTGCGCCCTTAATGCTTACCTCAATTCCATTGCGGTTTCATTCTTCTTTCTTTTGCTCACCTAATGCTTACCTCAATTCCATCGCGGTTTCATTCTTCTTCTCTTTGCGCCCTTAATGCTTACCTCAATTCCATTGCGGTTTCATTCTTCTTCCCTTTGCGCACCTAATGCTTACCTCAATTCCATCACGGTTTCATTCTTCTTCCCTTTGCGGCCTTAACCCTTCTAGTGCCAGCTACGTGAGTTTCACGTAGCTGCCTCTCCAACCGTTAAGTGCCAGCTACGTGAGACTCACGTAGCTGATTTTAAACCCCCATAAAAAAAAACTATAAAAGATACAGACTTACCTCTTTAAGAATCAAGCTGTTTGATTTTCGCCCCCGGGCCTCTGATCTTCAGGAGGGGGCCCGGAATAGCCCCCCCGCGCCATCTGAAAGATAAAAATAAAAATGACACAAACTCACCTGACAGCCCGATCGCTCTCCCCGGGTCTTCTCTTCACCGGGGGGGGGGGCTCAGATGCCCCCCCCCTGGACTTACCACTCTTCGGGTGAGGAGCCAGCAAGGGGCCTCACCGTCCTCTCTGTCCGGCCCTATCCCCGCCCACTTGTGGGAGGAGCGGGATGACGTCATCACGCTCCTCTATACCGGCACCCGGGCTCCGACTGTCACTTGTCAGTAGCGATCAGAGCAGGGAGGGTGGCAGGCAGGGAGGCTCTGATCTCCCTGCCTCCCACCCTCCCTGCTTCGATCACTACCGACAAGTGTCATCTGCAGCGGCGCGGGACACTGGATGGGAGGTAAGTATAAGTAAAAACAAGAATAATAAAGAATTTTGTGTCTGTGTCTTTTTTTAGTCTCTACTCATAAGATTTTTTTGTGCGACCCTTTATACATGTATCCCTTTTCAGGTAGTGGGTACAGGGTCAAGCTTATAGACTATTTTGCTGTTTCTGGGGTTTAGGCTTCCCCCAGTGTGTTTTTAAGCCTATGACCAAGACCTCACTATTATTGATTTCAAGTATTTATAATTGATTTGCATTTATTAGATTTTCATTACACAATAAAATATTTTATATACATTTAAAAGTTAGCAATTTCTTGTTAACATCAACAGATCCATTACATTTGTGGACTTCATCAACACTGTATTTCTAACATGCCTATGTTTCTCATTGGTAGTGGCCATTTAATGCACCACAATCGTTTGTTCTATGGTTATCACCAAATTGATCCACATTCCCTCCCCTGGGCAGACATGTTTCGCCGATTGTCCTTGGCTTCCTCAGTGCCCCTTGTTCAATGGGGAATATAGTTCAGCTGCATGTCAGAGGATTACTGTTAAAAACATATATCATTTCATATATTATGCATTTCTCATATATATTTTTGTATGTGCATATATTATCCTATATATATGTACCTTAGAAGGGAAAATTCATCAGTTCACTCTCTGGTGCGTTATACATTTGTCATGACAATTTCCTTGAGGATCTGGTTCAGAAAAGCCCTGGAAGTAATAGGATCCATAAATATCTAGGCATCTATTTTTTTCTTTAAGTTTTTATAGTTGCTATGGTTCATTTGGAATGATATAGTGATCTCTTACTTATTAAACCTGGTTTAGCCTCTCTGTGTTCCTCCCCTGGCCATGACAGCTCCTGTTATTCAATTTTCCGGTTCTCCACCGCTTTCTGGAAGATATAGGGGGGCTATATGTCACTCCAGTATATCCCAATACCATATTCCCTTTGTTGTAAGGAAGCTCTCATCCCTCCTAATATATATGTGTTGCTGTACCTTTAAGCGCGATGTCCAGCCGCGCTGCGGCTGTGGCGCCCAGCCCGCCGTGCCCCCACTTGGATTACTTGTCCAGCTCAGGCTCTCTACATACGTCTTCACAAATAAAGACTCCATAGAACAGCAAGAGATAACTAATCTCATGTTCAACAAATTATACAAACTGCTGACAAAAAAGTCAAAACTCTGGTGGGACACCAAGTACTTACAGGAATATCTGGACAATGGAGTAGTCCCCAAAGGTTTAAGAATAAGATTGTTTCCTCAGGTAGCCTCACTCACGGAAATTTTAAAAAGACAGTGGGAGGCGGTATTGCAAGATTGCTCGCTCCAATTAATTAAAATCCTGATAGATCATCATACCCAACATTTGAATAAAATTACTGAGGAAATTATAACGGTCATTGGTTCCTTCGATGGGATAGAAAAAGATGAACAGTTTAATCAAAGAGATAAAAATATCAAAGAATCCATAGAAAAATTAAATAAGGAAATAATACAAAACAAAGAGAAAAAACTCTGTAGAGATAAGATAGCTTACAAGCAAAAGGAAGCCTATATATGGCCCGATCAACCAAATTACAATAGAGGGAGACGAGAGTATCCAGGGCGGTTTTCCAACTCATCGGATACATCATCATCCAGAGAAAGAACAACTGGATATAATATAGACAGCTGGGGCCCACAACGAAGGTTTAGAACCCCCATGGAGCGGGACAAAAGACAAACAAGAGGCCCACAACCAGCACGAAGGGAGATACCGCCAAAAAACAGAGAGGATTCCCACAAATACATAGTGAAACGTAAAAACGAAGACAGAAACATGTCCCAAGAAGAACCCAATGACCAATCTAACCAGAGAAGGGATTTTTTAGGAGAAGGCGCAACGCCCGCAGGAATGCAAGGCGAAACGCAGCCCGAAGAGGGACAAAGAGTCCCCACTCAGAAATCAAAGAAACTAATAATGTTTCCACAAGGCCAGCCCAAGTAGCTAGGCAAGAACTCCAGGAGAGGGATATGAAAAAGGACATAATCAATTTGTCCTCATATACCCTAACCGAGGAGGAAACTGAGATCTTAAGACTAGGGTTAAACTACTGTCCCACTAAAAATTTGGACCTGTTCGAGACCATAAAGGACCTCCATCTGTTCTCACGCAAAATAATCTGCAAATACCAATTTATGCCTAAAGATGGAGAGTATCCAAATCAAGTAGAAATACCCTCAGAACAGGAACTACAAAATGAAATGGAGGACCTGGCAATGGAGGTAGCAGGCTTCCATGCGGGAGCGACATATCAAAAAAGAAAGAAAAAATTTAAGAAACCCTCCACCTATTACCCGTCCATGGGTGTGAACCATAATGTAGCTACCTTTCTAGACCTAGTAACAACTGAAGTTGAGCAACTACCCAAGAAAGTGAGGCATCATCCCAATTTGGATGCAAAACTTCAGGAGGCTCTACACAGTTTGTGGTAAAGCCCGCGGACAAAGGGGGGAACATTGTCCTAATGTTGATCGAACAATACGAAGAAATGTGCCTTCGTATCCTCAGTAACAAAGAGTGGTATGAGAAGGCCTCCATGTCCAGACTCACCAGGGATGCGCAAGAATATCATGACATTATCCACGAGGCCCGCGACCAGGGAGTTGTTGATGCCTCCACAGCTGGCTTCTTGGAGTCCCCGTGCCCGAAAATTCCAACTTTCTATGCGCTCCCGAAGGTGCACAAATCTCTACTTTCACCTCCGGGAAGACCCATAGTGTCGGGCATGGGGGCCCTCACCGAGAATGCCAGCCGTTACGTGGACCAGCACCTGCAGCCCCTGGTTGCGGGATTACCATCTTTCGTCAAGGACACGGGCCATATTGTCCGTGTCCTTGACGACCTGTGGGTATGTCCAGGCGCATTCCTGGTGACTCTGGACGCGGAGGCCTTATATTCGAGTATCCCACATAAGAAGGGACTCAAGGCGGTCGAGGCTTCCTTAACGAATTAGAGATAGATGAACACAACCACAACTTGTTCCTGCTTCGGCTCCTCAATTTTATCCTCACCCACAACCTCTTCCTCTTTAAGAACACTCTCTACCACCAGATACAGGGGACGGCGATGGGGACGACCTGTGCCCCATCGTTCGCGAACCTGTATCTGGGGTGGTGGGAGAGGAGGTTGTGGGCAGAGGACCGGATGACCAAGTACCTGTGCCATGTCTCAGCATGGCACAGGTACATCGATGACATCTTGGTCATCTGGGAGGGGCCGAAGCAGGAACTGGAGGAATTTATTATCCTCCTTAATCAAAACGAGCTCAATCTAAAATTAACACATGAGGTCAATGCAAACAAAGTGACATTTCTTGATATCACAATAGAAAAAGATGACCTAGGCCATATTACAACAACACTCTACCGGAAAGAGACAGCAGCTAACACTATGTTGAGGGCGACCAGCTCACATCCCAAACATCTGCTGAGAAGCATCCTGTACGGGGAGTACATCAGAGCGCGGCGCAATTGTAGCACGCTAGAAGCATTCCAAGGAGGCAAATCTGATCAGACACAGACTCCTGGAAAGGGGCTATAAACAAACTATCTTGAAGCAAGCTTATCAGAAGGCGAAAAAATATGATAGACAGACTCTATTGTATAAACCCAGAAAAGAAAAAACTCAGAAAGGTCCAGCACTAATTCTAACCTATAGTGAATCACACCAAAACATCCGCCAAATTGTAAAAAAACATTGGCCCGTCCTTCTAAATGACAATTATTTGAAAAGCTTCCTTCCAAGAGAGCCGCAAATAATTTTTAGACGGCCACCCAATCTACGGGACAGATTAGTACATAGTCACCACAACATAAACAGGAAAGAAAAATGCTGTAAACAGCAAGGAACATACCGCTGCGGCGGGTGTAATATGTGCCGTTATATACAAATAGGAGACACGGTCACAATAAAAGATAGGAGAAGTTATAAAATCAAGCACTTTGTAAATTGCTCATCAAAAAATGTTATATATGTTTTAACATGTGGTTGTGGAGCATTCTACATAGGAAAAACAAACTGCCAATTCAGGCGGCGTATCTACGAACACGTATATAATATAAAAACAGGGAACTTGAAAACGCCGGTCGGCCGCCATTTCTTAAAATATCACAATAAAAATCTCAGCTCAATCAAATTTCAAGGCATTGATAGGATACACGACCCCCAAAGAGGAGGCAATATACAAAAAACAACATTGCAACTAGAGACACGATGGATTTATAGGTTGGGGGCATCCCGCTTCCCTGGTCTAAATGATACATTTAGCTTTAGCTCCTTCCTGTAGGGAATAAAAATGGTAGAAGTGAACATAAGGACAGAAAAGGAGGGGAAAATATGGGGGATCAAGGGGAAAGGGTTAAAGTGTATTGCACTATGAGAAAGGATAAAGTAGAAACGTAACATGGAAAGGAGTTAAAAAATGATGTTTGTTGTAAACTTGAGGAAGTGGCTCAGAACACCTTGGAAAAAACATATAGGATTCATAGGCAATCTGAAATCTATATGGCACATGAACCTGGCAGCATTAGAGGCAGGGACAGGGCAGTATTCTACCTCCATAAACTAAAAAAGCAGAATGACATTAAAAAACAAAAAACAATAAAAAACCATAAATAAGAAAATATGCCCGTAGGGGGAAAAGCAGCAATGATAATAAATAGGATAACAGAGAAAAAAACCATATACAAGTATTAATCATATGAGAGGTTAGTAGATTTGTAAATATGTATCTTTAATATGTAAGCACAGTGTGCAATGTGAAGACACAGGCGCACATTGAGCATAAGAAAGAGAGGCTCCAAAAAAATGGAGTAGGTAAGAATACTCCCGAACTCTGCCAACCATGCTTAGATGGACTCCAACAACATGGAGCCGGAGAACGCGAGATGGGGCGGCGTCACATCCGGTTTAGTCTCTGGAGACACGCAGTGCGTTCCAGGACCGAGGCACGGAACGTCACTTCCGGCGGATGTGGGGATGCGCTCTCGGTACTGAGCGCACATGTAATGCCGCCCAAATGACACCGCCATTCACCCCTAGACGGACGAGCAGTGAAGACGTATGTAGAGAGCCTGAGCTGGACAAGTAATCCAAGTGGGGGCACGGCGGGCTGGGCGCCACAGCCGCAGCGCGGCTGGACATCGCGCTTAAAGGTACAGCAACACATATATATTAGGATGGATGAGAGCTTCCTTACAACAAAGGGAATATGGTATTGGGATATACTGGAGTGACATATAGCCCCCCTATATCTTCCAGAAAGCGGTGGAGAACCGGAAAATTGAATAACAGGAGCTGTCACGGCCAGGGGAGGAACACAGAGAGGCTAAACCAGGTTTAATAAGTAAGAGATCACTATATCATTCCAAATGAACCATAGCAACTATAAAAACTTAAAGAAAAAAATAGATGCCTAGATATTTATGGATCCTATTACTTCCAGGGCTTTTCTGAACCAGATCCTCAAGGAAATTGTCATGACAAATGTATAACGCACCAGAGAGTGAACTGATGAATTTTCCCTTCTAAGGTACATATATATAGGATAATATATGAACATACAAAAATATATATGAGAAATGCATAATATATGAAATGATATATGTTTTTAACAGTAATCCTCTGACATGCAGCTGAACTATATTCCCCATTGAACAAGGGGCACTGAGGAAGCCAAGGACAATCGGCGAAACATGTCTGCCCAGGGGAGGGAATGTGGATCAATTTGGTGAAGACCATATAACAAACAATTGTGGTGCATTAAATGGCCACTACCAATGAGAAACATAGGCATGTTAGAAATACAATGTTGATGAAGTCCACAAATGTAATGGATCTGTTGATGTTAACAAGAAATTGCTAACTTTTAAATGTATGTAAAATATTTTATTGTGTAATGAAAATCTAATAAATGCAAATCAATTATAAATACTTGAAATCAATAATAGTGAGGTCTTGGCTTAAAAACACACTGGGGGAAGCCTAAACCCCAGAAACAGCAAAATGTGTCTTTTTTTACTTTTAACTATTTGTGAACTGGGAAGAGGTCCATGAGACCCCTTATACCAGTTCACAAGGCTCTGGGGCTGGCAATCACCTGCGGATAGCGGGTGACTTGCCATAACCCCCAGCCCCCTCATTAGCTGCCTCCCCAATGGCCAGGGAGGGGCAGAAGGGTGCGGGCCACTTAATGGCTATGTGGGCTAGTAGCCTGCAGGGTCAGGGGCCACCAACGCTGGCCCCTGCGCCCTGTTCTACTAGCCCCCATAGCTGGTCCGGGTCGGTAATGCTGGGTAAGGGGGACCCTACAACATTTTTGGGGGGGATTTTAAGGGTTTTTAACCCTAAAAATTCCCCCAAAAAAATGAGGTCCCCCCCCATGTCATTTTTTTTAAGCTAACCCCTTACAACTATGCAATCATATTGCATAGTTGTATCCTACCTGAAATCTCCTAAACTGCTGTTTCAGTTTGGGGGAGTTTCCTGGGCAGGAAAGGGTGTATACCAATACATATGTGGTACCGTTGTATCCGGGAGAAATGGGGCTTTCACACGCAATAATATTTTATTAACAAACTTACATTTTTTATCACAAAAAAACACTACAAATTGTAAAAAATAGATTTTTTTTATTTTTTGCACATATTTCACCCAAAAGTATTGAGAATACACTAAAAAAAGGCCAAACAAGACATTGAGACAAGACCTCAATTCCATTGCGGTTTCATTCTTCTTCCCTTTGCGCCCTTAATGCTTACCTCAATTCCATCGCGGTTTCATTCTTCTTCCCTTTGCGCACCTAATACTTACCTCAATTCCATCGCGGTTTGATTCTTCTTCACTTTGCGATCTTTTATTTTTAGTTCTTCCTACGTTTTCCTGCAACCAACCCTTAATGAATTTTTATTTTACATAAAATTACACAGAAACAAGTTTTAGTTTTTTTTTTTTATTATTAACTGCCAAATTGTTTGGCCTTTTTTCTTGGTTGTGGAATTATTTATATAGTTTGCAACATTTTTTTAATTAAAAATTTACAAATTTTAGAAAAACATTTTAAAATTGTAAAACATTTTAAATTTTAAAAACTATATACAAAGCCATGGCAGGCCCCAGATAATTAATGTTCATCTGTGGTCCCCATCGAAGCTCTGAGCTCCTGCATATCGCCCACCAGCCAAAACACCATCCCAGTCAGTTGGGCTAATCTCGCCTGCAAATACATGTTTCACAGCTGTGGATGGAATGATTATTAGGTTTTAATCTAACTCATGAGGCCATATGTGATTATGCTAAGGAATTTCTTAAAGGAAGAGGCCATATGTGATTATGCTAAGGAATTTCTTAAAGGAAGAGGCCATATGTCATGCTAATGACATTGACAATGGATTTAGGTCGATTGGTAATGATGTCATTTTCCACATACTCAAAATATTTACATTACAACTTACTTCGGTGGTGGGCGACCTCTGCTTCGGGGACCACCCTACGGTCTGGGGCCTGCCACTGCTGGGAATGTGAGGGTGTAGAGACATTTAAAATAGGCTCACTTCTAATGTCTGATTCAACGGTAACCAAATGACACTTAGAATGTGTGACATCACCCACCTTCTCCATGTTCCTCCTGGGCATGATCTGCTACAGTCTCAGCTCCAGATCTTTCACCCGCTACATATTCATCTATAAAAAGAGATTAAGGGAATCAGCTTTTGTTAAAAAAGCATGTATGTGTGTGGAGTTACATTCAGAGTCACATACCGGAGGCTAATGCCTGAGTCATTTCGTATGACTGCCTGCCCATGCCGTGAGGCCCCTCCTCTGTGGATAGGTCCATGGGCTGGTCTGACGCAGCTACAGAGGAGAGGTAGGAAGTTTTCCCTGGAGATCCACCACCTTCACTTGGTGGTGCAGATTCATGCTGCACTGGCCGGACTGCGCGCCTCCGGGTGGGTCTTATGCGGTACTCCATTTCAGACACTAGAAAAGAAAAGCATATATAATTAAAGGCCTACCTTCTGTGTTTGTTACATCTAGCATGCAATCGGTATGTACTTACTTTGGAAATGGGTAGAAAAAAATCGCAGCACCCGAGGCATGTGCAGTCGCTTCAGGTCCGACCAGTGCTGCATGATTTGCTTATAAGTGAAGGTGGTGTCCGTTTCCTGGTGAATCCTGGCCACGATCTCCAGGGCCAGATTCCTCTTCTCAAAGGCGTTGGGCAGGTAGTGGTACCTGCGCTACAGCATAGTCTAAATAACATAAAAATGCAAATAGTTGTTAGATGAAACAGCATACAAATATCATTCACAATTGGATAAGTTGACTAAATGACGTTCCCCAATACATTTCTAGCCTTAACCTATCCTTCTAAATGCAAGTGAGTTGGTTCGCACATGTGCGCACTAACTTCTGTTTGGCACGGAGTTTAAATCACTTTTAAAAACAACAGTTTCTTCCTGCGCTTCCTTAAGGCCTATGCAAGCATTTAGATGTTAAATCAATGTCCTTACAATACACTTACAAGCATAATGAGCTCTTGTTGTTGGCGCCACCTTTCTTCTAGTTGGCAGCAGATAGGTAGTGCCCCAGCGGTTTCCGGGTTTCGCGCGGCCAGACGCACGCGTAAGCGAACACGTAAGCGTCATACCCAGTCATTTCTATTTAAAGGGTAATGGACACACAGCTCATTCTCTTTGTGATTGTCATCATGCCACCCCAAAAAACTAGCGCAAAGCAACCAGCAGCAAAGGAGACCAAGACAAAAAGGCCAGAGCGGCATGAGGACACTTCACCCTCCAGACCGAGCACTTGGTCGCGCAAATCGACTACAAAGGTGCCTGAAACGCGGAGCAAAAGTGGCCACAACTCCAGGCCCATCAAAAACTTCAAGCACCCGCAAAAGTTTAGAACCTTCATCCAAGAAGAAGGCTCCTCGCGCAACCACATCCAAACAGCAAGGGAGCACAACGTCCAAGGGGAAAAGTAAGCAGAGGGCCAGAAGCCCGAGCCCCCCAAGCACACCCTCTCCTGCTCCCCGGCCTACCACATCCAAAGAGAAAGGGAGCACAAGTTTCAAGGGCCAAAAGAAGCAGAGAGCGAGAAGCCCGAGTCCCCCAAGCACACCCTCTCCTGCTCCCCTGCCTACCACATCCAAAGAGAAAGGGAGCACAAGTTCCAAGGGGCAAAAGAAGAATAGGGCGAGAAGCCCGAGCCCCCCAAGCACACCCTCTCCTGCTCGGCCACATTTGCCACCGGCACACGTGGAAACAAGCGAGACCTATGCCACATCCACGGCTGGAAGTTCGGTGGCCACCCAGCCAATGACCCCCAGTCCTAATGCCAGTCCATTCTTTTTCCAGCCACGTAATAGCCGATTCTTCACCACACACCCAGCCAAGAATGTCCCCTGAATTGCCACCAACCAGAGATGAGCCAGAAGAACAACCATTAGGCCAAACCTTGCGGCAAGGCCACTTGAGTGGCCGGTTTGGTGAGGCACAAACCCTAGCCTTGGCAAGTGGGCTCACACTGCATTTCGATGAGCTATATGGGAGCAATTCCAAAGCAAGTGCAAAAAAAAACAAATCTGGGAAGAGCTCACCAAACAGGTGAATGCAGAGGGGGACGAGAGGAAAGATGTGGAGCAGATCCAGAGAAAAATATCTGACCTAAAATATGCAGTAAGGAAGAAGCAGAATAAGCGGCGCACTCACAGGTACTTATTTGATGATTGGATTTTGCAGCTTGTTGTAGTGACCACAATGCCAAATAATTTTTATACTCTAATTTTCAGCTTGCAAACTGGTGGAGGCTTCCCCACAAAATTACAATACACCAGAGCTGAAGAAATGGTCCTGGCTTTAATCCACCCCGTATCATTACGGGGCTCTCTGGCAGACACGACACGGACACCCAGGACATTTCTGCAGGTTAGTAATGATTGTTTTAATGTGAGCTATTGTAAACTTGGGAAATGAGGCTCACAGGCAGATATGAACACAGGTCCCTAGGGAGTGGCTTTGAGGGGAGGTTACTGTTGTAGGAGGGTGTTTAATGGCTGAGGAATGGGCTTAATGATGGACACTCTCTCAGGGTGCAGTAGTTAATGGTCCTTAGAAAGGTTTTCAGTCAATACACGACCTTTTAAATTATTTCTAGAAAATATTAAACAAATTATCTTACCAAAGCACTGCATGTGATGTGAATATAGTCAACAATTGACAACACTTACTTCTTAGTCTTTCTACCACTGGGGTTCTAGCTGTGCTTTGGTCAAACTTGAGCTGGGGTCAGGGAAAGGTCAACATTGCAAGAATGCACAGCAGCATACTCAGAAGCCAGATGCTATTTGCAAGCTGACTGTTGGCACCTAAGGTGCCATTTTGGATGTGCAAAGCCTCCTAACATGCAGTACATGCATGTTTTTATTCTTTAAGGTGACCAATCTGTAGGTACAGGGTGAGTCATACATATAAGATAGACTCAGATTCATTGGGAAGGTCAACTTTAACCGTTTGGGGAGTTGTCATTCCTGCTTGGCCACGTGTGTTCTAAGGCATATGTACTCATCAAGGGATGTTTGTGTGTTGGAAACTGGTGATGCATGACTAATGACTAATGACTAATTTTGTTCAAAAAGATATTTAGGCCCAAATCTGACACACTTTTTTACATGTCCCAACAGACTCCCACACTAATGGATGTAATCCAGGATATGGAGAAGGAGGATGCCAGCCGGATTGGACCTTCACAAATTACCCCCCTGGAACCTAATCTGTCACTGCCCCAGCATCCTACTGCACCAAATCCTCTGCAGCAGAGTGAAGCTGAACGCATGCTGCCAGCCCATCGTGGGCAGCAGGCTGAGACTGAGCCTACAGTCCCCAGTGCTAGCTCTGCTGCAGAGGTTTTGCCTAGTACATCTGGTACTGTTGCTTGCCCTAGACCTCCAGCATCTGCAGGTGCTCAAACCCGGGGAATTGGAAGACGCAGTCAACAACGTCGACCAGTTTCCCAGGGGAAATGAAAGATATGGATAGGAGATCCTAGACTGATCTCAAAAACCCCTACCAAAGAGGCCGCACACTGAATGTAGATAAAAAACCAATACATTTAATAAATGTTAATTATATACATAAACATGAATAAAGGCCCTGATCTAGACAATTACAAGATTAAAAAACACACAAAAACACAACAAGGGGGTGGTCCTGATAAACGGTGACTATTATGTATCAAGTCTAAAATGCTATGATATATGTATATACAATATAAAGCGTATGGTGTGAAATGCTATGAATGGGCCCAGGTAAAAACCAATATCAATGGCGGCACTGGTCACGTGGCGTCTGACGCGTTGCCCTTACAGCCATGCTCATTGGCCGGGCGGGGCGCGTGTTCGGGCGATGACGTGGCCGTGCCGCATTGGCCAGCTCATTTACTATCGGGGTATTTAAGGAGGGGTGAGCTGGGCAGCCGGTACACCCTGGCGAAGTGTCATTCTGACACGCAACGCGTCGGTGGCGGCTGCTGCGGGGGACCCCTGGTGACATGGTGATGTAACAGTTTTTTATTTATTCACTTGTATGCCGTTATAATATTGCACTTTTTGGTGTCATGTATTTAGGGGCCCAGTAGGGCTTATTTCAAGCCTGTTTAATATATCCTTCACATCTCACACTGAGGTTTTAACTTCGCATGTATGTTGCACAGCGGCCTGTCTTGTATGCACAGCGCAGGCTGCATCATAAGCTGCACACACTATATTTGTGGTTACAATTGTAAATAGTATTCTCATGCACTTTTTTTCTTCGTACACTATACTTATTGGATACATTCTATTTGAATGTTTGTCCAATAGTTGTCTTTCTTCAGCTGATTTAGATTACTCTCCCATTGATATTGGTTTTTACCTGGGCCCATTCATAGCATTTCACACCATACGCTTTATATTGTATATACATATATCATAGCATTTTAGACTTGATACATAATAGTCACCGTTTATCAGGACCACCCCCTTGTTGTGTTTTTGTGTGTTTTTTAATCTTGTAATTGTCTAGATCAGGGCCTTTATTCATGTTTATGTATATAATTAACATTTATTAAATGTATTGGTTTTTTATCTACATTCAGTGTGCGGCCTCTTTGGTAGGGGTTTTTGAGATCAGTCTAGGATCTCCTATCCATATCTTTCATTTGCCTTGTTCCCCTTATGGACAGCACCTACCTTTGATTGTGCTGCGGTGCACCTTCCACCATAGTTGTAGACCCAGTTTCCAAGGGGAGGCGCGTCCAGATCCTGGAGTCAGCATGGCGCCATGACAGCCGTTACTTTAGGCAGGTGACTCGAACAACAGAGCAGATTACTGCACAATTAGAGAACTTCAATACTACCATGCTGACTGAATTTAGGACGAGCAGCCAGATGGCAGAACAAATGGCCACCTTAAACAGACAGATGGCAGAACAAATGGCCAAACCAAATGCAAACTTCACTACCATGCTAGATGCATTTCGAACTACCAACAGATGCTGGAGCAGTGGCAGATTATGAATGCCACACATGCCCAGGTGTTGGGCCCCCTCCAAGGCCCCACCGCAACCTTATTATGGGCAACATCAATATTAATATCATTTTGACCTGGATCTGCAAACATCTTTCCTCTACATCCCAACTCTATTTACCTGTGTGGTGAGCGCAACCAAGATTGGGTTGTTTATGGCTTAGCTGGTTTGTTTTGGAATTCGCCCATATAGCTCATTAGAGTGCTCACATACCCCACTAGCCAATGGCTGAGCTTAAGTCTCAGTGAAGCGGCCGTTCAAGCTTCCACGCAGCAGGCTTGGGCCTAAGGAAATGCTGGCTGGCTCATCCTGTTTGTTGGCATTATTGGGGGACATTCTTGGCTAGAAAAAAATCAACATTTGCCCATGGCAAAGATTGGACTGGACTGGCATGGGGTCTGGCTGTCATAGGCTGGGAAAATTACAAGCAGGAGAGGGTGTGTATGTGGCCCTATGTATTCCTGGCCGACTATTCCCCTTGAAATTTGTGCTCCCTATGGATCTTGATGTTGGTGGGCGGGTAAACTTCGGCCTGGAGTCAGTTACAACTCCTGGATGTGGACAATTGCTAGGGGCCAGGAGTATGGCCCAATTTATACTTATGTTTGAAAATGTATGTCCATGGAGTCTGCGAGTGCCCTTCAACTAAAAATTGACATATTTCCAGAAAATGTATGGAATTTGACTTTAGCTGTTCTTGCCTAAGTTGATGCATTCATGTTTGTGTTGTTTTGACATTAATGAAGGTTTGGAATCACAAACATGGGAAAATAAACTGCATTACGCTCAAATCAGGTGTAAAATGTTTTGTAATTAAGGCATTACAACATTGTTAAACCAAAAATAAAAAGGCCTTCACATAGGCAAAAAATAGAACAAACAGACAAAAACATAAACAAACTAAACAAATCTTAAGAGAAATAAGATTCAATAACATGGGCATGGACAGATTGCCCAGAGGCACTCGGGGTGCCATCATATATGTCATCTGTCTCCTGCCTGGGTGGAGAAGGGGGCATATCCACGTAACGGGGGACACGCTGCCTCAGGGAAAAATTATGCAGCACGCAGCATGCTAGGATGATTTGGATAACCTTGTTGGGGTCATACTGCAGTACCCCCCCTGTATGGTCCAAACAACGGAATAGGGACTTCAGCAGGTCCTCTCCACTACGGCCCGGGTCTTCCAGTGGGCCCTATTATAGGACTCCTGGGCCGCATTCTGCGGGCAATAAACAGGCGTCAGGAGCCAGGGCATGAGTGGATATCCTGAATCCCCTGAAAGAATAACAAAATACTAACATAAATTACACATTCTAAGCAACATTATTGTTTAACATGTCATCAAGGGATAAAAACAGCCATAGGTTAAGACATGGGTAATCAACTATATTCATTACCATACAGTGAAAAGGGAATGATGGAATTTGAGCCAACTTACCCAGCAGCCATCCACCAGATAATTCTCCTGACTCAAACCGACGAAATAAGCCAGAGCTCCTCAATATATACGCATGATGGGACGAGCCTGGATACCCTGCAAGGACACTGAGGAATCGCATGTCCGGGCCAACCACTGCTTGGATGTTCAGCGAGTGGCCCATCTTGCGGTTCCTGAATAAAAAACAAATTACACCGACAAGGTAACCAACAAAAACACTAACTCCAAAAAACAAAAATAAAAACAGTTCTACAATCCCAACATAAATAACAAAGGACATAAGTAGTTTAAAAAACACGTATTATATGGATGTGTTAGAAAATAAAGCTGAACATGCTAAGGAATAATTAAGGTCAGCATTAAAATGCTTTTATAAGGGCTACATGAAAAGTATTTATGAAGGTATGCATTGTAAACTGGTTCAAATGGACACTTGAGAAGGAGGGATTAAGGTATGCATTGTAAACTGGTTCAAATGGACACTTGAGAAGGAGGGATTAAGGTATGCATTGTAAACTGGTTCAAAGGGACACTTGAGAAGGAGGGATTAAGGTATGCATTGGAAACTGGTTCAAGGGAACACTTGAGAAGGAGGGATTAAGGTATGCATTGTAAACTGGTTCAAAGGGACACTTGAGAAGGAGGGATTAAGGTATGCTATGGAAACTGGTTCAAAGGGACACTTGAGAAGGAGGGATTAAGGTATGCATTGGAAACTGGTTCAAAGGGACACTTGAGAAGGAGGGATTAAGGTATGCATTGGAAACTGGTTCAAAGGGACACTTGAGAAGGAGGGATTAAGGTATGCATTGGAAACTGGTTCAAAGGGACACTTGAGAATAGATAAAATTAAGTTTGGCTAAACAATATAACAAAATTACCTAATTAACTTACCTATAGATGTACTCATCGGCTGCAGGAGGGACCAATGCAATGTGGGTGCAATCGATCACACCCATGACATTGGGCATGTCGGCGATACTATAAAATCCCTACTTAATCGCGTTCCAAGTTTACCATGTCATCCGGAAAGGAAATATATTTTGGACTAAGGGTAGCCACGCCATCCAGAAACTTGGATAGCGCACAGCTCAGCGTAGGCTGGGACATCCCCACGGAGAGGGCACCCAGCCTCTGGAACAAGCCGTTCGCCAAAAATTGCAGGTCATACCTGAAACTGCTTGCCCTTCCTCGTGGTGCGGGCTAACCATGGCCGCAACTCGCTATACAATTTATGGAGGGAAACGCGATTGATTTGGGTCAGCTTGAACAGCTCAACGTCATGCATGCAATCGATATTCATGCGTCTCCGGTGCAATCTGGCCTCGGCCATGCTGATACATGTAATGCCATTGAGCTGAAGGCGCTCATACTCCTCCACATAGCTGCAAAACATGATCAACACTAGTATTCCGAGTCAAAACTGGTCCCGTAAGTGGAGCGGAAATGAAACCGTTTTATAGGGCGGAGGTCCATCGGCAACCAGGTCTCAGAATCAGACGCAAGCCCATCCCAATAACGCAACTTATCAGAACTAACGCAAATTATCCGATTTCGATCCGTAACTTATCCGAACTAACGCAAATTATCAGATTTCGCTCCGTCTGCATATAAGTGTTAAAGTGAACGAACATACGCATGGAAAAAGTAACGTAAAAAACAAAAAACAAGGCAAACATTAAAAAAAATACACAAAAGAGCATGCGAATGTGTCTCTGAATCAACCCTTATGTGTGATTCCCCGTTTAGCCTGAAAAGGGTCAGAAATTATTAAGGGTGGTGTATTTATTCCCATTGCTTGTGCTGCTGATCAGGGCATCTGATATCATGCCGGGGAGGGAGCTGGCTGCGGTGCAGGGTTAATTATTTCTTACCCAGCATAGGGGCACTACACTTTCCAATGATCCACACCTAAAACACCCAGCGGGTTCTTTTTATGTCAGTTTCCTTTTTAAAACTCAGTCTAATGTTTGCTAATCTCAGAGAGTATCACCTCTCTCTCTGACTCCCCCCCCCACACACACATATCGTTTCTGCCAGCTTGCGTGTTTTTAACCCATACGCTCTCACAGCATTGATGTCTCTGAAATCATTTTCATTTTACCCCAATATGATGAGGATCCTACCCTTTTACATACTGTTTTAAATAATCTGCAGTCGTCCGGGAGATATCAGAAGGCTGAGGATAATGTTTTGAAATCTTGTTATTATACTCATACCCCTCGATTCAAAGAGCAAAAGTTAATTGATTTCGGATCGAGAATCGTAAGTTTGGGTGGGTGTTTGTCATTTTTTCCTTTTTTTTTGGCCATTTCGTATTCGCACGATCGTTCGCGCATAGACGTATATGAACATACGCTTTTCGGACGTCAATCGGATATTTTGCGTTAGTTCGTGTCTTTTTCCCGTCCAAATCTTATTTTTTACGTCCGATCCTATTTTTTACGTGCTTCACATGGGCTTGCGACCAATTCAGAGAGGTGATTGCTAATTGTTTTGAAGGCCATTAAAGAGCTGCTTCCCGAAATGTTTGCCGGCAGCTATTTGGCCTCGGGAGTAGGATGGAGAGGAGCGAGTTTGTGGCACATCAAGGGCTTATGCTTTTTGGCATCGATTTGATCCGGATGTCTGAGAGCAGATTGCCCCTGCGTCGTCGCATGAACATCGATAGCATGAATGATGTTGAGCTGTTTGAGCTGACCAGGCTTAATCGCGCTTCCCTCCATAAATTATATAGTGAGCTGCGGCCATGGTTAGCCGGCACCACAAGGAAGGGGCATGCAATTTCAGGTATGACCAAGATGCTTGGCTGCCTGCAATTTTTGGCGAACGGCTCGTTCCAGAGGCTGGGTGCCCTCTCCGTGGGGATGTCACAGCCTACGCTGAGCCGCGCACTATCCAAATTTTTGGAAGGCATGGCTGCCATAACTCCCAAATATATTTTTTTCCCGGATGATATGGCAGCCAGAAACGCCATTAAGCTTGGTTTTTATAATGTCGCCGACATGCCCAACGTAATTGGTGCTGTTGACTGCACACATGTGGCACTCGTACCTAGGGCATCCGACGAGTATATATATATAGGTATATTTTTTTTGTTTTGGTTATTATGGGGCCCAACGTGTAATGTAACCTGTTTTCCTTTGCGGCAGCATATTTTTGTTTGGGCTTTTGTGTACATGCCATATTTCGGCTTCTGATTTGTTGTTTTAAATTGTGTGCAGACATGTTTTTTTTGCAAAATGTGTTTTGCCCTTATCACTTACCCTTTTTTTTTGGTTTTGGCCTTAAGGAATCGAAAAATGGGACACTCCCTTAATGTCCAGGCCGTGGTGGGGCCGGACATGCGTTTCCTGAGTGTCCTTGCCGGCTACCCAGGATCGTCGCACGACTCATATATCCTGAGACGATCTGGTTTGTTTAGGCGATTTGAGTCTGGTGAATTTTCGGGTGCATGGCTGCTTGGTGTGTCCTATTTTTGGTTATCGATATTTCAGAGGAATCTGTTTTTTTTTTTTGCTATTTTAGCTTTATAATTATTGACATAAACATGAACCAGCATTTTTTTTTGGGGGTTTTGTGGATTGTATTTAAAAAAAAAAAAAAACGTTTGGCTCACTTTGTCCTTCAGAATTTTTAAACTTTGGTTAGGATGTCTGTAACTTCCATGTTAAAAAATATATTGGGTAGCAGATTGTCCAGAAGTATCTGCTAGTTTTTGGTCCTTTTGTAGTATTGGTCTTTCAATGCCAAAGTGGACTTAAACTGCATACAGTGCATTCTTTATCGAAATGTTGTGGGCCCCTCAGCAGCATCCTAATTGTAACATTTCCTAAACCAGAAAAAAAAGCATATTTATAAAAACCCTTGTCCGTGCAGATGTTTTATCATTCTTTGGTTTATTTAAGCTGCATTTTTAGTTATGTACTACATTTGGGCCAATAGTGTTTTTTCTAATGTGCCCTGGGTGTCTTTTTTGGGCCTTTAGCTTACCTCATTTTGATATATGTCAAATTGTTTGTGTTTGTTGTCTTGCAATTTGTTTATTTTTTGAATTTCATTGTCTTGTTAAGGTGATTCCGGTTACCCACTTCTCCCCTGGCTCATGACGCCTGTGCTGCGGCCCCAGGATGCCTCTCAGGAAGCCTACAACCGTGCGCACCGCAAGACCAGGGCTGTTGTTGAGAGGGCATTTGGACTGTTGAAGACCCGTTTTCGGTGTTTGGACCATACCGGGGGCGCCCTGCAATATGATCCTAACAAAGTGATAGACATCATAATGGCATGTGCTGTTCTGCATAATTTTGCCATTCAAGAATGTGTCCCCCGTTATGTGGATGTTCTGCCCTCTACAGCCCGAGAAGATGATGGTGACAATTAGCCAGTGAGTCTGGCCAATCAGTGCGAGCCATTTTGATCTTGCAGCATTTTAGTTAAAGCCTTTTTTTTGTTTCCCATTCTGTGTGTGTGTATTCGCCTTTTTGTTCAATTATTTGTTTGCCCGTAATGTGGCATTACCTTAAATTAAAAAAAATGTTGCCTTAATTGTTGCCTAATGTTTTTCCTGGTGTTTACTTAGATTGATCTTTGCATTTTTACACCTCTTAACCAAAAATGTATCTGCTTTAGCCCAAGGTGATGTTAAATGTGTTTCAACTAAAAACGCAACAAGTATTGTAAGTGTGTAAATTTTTTACTTTTGGCACTTTGAATGGTGGTGCATAACAAATAAAAATCCACATACAACTGTGGCTCAAAATGCATGAAGTTAGTAAAATTAAATCTACCACATCTACACCTGGAAGTGAGTGGCACAACCAAACAAGGACACCCAGTCCAAAGGCCAGACTAGTCCAGTCATTAATATTGCCTGTGCCAAGGGATATTTGGGCATGGCCATAATGTCACACAAACATGTCTGCAAACAGGAGGAGCACAAACCAAACAAATGTAAAAAGCCATAAGTGGCACATGTTACTTGCCAACTTGCACATAGACCTATGGCATTGGCTAGTGGCCTTAATCATTACTCTAAGGAGCTCTATGGGAGCAAATACAAAACACAACCTGCATGTGAAACACAAAATGGATTGAGCTAAACATCAAACTACAAGTAAATACAGTGGGGGGGAAGAGAAAAGATGTCCCACACATTCATGGATTAATAGGGTGGCTGCCCATAAAACCCAGGTGGAGGTCCGTGGGGATGGGACCTAACCTGGGCCATGGTTGCATTGTTAATTTGCAACTGCTCCATAATGTTTCTCTGCATATTGGTCATATCAGCCATGGCTGACTGGATGCCATTACTTGCATTGACCATGTTGCTGTTGAGGGTCCGAAACTCAGCGAGGATGCCCTGTAAGGTGTTATTGAGGTTGACCATATCGGCATGCCTTTCCTCCCGCTCATTTTGGAGCTGTGCCTCAAAAGAGTCCCTCTCCTGGTTCCATAAATCAAGCAGGGCACTGTGCCTCCCCTGGGAAACTGTGCGGTGTAATGGAGTCCGCCGCACAATTACCCTGGCTCTTGGGCGTGCCCTGCCGCGTTGTCTCGTCCCCTCAACAGCAACAGGCATGCTTGGCAAATCCTCAGCAGCAGAGTGAACACTGGGGACTGTTGTCTCAGTCTCCCCATGTGCAGGCACAATGGATGCAGATTCACTCTGCTGCTGAGGATTGGCCAGAGAAACATTATGGAGAAGTTGCAGATTGGGACCCAGGGGGAGGTCTTCGGACGTGGCCAGCATGGATCCATCATCTTCCTCCATTTCCTGGATCTCTTCCATGAGTGTGTGGGTCTGTAGGGACATAGAAAAAAAATGGTTAAGTTGGCGTCCCAAATTAGGATTCCATCAGTTTAACACATGCTTAAGCACTTGGTAGTATTTTTGGTACTAAATAAACTTACCGGAAAACTCGGATCTGGGCTCCTATGCTGTACGGACCTGGTAGGCATATTCAAACTGGGGGGTGAGTTTACACTTGCTGAGGGGTCATGCTGAGCTGAAGAAGAGAAAACAAAACAAGGTAAACACACACATAAGCATTGTTTTGGTAGGTAATTAAACAAGCCACTATTTGTAATCTTAAGCAACTCTACAGCAACGGGGACGATTGGTAAAATACACTCACTTTAAGATATGTGAAATGGATCGAGTAAACTGCTAACTGACCTCAGTTCGAAGTCAGGAAGTGTATCCAGTCAGCATACAACTTGCAGAGCACCTATTTTGAGTTTGACTACCATTCTCTAGGTCAGGGGTACTCAACCACTTCTTGTAAAGGTCCATTTAAAGGTATCCGGTGAGAGGTGAAGGTCTGGGCATGGGGCTGTCGCAGGGGGTGTATAGTTAGAAATCAGCACACTGGGGGAGGGGCTATAGATTTCCCAGCCAAAACTAATAAAGGCTGCTTGCCCTTGCTGGGCTGGATGGGGCAGAGCTGAGGGGACAGGGATTGGATGGATAAAGCTGGGAGGACAGGAATGGATGGTGATGGGATGGATGGAGCAAATCTGTTAGGAATGGATGGGGCTGAGCGGGGGGGGGCAGATGGGGCAGAGCTGGGGCAGCGGGACAGGATTGGACAAAGAGAATGATGCACCAAGTTTGTGTGTACCTTGCAATGCCACTTCCTGTGCAGTACTTCATATTGCAATGCTAGGTTTCAGGGAGCCATGACATTGGCCGGGAGACTAAGCACTACATCGCCGATCAAGGGGGCAGCTCTGAGCACGTCAACACAGAAGTAACTGAGTGCAGGGCTGTCTGGGCAGGGGTCCGGAAATCTGGTGCCAAGGTCCGCATTCGGACCCCGGTCCGCCAGTTGAGTATCGCTGCTCTAGGTCATATATGTTTTGGGGTCTTGATTTAAATTGTTACCTCAAACACAACTCACACAACAAATAGACAACACATCCCTAATGATGTGTGTTTTGTGATTGAGTCCAAATATATCACTTTTCTTCATAAACTTCGTTACTTGACACATAATTAGTGTTAATTGTTATTTTACATAATGTATGTGGTCCGAAATGTGTGATTCACACGGACCAAAGCAGGACACACGGAGCCCAACCAAGCCACACCATAGGGCCATACCGTCATCTTTGTACTAGTGAACTTTAATTTACTTTGCAACCAGGCAAACATGCAGATTAAGCTTACTCACCTTGTGTACGGGTCGGTGAGTCTGTGTCCCTTAGACCCGCATGGCCACCGACCGCGACAGGATGGAGAAGGCCCAGCACAATCTCCTCAGCAGGTGTAAACTCGAGTTTGGTTGGAAAGCCACCTCCAGTTTTCATGCTGAAATGAAAATATAGTTTGGTACACAGAAAAGGTGCATACAGTACATCCTAATAATTACATTTGGATACATCATTTATTTACCTGTAATTATGCCTTTTAATTTCTTTTTGCCGTACAGCATATTTCAGATCCAAAATTTTCTTCTGGATTTGTCCAACATCTTTCCTCTCTTCCCCCGCTGCATTTACTTGTCGTAGGATTGTTTCGAACAATTCCATTTTGCGCTGCTTAGTGGTGTGTTGATTTGCTCCCATAGAGCTCGTCATAGAATAATGTAAGGCCACTAGCCAATGCCATATTTTGGTCATGTGAGAATCACCCACTCAAATGTCCGCGCCGCAATGTGCGGACAGATGGTTGGCTTTGGGGCTCCTCCATGTGTGCAGACACATGTGGTGACATTATGGCCTGGGGCTGTGTAGGGGAATGGAAGGATTGCTGGCTTCCCAATGACTGGACTGGCCAAGGGACTGGGTGTTCTTGCGTGGCTGGCCACAGAACTTCCAGGTGTAGATGTGGTACGGATGATGTCCATTCTTGGGCCTCTTGGGGGGCTATGTGCCCTGCTGGTGCCTGGTCTGGGGCTAGGTGCCCTGCTGGTGCCAGGTCTTGGGCTAGGTGCCCTGCTGGTGCCTGGTCTGGTCGTAGGTGCCCTGCTGCGGGGCCTGGATGGGCTTCTGGCCCTGCTTCTGGGCCTGGATGGGCTTCTGGCCCTGCTGCGGGGCCTGGAGGGGCTTCTGGCCCTGCTTCTGGGCCTGTATGGGCTTCTGGCCCTGCTGCGGGGCCTGGATGGGCTTCTGGCCCTGCTGCGGGGCCTGTATGGGCTTCTGGCCCTGCTGCGGGGCCTGTATGGACTTCTGGCCCTGCTTCTGGGCCTGTATGGGCTTCTGGCCCTGCTTCGGGCCCTGTATGGGCTTCTGGCCCTGCTGCGGGGCCTGTATGGGCTTCTGGCCCTGCTGCGGGGCCTGGATGGGCTTCTGGCCCTGCTGCGGGGACTGTATGGGCTTCTGGCCCTGCTTCGGTGCCTGGATGGGCTTCTGGCCCTGCTGCGGTGTCTGGATGGGCTTCTGGCCCTGCTGCGGGGCCTGGATGGGCTTCTGGCCCTGCTGCGGGGACTGTATGGGCTTCTGGCCCTGCTTCGGTGCCTGGATGGCCTTCTGGCCCTGCTGCGGGGGCCTGGGTTGGCTAAGTGCCCGGCTTGAGAGCATGGGTGGTGTGGGCTCCCTTGGGCGGCCTCTTCTGGGGGCAGATGTGGTGGTGCCTGCTGTGGGGCTTCCTACCCGTTTGGCCTGTTTTTTGGCAGCAGGGGCACGTGCCTTTGTGGCCCTTTTTTGCGAAAGGGAGGGTCCACTGTCCCTTGGTGGGGCCGAGGTGCTACTTGCCTTTTGGGAGCGTAGCTTCTTTTGGCCTTGCTGAGACCTGGTTGTTGGGCCCTCAGAGGTCTGGCTTGGCTGTGCACGTTTCGCTGCTGGCTTTTTGGGTGCCATTTTCTCCAAAATGTCAAAGAGAATGAGCTTTGGGTGCAGGCACCTTTAAATAAGGCGCCCAGCGTCTGACGCCTATGCGCACGACTACGCGATCGTACGGACGTACGTTCGTGCGGAACCAGGAAACCGCTGGGGTTTCACTTATCTGCTGCCTTGAAGAGCATAAAGATGGCGCCCACTATCTTCACCCGTCAACAAGAAGAGATCCTCATGCTGGTAAGTGCCCTGCTCTGCCTTTTAAGCTAATACTGACTGATGTACTACATGTAAATGATGCGGTTGGAACTAGTTTTGTGGATCTTAATGTTTTAGAACAGGCTCCTCACACTTCATCCTCAAGGGCCGAGACAGGCCACGTTTTCACCTCTCTATGCTGATGTCCTAATTAGGGCAATTGCTCTGGCTTAGCACCGGTTAATTAACCTGTGGAGTAGCGTGGATAGCTGTCAAACCTGGCCTGTCTCGGACCTTGATGCGGATGTTTGAGGACCACTGTTTGCCTAAGACATCAAAACACAACGGCAAGCCACACACGTGCCCAAAAAGTCAGAAACCGGGCCTTCAGCGTGATTTACTAACAAAAAATAAAACCTAAAAAACGAGTACACAGCCTATTACATTTCCAAATGGGCCATTTTAAGCCAATAACGTATTAGCCTTGCCTCCACTGGCCTGAAACTCTGTTCAAGAATTTCGGATATGCGCGCAGCCATCTGTACTCAGAAGCATCACACTTACTGAGGAGAGGTGAGTGGGATAAGGTACAGGGGGGTGGGTTATAGCTGTGCTTTGCTCAGACACAGCAGAGCTGTGGTCATGGGAAGGTCATCAGTCCAAGAATGCAGAGCAGCACACACACTTCCAGTTTGCATGCACTTCCTGTTTGCAGGCTGCCTGCAAAGATGGCATTTTACATAAGCTGCCATCTTGGATGTTAAAACCATCATAACACGCCAGAGATGCATGTGGCCTGATTTTTAATGTTGGCAATCTGTATGTACAGGGTGTGTGAAACATATAACATAAGACCAGACTCTGAATCAGAGTGAACGTCCGCTTTAAGGCACTCCCCAAAAATGGCTTGCACTCTAAATGTGTGTGTTAATGACATTACATTCGCAACTTCTGATGCAACACATATGGCTCTGTGTGTAAAAGTAAAAGCTCTGTTTCCATTATGTTTTTCAGATCATGCTTCAGCGCCGGTATGACTTCGCACGCAATGTTTGCGAAAAAAGGGACATCGCCCGGGAGATCATCGGGGAAATACACCGTGTCACCAGCACCACCTTCACTTACACCCAGATAATGCAGCATTGGTCGGACCTGAAACGTATGCACATGCCCCGGGTGCGGAGGTTTTTTGGGATCCATTTCCCAAGTAAGTACAAAGCGAATTCATGGTATATGTTCCAAATTTATAAGTTATGCCTTTATTTATAATGACTTTTCTTTGTTAGTGTTGGAAATGGATTTCAGAATTCGCCGCAGCCGGAGGCGCACAGGCCGACCAGTGCTGCATGCTTCTGCATCTGTGAGTGAAGGTGGTGGATCTCCCGGGCGACGGACCTACCCCTCCTCTGTGGCCTCCTCAGACCAGCCCCTGGACCTTACCACAGAGGAGGGGCCCAACCGCGTGGGCGGTCAGGCATGGGGAAGGCTCTGGTATGTCACTCTTCATGTATATGCACTAAGATATACATGCAAGCAAAAAAACTAAGTGCTCCTTTATTATGTATTTCTAGATGCTTCGGGAGCGGGTGAGGTAGTGGAGGAGGAGGCAGCAGAGATGCTTGAAGTTGATCCTGGCGAAGGTGAGTGATGTCAGGCAGACTGGGAGCCAGATATGTATAGTGACTCTATACAACAACTAACCAAATGTCACATGTTTCTCCAGGGACTTCTTCACAGCATAGCCAGGACCAAGGGCATCCTGTTGGCCCCAACCAGCCATCTGACGGCCACCAACAAAGTAAGTAGCCATGCCATTATTCAGAATTATGTGTTTTTGGCTAATAACACACACACACACATAACCAATGTATAGTTAACACTTTCATGTGGGCACTTCGTTAGCTTAAAGCGGACCATAACTCGTATTAAGAGCCTAGCTAATAAGTATCCCACACACTGTACATACAGATTGCGAACATTCCAAAACAGGCTACCTGCATCTACTGCATGTTAGGAGCCTTTAAACATACAAGATGGCGGCATATGGAATGCGCCATATTTACAGGCAGCATGGCATCCAGATTTAACAAAGTAAGGTGCTGTCATGCATTGTGGGACTGCTGACCTTTCCCTGAACCCAGCTATGCTCTGTATTACCAAAGCACAACTGTAACCTGCTCCCCTGTACTTTATCCCACTCTCCTCTCCTCATTAAGTGTTATGCTTCTGAGTCCAGATGGCGGCGCAGTAATAAAAAATGCACCAAAATGTACTTTTATCTGGTGCAGAATCATTTGGAAAGAGTTTTTGATTTTCATTAAATCATGTTGAAGGTCCGGTTTAAGGAGTTTCAATACTTACCTGTGGGAAATGCATTTACTTTATCCCTTGGAAGAATGACATATGTCATGCATTTACATGTATTTGATTAACCAAAAATCTATTCCCAGCATACAAACCGGTCTGGTACTACTATTTATGTTTATTTCTCTATTGGTTACAGGGATGATCCCACAAACAGTGGCTGGGAAAAAAAAAAAGGATCCAGGAGTTGGTGGCCGAGCTGATGGCCATACAGGCGACGTTGGGGCCAACAGAAGAAGAAGAGGAGGAGGATTAGTGACCTTGGTCCTGGATAATTTTGTCATATAGTTTTTAAATTTAAAAAAAAAAAAAACATTTTAAAAGTTTTTACCAAAAAAAAAAAACTATTTTATAAAAATAAATAATATTTTAAGGCTTTAGAAATTTGTCATTTCTAATATGCGCCAAAAAATACATTTACACAAACACGAAAATACATGCTTATAAACATATAGACATATGTACATTAAGTGGTTTGGGTAAGTTTTATGGTCATCAAAATGAAGAAGGATGCAAGCGCTAAGGGGTTTGGGTAAGTTTTATGCTCGTCAAAATGAAGAAGGATGCAAGCGCTAAGGGGTTTGGGTAAGTTTTAGGGTCCGAGAAATGAAGAAGGATGCAAGCGCTAAGGGGTTTGGGTACGTTTTATGCTCGTCAAAATGAAGAAGGATGCAAGCGCTAAGGGGTTTGGGTAAGTTTTAGGGAACGAGAAATGAAGAACGATGCAAACGCTAAGGGGTTTGGGTAAGTTTTATGCTCGTCAAAATGAAGAAGGATGCAAGCGCTAAGGGGTTTGGGTAAGTTTTAGGGTCCGAGAAATGAAGAAGGATGCAAGCGCTAAGGGGTTTGGGTAAGTTTTAGGGAACGAGAAATGAAGAAGGATGCAAGCGCTAAGGGGTTTGGGTAAGTTTTAGTGAACGAGAAATGAAGAAGGATGCAAGCGCTAAGGGGTTTGGGTACGTTTTAGGGAACGAGAAATGAAGAAGGATGCAAGCGCTAAGGGGTTTGGGTAAGTTTTATGCTCGTCAAAATGAAGAAGGATGCAAGCGCTAAGGGGTTTGGGTAAGTTTTAGGGAACGAGAAATGAAGAAGGATGCAAGCGCTAAGGGGTTTGGGTAAGTTTTAGGGAACGAGAAATGAAGAAGGATGCAAGCGCTAAGGGGTTTGGGTAAGTTTTAGGGAATGAGAAATGAAGAAGGATGCAAGCGCTAAGGGGTTTGGGTAAGTTTTAGGGAACGAGAAATGAAGAAGGATGCAAGCGCTAAGGGGTTTGGGTAAGTTTTAGGGACCGAGAAATGAAGAAGGATGCAAGCGCTAAGGGGTTTGGGTAAGTTTTATGCTCGTCAAAATGAAGAAGGATGCAAGCGCTAAGGGGTTTGGGTAAGTTTTAGGGAACGAGAAATGAAGAAGGATGCAAGCGCTAAGGGGTTTGTGTAAGTTTTAGGGAACGAGAAATGAAGAAGGATGCAAGCGCTAAGGGGTTTGGGTAAGTTTTATGCTCGTCAAAATGAAGAAGGATGCAAGCGCTAAGGGGTTTGGGTAAGTTTTAGGGAACAAGAAATGAAGAAGGATGCAAGCGCTAAGGGGTTTGGGTAAGTTTTAGGGTTCATAAAGGTAAGTGGTAGCCTGGCGCGAAGTAGTAGTGGTGAGATTGGTAGTGTCAGATAGGGCCCACATTGGTTTGGGGAGTGTAGCTTGGATCGCGCATGCGCAAGACCTTATATATATATACGAACGAACGAATATAAGAGGCCAAAAACCATTGAAAACCAGAGGCAAACGCAATTAATTGGAAGAGGTGGACGATGGAAGCGGCCGAAAAAACAGGCTGCCGCCGCAACAAGTGATCACATCAACCTGTTTTTTACGATTGACAACTGACTGAGGCAAGTTCGGAAGATAACATACGAACGGACGGGCTTTTTACGATAGGAAACGTATTTGCTTATAGAATCACTCGCAAGTTCATACGAGCGCACGAGCGTACAGGAAAAATAGAATGATCGGCACCAAAATCAAAGCTGTTACATGTTTCTTTGAATCGACCCTATAATCTATAGCCTTCTTAATCAGTACCTCTTCCACTATCATAAAGGGGTAAGCAGAAGCTGCTCCTTCTACTCCCTTCCCAGTTATCTGTCTGTGTCTAAGCTCTATACTTCTATCCTGTTTAATCTTTTCCCCATATTATTTCTCTTCTACCCCTTTTCTTTGGAAATGGACTAGTACTTCCAATGGCTTCTGTACATCCCGCTAGATTATCTGTCCAAGGATCTACCAGGTGAACTGATCCAATAACTCTAATCACATAACATTTACATGTTTCACCTACCTCCGGCGGAGGATAGGCTCTGCTTTGTCTTTGTCCTATATTAAAATACAACAGGCGCTTGCGTACTCACCTTCACACAAGTCAGTCCTGTACAAACAAAGTAAGCGTCTGCGTGCTCACCTTCACACAGAACAATCTTACACAAACAGATAATCCTTATACTTCTACACGATAAAGAGAAAGCAAACAAGAAATTCTGGGGAAGGATACAGATGGTGTCAGAGGCTCACAATATCATATATTTATGTAGCACACTATACTCTATTAACCCTGGAGTCTCCACGGGACCCCGGGCACTGCCACGGGACGCTGCCATCTTATGGGACGGTCTCAAATTATCTCAGAACATCCCCAAACAGGCATGGGTGATCCCTACTACACCGGGCAAGTTATATCAAAAGAATCACTTACCCGTGGGTCACAGTATCCCACACCAAAAAGCTGTTGGGGGCTTCTCCTGGGGTACCTCGGGCCCCTGACTATGCTTCTGACACCTTCAAGCCTTCACTGAGCAACTCGAGCCGGAGAATTGTATGGCAGATCGAATGAGATACAGAGACAGGTATCCACCATTCAAATCTAAGTTTATTCAGCCGAGCAAGCAATCTTATAGCATGTCACAAAAAGAGTGCAGCCTTTGTGTTCCAGTGTGAAATCAAAAACAAAATCTTACACAGTACACATTTCTCAGTAAACTACGTGCGTTATCAGCACAACATTTCAGACTAGACGATGCTCAGTAAAATTACACAGAACAAGCTACGGTACTTCTCAAGCTGGGATTTCACACACAATAAGATTTTATTGAAAACCTTTTTTATTTCATTTTTTCTTATTACAAAAAAAATACTACATATTTTAAAAAAATGTACATATTTCACCCAAAAGTATTGAGACTACACTAACAAGGCCAAACAAGACATTTCATGTTAAAGCCCAGATAATATATCATTTTCCTGGGAATACCCCAGAAATCCCTTCAAAAATCACAGTTGAACATGCGTAGCACAAAATAGTGAAACATGGTCTGGCAACAGAAGGCCCTCTGGGGCACCCTGATGCAGAATGCCATGCTGTGTGAAACCTCCCAGGTTGCTCACGCCGACTCACCTTTCCCGGGTCCTAAGGCGCATGAGTGTCTTCCGGTCCAATCAGTGCACTTGACTGGGCATACCTCCCAAGTATCCATGATTTGGAGAAAATCTCCTTCTTCATGTCCCCCTGTCCCTCATTCTCATTTGTCATTCTTTGAGTTGTAACATGCAGATCTGCAGCAATAAATTATTAATTTGCCTTTTCAAAGTGTTTCTATTGTTTTAACTGTTATAAATCTCCTATCCATCCATAAATGAGGGGGCATGGCCTAATTTAACAAATGTCCCGCTTTCCCACCCTGAAAGGTCGGTAGGTATGGACTGGGCTGACACAAACCCCCCTAGGCTTGTCTAAAGACTCGGCCCCATACGCCACATCCCTGCTACCCTCTAACAGTGAGCGTGCCCGCACCAGCCATTAACAAATTCTTGGCGTGGGTACGTGCCCTGCTAAAGGTATAGCAGGGAGTGGCCACTGCTTGCGCATGAGCCATTGGGTTGGGAGACAGGGTGAGTTTACCGATGCTTTCACACAGTGGGGCAATCTGAATCTGAATTCCCCCAGAGGAAGGGAATCAAGCAGCCCTGGAATCTTATAGATGTCAGGCCTAGGTTTTGGTTCACTTTAACTGCCGTTGAACATATTAGAGCCTAACTTACACCCAGTCTCACAGACCACAATTGCAAATTCCTTTTCCACATTTTTCTGTAAGCTATTTTTCAATTATAATTATGTATCCTAATTCATCTGCCATCAATATTTAAGTCTAACTACTACATGCGCTAAGCCCCAAATGTGCATGTGCACACAACTGCAGATGTGCACAACTACAGATGTCTTCACTATGATATTAAGTCTATGTATTGCTTGCATACACCGCTGCAGATGCGCATGTGCACACTCACACTCCCAAACACGGATGTGCTCATGTCGTAGATGTACATGTGCAGTTTCCCAGATGGACATGCGCACCTGCAAATGTACATACACGCACATCGAAATGTACATGTGCACACACCTGCATTCACACAGATAATCATGCACACAAACACAGGCACATATGTGCACTAACCTTCAGTTGCAGGTCTCAAGCACTGATGTTCATACGCACACACCTTCAGACCTATGTGCATACACACTCTCAAGTGCAGGAGTGCACAAACGCGCATGTGCACCCACTTGCAACTCCTTTCAAGCACTATGTATTTCCCCTTGGAAATGAACATATAGGCCTCAATTAAAAGAAATTCTCATGGTAGTAAAAATTTAATTCAGGAGAAAAAAGCCTGAGAATTTCACTGTTGCTGAATCACCAGCTAGAAAAACAATGAAAGTCAATGGCACTTTTTTTAAACTTACATTAGGGTTGATTCAGAGCCTCTTTCTCACCATTTTTTTGCGTGAATATTTTCATTCTCGTTCATTTTTTCCCCTCGTCTGATTCAGCAAAGCCTTTTTTCAGCGAGAACTTTAGTGTGAAATGTTTTCATTTTTGCATGATTTTTAGTTTGGCAGCAAGACCTCCATAAAAATGACGAGAAAGGGGCTCTGAATCAACCCTATTGTCTTTTTATATGGTGATTGAGTAACAGTGACATTCTCAGGCATTTTTTTCTCATAAATTGAATTTTTTTACTACCATGAGAATTTTTACAACTCTTATTGAATCAAGGCCATAGTTTATTATCAGATTTAATAAGCCTACTTTGGTGTTCCATTTCTTTTTTTATTATGCGCTTTTAGGATCAACAGTCCTAAACTGAAATACAACACAGCAACTGGATTGCTGAAGACTGGGGCCTCCCAATTGCTGTTTAAAGCGGAACTATCCTAGGTTTTGTTCCTTAATCCCAGGGCATCTGGATTTGAGAATCCCCACTGTATGATACCCACCCAGAGCACCCATTCAAACTCACATTAACCTGGTCCTACAGTGCATGTGCCGGCTCTTGAGCACTCAAGGCTGCTTATCATTCATATTAATATCCATCAAACGGCTCTGCACTCCGCATTCGGGAGCAAGAGCAGCTGCATGCCCAGCAGCATGCACGCTCCGGGCCCCAGCCTATCTGAATGGCAAAGGATGGGAGCATGCGCACAGCCCGATAATTCAGGGGATGCACTCAATGGTATTTACATTGGCGAAGGAGCCAGTAAGGCCAGCGTCTGGTGCTAGAATCTATTAAGAGTCCTGGGCCGGCTGTCTAGGGTTTTGTTTCACTTTAAACCTCAGCAATGCAAGAAGAAAGCCTTCCTCACTGCGCTCCCATGTACCACATCTAATGTGGCATTTTCAGGGCTACAGAATATCCTACTGGTTACCTTTGGTCATGTAGCCAGTCTGCAGCTGGGATGTTTTGCTTGGAAAATTGGATCGCATGTGTGCATTTTTAACTTTTTCGTGCGATTTAGCAAAGGAGTTGAATTAAATTTTTTACTTTTTCATGCGATTCAGCAAAGGGGTTGAATTATATACGTGTGCTCGAATGTGTGCGAAAATGCAATCGTCGATTTTCAAAGTGATTGTAAAAAGGCTGTAGCAAGTAAAAACTATTGGAAATTGTGCTCGAAGGGGCAGAGTATTGTTTTTTTGTTTCTTTGACTGTTGCATGTTTAGCCTTTTCATAGGTTAATTTTGCATTCATTCATTTCCAACTTTTTTATTTGCCTGTTTACCTATATTTACATGGTTAATATTGGGGCGACATTTAAAAATTAGGCAAGGTATGCAAAAGTGTAAGCACTAATGCCTTTTTGGGGCGGGGGTTTGGATTGGCAGCCAGCAAGTTGTAGACATTGCGCTTGATTCAACAAACAGAAAAAAATTTGGTTGGAAATTTGGAGTCTTTATCCCAAATGGTGCATTTGTTTTCCACATTTCACACAGCTTCAGAATGAACAGATGACATCCCCATGTAATACATCTTGTGACAATGGTTTTTGAATGCACTTGTGCAACTAGTCACATTGTTATGAAGGATTACATTCATCCATGTAATGCTAGATAAGCATTTAGTAATAATTCAAGGCAACTGGACATGCTGTTTTCTTTTGCTTAACATGTTTTGTTAATCATTCCACTATCAGGAAAGAAAGCTGGATGACTTGTGAAATGTGTTGAAGTTAAAAAAAAATACTATTGCAGTTGCCTAGATATATTCCTACAGATATGCTGAAGTTAACTTTAGCTACTTTTTTTTGTAACTGTTTCAGATAAAATGAAAGATGAATCATGGTCCTTCCTTCAGATTATCAGACTGGTGCACCAACTGCCCCTGGCCTTGGCAACTTTCCAGCCCCAGAGGCTTTGGCCAAAGTTTAGCACTTTTGCCTGGGTGTCAGCCTTAACATTTTATTAAAACAGTAATGACAAAATATAAAAATAACTAATAGATGTATTGAGTAAGAGATCAAGGCAACCAGACTTGCTGTTTTCTCTTGCTCCACATGTTTTGGTGTTCATCTCACTGGATGTATGTTAACTTTTTATTTATTTATTTATTTTTACAGTTTCAATAAAAATGAAAACAAATCATGTCCCCTCTCACCAAATTACCAGGTTAGTGCACCAGTCTGGTCCTGGAACTCACTAGACCCTTTAGTCTTTGGCCCAGGTTTGGTGCTTTGCCTGTTGTATCACCAGTTTTAAATGAAAACAGTCATTAAAAATATAAAGTTACTTCCGCATGTCTTTTACACTGATAAAAAAAACATGCTGGCAGTTGCTAACCTGTTTTTTGGGGGTAAAATAACCATAAGGATATGTGCTCAGAATTGCAAACTTCAGTTGTATTTTTTTCACTTTAGACAGAAAATGAAGCATGTTTTTTTTCTTTGTTGAATCACAAGAATTTGAAAAAGCTAAAACAGTCTAAAGAAACAGACTCATTTCTTGTTACAAGCTTTGTTGAATAGAGCCCATAGTCACAGCCAGTGGCATAACTAAATGTGATGCGGCCCTGGTGAGAACATTAAATGTGAGTTTTTTATATCTCATATGGTAAACCTGACTATCCCTGGTTTTGGTTCTTGCCCCATTAACCAATAGATAGGTGGTTTGCAAAAATTTATTTTACATTTCATAGAAATAAGGGGGTGATTACAATAGATCTACATATGAATAAATATTTGCAAATATATACACACACAGAAAATATAATATGTCGGGTGCAGTCGGTATTAAAAAAAAAGGATTCAATCATGAATAGAGATCCAAGCACCAGGGCACTGTAAATAATGACAAGATAACCTTAAAGTGGACCAACACCCAGGGGTGATCGGCCCGGGAATCTATAAGATTCCTGGGCCGATCACCTCACTCACCGCGGGACATCCGAGATCGAGATGTCCCGCGGGGAGAAACCCCCCAGAAAACCCCCAAACTCCTTACCTGATCTGCCGCCGCCGCCTCCGAAAGTGATGCGCGGGAGGCGGCGGCGGACGCGCTGTCCTGGACGCCACTGACACCCGCTTGGACGTCGGCGGGGATTGGACGGCGCGGTCACGTGGGAGAGGTGAGTTTTTTGGGGTTTCTGGGGGGTTTCAGAGAGCGGGACACCCCCGATCGGGGTGCCCCGCCGAAGTGGACCAAAACCCAGGATAGTCAAAATCCTGGGTGTTGGTCCACTTTAACAGTAACAGTATCAAGGACGAGTAGTATATATAGACTATATGGTAAAAGATTACCTTTCAGAGTATATAATGTAATCTGGTGCTCTCACAGTAGAACCCCAAGTTAGTCACATACAGGCTTAATCACTGAATGGCTGTAGCAAAGTCAAGGAGAATGCTTTCATATAGATATGAGTCTAGTTGTATCAAAATTGCTATTCCTAAAGCCAAAAGTAAGTGACTCGTTTTGCATCAACATATGTATCAGACATAAGAATCCTATCACCACAACATACAAGCATCAATATGCAATTATACACAGGCATGAACTATATTGTTAATAGCTATATACAGTAAATCATGAATAGCAGATAATGATCATGAATAGAGATCCAAGTTTATTCAGCTGAGGGTACTGTGTTGCACCAGGGCACTGTAAATAATGACAAGATAACCTATTGGACCTTCAGCATGATTTAATGAAAAGCCCAAACCCCTAAAAAACTATTCCCCAGCGTCTAAAATGAATGTATTTTAAAGTGGACCAACACCCAGGCTGATTGGCCTGGGAATCTTATAGATTCCCGGGTCAATCAGCCTGGGTGTTGGCCGATCAGATTCCTCCCCAGGGGGCATCCGAAATCGGGAAGCCCCACTGTGTGTAAGCCCCCAGGACGCCCCATTCACCTTACCTTATCCCCGTTCCAACGGCGCATGCGCGGGCCACATCTCGCGCTTCTCTCTAGCAGGGCGCGCACCCGCGCTGTCCGTTTGTAAATGGCCGGCGCGGGCACGCTCCGTTAGAGGGAAGCGCGAGATGCGGCCTCCAGCGTGCTCAGAGCCGTTGTGGTTATCCGTCTCTCGTGCATACTACAGCGGCTCTGAGCACTCGCGCATGCGCCGTAGGAGCGTGGTGAGGTGAGTTTTTCCGGGCGATCGGGGTGCCCCGCGGAAGTGGACCAAAACCCAGTCACTTACTTATTATTTTCTTATTCGTATATATTATTTTATTATTTATTATTATTATATTTATTTATTTTACTTTCCCCCACTGGGCTGCAACTCTGTTCAGGACTTTAGGATACAGGCGCCGCCATCTTGAATCAGAAGCATCACACTTGCTGAGGAGAGTGGGATAAAGCAAAGAGGGCGGGTTATAGCTGTGCTTTGCTTAGACAGAGCAGAGCTGGGGTCAGGAAAAGAATGCAGAGCAGAACAGTCAGAAGGCACTTCCTGTTTGCAGGCTGCCTAATGTTCCATGAGAGACGCCATCTTGGATGTTTAAAGGCTCATAACATGCAGTAGATGCAGGTAGGATGATTTTTAATGTGAGCAATCTGTATCTACAGGGTGTGAGAAACATATAAGATAGACTCTTATTCAGGGTGAAGGTCTTGGTTAATTGTTCATAGTCTGGGATTACTTAGGGATATAATCCCCGGCAGGTAGCACCCAAATCTTTATTTATAGAAAAAACTTTTTTTAGGAGTGCCGACCACACCAATTAATTGTTTGGTTCTTGCCCCCCAATTTGGGATGCCCCTCTGTGTAAACCCCCCAAGCACATGCTCTCCTCCAATCAGCTAAGACTCGGCCCTCCACAGGGTGTGTGCCCACGCCAGCCATTCACAAATGACTGGCACTTGCCCTGCTAAAGGTATAGCTGACTGCAGCCCACACATGCGCCTCAGGGGCATTTAGGCAGCAGGGCATCTGAATCTATTAGATTAGGGCCACTTTCGGTCCATTTTAAAGTGGAAAAAAATCCAAGCTGGTCAGCCCCAATTTGCGATGCCCCACTCTGAAACTCCCCTAGGGCACTGCAAGACTCATCTTCATGGCTCTCTTACTGATGTAAACATTGAGCAGTGGGCGCTCTCCTGCCCCCCCCAGCCATTCAGATAGGATGGGGGAGAGAGTGCAGGGCCCAAATGCTGAGATGCATGTAAACAGAACCATTTGCCGAGCAAGTGCCATAGGACTGGGAAGTGTTTTACTAGGTGATATGGGGTGTTTCACACAGTGGGGCATCCCAAAACAAGATGACCCCCGCTTTATTTCAATTGGATGCAACTAGAAACTAACACTGAAACGGCAGAGACAAATGGTGTTTCCAATGTCTAATTGATGCTAAGCACTAAACTGACAAATAAAGTGAAGGGGCAACAATGATGGAGCCTCCTTGACATCCTAGGCCCCCAGTGCACTCAAACTCCCTATAGTTATGTCCCTGGTCACAGCAGCATCCCTGAAAGCTGCTGTAGGGTTAGGTCTTCGTTAAAGTGGACCAACACCCTCCCGGATCCGATCCCTCCCCTGCGTGGGCCACATCTCGCGCTTCTCTCTAGCAGGGCGCGCTCCCTGTTGCGCGGGCCGCATCTCGCGCTTCTCTCTAGCAGGGCGCGCTCCCTGTTAGAGGGAAGCACGAGATGCCTCCGCCAGCGTGCTCAGAGCCGCTGTGGTTATACCACAGCGTCTCCGAGCGCGCTGATTAGACGAGCGGCTGCACATGCGCCGTAGGAGAGGGGTGAGGTGAGTTTTTTACGCGCGACCAGGGGGGGTGGGTTTCACATAGCGGGGCACCCTGGGGAAGTGGACCAAGACCCAGGATAGTCAAAATCCTGGGTGTTGGTCCACATTAATTAAAACCTATTAGAGAAGCCTGGAACCCAGCCTACCTCAAAATCACATGAAATGACTTCTAACGCCTTTTAGCATGCGTATTGCAGATTTTGAAGCAACATAGGCAGTAAAGGTGGAAAATTATCACAGCCCAAAGGCAACTGTCGCGTAACCATTTTCCTTCAGCATATAGAACGACAAAATAATGTTTCGGCTTGCTGAGCCAATTACAACTTCCGTAACGAGAGCAGAATCCTGGGTAAGGAAGTCACAAGCATAAGCTCTACGGTAGCGTTTTGATGACATCAGCGCCACTCTAACCGTAAAGCGAGAACTCGTGTGAAACGCCGAAGGGGCAGACCTGCGAGTATCGCAATGCCGCCTAAGAAACCTCAGGCTCCTCAGGGTGGCAAAAAGACAGAGCAAAAGAAAAAAGAAAAAATAATCGAGGTGAGCCTAAGTACTGCATTAATACGATTCCGGCTTCTTCGCAGTAATGTTAGCTGGTGCGGTTGGCCTTCAGTGCAGTTCTCTACTGCCTGTTAATTCTTCGCCTCCGATGTCTACTCTCACGTGATGAGAAACGACGTCCGACATGTTCGGCAATCTTTAATCTGCTCTCTATTAAATGTTTCGCCAGTGTCTGCTGTGAGTGAGCACATGTAAGGTGTTCTTACCAAGGCATGGCTATCTTTTATAGAGTGTAAGAAAGTTGCATTACCGAGCACACTGTAGGGATTAGATGTAGATCTGAACCTATAAAATAAAAAAAAATCATAGTCTGTAAAAAAACTTGCTATTCATTTGCAGTTTAGATATTCTTCTTTAACTTAGGGCTCATTCACACTTGTCAGGTCTTGCATGCATCTGTGTGATTGCAGAAGTGCAGCGGTACCGCAAACATAAGTCACACAGTGGTTCCTCTATGGCCCCTTTCACGCCCCTCCAGTGCGTCAGGGCAGACGAAAATGCGAAAGTCCTGCCTGCTACATTTAGGACGCAAACACACCCTATTACAGTCTATGGAGATGCGTATGCGGTACAGTTTGCATTTTGCACCTGCGGCACCATAGATTTTAATGGTCTGCAATAGACCGGAAGGGCATATACTTAGATTCCATGGTTGGCCTCCTTGGGTTTTATTCTGCCATAAAAAAGGTCCTATAGGCAAAAATTACTATGGACCTCCACACACAGTACCCCTTGGGGGATTCCCCCCAGGATTGACTACTGTGATTAGTCCTGTTTCTTTTAGGTGCTCTCCTTAAAGTGTACCAATCAGCAGGATTTTGACTATCTTGGTCCTTGTCCCTGATGTAGGATGCCCCCCTGTGTGAAACTCCCCAGATCGCCCACTTTTACTCACCTTTCTGCTGCTCCCATGACGTATGCTCGGGCGCTTGCCCAGTCAGCGCTTTATGCTGTTCATACTAATGCACGGCATAAAGCTGCTGACTTCGCACTGATGGCCGCATTCCGAGCTCCCCTGAATGGCTGGGGTTGTGGCCACCAGCGAAGACAACAACGTGTGAGCTGCCGTGATTGGGTAACATTACCGCCACACCGAGGGGCTTCACACAGCGGGCATCCGGTATAGGGTGCTCTCGGGGCTGGCTAGCAGCCGTCCCTAGAATCCAGGCCAGCCGCAGAGGGTGATTGGTCCACTTTAAACCAGAACAGCCATGAAGGGCTGAATTTTGTCAGTTACTTAGAGGCTCTGGCAAAGGACTGCGGCCACAGGGCCACTATATAGAGATGTCCAGGGGGTAAAATGCAGCATTAGAGGGGTGCTTCAAATTTAATTTTCACAAAAGGTAAAGTGGGGGGCAGCTTTATACAGGCAAATGCCACACAAAGCAATATAATATAAAATGACAAAGGATAGAATGCAGATGATGATATTGTTGCTGAAAGCAACCCGGGCAATTTAAACTGGATCTTCAGCATCATTTAATGAAAAGCCCAAACCCCTAAAATAAAAGAAAAAAACTATTCCCCAGTATCTAAAATTGATTTATTTTATTTTACTTTTTTTAGCCACTTTATAATAAAGGTGCTGAAAATGCAGTAGATGCAGGTAGGCTGATTTTTATGTTGGCGATCTGTATGTACAGGGTGGAGGAAACATATAAGATATGCTCTTATTCAGAGTAAAGGTGTGGTTTAAAATGTAAAAAAAAGTAAAGTGCCAGGCAATGGCAATAATAAGGCAGCAAGGATCTCTCCTAAAGCCTGTCCCACGTGTCTCTCCTCCGTTTCCTGCAGTGTGCTGAAGATGTTGTAGCAGGGCTCCAAAGTTTGCCCCTGAAGGACAAAGGGCCCACCCACAGGATCCCTGCTGCAGCACGCTGCAGGAATAGGAGGACAGGCTTAACTTGAACTCCTTGCTGCCATATCATTAAGGTGGAGAGATCACCAGGATTTTCACTATCCAGGAGATCGTGTCCCATGGGAGTCCTGATTTGGGATGACCCAATGTGTGAAACCCCCAGATTGCCCATGCAACTCCCCTTTCTGCCATTCCAAAGTGAGGAGTTCATGCTGTGGGGCATCCTGAAGTTGACTGGCCCTGCAGTCACAGGTATTGTCTGTGATTGGTTCACTTTAAAATCTCTGACCAGGTCATCTCCAGGGAAGACGGGTACCATCTATGTTATTCCGTACATGACGGCATGAGAGCAAGATGTCGGCGAGGTGCCCGATATTTTCAAGTGGAGTAGAGTGACCTCAGGAGCAGCCAAAGGTTTAACTAATACATCTCTGAATTAAATTACAAAATACTTCTCAGATTTGCAGAAGTTTACCAGGGTGTGTCTACCATCTGCTTTAGGGACTCTGGAAACCAGGGTACCCTCAATCATATATGGTGGGAGTATCCAGTAGCAACAAGATTTTGGATTGAAGTCATTGACTTGCTACACAAACTTTTTGGAATTACCCTGCCAAATAACCTAATGCTACTGGTTGGCATAATGCAGTGTTTTCATAAGACCAGCAAATCATTCATATCACATGTACTACTAGCCAGTAAATTCCCAATTTGCTACGTCATTGTCCATTGTAAATTGAACTGGATCATGACCCCTGAAAAATTACAAAGTATACTGCAGGATATGGAGGATCAATTAAAATAAACATGGTCTCCATGGACAGTGTACAAGGGAATCGCAATATAATTTATTATCATGAACTGGTAGGACAATACTCCTCCCTTTCTACCCCTACCCATCTCTACTTTCACTTCAACTAACAACTCACTATTCTAAGTATGTCACACACCCCGCTTCAAGAAATTCATAACGTGTGGGTAATACTGACCTGTAGAGGGCGATATGCAGAGATGCCAGGAAAAAAGAGAGCCCCTCCCAGTCCATAAATACCTGGGACCTCCCACTCATTACCCAGTCTTCATCTCTGCAGTCGGCGAGCAAGTCAGAAGATGTGGTCTCCTCCTTGCACAGGGGGATTTCAGGTAGCCGGGATGACTCCCGGCCCCTTTAGTTATCTATTTCCGCCTGGATCTTTTTTTTCTGTTACCTCATGCCTCCCAGCCTAGGCTGACGGTCCGGGTGAGGGTAGAAAAGCACCCTCGGTGCTTAAGAGCAAATGCTCTCCCGTGAGACCCTATATAAGAGGGTAGGCGGTCATCCGGGACGGTGACCCCAGTTTGGGATGCCCCGTCCCTTGGCCTTACACTTTGGGTGGTCCCCCCCCCCTTTGGGTAATGCCCCTCTCTCTAGCGGGATAGCGGAGGGTAGGAGCAGGGCCCCTTATTCGGTGTTAGGTCCAAATTAATATTATATATAATATTGTATTAATTTATTAAATTATCCTCCCAATAGTTATTAACTTATTTATTACTTCATAACAGCGTGTATTTCTCTGTCAAAACGGCGCTGTGGCCGCCATTTTTATGCAGGCTTTCTCCCTGAGGTAAAAGGGGGGGGCCGGGAGTCAGGGTCAAAGCCACGGCCCGCTCCCCTCCTGTCTCTTCTGAGACCGGCGCCGCGGCCGCACATGGCTGCGGTGCCGGCCTTTTTGCATTGTCATGGCGGAGGGGAGCTTCTCCCCTCACGCTTTCACTCTTGGGGGCGGGGCGGGGGTTTCTAGCGCTGCGGCCCGCCCCTGTGTCACAGGCACCGCTGAGGTGCTTTTCTCTGTGCCTGTTTCCTCAGAAGGAGCTGGCCATGCCCCCCTTCTCTCCTCAGAGCTGCTCTTTACCTCACGGAGAAAGGAAGCTGTCTTCAGGACCATAGTGAGTGGCCCGGTGGGCCCCCCTTCTGTCCCATCACCTATAATTTATATATTTTTATGTCATATATATATATATATATATGTATATATATATTTATATATTATATATTTTATACTCCGCTTTTCTTATTAGCCTTTTTTTATTATGTCTTTCAGATATAACCTACAGTGGTGTTAGGGGGTTTCTCCCGGTCCTAGGGTCCCTGGGTTCTTAATTGGCTTATTGCAAATCCTCCCACTTGGGACATTAAAGGGGCATCCCGGGTTGCTTATATGCGTAATTCCCTCGGTCATTGCGACCAACTATAAGTTCACCTTATGGAGGCATCCCCGGATACTGGGCTCGGGCTCCCCTCGGGGCAATCCCGGAAGTGTATGGGGTGTGGGGCATCCCTTACTGGCGATGATGTATATCTGTGTATACCATGCGCACAGCAGACTATTACGCGGCAGTCCGGACCCCAGCGCTGCCGGTCTCTCCTCCCCCCCCCCCCCCCCTCCCAGTTTGTTCCGTGCCCAGTCTGACGTTGTCATGGGCGGGCAGTTGCAATCGAAGATGTGTGCCCGATTGGCCAATCTTGAAAAATTATTCTCCAGCACGGTCACCAGAAAGGCTCCGGCTAAGAGAAAGCACTTGTCGCCGTCTTCACCGGCGGCCGACTTGGATGATCTTGATAATCTGGACTGGTCTGATTACTCCCAACTTGAGGAAGGGGAGGTATATGAGGAATCAGATAATTCAGACGATCAGCAGTTTGTGGGTGCTGATACCGAGCGGGGCATGGAGAGGTCTTCGGATGCTCCTAATGTTCTGGCTCAGATGTTTGAGGTTTTGGCTATTTCTCCTCCTGAGGTGGTTCCACAGCAAAAGGGGGAATTTTTCGAAGAATCCAGGCCGCGCTTGGAATTTCCTAACCAAAAGCATTTTGATGGGATTATTGCTAAGGAATGGGAGAGGCCTGCCCGGCTCCCAGGTGTCCCTCAGGGTTGGGACAAAAAAAAAAAAAATATATCCCTTTTCCTTGGATACGGTTAAGCGTTGGGCGTCCCCTCCCGAGGTGGATGCACAGATTCTGGGTTTATCCAACACTACTGTTATAAATTCTCCTCCACGCTTAAAGATGGTGAGGATAAACGCATTGACCAAATGGCTTTGGTGTTGGGTCAGCCATGAGGCCGGTTTGTGCTGCGCCAGTGGGCGGCTGATTTTGTGTCTAAAAAGTCGCTGACCGCTCTTCCCTTTGTGGGATTATGGCTCTTTGGTGAGAAGTTGGATTCAGTTGCCAAGGGTGGTAAGTTACCGCAAAAAACAGCGTCGTCCCTTTCGGGTGGTGGGTTCCTTTGCTCCTTCCTTTCGTGGGGCTAGAGCTGGCAGAGAAATTGTTTTCCCCGCAGCCAGAGGAGATTCCTGGAACAGGGGCAGAGGACGTGCCCGCCCCGGATACAGCTGGGGCTCTAAGCCCAAACCCGCTGCCAAGCCAGCTCAGCAATGAGGGGGCGCCCTCACCCATGTGGGTGGGGGGACGGCTGCAACACTTCTCCCAGGTCTGGGACCGGGAGGTCTCGGACAGATGGATCCGGGAAGTGGTGACTTCTGGCTACAAGCTGGAGTTCGAGCTCCGGCCCCCTCCCAGATTCCTCAGGTCTCGGGTGCCTTCGGACCTTCTGGCCGCGCAGGAGCTCCAGGCGGCAGTAAAGAGTCTGTTGGATATGGCAGTTATTTGCCCAGTGCCCCCCTCAGACAGGGGTCGGGGCATTTATTCCAATCTGTTCACGGTGCCCAAGAAGGACAGCTCGGTTCGACCCATTCTGGATCTAAAGATCCTCAACAGGTTCGTCCGTCCGCGGAAATTTCGCATGGAAACGCTGCGTTCACAATAATTTGGAGTGGGCGTGCAAAGAACACACCAATCTCCCAAAGGAAGCACCACTACAAACAGTATATATTAATGATTTTATTAGTACAAAAAAACCAAAGAATTAAAATACATACACCACAAGACAAATTTAAAAACAACCAGTATGGCCAAATGTATCTATATCAATGTGTATGGCCCCTAAGGGCCTCTTAAATAACTGCCCTATGGGTGAATAATATTAATTATCCTAGAATAGTCATAACCCATCCTTTTTGTGCCGGCACAAAAAATCCTAACCACATGTAAATATATGTGCAAATTTCATAAAACCAATACTACAAAAATAATAATATATATATATTGATATTTTTGTTTATTGTATATTCACTTTTTTTGCACATAAAGTGCAAATGCATGAAAAACACATAAACCTAGATCACTACCTAATATTGCACAGGGAAACCCATACCAATAAGACTTTAAAGTGCAGACAATAACAATATATGATATAAATGCAAGTGCCAGCAGAAAGAAAATAAATGGTTAAATCTCACATCATAAGATAACACCCAGGGCAACAGTCAGGCCAACCTCAATGAAAAATGTCTGCGCACGCAGCCCCCATGCTGCTTCAAGGACAAGGGTCCATTCAAGCCCCGTACTTTGAGGGGCATCAGGACAAGGTGGTTTTTCGTTTCAAGTCCGATTTCCTTCCTAAGGTTGTTTCTGCCTTTCACCTAAACCAAGACATTGTTCTGCCCTCTCTGTGTCCTAATCCCAGCAATGACAAGGAGAGGGCCCTGCATTCTTTGGATGTGGTTCGTGTTGTGAAGTATTATTTGGAGGTAACGTCTTCCTTTCGTAAGACGGATGCCTTTTTTGTGGTGCCCTCCGGGCCCCGAAAAGGCTTGGCACCTGCCAAGTCTTCCATTAGTAAATGGATCCGTCAGACCATAGTTGGGGCCTATCCTGCCAAAGGGAAGGTACCCCCTTTTCGTGTTACTGCTCATTCTACTCGTGCGGTTGGGGCATCCTGGGCTTTTCAGCACCAGGCCTCTGTTGAGCAAGTTTGTAAGGCTGCTACTTGGTCTTCTGTTCACACTTTTTCCAAGTTTTACAAGGTTGATGTTCGGGCCTCAGCGGATGCTGTGTTTGGCCACAAAGTTCTGCAAGCTGCAGTGGTTTAAGTTGTGCCTTGTTGCCTTGTTTTGGATCCCCGCCCTTTATGGACACTGCTGTTGGATGTCCCACACGTTATGAATTTCTTGAAGCGGGGTGTGTGACATACTTAGAATAATACCATTTTGTGAATACTCACCTGTAAAATGGGTATTATAAGTATGTCACACACCCCGCTTCACCCTGCCCTTTTGTATTCTGGATCCTTTATATGGTGAACTTTGCGTTGTTATGCTTTGTGTTGGGCTCTTCCTGGTCCCTTACCTTACTGCTGTTCTTATACTGGGTAATGAGTGGGAGGTCCCAGGTATTTATGGACCGGGAGGGGCTCTCTTTTTTTCCTGGCATCTCTGCATATCGCCCTCTACAGGTCAGTATTACCCACACGTTATGAATTTGAAGCGGGGTGTGTGACATACTTATAATACCCATTTTACAGGTGAGTATTCACAAAATGGTATTTTTTTGGTGTTTTTGGCCACTGCGCTATAACCTGTGGCGTTTTTGCTTTGTCATTGTGCCGGTGGGGTCACATGGGCGCTGTTTTCACACTCTTGGGGGGGGGGGGGGGCGGGGCCGGGGGATGACGCGTATCGCGTCATCCCCCCGTGGCCTGCCCCTCGAGGTACCTCTGCTGGCGCCATTTTGGATTAGCTGCGCATCTGGATTTCTCCCTTTCTGGCTGCGGTGCTGTATCCTACTGTGTGTCGCTTCATCCAGCAGTCTGAGGCTTGGTGATCCTGCGATTCCCTTGGTCCGTGAGTCCCCCTGTAGGGGTTTTTTATTGGTCTCGTGGGACATGTGCTGCGTGATGCTCATGTGTCGTTTTTTACTTATGTCTTTCAGCCGGGATACCAGTGGTTTGTGGTTTCTCCCGGCTCTACTCCTTCCTCCCTCTCATCCCCCCCCCCTTTACTGACTTCTAGGGGCATCCCGTGGGAGGGCATCCCGGGTTGCTTTTGTATTAGCCTTTACCCTGCGCTGGCCTATTGCGCCTGTGTTAATCACCATATGATAACTTCTGGGGATAGCGTGCTTGGGGGTCCTTCGGGGGAATCCCGGCTGTGTTCCATGTGTGGGGTATCCCCTGTGAGTAACAGTGTCATGGTGTGCGTGCCGTGCGCCCAAAGTGTCCTTGCGCTTCAAGCTGGGTTGCCTGCTTCGCTTCCCAGCTCTGCGCCTTCCTCGGCTTCACCTACTCCCCTGCTCCTACAATTGGGCCCCAGTGAGGGGGATATTAGCTTGATGATTTGGCTCTGCGGGTGGCCAGCATTGAGAGGCAGCTTGCCAGGCCTGTTCCTAGGAAGGCCTCTGGCAAGAAGCGGCACCTGACTTCCACACCCTCCCTCTCTACAGAGGAGTATGAGGAATTTGATGCCACTGGTGGACGTTATTCCCTAGAGGAAGGGGAACTGTTCCAGGACCCTGACTCCTCTGGGGAGCAGCAGGAGGGTTGCGATAGTGACCCTGGGTCTGCGTTCGGGGAGGTATCATGGTACCCTGAGGACACTGATAATCTGCTGTCACACATTTTTGAAATTTTGTACATTGCTACCCCCGAGGTGGCTAAGAGAAAGCAGGGTGAGCTTTTTCATCCTGGTAAACAGCGTTTGGAGTTCCCTGAGCAGGAACATTTCACTACTATGGTGCTTAAGGAGTGGAAACGTCCTAACAGGCTACCTGCTGTGCCCAAGGTATTGGATAAGAGGTATCCCTTTCCTGCTGATTTGGTAAAGCGGTGGTCATGTCCCCCTGAGGTGGACGCTCCCATGCTAGGACTGTCCAATACCTCGGTCATGCCTTCCCCTGACACTACCACTCTGAGAGATAGTGAGGACCGGCGCATGGATCAGCTGGCCTGCCATGCTTTTACTTGTTTGGGTGCTGGGCTGCGCCCGGCCTGTGCTGCTGCCATAACGGCTATTGCCCTTAAGAAACTGCTCAAGCGTCTATGTGATGGCGCTACGGCTGGTAGAAGGGGGGAGGAGTATAGGACTCTTTCTTTGCTTGGATTTTGTTGCCTTTATCCTTACTGCTATGGATGATGCTGTGAGGCTGGGCGGTAGGGCCTCTGTACTTTTGGTGGCTATGCGCCGCTCTGTTTGGTTGTGTCAGTGGGCAGCTGACGCAGCTGCTAAAAAAGCTCTCACTGGACTCCCCTTTGCGGGGCTGCGGCTCTTTGGGGAGCGTCTTGATGTTTTAGCCAAGGATGGCAGGCTGCCCCAGCGCAGGAGGCAGTCCTGGCCCTTTTGGGGGACCTTCATCTCCCTCCCCTCCCTTCGTACTCCCAGAGGAGGTCGTGGCTCCCTCTTCTCAGGTAGCCCCAGAGATTCTTGGAGCCGTGGCAGATCCCGTGGTCGCCCCGGTCTCTCCTTGGTCTCTCTTCCAAGCCCAACCCCCCCCCCAAGGCCCCTCAGGCATGAGGGGGCACCCTCACTCATCCGGGTGGGAGGACGGCTTCGGCTCTTTGCTCACGTCCCCACGTCTCAGACCGGTGGATTCAGGAGGTGGTGTCCTCTGGTTACAAGATAGAATTTGCAGCCTGGCCGCCCCCAAGATTCCTCAAATTCTGGATGCCTTTAACCCCCCCTGTCAGCTCAAGGGTTGCTTCTGGCGGTTCAATGCCTGCTGGAGTCAGGGGTCATTTGTCTGGTGCCCCATCAAAAAACAGGGTCAGGAGTACTACTCCAATCTTTTCACGGTCCCCAAAAAGGACGTCTCTCTGAGGCCCATCCTGGACTTGAAGGGCCTCAACAAGTTTTTCAGATTCAAGTATTTTCGCATGGAGACTCTACGCTCTGCTGTCAGTACCCTTTGCTCGGGCGACTTGTGGGCACAGTGTGACCACTGTGGACATCAAGGATGCTTATCTTCATGTGCCTATCTTTCCAGGTCATCAGATTTCTGAGGTTCGCGCTGGAGGATCAGCATTACCAGTTTGTGGCCTTACCCTTCGGTATCACCTCGGCGCCTCGGGTGTTCACCAAGGTGCTGGCGGGAGTGATGGCTCTGCTGCGGAACCAGGGCATTTGCATCCTTCCTTACCTGGACAACATTCTGATTCTGGCTCAGTCTTTTCATCAGGCCGAGCAAGACACCCAGGTGGTGATCTCCACTCTCGAGTCCTTCGGCTGGGTGATCAATTTTCCCAAGTCTTCACTGTCTCCGTCCTTGGTGAGGTCCTTTCTGGGCATGGCCAGACAGTCCCTCTCGTGGTGGCTGGACTCAAGGAACCTTCTGTTGGGCAGAACCTTTCTGCCCCTGTGCTGGGTGACGGTCACCACAGATGCCAGTCTGACCGGTTGGGGGGGCTTTTGGAAGTCTCTGAAGTTCCAGGGTCAGGGCTCTAAAGTTCTTCTTGGTTGCTACGGAGTCTTTCAGGAAATCTAATGCTCTTTTTGCTCTTTCTTCTGGTCCTAGGAAGGGTTTGCCTCCGGCTAAAATCAGCAAATGGATCCGTCAGGCGGTGGTGCAAGCCTATTCTGCTAAGGGGAAGGAACCTACCTTTAGGGTGACTGCTCATTCCACTCGTGCTATTAGTGCCTCTTGGGCTTTTCAGCACCAAGCTTCTGTTGAACATGTTTGCAAGGCCGGTACTTGGTCTTCTGTTCATACTTTTTTCAAAGTTTTACAAGGCTGATGTTAAGGCCTCAGCAGATGCTGCTTTTGGCCGCAAGGTGCTTCAGGCGGTAGTGACTTGAACTGACGGCCGTTACTCATTGGGGATTTCACCCTACTTTTGGACACTGCTTTTGGATTTCCCAACTGTTATGAATACTGAAGCAGGCCGTGCCATGCAATAAGAAAAAGACAATTCTGTGAGTACTCGCCTGTAGAATTGTTTTTGTTCTTGCATGGCACGGCCTGCTTCACCCCACCCTTGTTATTGTTATTCTTGGTTGCCTCTTTATGGTGATTGTTCCAAGTTAATTGGGGTTTTTTACCTTTTTTACTTTCTTTACCTTTATTCTCTCCCGGCTTCTTGTTTCACTGCTTGTCTACGCTGGGGACTCTATGGTTGATCCCGTTTTTAAAGGGGGCCAGGAGATGCCACAGCTCTTCGCCACCTTCTGGAAGAATAACCCCAACTGTTATGAATACTGAAGCAGGCCGTGCCATGCAAGAACAAAAACGATTCTACAGGTGAGTACTCACAGAATTGTCTTTTTTTGCAGAAAGGTCTTGATGAAGGTCTTCAATTGAGTCATTTAAATGGACAGATATCTGCTTTATTTATCTTTTTTTTTTCAGAAACCTATTGCTGAGAAAAAATGTATCAAAACTTTTGTATAGGGAGTCACTCATGTTCGACCTCCTCATAAGCCACTGCTGACAGTTAGGGACCTGAACTTCGCTGTAGTGAAATCACGAAGATACTATCTCACTGCTTCAAAATTAGTTCAGACTCCTAATTTGTCATATCTGAGGGTCCACAGAAAGGTCTACCACCAGCTAAGTCTACCATCAGCCGATGGATTTTGACAGGCAGTGTTAAGAGCCTATGGCCTCGATTCAATAAAGGTAGAAAAAAATTCTTATGGTAGTAAAAAATTCAATTCATGAGAAAAAAGCCTGAGAATGTCACTGTTACTGAATCACCAGATAAAAAGGCAATGAAAGTCAATGGCAGATTTTACTACAGTGTAGAAAGGAGTAAACAGTTCTCTACTTTTCTTAGGAGTAAAAAAGTGCCATTGACTTTCATTGTTTTCTTAGCTGGTGATTCAGTAATAGTGACATTCTCAGGCTTTTTTCTCATGAATTGAATCTTTTACTACCATGAGAATTTTTTTCTACCTTTATTGAATCGAGGCCTATGTCTCCAAAGGGAAGGATCCTCCCTTTAGGATTACTGCTCATTTGACACAAGCTATTGGAGCATCTTGGGCTTTTCAGCATCAAGCTTCAGTAGAACAGATATACAAGGCTGCTACTTGGTCTTCAATTCATACATTTACCAAATTTTAGAGGGTAGATGTTAGAGCCTCAGCAGATACTGCCCTTTGTGAAAAGATATTACAGACAGTCTAAATGTTTTCGGTATGACTTATTTCTGATGGAAAGGAATAAGGTTTTTGGGGATCCCATCCAAATTAAGGGTACTGCTTTTGGAGGTCCCAATCGTAACTGAATTACTCTGATGGCCTGAAGTAAAATGAAAGCGAAAAGATAATTCTGTGATTAATCACCTGTAGAATTGATTTCTCTTCCATTATTACTTCAGGACATCAGACCCTCCTTGTCTGCTAGGTTGTTATATCCATGTCTTGGATGCCTAGTCTTAGTGAAGTGGTAAATGTGTAAATAGTTGCTGTAAATAATGATCATCCTAGAAAGAATAAAAAAAAAATGTAAACGGAGAGAGAGGTATATTCTAAGCATACAGCACGTCCTGCTCCAGTAGTAGTAATAACATGTGGGTAGGCCTCCGGCGCCGTGCACTGCAGACATGTAGAAAACAAGCTCCTCCCGGCCCTTCATATACCGAGGGACCTCCCACAAATCCCCAGATTTCTCTGCAGTGCTGGAACTGCGAAGACATAAAGTATCACGCTCTCGCAGGCGAGCGGGGCTTGACAGCCCATTTCCACCCGTCCTTCTTGTTAAGAATATGCCTCCCAGCCTGGGCTGCGTTGGTCGGGTGAAGGTAGGCAGCACCTAGTGTGCTTACGGAGCTAGTCTCCACCGCAATCCCCCTCCATAGGGTAGGCGGTTAAGGCGAATGGTGAGCCTTCAGTGGATGCCCCTCCCGCACTAGTGCCCCCATGCCCCATCTAACGGTGAACCCTCTATTCGGGTCACCTTCCTTCCCAGATTCCGCCGTTTGTGGGGGAAAAAGAGGGGGGGCTGTGTGTTGATGGCCTACTCCTTGCCCTAAGTACACTTTAGACTCTTACCGCTACTGGATGTCAGAGTGCGCTTCACTTGCTTATTTTTAAATTGACCGCAGCGTTTTACTGTGCCTTATGCGCACACAGCAGCACTGTTTGGGGAAGCTATGGCGTTTTTCAAATTCCCTTGCTCACTTCGTCAGACTTCTTCTCTGAAGTGATGCTGACGTAGCTACATTCTCTCCTGATTGGCTGCGCGTCTTCTAGCTTCGCGCGCTCCGGGGGGGAGGCGTGGTTCGGTCTGGCGTGTTCCGCGTCATCACCCGCTATTGCCCGCCCTTCGAGGTTCGCTGGGTGCCATTTCCTCCTCACATGCGCGTGGTGAAGACTGTCCTCCCCTCGCAGACTGTAAGTGCCCTCATGGGCGATCCTTTTTTCTAGCTTGTTTCCTCGCGCTCGGCTCTGACATCCCTGTTCCCCTTGTGTCTTTCAGACAGCGGTCATCGGTGGCTTCCCCTGGCCCGACGTAGCGCCCGGTCCAGACCATTTTTCAGATTTTACTCCCACTTCCCAGCGGGTTATAGGGGCATCCAGGGTTGCTTAAAGCGTCAATCCCTACTGGCATATTGAATTTAATAATCACCATATGGAGGCATCCCAGGACATCGCGAACGGGGTCCCCCTGGGACAAGCCCGTCTGTGTGCAGCTTGTGGGGTTTCACCTAGCAGCAGTGACAATTCACGGGTCTGCGTACCTTGTGCTCAACAGGCGCTAGCCGGTCTTCCCACCTCGTCCGAGGCTGGGCCTGCACCTCGCCTTATTTCCCCTACTCCCCCAAGCTTGAGCATAAGCCCCAATACTAGTGGGGATTCTCACGCTGATTTGGCCTCTAGATTGGCCAGTGTGGAAAGCTTTATTGCTGGCTCCCTGGCGCGCAAGGCTACTGCCAAGAAGCGTCATTTGAACCCTGAAGCTACTATTCTCCCTGTAGAATCTGATGAATTGCTGCTTTCCTATGCTCAGTCCCCATCAGAGGAAGGGGAACTGCTATCTGACTCAGGATCCTACGAGGACAAGTCCAGGAGTCAGGAGGAGTCTGGCTCTGATCTTTGGTCCCAGGACGACATTGACAGACTGTTGACTCAGATCTTTGATGTTTTATCCCTCTCTTCCCCCTCCCGCGGCACCTCGGCAGAGGGGCGATCTGTTTCATACCGCTAGGGTGCGGTTGGAGTTTCCCGAACAAACTCACTTTAATAACCTAGTCCTGAAAGAATGGGAACATCCCAGTAAACTCCAGGGGATTCCCAAGGCTGTGGATAAGAAGTATCCATTTCCTGCCGATCTGGTTAAGGGTTGGACATCGCCGCCCGAGGTTGATCCCCTTGTGTCTTTCAGACAGCGGTCATCGGTGGCTTCCCCTGGCCCGACGTAGCGCCCGGTCCAGACCATTTTTCAGATTTTACTCCCACTTCCCAGCGGGTTATAGGGGCATCCAGGGTTGCTTAAAGCGTCAATCCCTACTGGCATATTGAATTTAATAATCACCATATGGAGGCATCCCAGGACATCGCGAACGGGGTCCCCCTGGGACAAGCCCGTCTGTGTGCAGCTTGTGGGGTTTCACCTAGCAGCAGTGACAATTCACGGGTCTGCGTACCTTGTGCTCAACAGGCGCTAGCCGGTCTTCCCACCTCGTCCGAGGCTGGGCCTGCACCTCGCCTTATTTCCCCTACTCCCCCAAGCTTGAGCATAAGCCCCAATACTAGTGGGGATTCTCACGCTGATTTGGCCTCTAGATTGGCCAGTGTGGAAAGCTTTATTGCTGGCTCCCTGGCGCGCAAGGCTACTGCCAAGAAGCGTCATTTGAACCCTGAAGCTACTATTCTCCCTGTAGAATCTGATGAATTGCTGCTTTCCTATGCTCAGTCCCCATCAGAGGAAGGGGAACTGCTATCTGACTCAGGATCCTACGAGGACAAGTCCAGGAGTCAGGAGGAGTCTGGCTCTGATCTTTGGTCCCAGGACGACATTGACAGACTGTTGTCTCAGATCTTTGATGTTTTATCCCTCTCTTCCCCCTCCCGCGGCACCTCGGCAGAGGGGCGATCTGTTTCATACCGCTAGGGTGCGGTTGGAGTTTCCCGAACAAACTCACTTTAATAACCTAGTCCTGAAAGAATGGGAACATCCCAGTAAACTCCAGGGGATTCCCAAGGCTGTGGATAAGAAGTATCCATTTCCTGCCGATCTGGTTAAGGGTTGGACATCGCCGCCCGAGGTTGATCCCCGATTCTGAGTCTGTCGAATACCTCTATTATGCACTCCCATGACACTACTACGCTGCGGGATTTAGAGGATTGGCAAGTTGATCAATTGGCATGTCACGCCTTTGCATTTGGGGGAGCGTCGCTCCGCCTGGTTTGCGCCTTAGCCATCACGGCGGTGGCGCTCAGGACTGTGGTTAAGACTGCTCTGGAAGGGGCGGATGACTTGCCCTCTGATGCCGCCAATGCTCTACCCACCTGTGAGACCTTTGTGAATTATATCCTATCTGCATCGGACGATGCTATTAAGCTGAGTGCTAGATCCTCTGCTCTGGTGGTAGCCATACGCCGTGCGGTCTGGTTACGCCAGTGGGCTGCTGACAATGTCACCAAGAAGGCCCTTACGGGGCTTCCATTTAAAGGACTGCGCCTGTTTGGAGACAGATTAGATATCTTTGCCAAGGGGGGCAAGCTGCCCCAGCGCAAGCGTCAGATTCGTCCCTTTCGTGGTCCAAGCTCCCATTCTACCCCCTACCGAGGGACCAAGTAAGGTAGAGGGGTGTCCTTCTCTGGGTCGCACTCAGAACCCTGGAACAAGAACAGAGGACGCCGTCCTTGCTCCTCCTGGGGGCCCAAGCCCAAAGCCCCCCCCCAAGACCCCCCAAGCATGAAGGGGCGCCCTCGCCCGTCAGGGTGGGGGGACGTCTACAGCACTTCGAGTATGTCTGGAGACGCCTCGTCCCACACCGGTGGATTCAGGAGGTAGTCTCCTCCGGTTACAAGATAGAATTTGCGGTGCTGCCCCCTACCAGGTTCGTCGAGTCTCGGATCACGCAGGATCCTGCCTCAGCTCGGGTCTTGATGCTGGCGGTGCAGGACCTTCTGGAGCTCGGGGTCATCTGCGAGGTCCCCTTAAGAGACAGGGGCATGGGGTTTTATTCCAACCTGTTCACTGTGCCCAAAATGGACGGGTCGGTCAGACCCATTCTGGATTTGAAAATCCTAAACAAGTTTGTCAGAAGCAGGCATTTCCAGTTGGCTGAGGGATCGGTATCAGAGCGTTGTTGTAAATGGTGTGCAATCTGAACAAAGGCGAGTTACAAGTGGTGTGCCTCAAGGCTCTGTCCTGGGCCCCATTCTTTTTAATATATTTGTAAGTGACATAGGAGAAGGCTTGGTAGGAAAAGTTTGTCTGTTTGCTGATGATACAAAGGTTAGTAATAGGATGGATATTCCTGGAGGTGTCTGCAACATGGAAAATGATTTAGCTTTACTGGATAGATGGTCAAAACTGTGGAAACTAGAGTTTATTGTCTCTAAATGTAAAATCATGCACTTGGGTAGAAGGAATCCCTGCTCTGAGTATCGTATGGGCAGCACTGTGTTAACCAGGACCTCGGAGGAAAGAGATTTAGGGGTACTGATTACTGATAGCTGCAAGATGAGTGGACAGTGTAGCCAGGCAGTGGGAAAAGCAAGCAGGATGCTCGGCTGCATAGCTCGAGGCATCACCAGTAGGAAGAGGGAGGTTGTGATGCCGCTGTATAGAGCCCTGGTAAGGCCACAGCTAGAATACTGTGTGCAGTCTGGAGACCTTACCTGCAAAAAGACATTATTCAAATAGAACGTGTCCAAAGGTGGGCAACGAAAATGGTGGAAGGACTTAAACTTAAAACTTATCAGGAGAGACTTAAAGAACTTAATTTGTACAGTCTGGAGGAAAGAAGGGAGAGGGGGGACATGATTGAGACCTTTAAATATGTGAAAGGATTGAATAGGGTCAGGAGGGAAGTGTTTTTAAGAAGAAGCTTAATGATAGGACAAGGGGGCACAACCTGAAGCTAGTTTGGGGGGAAGATCAGGAGCAATGTTAGAAAATATTATTTTACAGAAAGAGTAGTAGATGCTTGGAACAAACTTCCAGCAAAGGTAGTTGAAAAATCAACAGTCACTGAATTTAAACATGCCTGGGATAAGCACACATCTATCCTAAGATAAAGAGTACATACAGTATACACATACAAGGGCAGACTAGATGGACCGTATGGTCTCCTTCTGCCGTCAACCTTCTATGTTTCTAACTCAGGGCGGTCGGGTTGATGCTGGAACGATTGACCCAGCACCTGAAGGGTCGGGCGGTTCAGGTACGCTCAGACAACAGGACGGCCATAGCCTACATCAATCATCAGGGAGGAACCCGGAGCAAGCGTGCTCTCCAGCAGGTGTCTCTGATTCTAACTTGGGCAGAGACCAATGTACAATGCATATCGGCTGTCTACATTCCGGGGACGGAGAATCTTTTAGCAGATGCTCTGAGCAGGGGGTCGTCCCGTCAGGGGGAATGGTCCCTCTGCGACAGGGTATTTCAGTCACTTTGTCACCGTTGGGGTGTGCCAGACGTGGATCTCTTTGCGTCACAATCACAAGCTCCCGAGCTTTGTATCCCTGTCTCAGGATCCTCTGGCCACGGATGCCCTGTCAGTGTCTTGTAAGGAGTTTCGGCTCCTGTATGTGTTTCCACCAATTCCACTTCTGGGCAGAGTGCTGCGCAAGATTGCTCTGGAAGGGGTACCCGCGATTCTGGTGGCCAAGAAGAGTGTGGTTCGCGGACGTGGTTCAAATGGCAGTAGATCAGTGCGATCTGCCAAGGTTACCAGACCTTCTGACCCAAGGGTCTCTACGCCATCCCAATTTACCAACGATGGCTTTGACGGCCTGGCTGTTGAAACCTCCATCTTGATGGAAAAGGGTTTATCTGCGTCTATTGTGGCTACCATGGTGCAAGCCAGGAAGAAGACTTCTGCTGCCATCTACTATAGAGTGTGGCGGGCTTACATTGACTGGTGTGAATCCAGGTCTCTTCCCTGCCGGGAATTCTTAGTATCCAGGGTGCTGGAGTTCTTACAACATGGCCTAGACTTAGGTCTCAAGCTCAGTTCCTTGAAGTGCCAGGTTTCGGCCCTGTCCATCTTTTCAGAAGACCTTTGCCCATCACTCTCTTATCAAGACCTTCTTTCAGGGGGTCACTCATGTGCGCCCCCCTCGGAAACCTATGGTTCCTGTTTGGGATCTGAACTTGGTGTTGTCGGCCCTGCAGGGGGCTCCTTTTGAGCCTATCCATGAGGCCGCCCTAGCTGTGCTCACGCTCAAGGTTGTCTTCCTGGTAGCCATTACTTCGGTCAGACGTGTGTCTGAGTTGGCTGCTTTGTCTATTCAGCCTCCCTACTTTGAGAGACACCGGGACAAGCTGGTGTTTCGCTTCAAGCCAGACTTCCTGCCTAAGGTTGTGTCTGCATTTCATTTGAATCAAGATATCGTACTTCCTTCCTTGTGCCCTAATCCTAGTAACCCTGAGGACCTTGTTGGTTAATTATCTGGCATTCGTGTGTAGCTGTGTTAGTCCCCTGGGAACATTGGTGTGGAGAGGTGGGGTATGACAGGTGTAGGGTAATTAAACTTCCTATGGGAAGCCCACTTGGCTTGATTGGTGGGATGGGTGTATATAGGGAACAATGTATGATCTCTGATATAATATCGCCCTGAGGAAGCATCGTGTGGCCGCTGCGACACGCGTCGGCGAATTTACAGTGGGGGTAGGTCCAGTTGGTACACTTACTTTATTATAATGATTGTTCCATGACTTTTTCAACCACCCTGGCTGGCCTCTATTTGGATATGGTTTAGTTTGATCTGTAATGATTGTATTGCACAGCTTATATTGCACAGGCATTTGGTTTTGTTATTGCTATTGTTTGAATTATTTGCACATGTATATATGTATATACTTTTCACATGGATGATTTTTGAATTAATTTGGTAGATATTTCACTTGATTATATGTTTCCAGCCTAGCAGAGAAATTTTTGGAACACTGCTATTTTATATATATATATATATATATATATATATATATATATATATATATATATATATATATATATATATATATATATATATATATATATGTGTGATACCATGGCGCCCCCTAGTGTGTTTGTTGTGGAAGTGTCATATATGTTTTTTTAATGTGTCTGTTAGATAATTGTTTTATATCTTAAATACAATAAATTTATATATTTTTATACTTATGAAGAGGGTAGTGCCCTATTTCTTTATCATCTGTCTTGATACAAACTCTGGGGTGTGTGGGGACCCTATACAGCAATTATTCTTTAATGTACTTACATTAGCCCTTTCTTGAACCCTACCTGCAGGAATTCGAGTGCTGTGGCTGTCTCTTTTTTTTCTTCAGCTTGTTCTCTACATAAAAGAAAAAACATTTCCCTACCTTTTCATAGATTCTCCTAGTAGTCAATTTTCGGCTGGCCAGAAGAGTTTGTCACTCTACACGAACAGCCCTTACTACCTAGGATGGCCCTTTTTCAGAATCGAAGCGCTTAGCAAGAGTTTTCATGTATTCGGATGAAGAATTTCGTCCTGATGAATGATGATCAAAATGTCTAGAAGCCTCCAGGGGCCCTTCTTTGCCATCCTTCATTCCGCAAACCAGGCACTCTTTGGCCAGAATGGAGCTATGAGGATTGCACTGACCTCTTCTTGTGCTCTTTTTCGGCTCACTTGTGGCAGAATTCTGAAAGGAGGAAACTCAGAGGTAAGATGAAAACCTCCATGGATGAGCTAGGGCATCCATTGCTAACGCACCCTCTCTGTCAGAGAAAAGAGTGTCTTGCATTTTGTATTGCTGGCATTGGCATCTGCAGGAAACCCCAAATATTTACGATTTAAAGGAAAAAAACTCTTGCTTGGGAGACCATTCTGTCAGTTAAATATTGACTCGACTAAATTTTCTTGCTGGGGTATTTAGGGTCCCCTTCAGATGAACTTTGGATACTGACCAGACCTGCTTCAGTAACGGTAGGAGAATGGCATTAAAGTGGACCAACACCCACCCGTGATCGGCCCGGGAATCTATAAGATTCCCGGGCCGATCACCTCCCTCCCCGCGGGACATCCGAGATCGGGATGTCCCGCGGGGTGAAACCCCCCCAAACTCCTTACCTTAGTTTCGGCGGCGGCCGGCCGCCGCCGCCTCCCTCGCGCCCCTCTAGTCGTGCGCGCGCCCGCGCCGGCCGCCTGTGAATGGCCGGCGCGGGCACGCGTGCGTCAACAGGGACGCGCGGGAGGCGGCGGCGGAGGAGCCGCTTGTCCGCGGCTTGTCCGTCGCCGCTGACAGAGGTGAGTTCGGGGGGTTCGGGGGGGTTTCACACAGCGGGGCACCCCGATCGGGGGTGCCCCACCGAAGTGGACCAAGACCCAGGATAGTCAAAATCCTGGGTGTTGGTCCACTTTAAACACGCTCATCGTAGAGGAGAGAGTCTGACCTTATCTAGAGGTCTCTACCTGCTTTGACTGGCCGAACTTGATTGAGTGCCAGCTTGACCGCCAGGAGTTCTCTGAATTTCAAGGGCCTGGCTGCCAAGACCTTTGGCCCCTTTCCCTGCACCTGATGACTTCCCAACTCTAGTTGCTTGCATCTATCATGATCACTACTGAGTTGGTCTGTCTCCATTCTCTTCCTTTTCCTAGTACCTCTGGATCTAGCTGCCACCTGAGATCCTCTAGGATACATAAAACTTACTGGACTAGTCGGTCCAGTGAGCTTTGTTGCTTGTCCCCCTGCTCTAGAAGAAATTTTCGCAATGTTCTGTGAGAATTTGAGCCAATGGTACTGCAGGAATTGCCAAGGTCATGAGACCCAAGATTTTCATGATCTCCCTGAGGTTCTGCGGTTAATCTATGAGCTGCAGCTCTGATCCTGTCTACCTTTTCTCTACATCCAGTCCAGGCCGTCCCAGAAGTAATGACAGTTGGGTAATTCACCACCAGGTGGCGCTTGACTGCAAGACAAAAAGTTGACACTCCTCCTGGCCCCCTATAAAAGCAGGTGTCTCACTATGATTTCATCTTGCAGTCCTGACTGCAGAAGATCGTTGAAGACTCTCTCTCAGGTAATGGCAGCTGAGCGCGGCCACCTAGCCCATTGCCGCTGCGAGACTTATTACCACAGATTCCATCTGACCCACTACTGCCTCCCAGCCTATGGATGCTCAGGATTCGTGAAGGTAGGGTGAATGCCGCATGGGTCCCTGGGCGTTCGGCAGAGCACATTCTCTGTGCCGCAGACCTCCCATTAAGAGGTAGCCGGCCTCAGGCTATCTTTATGCCCTCCCATATGTGTGCCCACAAGCTTGGTGTACTGATGTGCTTTACTTCTCGCTTGGCTCCTCCTTGGCCCTGCTGGGGCTTGGTGCTTGTGAACTACTTACCTCCCTCGCCGTCTCCGATCGCCGCCGGGCGGCGCTTTCTGTAATGGAGGGGGGGGGGCACCGCTAATGCGGCGCTGGCAACACACTCGGGGACCGCCGTGTCCCCGTGGCCATTTTGATCTGCTGCTGTCTTTGGGCAGCATCGCTGAGGAGGGGCGGGCGCAATTTCGCGCCGCCAGAGGGGGCGGAGCCAGGCGCTGCCGCGTTCCGTGTCGTCAGGCGCCGCCGCCCGCCCCCTCGCGGAGCAGGTTTTTCGGAAGGCTCTCTGCTTCTCTTCCTCTGCGCTGGATGCGCTCCATTGCTGCTGCTGTTGGGCTGCGGCCGGCGGCCTTCTGACACCGCTGTGTTCTCTGCTGCTGCTGCTGCTGCTGCTGCTATTGGAGGTCTTCTTCCATGATATCCTGCTGACGCTGCGGGGCCTGGGTTTTGAAGGGTCCCTATACCACTGCTGCTGCTGGGGGATCTTTGGCATCAGAGGCTGTGCTGTCCCTCTGTCGGGTCTTGAGTCCCTCTTTTTATTATGCTTCTTGTTATTTTGGCTTGTGTGATGTGTTTTTGATCTGGGCCTTGTCACCTCTTTCTTTGTGCGAGTCGTGGGCTTGAGATTGAGGGTTGTGGTTCCTCCCGATCCCCCTTTTTTATTAAATACAGGTTGGGCGTTAGTGCCTGTGACCTTTTTTTCCATTTGTGCAATTTTAATCACCATAATGGAGGCTTCAGGGCATAGTGAGCTGGGGGCCCCTATTGGGCAGGACAGGCCCTGCCCCTTGTGCAGTAGGAATCCTCGGAGCGGATTCAGCACTGTTGTACCGCTTGCGCCAGTAACTTATTATTGGACCTTGAACGGGCGGCGTCCCCACCCATAGCCCTGCGCTGCCATCGGATTCTCCGGTCCCTCCGTTGCTGCTCTCAGCCACCAGTGAGGGGGGAATCAGCAGGGGGTCCTATGTGGTTTTGGCATTAGAGTGGCCAGTCTCGGAAACAGATCTCGGGAACGGCGCCTATGGAGGCCTCGAGTAAGAGACGGAACATCGAGCCGTGTACTCGGATAATGATCTTTGTCTTTTGGTTGCGGTCCACTGCGGATTATTCTGCTGGCGAGGACAGTTGTCCGGTTCCTCCTGGGATGAAGATGCATGGCTCCCTGATGTTACAGAGAAATTGCTTACCTCAGGTTTTGAGTCTTTACACATTGTCCCTCTAAAGCGGGGAAGTGGAACCAGGGGGATTTGTTTCCGCCTGAGAGACAGAACGAGTCTTCCTGAGCAGGCCCATTTTTCTACCATGACTTCAAAGAGTGGGAAAGGGCATAACAAGTTACTGTCGGTGCCCTAGGGCCTGGACAGGCGGTATTCCTTTTTCTGAGGAGCTGGTCCGGCTATGGTCCCGTCCTCCTGAGGTGGATGCCCCCGTGCGGGTCTTTCCAACACTACGGTCATGCCTTCATCCGACACGGCTTCCCTACGTGATCCAGCTGACAAGCGCATGGATCAGCCGGTCTGTCATGCCTTCACCTTTGCCGGTGCTTGGTTCCGCCCTGTTTGTGCTGCGGCTATTGTCTCCCTGGCCATCAGAAAGAAGGTGAGACGTCTTGTAGATATTACTAAGGCTTGCAAGCGTGCGGAGGAGTATAGGGACCTCAAGGCTTGCGTGGAGTTTATTGCCTTCGTTGTTGCTGCCATGGATGATGGTGTCCGGCTCGGTTCCAGGGTCTCGGCCCGGCTTGTTGCGCTTCGCCGCTCGCTCTGGGTGTGGCAATGGTCGGCTGATTCCACGGCCAGAAAGTCGCTTGCTAGTGTCTCCTTAGTGGGCCATAGATCGCTAGGTGTTGGAGGCCTGTGCAGCCCCTTCGGGGCTCTTATGCTTATCGCTCCTTTCAAGGAAGTGGAGGATCTTCATTTTCAGATGATCGCAAGGATTCCTGGGGACGAGGCAGGTCCCGTGGCCGACCCAATTCCTCCTGGGGATCCAAGTCCAAGCCCCCTGCCAGGGCCCCTCAGGCATGAGGTGGCGTCCTCACCCATCCCGGTGGGGGGGGGGTACGGCTTCTGCCTTTTGCTCATAACTGGAGACAGCGTGTCTTGAATCTGTGGATTCAGGAGGTGGTGTCCTCCGGTTACAAAAATAAAGCTGGCAGTCAGGCCGACCTCAAGATTCCTTCGGTCTCAGATATCCCTGAACCCAATAAGGCACAGGGCCTGAGTATGGCCGTGCAACACCTCCTGCGGTTAGGTGTGATTTGTCCCGTACCCCGTCAGGAACAGGGTCAGGGCTTGTACTCTAATCTGTTCATGGTTCCCAAGGAGGACTGAACGCTGAGGCCTATCCTGGACCTGAAGGGTTTCAACAGGTTTGTCAGAGCCGGACATTTCCGCATGGAGACCTTACAGTCTGCGGTGAGCTCCCTTCGACCCGGCGACTTCATTTCTACGGTGGACATCAGGGATGCTTATCTACACATTCCAATTTTCCAGGGACATCAGAGGTTCCTGAGGTTTGCGCTGGAGGATCAGCATTACCAGTTTGTGGCATTGCCGTTCGGGATATCCTCAGCCTCCTCTGTATTCACCAAGGTGCTGGCAGGCATCATGGCTATCCTGAGGAACCAGGGCATTCGTGTGCTGCCTTATCTGGACGATTTGCTGATTGCGGCGCAGTCCCTTCAGCAGGCCGAGAGCGACACCCAGACGGTGTTATACACTCTCGAGGAGTTCGGGCGGGTAGTCAACTACCCCAAGTCTTCTATCCTTTCCTCAAGGGTGAGGTCCTTTCTGGGCATGACACTGGACACCTCTCAGGTCCAGGTGTTCCTGCCACAGCAGAAGGTGGGGGTTCTCCAGACGCAGGTGCAGGACTTTTTGTCTTGTCAGCGGCCATCGATCCCTCTGGGGATGAAACCGGTGGGCCTAATGGTGTCCTGCTTAGAGTCAGTGCCCTTCACCCAATTCCTCATGAGACCTCTTCAGTTAAGCCTGTTGATCGGCTGGGACTGGACGCAGGAGTTGCTGGAATAGAAATTTTCTCCGTCCCCTCTGTCCAGACAGTTCCTCTAGTGGTGGCTAGACGCCAGAATCCTATTAGTGGGCAAACCCCTTCTGACTCCCCTGTGGGAGATAGTTACCATGAACGCCAGTCTGACCGGCTGGGGAGGAGTTTGGCAAGCGCAAAAGATTCTGGGGCAGTGGGGTTCGCAGGAGAACCACTTGCCCATAAGTATCTTGGTGCTGAGAGCGATTCCGTTGGTGCTTCTTCGTTTGACTCCCCATTTAAGGGGTCATGCGATCCAGATTCGCTCAGACAATCAGACGGCTGTCGCCTACATCAATCACCAGGGCGGGTCTCGAAGCAAGCGAGCCCTCAAGGAGGTGACACAGATTCTGATTTGGACAGAAGATGTGGGCCTGTTTGCGTCCAGACACAATCACTAGCTTCCAAGGTTCGCTTCTCTGTCGGAGATCCTCTGGCCTTCGTCGCTGATGCTTTGGCAATTCCTTGGACGGATTGCAGGCTCCTTTATACATTCCTTCCGTTTCCACTCCTGGGCCGAGTGTCGCGCAAGATAGCCCAGGAGGGGGTTCCTAACATCCTGGTGGCTCCTCGCTGGCCGAGAAGGATTTGGTTTGCGGACATAGTTTGGATGTCAGTGGATCGCTACATCATGTCTGACGACCCAGGGCTTCTCACTCAGGGGTCGCTGCGGCACCCCAAGTTACAGACGCTGGCTTTGACGGCTTGGCTGTTGAGACCTTCATCCTGATGAAAGTGGCTGTCTGCCACGGTTGTGCGTACCATGATTCAGGTACGGAAGAAGCCTTCTTCCATGATATATTAGAGTTTGGTGTGCCTACATTGCTTGGGGTAAGGCCAAGAGTCTCCCTTGTCGCACATTCTCTATCTCTAGGATCCTGGAGTTTTTATTACATGGTTTAAACTTGGGGCTCCAGCTGAGCACCCTCCAGGGCCAGGTCTTTGTCTTGGCCATCTTTTTCCAGTGATCCTTGGCCAATCATAGATTGGTCAAATAAGGAGGCTTCATACAAAGCGCGGCCAGCTCTGACACGCGACGCACTGAGGTGATCGCTACCAAAAAGACCACCTTGAAGGTCAAAATAGACAATTGGGCAATCATAGATTGATCATGACTTTCTTCCAGGGAGTCTCCCATGTACGTCCACCGCGTAGGCCTGTGTTACCGGTGTGGGACTTGAATTTGGTTCTTTTGGTTCTACAGGGCCTTCCCTTTGAACCTTTGTGCGATGCTCCACTGTCTATTTTGATCTTCAAGGTGGTCTTTTTGGAAGCGATCACCTTGGTGCGTCGCGTGTCAGAGCTTGCCGCGCTTTGTATGAAACCTCCTTATTTGGAGCGGCATAAGGATAAGGTGGTTTTCTGCTTTAAACCTGATTTTTTGCCTAAGGTCGTTTCTCCCTTTCATCTCCATGAGGAAGTTGTCTTACCTTCCTTGTGTCCAGCACCGTCTAGTGCTAAGGAAAGGACCCTTCATGCCTTGGATGTGGTCAGAGCCATAAAGTTTTACCTGGCTGCGACTGAATCCTTCAGGAAATCGGATTTGCTCTTTGTCCTAACAGAAGGTTCTAGGAAGGGTTTGCCTCCGGCCAAGTACCACTCTCAGCAAGTGGATCAGACAGGCGGTGGTGCAAGCATATTCTGCCAAGGGGAAGGAACCCCCTTCTCGTATCACAGCTCATTCTACTAGAGCTATTGGTGCTTCCTGGGCTTTTCAGCACCAGGCATCTGTTGAACAAGTTTGTAAGGCCGTCGCTTAGTCTACTGTTCATACTTTTACAAAGTTTTACAAGGTTGATGTTAGGGCCTCAACTGATGCGGTCTTTGGCTGAAAGGTGCTTCAGGCGGTAGTGAAATGAACTACATGCTGTTCCGCACTGGGGATCCCACCCTAATGGGACACTGCTTTTGGATGTCCCAACTGTCATTACTTCTGGGACGGCCTGGACTGGATGTAGAGAAAAATACAATTCTGTGAAACTCGCCTGTAGAATTGTCTGTATACATCCAGTCCAGGCCGTCCCACCCCGCCCTTGTTTTTTTCATTATCTCTAGTTGCATTTTACAGCCATTTTATCTTGGACTGTTGTCCTTACAGTTTTGTTGAGAGAGTACATGCTGTAGCTATGTGAAGTAACATGGGTTTCTTGGCCTCCCGGCCTGTCTCTTTTTTTCTTACTGCTTTTTAACCACTGGTAAATCATAGTGAGACACCTGCTTTTATAGGGGGCCGGGAGGAGTGTCAACTTTTTGTCTTGCAGTCAAGCGCCACCTGGTGGTGAATTACCAAAATGTCATTACTTCTGGGATGGCCTGGACTGGATGTATACAAAAACAATTCAACAGGTGAGTTTCACAGGATTGTATTTTTCCTGTGGAAGAAATTTTTTTTAAGTACTGTCAGTGTTGAACCCCAGAAATCTGCCTTACTAACTGGGCATTGGGGTGGATTTTTTTAGATTTTTCATCCACCCCAGGCTTTTCAGTAAGGACAGGGTCTTTTCTAGATCTAACAGGAGCGCTGGCCCTGATTTGTGAGGATGAGTTTTTTTAAATAGGGGATCTCCTTGATTCTCTGTTGTCTGAGGTAAGCCATCCGTTCTGCCAGGATCTTAGTGACGATCCTTGGAGAAGAGGACCGGCTAAATGACGGTGCCCTGTGCTGGTAGATGGAAGATTTCCTGAACTAACTGAACCGTAAACCTCAGATACTTGCGATGTAAGTTCAGAATGGGTATCTGTAGGTTGGCATCCTGTAAATATAGGTTGACCATGTGGGCATTCTGTATCAGAATGTTCCTGAGTATATTGACTCCATTCTGAACTTTTTGTATAGAATGAACCTGTTCAATCTCTATAGATTCGAAATGATTAGATGCTATCTTGATGGCTTTTTTCTGCAGAAGCTCCTGCAGAACTAGAGGTGAAAGAGACATACAGCATACAATCGTACAATATCTAAATATACAGGCAGAGAGAGATGGGCCCACTGGCTGGGGCCCACCTGGTTGCATTAGGAAATTAGTACTGTTCCTACCCAGTGAACACCATGGGCTAGGTGTCCGTTATAGGAGTGAATATACCATATCCGTAAATGCCCAAAGGAATTATATATATATATTTATTGAGGTGTACCAAAGAGTAATATTTGGATGCAGTATGCAACTGCCCAAGATATAAATATACATACAGACAAGGTCTAGTAGTCAACTGCTGTCCGGTGAGCTTCCAGGTCTATATATCCTTAACAGGAAGTACATCAGAGTGATTGTAGAAATATTTAAAATATAAATGATATACATACACGTATAAAGTGGACAGGACAGAGAGCACACCAATCATCGCATGGGTAGGTTAGCAAAATTGCTGCTTAGCACCTAAAAGTACCAGACAGTATATAGGGGTGACTTTAAACAGGCATATATAATATATATATGCTCTGCATACATGCCCTCTCTATCTCTAATTTCATTACGGGTAAAGGCAATCGAAATAAAGTTATAAGTGGTGGCAACAAGGCTCTGTCCTGGGGCCCCATTATTTTTAATACATTTGTAAGTGACGTAGGAAAAGTTTGCCTGTTTGCTGATGATACAAAGGTTAGTAATGGGGTGGACACTCCTGGAGGTGTCTGCAACATGGAAAATGATTTAGCTTTACTGAATAAATGGTCAAAACTGTGGAAACTGGAGTTTAATGCCTCTAAATGTAAAATCCTGCACTTGGGTAGAAGGAATCACTGCTCTGAGTACCGTATGGGCAGTACTGTGTTAACCAGGACTTCGGAGGAAATAGATTTAAGGGTACTGATTATTGAAAGCTGCTATATGGGTGAACAGTGTAGGCAGGTAGTAGGAAAAGCAGGCTGTCTGCTCAGCTGCATAGCTTGAGGTTTTACCAGTAGGAAGAGGGAGGTTGTGATGCAGTATAGATCCCTGGTGGAATACTCTATGGATACTACTGGGATACTGTATGCAGTTCTGGAGCCCTTACCTGCAAAAATACATAATTCAAAGAAAAAAATGGTAGAAGGACTTTTTTAGTTTGTACAAATGAAGTTCTTCAAGTCTCTTTTGATAGTCTAGGGGAAAGAAGGGAGATAGGGGACATGATCAAGACCTTTTAAATATGTGAAAGGATTGATTAAGGTTCAGAAGGGAAGTGTTTTTAAAAAGATATCTAATGATAGAACATGGGGCACAACCTGAAGCTAGTCGGTGGGAAGATCAGGAGCAATGTTAGAAAATATTATTTTACAAAAGAGTAGTAGATGCTTAGAACCGTATAGTCCTGTTCTTCTGTCAACCTTCTGTTTCTATGTTATGGATGTAAGCAAGTGTATTTGCATGTTTTTTTTGCCTGTACAATTCTCATACGCCTATACTGCATATTCAAAAAAGTTGATGTAAAAAATGTGCATATTCTTTAGAAAAATGGGAAAGTGTATATACCAACTGTTTTAGAAATTCTGAGCGGTGAGTTTTTATTCCATATGTTACTATTCAGATAAACTGTTTTAATTCATTTTAACAAGGTTTCTTTTTTCAATCTATTTGAAGGACAAAACATTTGGTCTGAAGAATAAAAAAGGTGCCAAACAACAAAAATTTATAAAAAATGTTACCCAACAAGTGAAGTTTGGTCAGCAAAACCCTCGACTGGTAAGATTTTTTTCTGATGTAAATGCTCTGAGGCTTTTCTCAGAGCTTCCCTCAGACTGAAAGTTTTTTTGTTTAATTTTCTAAAATTAAAAATAAAAGAAGTTGATGTGCATGCACATTGCTGCATGCTTATCAATGTTGTTTTTGGGCTGCAGTGCTGGACCCCCTCTGGCAGCAGGGGAGATTCCAGTCTCATAGGGATTGATTCAGAGCCTGGTAAGGATTCTCACCCTTTGAGCCATTGTCTACTGGGTGTAAATTGTCCCCTAGCTCTGAATTGGCCCCAAGGTGGACAATGAAAGTCAATGGCAGTTCTTTCTTCTAAAAAGGAGTGAGAATTTTCACCTGACTCTGAAATGGTCCCATAGTCTTTGTGGTGGACTAACAAACAGTCCTGCTCTAGGTATGAGGTTCTGCTCTCTATTATACCCCCTCCCCAATTTATGTTGTGTTTGTGAATGTTGTATCTGCCTGCTGATGGCGGTCTGCTGTGGTGGTTTGTTGATCTGTCTGTCCTCTGGGTTGGGGGATTCCGATATCAGAGCCCTTCTGACAGAAGGGGGGACTCTAGTCCCATAGTCTTCATGGTGGACTAAGGGATGGACCTGCTCTAGGATGGGGGATAAGGGGGGACTGCGCTCTAATATACCCCTCCCCAGTTTGTTGTGTTTTGTGAAAGTCGTCTGTCTGCTGATGGCGGGCTGCTGCGTGGGCTGTGGTGGCGGTATACGACTTGCTGGTCCTCCGAGTTGGGGACCACCTGCCGAGCCGGTTGAGGGCTGGCTTGTACTCTAGGTAAGCAGAAGCCCCTGCTAATTGTGCTCTCAGAGAGCTCTGAGTCTGTAGATAGGGACATCACTACTGACACTGAGAGGTAGAGAAGAGACTCTGCCAAAGGTGCCAGACTTGTTCCAAAGGACGAGTCGACAGCTGAGCAACGAAAGCTGTCTGATCAGAATGGAAGGAAATGCCAGAAGGTCTGAAGGCAGTTCCCCAATCTTGCTGCCTTTTTTACATTATGGAGAAAGGTTAAAACCAACCAGTTAAACTGCTATTCTAAGCATACAGCATGTCCTGCTCCATCTATAATATTTACACATGGGTAATCCTCTGCCTGAGGGCGCTGTTCACTGCAGACATGCAAAACAGGCTCCTCCCGGCCCTACGTATACCGAAGGACCTCCCACAAATCCCCAGATTTATCTGCAGTGCTCACTGCGAAGACAGGAAGTATCACGCTCTCGCAGGCGAGCGGGGCTTTACAGCCCGAGGCCCTGCGGGACTATTTCCACCCGTCCTCCTTGTGAAAGAATATGCCTCCCAGCCTGGGCTGCGTTGGTCGGGTGAAGGTAGGCAGCACCGTGTGTGCTTACGGAGCTACGCTCCACCGCAATCCCCCACCATAGGGTAGGCGGTCAAGGCCAATGGTGAGCCTTCAGAGGATGCCCCTCCCGCATCAGTGCCCCTCGCCCCGTATAGCGGTGAACCCCATGTATCGGGTCACCTTCCTCCCTAGTTCCCCCCTTTATTGGGGGGAAAGAGAGGGGGGGGTTGTGTGTATGCCTAACCTTGCCCTATTACACTAGTAAGCTTATAGCCCTTAACGGTTTAGCCGTATTTCACTCGGCATGTACGGCGGCTCTGTTCGCGGACCCTACAGCGTTTATTTTTTTCTATTCATCCTGTCATAATTTTCTGAGATAATTCACTAGGTCTGATTTTCAGACGTTGCTAACTTCTGTTCTGATTGGCTATTTCTTCGAGCTTCACGCTCTCTGGGGGGGCGTGGTCTGGCTTGGCGCGTTCCGCATCGCCTTCAGCTCTGGCCCGCCCTTCGAGGTTCGTTTGGCGCCATTCCCTTCTCACGCGCGCGTGGTGAAGACTGTCCTCCCCTCGCTGCTCTGTAAGTGCCCTCATGGGCGACCTTTTCTTCAGCTTTTAGCTCCTATCTCGCTTGGCTCTGACATCCTTGTTCCCCTTGTGTCTTTCAGACCGTGTACTTCGGCGGCTTCTCCCGGCCCGGTGTAGCGCCCGGTCCTGTCCTACAATTACTACTCCCACTTCCCCCGCGGGTCATTGGGGCATCCAGGGTTGCTTCTAGAGTCAATCCCTACTGGCTTATTGTACCTAATAATCACCATATGGAGGCATCTCAGGATATTGTGAACGGGGTTCCTTCGGGACAAGCCCGTCTGTGTGTAGCTTGTGGGGTCTTGCCTAGCAGCGGGGACAATGCACGGGTCTGCGTTCCTTGTGCACAGCAGGCGCTATCGGCTCTTCCTGCCTCTTCTGAGGCTGGGCCTGCTCCTCGCATCACTTCACCTACTCCCCCAAGTCTGAGCCTAACCCCCAATACTAGCAGGGATTCTCATACTGATTTGGCCACTAGACTGGCTTGTGTTGAAAACTTGATAGCTGGCTCCTTAGCCCGTAAGGCCTCTGCCAAGAGGCGCCATTTAAATCCTGAATCGACTATCTTTCCTATAGAATCTGACGATTTACTGCTTTCTAATGCACATCCCCCTTCAGACGAAGGGGAGCTGTTCTCTGACTCAGGGTCATATGACGACGAGTCCAGGGGCCAGGAGGAGTCTGGTTCTGAACATTGGTCCTCGGATGACATTGATAGACTATTGGCCCAGATCTTTGATGTATTGTCCCTCTCTCCCCCTGCCGCGGCTCCCCGGCAAAGGGGTGATCTGTTTCACACCGCTAGGGCGCGGTTGGAATTTCCTGAACAAACCCATTTTAATAGCCTTGTGCTATTAATGGGAACACCCCAGCAAACTTTATGGGGTTCCTAAAAGTGTGGATAAGAAATATCCATTCCCTGCTGACCTGGTCAAGTGCTGGACATCGCCACCCGAGGTCGATGCCCCAATTTTAAGTCTGTCCAACACCTCTATTATGCACTCCCCCGACACTACTACGCTGCGGGATTCTGAGGACCGGCGTGTTGACCACCTGGCATGTCATGCCTTTGCATTTGGGGGAGCTTCACTCCGCCCGGTTTGCGCCTTAGCCATTACGGCGGTGGCGCTCAGGACTGTGGTTAGGAATGCTCTAGAAGGTGCGGATGATTTGCCCTCTGATGCTGCCAATGCTCTGGCCACCTGTGAAACTTTTGTTAGCATCATCCGATGCCGATAGGATAAAGTTATTAAGCTGAGCGCTAGATCTTCTGCTCTGGTGGTAGCCATACGCCGCGCGGTCTGGTTGCGCCAGTGGGCTGCTGATAACGCTGCCAAGAAGGCCCTTACGGGGCTTCCATTTAACCCTTTGAGTGCCAGCCTACCTAGATTTTTTGTCACACTCTGTTGCCCGACGACTTTTCATGTTTTTGCGCTACACGTGTGCAACCTTAATTTTTGAAGGGATTTCCATGAAAATTATATATTGTTTTTTTCAGCAGAGTCTGGGCTTCAACATGAAATGTCTTGTTTGGCCTTTTTTAGTGTATTCTCAATACTTTTGAGTGAAATATGTGCAAAAAAATGAAAAAAAACGATTGTTTACAATTTGTAGTGTTTTTTTTTTTGTAATAAAAAAATGTAAGTTTGTTAATAAAATATTATTGCGTGTGAAAGCCCTATTTCTCCCGGTTACAATGGTACCACATATGTATAGGTATACCCCCTTTCCTGAAACAGCAGTTTAGGAGATTTCAGATAGAATACAACTATGTAATATGATTGCGTAGTTGTAAGGGGTTAATAAATAAAAAAAAAAAAAATACATAGGGTTCCCCCTCCCAGGGGGGGGACCTCATTTCTTTTTTGGAATTCTAAGGGTTAAAAACCCTTAAAATCCCCCCCCCCAAAAATGACATAGGGTCCCCCTTACCCAGCATTACTGACCCGGACCAGCTATGGGGGCTTGTAGAACAGGGCGCAGGGGCCAGCGTTGGTGGCCCCTGGCCCTGCAGGCTACTAGCCCACATAGCCACGTGGCCTGGGCCCTTCTGCCCCCCCCCCCTGGCCATTGGGGAGGCAGGCAGGTAATGGGGGGCTGGGGGTTATGGCAAGTCACCCGCTTGCTGCAGGTGACCTGCCATACCCAGAGCCTTGTGAACTGGTATAAGGGGTCTCATGGACCCCTTACCAGTTCACAAAGGGTTAAGTTACTAAAATATTTGTCTGGTGTCTTTTTTTTTTTATTCTTTTTTTGACTTATACTTACCTCCCATCCAGTGTCCCACGCCGCTGCAGATGACAGTTGTCGGTAGTGATCAGAGCAGGGAGGGAGGGAGGCAGGGAGATCAGAGCCTCCCTGCACCGATCGCTGCTGACAACTGACAGATCGGAGCCCGGGTGCCAGTAAAACCAAGGAGCGGGATGACCTCATCAAGTGGGCGGGGCTAGGGGCGGGGTTAGGGGCGGGGCCAGTGCTGGCCGAAGAGGATGGTTTCTGGGCCCTCACAAGCAGCGTGGAAAGCCCAGGGGGGGATCGGAGCCCCCCCTGGTAAAGAGAAGACCCGGGGAGAGCCATCGCGCTGCGAGGTGAGTAAATGTCATTTACTGTGTCTTTGTTTTATTTTTTTATTTTTTTACAGATGTCTGCGGGGGGGGGGGAAGGCTATTCCGGGCCCCCTCCTGAAGATCAGAGGCCTGGGGGCGGAAATCTAACAGGGTAAGGTAAGTCTGTATGTTTTTTACTTTTTTTTTTTTATGGGCCTCTAAAGTCAGCTACGTGACTCTCACGTAGCTGGCACTTAACGGTTGGAGAGGCAGCTAGGTGAGAGTCACGTAGCTGGCACTAGAAGGGTTAAGGGTCTACACCTGTTTGGAGAAAGGTTAGATATTTTCGCCAAGGGTGGCAAGTTGCCCCAGCGCAAGCGTCAGGCTCGGCGCTTTCGTGGCCTGAGCTCCCATTCGACCCCCTACCATGGGGCTAAGCAGGGCAGAGGAGTGTCCTTCGCTGGGTCTCGCGCAGATTCCTGGAACAAGAACAGAGGACGCCGTCCCGGTTCCTCCTGGGGACCCAAGCCCAAAGCCCCTCCCAAGACCCCCCTGGCATGAAGGGGCGCCCTTCAGGGTGGGGGGACGTCTACAGCACTTCGAACAGGTTTGGAGACGCCACGTCTCAGACCGGTGGATTCAGGAGGTAGTGTCCTCCGGTTACAAGATAGAATTTGCTGTATGGCCCCCTACCAGGTTCGTTGGGTCCCGGATCCCACAGGATCCTGCCTCAGCTCAGGTCTTGTTGCTGGCCGTGCAGGACCTTCTGGATCTAGGGGTCATTTGCAAGGTCCCCTTAAAAGACAGGGGCATGGGCTTCTATTCCAACCTTTTCACAGTGCCCAAGAAGGACGGGTCAGTCAGGCCCATTCTGGACTTAAAAATCCTCAACAAATTTGTCAGAAACAAACATTTTCGTATGGAAACCTTGCGCTCGGCCATCGCTTCGCTGCGCCTGGGGGACTTTGACGTCCATGGACATCAAAGATGCTTACCTGCACGTTCCGGTGTTTCCAGGACACCAAAGGTTTCTCAGATTTGCGCTGCTGGATCAGCATTACCAGTTCGTGGCCTTGCCATTCGGCCTCCCAGGGTTTTCACCAAGGTGCTGGCAGGGGTGATGTCCCTGTTAAGGCTCAGGGGCATACGTGTGTTGCCCTACCCGGACGATATACTCATCACCTCTCGGTCTCTGCGGCAGGCAGAGCTGGACACTCGATTGGTAGTGTCCACCCTGGAGTCCTTCGGCTGGGTGATCAATTATCCCAAGTCCTCTCTGTCCCCCTCCTTGGTGGCCCTGTTCTGGGGGTGATTCTGGATACAGTTCAGTCAAGGATATTCCTTCCTCCACAGAAGGTGGAAGCTCTGACAATGCAGGTGAGGTCCCTGCTTTCGAGCCCTCATCCCTCCATCCGGCAGGGAATGCAGTTGGTGGGCTCGATGGTGGCAAGCTTCGAGGCGGTGCCCTTTGCCCAGTTCTATCTGAGAACTCTGCAGCTTCACCTTCTGTCAGTTTGGAACAAGAACCCAGCGTCCTTGGACGAGATCTGGGTGCTCCCCCCCTCGGTCAGACAATCCCTTTCGTGGTGGCTGGACCACAGGAATTTGACAAGGGGCAGATCCTTCCTGGCCCCCTCCTGGGAGACGGTCACAACGGATGCCAGTCTGTCGGGTTGGGGGGGGGGGGGATTCTGGAAGTCCCTGCACTTCCAGGGGAGGTGGGGTCCTCAGGAGGCCCACCTACCCATCAATGTCTTGGAACTCAGGGCGGTCAGATTGGTGCTGGAACAATTGACCCATCACCTGAGGGGTCTGGCAGTTCAGGTACGCTCAGACAACAAAACGGCGGTTGCCTACATCAACCATTAAGGGGGGACCCGGAGCAAGGGGGCTCCCCAGGAAGTATCTCTGATTTTAACATGGGCGGAGGCTAATGTCCAATGCATCTCGGCTGTCTACATTCCGGGGACGGAGAACCTGCTGGCAGATGCTCTGAGCAGGGGATCAGCCCGTCAGGGGGAGTGGTCCCTCTGCAACAGGATATTCCAGTCCCTGTGTCACCGTTGGGGGGTGCCAGATGTGGATCTGTTTGCGTCCCGTCACAATCACAAGCTCCCGAGCTTTGTATCCCTGTCTCAGGATCCTCTGGCTCTGGCCACGGATGCCCTGTCTATGTCTTGGAGGGAGTTTCGGCTCCTGTATGTGTTTCCACCAATTCCCCTTCTGGGCAGAGTTCTGCGCAAGATTGCTCTAGAAGGGGTACCCGCGATTCTGGTGGCCCCAAAGTGGCCAAGAAGAGTGTGGTTCGCGGACGTGGTTCAAATGGCAGTAGATCAGTATGATCTGCTAAGGTTGCCAGATCTTCTAACTCAGGGGTCTCAAAGCCAGAGTTAGTAAATTGGGATGGCGTAGACGGCTTGGCTATTGAAACCTCCATCTTGATGGAGAAGGGTTTGTCTGCGTCTGTAGTGGCTACTATGGTGCAAGCCAGGAAGAAGACTTCTTCTGCTATCTATTATAGAGTATGGCGTTCTTACATTGACTGGTGTGAGTCCAGGTCTCTTCCCTTCCGGGAATTCTTAGTCTCTAGGGTGCTGGAGTTCTTACAACATGGTCAAGACTTAGGTCTCAAACTGAAGGGTCAGGTTTCAGCCCTGTCTATTTTCTTTCAGAAGACCTTTGCCCAGCATCCCCTGATCAAGACCTTCTTTCAGGGGGTCGCTCATGTGCGTCCCCCTCGAAAACCTATGGTACCTGTTTGGGATTTAAACTCGGTTTTATCGGCTCTGCAGGGTGCTCCCTTTGAGCCTATTCAGGAGGCTGCTCTCGCTGTTCTCACGCTCAAGGTCGTTTTTCTGGTAGCTATCACTTCAGCCTCCCTACTATGAGAGACACCAGGATAAGGTGGTGTTCCGCTTCAAGCCAGACTTTCTGCCTAAAGTGGTGTCTGCGTTTCATTTGAATCAAGATATCCCCTACCTAACCCTAAGGAGAGGGTTCTGCATTCCTTGGATGTGGTTAGGTGCGTCAAGTATTACCTAGTTATCACTAAGGCTTTCAGGAAGACTGATGCTCTCTTCGTTGTGCCTTACGGGCCTAAGAAGGGTTTGGCTCCTGCCAAGTCTACCATCAGTAAATGGATTCGTCAGGCTGTGGTTCAGGCCTATTCTACTAAGGGGAAGACTTCTCCTTTCCGTCTTACTGCCCATTCTACTCGGGCTGTTGGGGCTTCTTGGGCTTTCCAGCACCAGGCCTCTGTTGAACAAGTTTGCAAGGCCGCTACTTGGTCTTCTGTTCACACCTTTACAAAGTTTTACAAGGTTGATGTTAGGGCCTCAGCTGATGCTGTGTTTGGCCGCAAGGTTTTGCAGGCGGCAGTGGTTTAAACTGCTCGCTGTTGCCTTTTCTGTTGGGGATCCCACCCTACCTTACGGACACTGCTATTGGATGTCCCATGTGTAAGTATTATAGATGGAGCAGGACGTGCTGTATGCTTAGAATAATACAATTCTGTGAAATACTCACCTGTAGAATTGGTATTATATGCATACAGCACGTCCTGCTCCAACCCACCCTGGTTTTCACTTTGTTCTGGATCCCCTGTATGGTGATTGTTATCATTGTTATTATTGCCAGTTCCTGGGTGGTTGATTGCTCCCGGCTTCTCCTTCTCACTGCTTTTCAATGCTGGGCATTTGTGGGAGGTCCTTCGGTATATGTAGGGCCGGGAGGAGCCTGTTTTGCATGTCTGCAGTGAACAGCGCCCTCAGGCGGAGGATTACCCATGTGTAAGTATTATAGATGGAGCAGGACGTGCTGTATGCATATAATACCAATTCTACAGGTGAGCATTTCACTGAATTGTATTATCCATAGGAGTCTGAACACCAGATACCCTTTCACAATGTCTGCAATAAAGAAGCCCTCTGCTCACAGGGCTAGACTACCCTGTCTCTGGCCTGCCCAGATACCTTAGATACATACATGCATACCTGAAGGATCCAGTGGAAATGCCCCTGGATCATCTAACAAGAGGAACATTCTCCATGGTGGGTTAGGCGTTGCTTTCTTTTTTTTTTTTGCCACATCCTTAGTGAGACTGACAAAGCATGGCTGAGGTAGGCTCCCCTTGATTTGGTCTCTTCTCTTCAGTTAAAGGCCTGCCTTCTGAAGTTAGTAAGGTTCCTGATACCTGCCATAAACAATGCCTGCTTAGTTGGCAGGCAGAGGTTTAGTGTCTCTGGTCGCCTTACAGCATGCAGGTTGGCTCCAGCAATGGTTTGCAAATAAAGCCTCCAAGACGACTCTGTGTCCCTCAGTTCATCAGTGGTTCAACAAGTAGCTCAACAAACATTGTGAAGAAGGCCATTGGGCTGGGAAGTTAACCAGACTACCTCAGAACAGGACATAGATTCCCTTCAAGAAGACTGCTCTTTTGATCCTTTCGGAAGTTCCAGCACAGGTAAGCAGTGGTACGACATCTCTGGAAAGCAAATAGACATCCCCCTTGGCAGAACAGGCCCAAGGTTGAAGGGTGGTTTCTGCCTTTCACCTCAACAAAGACATTGCACTCCTGTCCCTCTATCCAAACCATCTAATCGCAAAGAAATGCTCTTACATGGATGTCGCCATGGCCCTAAAGTACTATTTGGATGACACTTTTGTTCATGGTCCCTGAGGGCCTGACAAAGTGGACTGGGCAGTCGCCAAACCATATCAGCAGGTGGATTAGACAGGTAGTAATGAAAGGGAGAAAGAGCTCCCCACCCCTTTATCATGTCACAGCTCATTATAATAAGGATGTTGGTTCATTCTGGGCTTTTCAGCATCAGGCATCGCTGGGTCACGTTAAGTCAACTTAAAGGCCCAATCCAGCCCAAGATTGTTGTTTTTTTTTTTTTTTTTTTTTTTAAATCCTTTGTATATATTGGTTTTCAGTCCTGCCTATCGGCTAAGGGTTAACCCATGCATAATGGTGTCCCGGAATATATCAAGAGAGAAAATGTTGTTTTCCAAGTATACAGCACGTCCTGTTTCACTAATTCCTTACTTATGGGTTATCCGCCACAAGGTGGCGCAGTGGACTGCAGAAGACTTGTGGCATCTCCCACAAATTCCCAGTTTCCTTCTGCAGTCAGGACTGCAAAGATAGAAGATGGCTCTCTATATTGCGCAGGCGAACGGGGATTACCAGCCTGCGGCCCTGCAGGACTATTTCCACCCGTTCTGGACCCACTGCCTCCCAGCCTCGGCTGACTGGTTCGGGTGAAGGTGGGACCGCACCAGGGTCAGGTGGCTTAAGGAGCGCTGCTCCAACCGCAATCCCTGTACCAAACAAGGATAGTCGGTTCAGGCTTATGGTGAGCCTTTAGTGGGATGCCCTTTCCTGCTATCTGTATATTGTGGGCCCTTCCTCCCCCTACACCCCCCCCCCCCTTCGTCTGGCTTGGGTGCCCCTGCTGCTGCTCTCTCCCGCCTCGCTCTCTCCCTGGGGAGCTCCCCCGGGGGGGGGGGGGGGGGGGCGGTGGTGACCTGAGTAGTTTTTGACTGTCTCTTTTACTGTCTTGATGTGCGCTTGCCGCCGCGCCGCTTTGTACGCGCTCCGCGGCGGGCGGGAACATTCATTGAGGTAATTCTCTGCATAGGCGCTGGGGGGGTCACGTACCTAGCAATTTCGCGCTCTTCGGGGGGGGGGGGGGGTCCCGCGGATGCCGCTTTTTGCGTCATACCTCCGCGGCTCGCCCCTCAATGTCCGTTCTGGCGCCATTTTGGCTCTGCGGTGTACTGGTGCCCTCGTGTGCTGCCTTTTCCTGTCTGGATCTCGGTGATATCGGCCTCTTGGTCCCAGTCCCCTTTGGGGTTGTCTTTCTTGCTATTCGCTGCACTATGGGATTGTTCATGTGTATTTTATTATGTCTTTCAGGCGGGATAAAGTGACTGTGGTTTCTCCCGGCCCTCTCCCCTTTTTTCATCTCCCACCTTCCCTAGCGGGTTTTGGGGCATCCCAGCTGTGTGCTGTGTGTGGGGTATCCCCTTTGAGTGATGATGCCAGGGTATGTGTGCCCTTCGCTCAGAAGGTACTTGCGCTGCAGTCTGGGTTGCCTGCTTTGCTCCCTAGCTCTGCTCCCCCTTCTAAATCTCCTACCCCCCCCCCCCCCCGCGCCTGCAGGTAAGGCTTCTGGCAAGAAGCGGCATCTAACCCCCGCTGCTTCCCTCTTTCCTGTTGAGGATGAGGGACATTACACTCTGTCTGGCCATTACCCCCTAGAAGAGGGGGAACTCTTCTCTGATTCTGATTCCTCTGGGGACCAGCAGGAGGGTTATGGCGGTACTGGGTCTCCTACTGGAGATGATCCATGGTCTCCTGAGGACACTGAATGACTATTGTCCCACATTTTTGATGTATTGAGTATTACCCCTCTGTGGCAGCTAACAGGCAACAGGGTGAGCTTTTTGAAACTGTTAAACAACGCTTGGAGTTCCCTGAGCAAAATCATTTTAATAATTTGGTGCTCAAGGAGTGGGAACGCCCTAGTAGATTGCCTGCGGTGCCCAAAAGTTGGGACAGGAGGTACCCCTTCCCTGCTGATGTGATTAAGCGCCAGTCGTGTCCCCCTGAGGTGGATGCTTCCATCCTCGGGTTGTCCAATACCTTGGTCATGCATTCCACTGACACCTCTACCCTGAGGGATGGTGAGGACCGGCGGGTGGATCAGCTAGCTTGTCACGCCTTTGCCTGTGTGGGGACGGCTCTGCTCCCGGTGTGCGCTTCTGCAATCACGGCCATTGCTATTAAGGGGCTGCTCAAGTCTCTTCTGGATAATGCCACAGCTGCCAATAGGGGAGAGGATTATAGATCCCTCCTGCTTTGCTATGATTTTGTTGCATTCATTTTCTCTGCCATGGATGATGCGGTCAGGATGTGTGGTAGGACCTCGGCCCTTTTGGTGGCTATACGCCTCTCTGTTTGGCTGCGTCAGTGGGCTGCTGATAATGCCGCTAAGAAGGCTCTCACTGGCTTTCCCTTCATGGGGCTACGGCTCTTTGGTGAGCGCCTGGATCTGTTTGCCAGGGATGGTAGGCTGCCTCAACGCAAGAGGCAGCCGCGGCCCTTTCGGGGGTCTGGTTCTGCCCTCCCCTCCTTCCGTGCCCCCAAGGCTGGACAGGGTGCACCATTTTCGGGGACACATAGAGACCCATGGGGCGGGGGTAGAGGACGTGGCCGCCCCGGTCTCTCATGGGGTCCCAAGCCAAATCCTCCCCCAAGCCCCCTCAGGCATGAGGAGGCGCCCTCACCCATCCGGGTGGGGGGACGGCTTCGGCTCTTTGCTCACGTCTGTAGACTGTGCGTCTCAGACCGGTGGATTCAGGAGGTGGTGTCCTCCGGGTACAAGATAGAGTTTGCAGCCTGGCCGCCCTCAAGATTCATCAGATCCCGGATGGCTCAAAACCCCTTGTCTGCTCAGGGCTTGCGCCTTGCGGTCCAAAATCTTTTGGAAATGGGTGTCATCTGCCCGGTGCCTTTCAGGGAAAGGGGCAGGAGCTTCTACTCCAATCTATTCACGGTCCCCAAAAAGGACGGGTCCCTTAGGCCCATCCTGGATTTGAAGCGCCTATACAAGTTTGTCAGGTTCAAGCATTTTTCGCATGGAGACTCGGCGGTCAGTACCCTGCACCTGGGCGACTTCATGACTTCTGTAGACATCAAAGATGCTTACCTTCATGTGCCAATCTTTCCAGGTCATCAGAAATTCCTCAGGTTCACTCTGGAGGATCAGCACTACCAATTCGTGGCCTTACCGTTCGGTGTCACCTTGGCTTCACCAAGGTGCTTGCGGGTGTGATGGCTCTGTTGAGATCTCAGGGCATACGCATCCTTTCTTATCTGGACGACATTCTGATCACGTTGCAGTCTTTTCATCAGGCCGAACTGGATATCCAGATGGTGGCATCCACACTCGAGTCCTTCGGCTGGGTGATCAACCATCCCAAGTCTTCTCTGTCCCCGTCACTGGTGAGGTCCTTTCTGGGCATGACTCTGGATACATCTCAGGTCAAGGTTTTTCTCCCCCAGCAGAAGGTGGAGAGTCTACAAACTCAGGCCCAGTTTCTACTTTCTTGTCCTCCTCCCTCCATTCGGCAGTGGATGCAGCTGGTGGGCCTGATGGTGTCTTGCTTCGAAGGGGTACCCTATGCTCAGTTTCACATGAGACCTCTTCAGCTGCACCTCTGGTCAGTGTGGGATCGGGACCCTGTGTCCCTGGATCGGGAATTTGCTCTGTCCCCCCTGGCCAGACAGTCCCTCTTGTGTTGGCTGGACTCAAGGAACCTCCTGTTGGGCAGGATCTTTCTGTCCCCTTGCTGAGAGACTGTCACCGCAGATGCCAGTCTGACAGGTTGGGGGGGCTTCTGGAAGTCTCTGAAATTCCAGGGTCAGTGGGGCCCTCAGGAGGCCCATACTCCTATCAACATTCTGGAACTGAGGGCGGTAAGGCTGGTTCTTTCCCAGTTGACTCCACACCTTCGGGGTCGGGCTGTTCAGATCCGCTCGGACGGCGGTTGCCTACATCAATCATCAGGGAGGGTCCCGGAGCAAGAGGGCCCTCAAGGAAGTGTCCCTGATACTGTCCTGGGCAGAGGAGAACGTTCCCTGAATCTTGGCAGTGTACATCACAGGAGTGGAAAATCTGGAGGCAGACTCCTTGAGCAGGGGGACGTCTCGTCTGGGAGAATGGTCCCTCAGCAGCAGGGTGTTTCGCTCCCTGTGCCACCGCTGGGGTCAGCCGGATGTGGATCTGTTTGCGTCCCGTCACAATCACAAGCTTCCAGTCTTTGTCTCTCTGTCCCAGGACCCTCTGGCCTACGCCATGGATGCGCTAGCAATGTCTTGGAAGAGCTTTCGGCTTCTCTGTGTTCCCTCCGTTTCCTCTGCTGGGCAGGGTGTTGCGCAAGATTGCCATTCTGGTGGCCCCCTGTTGGCCAAGAAGGGTGTGGTTCGCAGACATCGTGCAGCTGGCAGTAGATTAATGCGCACTGCCCAAGGATCCAGACCTGCTCACTCACGGCCAGCTAAGCCATCCCAATTTACAAACGCTGGCTTTAACGGCTTGGCTGCTGAAACCTCCATCTTGATGGAAAAGGGGTTGCCTGCCTCTGTTGTTGATACCATGATTCGGGCTAGTAAGAGGTCCTCGTCCTTTATCTACTATAGGGTATGGCATGCTTACATTGCCTGGTGTGAGGCCAAGTCTCTGCCCTGTCGGGTGTTTTCTATTCCCAGGATTCTGGAATTCTTGCAACATGGTTTGGGTTTGGGCCTTCAACTTAGTACCCTCAAAGGCCATGTTTCAGCTCTTTTGCCAACCACCGTTTGGTTAAGACTTTTTTCCAGGGGGTTACTCACGCCGGGTGCGCCTGCCACGTAAGCCTATGTTACCGGTTTGGGATCTGAATGTGGTTTTATCTGCCATGCAGGGTGCTCCTTTTGAGCCTCTGCGTGAGGCTGCCTTGTCTATCCTGACTCTTAAGGTAGCCTTTTTGGTGGCTATCACTACTGTCAGGCGTGTTTCCGAGTTGGCGGCGCTTTCCATCAAACCCCCTTACTTTGAGCGACACCAGGACAAGGTGGTGTTTCTTTTTAAGCCAGATTTCCTGCCTAAGGTTATGTCTGCCTTTCATCTCAATCAGGACATTGTTTTGCCTTCTCTGTGCCCTAATCCTAGTAATCCTAAGGAGCGGGTTTTACATTCTCTGGATGTGGTCAGGACTTTTGAAGTTTTATTTGGTAGCTACTGAGTCCTTCAGGAAGACTGATGCTCTTTTTGTTCTCCCTTCTGGACCTAGGAAGGGTTTGCCTCCGGCTAAATCCATTATTAGCAAGTGAATATGTCAGGCGGTGGTGCAAGCCTATTCTGCTAAGGGGAAGGAACCTCCCTTCTGCCTTACTGCTCATTCCACTTGTGATATTGGTGCTTCTTGGGCTTTTCAGCACCAAGCTTCTGTTGAACAAGTTTGCAAGGCCACTACTTGGTCTTCTGTTCATACTTTTTCCAAGTTTTACAAGGTTGATGTTAGGGCCTCAGCCAATGCTGCTTTTGGCCGCAAAGTTCTTCAGGCGGCAGTGGTTTAAACTACCCGCCGTTGCTCTTTGGGGATCCCACCCTACCTTACGGACACTGCTTTTGGATGTCCCAGAAGTAAGGAATTGGTGAAACAGGACGTGCTGTATACTTGGAAAAATACAATTCTGTGAGTACTCACCTGTAGAATTGATTTTGTAGTATACAGCACATCCTGCTTCATCCCTCCCTTGTTATAATTTTTCTTGGTTACCTCTGTATGGTGATTGTTTACATTTATTGGTTGGGGTTCTTTTCATTATTGTTCTCCCAGCTTCTTGTCTAACTGCTTTGTAACACTGGGAATTTGTGGGAGGTTCCTGGCTTGTTATAGGGCCGGGAGATGGCACAAGTCTTTTCTGCAGTCCACTGCGCCACCTTGTGGCGGATAACCCAGAAGTAAGTAATTAGTGAAACAGGACGTGCTGTATACTACAAAATCAATTCTACAGGTGAGTACTCACAGAATTGTATTATTCCAGGTATGCATCACACCCTGCTCCAGAATGATTTATTACGTCTGGGTTATAGTCCACAAGAGGGCGCTTTTCCTGCAGAGATGGCAATAAAGAGGCCCCTCCCGGTCCAAATATACCCGGGACCTCCCACTCATTTCCCAGTTTAGTCTCTGCAGTCTGCGTCGACAGTCAAGATGATGGCTCTCTCTCTCCTTACAGGTAAGCCGGGTACCACCCGGCCCCCCTTTTTGTCCTATTTCCACCCGGGCCATTTTAAAATGCCTCCCAGCTACGGCTGCATGGTTCGGGTGAGGGTAGGTAGCACCTATTGGAGGTGCTAGGCGGTTTTCAGGTTGGTGATCCTGATATGGTATGCCCTGTCCATTTTACTGCCCTCATTACATAGACCCGAATGTAACCATGGGCTTTCCCTCTTCCTCCCTCTTCCCGGTTAGTGGAGGGGGGGGTGTATCCACGGCTATTGTATTTTATGTGTATGTGTGCTTTTACTTGTGTGTGTGATTGTCTTACGCGCGCTGGCAGCCAGCACGCTCTCCTCCTTTCCTCCGCCGGCTCCTTCCGGGCGCTCTGCGGCGGGCCGGTGACATCACGGCCGGCTCCCAGCCTAATGGCTGGGGAGAGCGGCCTGTTAGCTGTCCCCACGGACGCCATTTTACGATCCCTGTCGGTTCCGTGAGTGCCCATGCGGGCTTACCTTCTTCAGTGAGTTTTCCCATTATGTTTTCCAGGGGGACAACCCCAATTAGAGGTTTCTCCCGGTCCTGTGGCCCATCCCAAAAAAAATTAAGGGGGAGCTTTAATTTTATCCTATAAAATCCTCCCACTAACGGAAATTTAAGCGGCATCCCGGGTAGCTGATTAGCGTAATTCCCGTTGGCCATTGTGACTACCTAAAATCACCATATGGAAGCTCCCCAGGATTCTGTGCTCGGGGCGATCCCGGCTGTGTGTGGTGTGCGGGGCATCCCTTGTGGGCGATAATGTGCAGATTTGTGTACCATGTGCGCAGCAGGCGATTGCGCGGCAATCCGGGCCCCGTGCGGCTGGGTCAGCTCCGCTGGTCTCATCCCCCACACCTCCGCGCCTGGTTATGACCCCTAGTGACATTAACACTAGCGGGGAGTCGCAATCCGATGTTTGTGCTAGACTGGCCAACATTGAGAGAATGATTGCTAGTTCTGCAGCCAGGAAGGCTCCAGCTAAAAGACGGCACATTGAGCCCGCTGCACCGGCCTTTGCCTCTGATTATGATGATTTTCTTGATTTGTCTGACTATACCCCGCTTGAGGAGGGGGAATTATTCTCGGACTCCGATTTCTCTGATGATCAGCAGTACCTTGGCGCAGATGCCGGTACAGAGCGTGGGGACGCGGACGACACCCATAGGCTGCTTACCCAAATATTTGAGGTACTTACCATTTCCCCCCCTGCGGCGGCGCTTAAAGTGGACTGTCACCCACCCCTGATCGGCCTGGGAATCTATAAGATTCCCGGGCCGATCATCCTCGCTCACCGCGGGACATCCGAGATCGGGATGTCCAGCGGTGAGGGACCCCCCCCCCCCCCCCCCCAAAACCCCAAAAAAACTCACCTCATCGCGCGCTCCTCTGGACGTGCCCGCGCCAGCCGTTTGTGAGTGGCCGGCACGCGCCCTGTCAGAGCGACGAGGCGGCGGCGGGCGCACTGTCTTGTCCTCTGCTTGTCCGTGGGAGCGTGGTGAGGTGAGTTTTGGGAGCTTTCTGGGGGGTTTTACACAGCGGGACACCCCTAATCGGGGTGCCCCCCTGAAGTGGACCAAAACCCAGGATAGTCAAAATCCTGGGTGTTGGTCCACTTTAAGCAGCAGAGGTAATTGTTTGGTACCGTTAAGCCACGGTTGGAATTCCCAGATCAGACGCATTTTAACAAGCTGATTCTTAAGGAATGGGAGAAGCCTAGCAGACTTCCCGGTATCCCTTTCCCGCTGACACGGTCAAACGTTGGTCAACTCCCCCCCCGAGGTGGATGCCCCCGTCCTGGGGTTGTCCAATACGTCCGTCGTGCATTCTCCTGATTCCACTACCTTGAAGGATAGTGAGGACCGACGTATTGACCAACTGGCCTCCCATGCTTTTGCTTGTACGGGTTCGGCCTTGTGCCCGGTGTGTGCTTCTGCTATTAGGACCTTGATCAGGGGCATTTTGGATGGCTCCCATGAGGATCTTTCTAGTGCGGAATTGGGAGCTCTGTCGCAATGTGAGTTTTTCATCACTTACGTCTTATCTGCCTTAGATGACATCATTCGAATGTGTAGCAGGACCTCGGCATTGGTAGTGTCTATCCGCCGTTCGGTCTGGTTGCACCAGTGGGCAGCAGACAATGCTGCTAAAAAGGCGCTCACGGGGCTTCCCTTTCAGGTTTTGCGCCTGTTTGGGGATCGTTTGGACCTTTTTGCTAAGGGAGGTAAGTTGCCCCATCGCAAAAAGCAGGCGCGACCTTTTCGGGGTTCAGGCTCTTTCGCTCCCTCCTTTCGTGGGCCTAGGACAGGCAAGGGGCTATCCTTTGCCGGACAAAGGGGAGATTTCTGGGGCAAGGGCAGAGGTCGTGCCTGACCTGGATCCTCCTAGGGTGCCAAACCCAAATCCACTGCCAAGCCTGCTCAGCAATGAGGGGGCGCCCTCACCCTTGCGGGTGGGGGGACGACTGCGGCTCTTCGCTCGGGTCTGGGCCAAACAGGTTTCAGACAAATGGATCCTGGAGGTTGTCTCCTCCGGGTACAAGCTGGAGTTCGCGGACTGGCCTCCTCACAGATTCCTCAGATCTCGGGTTCCTACGGACCCTCGGGCAGCGTAGGGACTGTTGGTGGTGGTGCAAAACCTTTGGGCCATGGGGGTTGTTCGTCAGGTTCCCCCCAGAGAGAGACGTCAGTGTTACTATTCCAATCACTTTACAGTGCACAAAAAGGATGGTTCCATCAGACCCATTCTGGACTTCAAGATTCTCAACCGGTTCATCAGAACCAGATGGTTTCGCATGGAGACACTGCGCTCCCCTGTCAGCTCCCTGCGCCCGGGGGACTTTATGACCTCAATAGACATCAGACACTTACCTTCATGTGCCGGTCTTTCCAGGACACCAGCAGTTCCTCAGGTTTGCGGTAGGGGAACATCACTACCAATTTGTGGCTCTACCCTTCGGGCTCACCTCTGCACCCAGGGTGTTCACCAAGGTACTGGCGGGTGTGATGGTCCTTCTCAGAGCCCAGGGCATTCTTCCTTATCTGGACAACCTTCTCATTACGTCTCCTTCACTCCATCAGGCGGAGTTGGACACCCTGGAGGTGGTGGCGACACTGGAGAGGTTCGGGTGGGTAATCATTTACCCCAAGTCCTCACTCTCTCTGTCACAAGTGACTTCTTTCCTGGGCATGACGCTGGATACCATTCAGGCCAGAATTTTCTTATCTCAGCAGAAGGTGGACGCTCTTCAAGCGCTGATTCATCTCTTACTGTCCAATCCTGATCCATACATCCGGCAAGGGATGAAACTGGTGGGTAAGATGGTGGACTGCTTCGAGGCAGTGCCCTTTGCTCAATTTCACATGAGGCCTCTTCTGCTCCATCTCCTGTCGGCCTGGGACAAGTGTCCTCTGTCTCTGGATCAGGCCTTTGTTCTGTCTCCTCTGGTACGGCGGTCCCTTCTGTGGTGGCTGGACCTGAAGAATCTTTTGGGGGGCAGATCATTTCTGACGCCCCGCTGGGAGACGGTCACAACGGATGCCAGTCTGTGAGGCTGGGGGGGGGGGCTACTGGAGAGCCCATCAATTTCAGGGGATGTGGGAACCTCAGGAGTCACACGCCCCCATCAATGTTCTGGAGCTGAGAGCGGTTCGGTTGGTGCTGGCACAGCTGACGCCTCACCTTCGGGTCCTGCCGGTTCAGGTTCACTCCGACAACAGTACTGCGGTCGCTTACATCAATCATCAGGGAGGGACTCGGAGCAAGAGTGCCCTCCGGGAGGTGTCTTTGCTTCTGTCTTGGGCCGAGAGCAACGTTCCATGCATTTTGGCGGTTTACATTCCGGGGGTGGAGAACCAGGAAGCGGACTCCCTGAGCAGGGGGGCCTCTCGCCGGGGTGAATGGTCCCTCAGCAACGAGGTCTTCCTATCCCTCTGTCGCAGGTGGGGGCTGCCGGATGTGGATCTGTTTGCCTCTCGCCACAATCACAAGCTCCCAGCATTTGTGTCACTGTCCCAGGATCCTCTGGCTCTGGCAGTGAATGCCATCTCTCTGTCCTGGCGGTGGTTTGGTCTCCTGTACCTCTTTCCTCCGTTTCCCCTTCTGGGCAAGGTCTTACGCAAGCTGGTTCACGAAAGAGTGCCAGCTGTTCTGGTGGCCCCCAGGTGGCCAAGACAGGTGTGGTTCGCAGACGTCATGCAGTTGGCGGTCGATCAGTACCCTCTGCCTCTGGTTCGGGATCTTTTCACTCAAGGACGTCTCTGTTACCCCAATTTACAAACGCTGGCTTTGACAGCGTGGCTGCTGAAACCGCCATCCTAAAGGAAAAGGGTCTGTCTGAGGCGGTTGTTCAGACTTTGGTTAAGGCTAGGAAGAAATCTTCCTCTAATATCTACTACAAGACCTGGCGGACCTACATTGACTGGTGTGAGGCTAGGGCCTTCCCTTGTCGGGTGTTTTCTATCCCTCGGATTCTGGAGTTCCTCCAACATGGTCTGGATATGGGTTTTCAGCTCAGCACTCTGAAAGGGAATGTTTCTGCCTTGGCGGTGTTCTTTCAGAGGTCTTTCGCTCTTCATCCTTTGGTCAAGACCTTCTTCCAGGGGGTCGCTCGTGTGCGACCTCCCCGCAAACCCATGTTACAGGTTTGGGATTTGAATTTGCTGTGCATGAGGCTGCACTGTCTATTCTCACCTGGAAAGTTGCCTTTCTGGTGGCTATCACTTCTGTCCGGTGTGTTTCTGAGTTGGCGGCTCTGTCCATTCAGGCCCCCTACTTTGAGAGACACCGGGACAAGGTGGTTTTACGCTTTCAGCCAGACTTCTTGCCTAATGTTGTCTCTGCCTTTCATCTCAATCAGGACATTGTGCTTTCTTCCTTATGTCCTAATCCTAGTAATGATAAGGAGAGGGCCCTGCACTCTCTGGATGTCGTCAGAAACTTGAAATACTACCTGATGGCTACTGCGCCCTTCAGGAAGACCGACGCCTTGTTTGTTGTGCTCTCTGGTCCTAAGAAGGGTTTGGCGCCCGTCAAGTCTTCCATTAGCAAATGGATTCGTCAGGCCATTGTTAGGGCCTATTCTGTCAAGGGGAAGGATCCCCCTTTCCGGATCACTGCTCATTCTACTCATGCTGTTGGGGCCTCTTAGGCTTTTCAGCACCAGGCCTCTGAACAAGTTTGTAAGGCTGCTACTTGGTCTTCTGTTCATACTTTTTCCAAGTTTTACAAGGTTGATGTTCGGGCCTCAGCGGATGCTGTGTTTGGCCGCAAAGTTCTGCAAGCTGCAGTGGTTTGAACTGCGCATTGTTGCCTTTTTTTGGGATCCCCACCCGTTGTTGGAAACTGCTACTGGATGTCCCAGACGTAATGAATCATTCTGGAGCAGGGTGTGATGCATTCTTTGAATAATACCATTCTGTGAATACTCACCTGTAGAATGGATATTATAAGTGCATCACACCCTGCTCCATCCCACCCTGATTTTTATTCTTGGACCCCCTATATGGTGAATTTTTCCTTTTAATGTTATTTTGGTTTTGGCTTCTCCTGGTTCCTTACTGCTTACTTATACTGGGAAATGAGTGTGAGATCCCGGGTATACAGGTCCTTCTCAAAAAATTAGCATATAGTGCTAAAGTTCATTATTTTCCATAATGAAATGATAAAAATTAAACTTTCATATATTTGAGATTCATTGCACACCAACTGAGATTTTCCAGGTCTTTTTTTGTTTTAATACAGATGATTTTGCCATACAGCTCATGAAAATCCCCAAATCCTATCTCAAAAAATTAGCATATCATGAAAAGGTTCTCTAAACGAGCTATTAACCTAATCATCTGAATCAACTAATTAACTCTAAACACCTGCAAAAGATTCCTGAGGCTTTTAAAAAAGCCCAGCCTGGTTCATTACTCCAAACCGCCATCATGGGTAAGACTGCCGACCTGACTGCTGTCCAGAAGGCCATCATTGACACCCTCAAGCAAGAGGGTAGGACCCAGAAAGAAATTTCTGAACAAATAGGCTGTTCCCAGAGTGCTGTATCAAGGCACCTCAATGGGAAGTCTGTGGCAAGGAAAAAATGTGGCAGAAAACGCTGCACAACGAGAAGAGGTGACCAGACCCTGAGGAAGATTGTGGAGAAGGACCGATTCCAGACCTTGGGGGACCTGCGGAAGCAGTGGACTGAGTCTGGAGCAGAAACATCCAGAGCCACCGTGCACAGGCATGTGCAGGAAATGGGCTACAGGTGCCGCATTCCCCAGGCCAAGCCACTTTTGAACCAGAAACAGCAGCAGAAGCGCCTGACCTGGGCTACAGAAAAGCAGCACTGGACTGTTGCTCAGTGGTCCCAAGTACTTTTTTCTGATGAAAGCAAATTTTGCATGTCATTCGGAAATCAAGGTGCCAGAGTCTGGAGGAAGACTGGGGAGAAGGAAATGCCAAAATGCCTGAAGTCCAGTGTCAAGTACCCACAGTCAGTGATGGTCTGGGGTGCCATGTCAGCTGCTGGTGTTGGTCGACTGTGTTTTATAAAGGGCAGGGTCAATGCAGCTAGCCATCAGGAGATTTTGGAGGACTTCATGCTTCCATCGGCTGAAAAGCTTTATGGAGATGAAGTTTGCATTTTTCAGCACGACCTGGCACCTGCTCACAGTGCCAAAACCACTGGTAAATGGTTTACTGACCATGGTATTACTGTGCTCAATTGGCCTGCCAACTCTCCTGACCTGAACCCCATAGAGAATCTGTGGAATATTGTGAAGAGAAAGTTGAGAGACGCAAGACCCAACAATCTGGATGAGCTTAAGGCTGCTATCAAAGCATCATGGGCCTCCATAACACCTCAGCAGTGCCACAGGCTGATTGCCTCCATGCCACGCCGCATTGAAGCAGTCATTACTGCAAAAGGATTCCCAACCAAGTATTGAGTGCATAACTGAACATAATTATTAGAAGGTTGCCTTTTTTTTTATTAAAAACACTTTTCTTTTATTGGTCGGATGAAGTATGCTAATTTTTTGAGATAGGATTTTGGGGTTTTCATGAGCTGTATGGCAAAATCATCAGTATTAAAACAAAAAAAGACCTGAAAAATTTCAGTTGGTGTGCAATGAATCTCAAATATATGAAAGTTTAATTTTTATCATTTCATTATGGAAAATAATGAACTTTAGCACTATATGCTAATTTTTTGAGAAGGACCTGTATGTGGACCGGGAGGGGCCTCTTTTTTGCCATCTCTGCAGTAAAGCGCCCTCTTGTGGACTATAACCCAGACGTAATGAATCATTCTGGAGCAGGGTGTGATGCATACTTATAATATCCATTCTACAGGTGAGTATTCACAGAATGGTATTTTTTGCTCATTTGTAGGTGACTGCATCCATTGGTGTGTTCACATGTTTGAAATAAACCTCTCTGGCTTTCCAATAGGGGTTTCTCTCCTATTCCACTCCAGGCCGTCAGGAATTCAGTAATTAATGGGTTAACTCTTGACCGAAGGGCATGGACAGCAAGACAGAAGGCATGGTTCCTCCCGGCCTATATATACTTCCAGCTGCGCCTCCACAAGTTTCATTCTTGCAGTTGGACTGTACTGCGAAGGTGTACCTGGATTTATTTTCAGCTAATTTATATATTCTTTATAGGATCTTTACTTGGGAAGCGCACTGATCTGATGGACCCATTGTGCTTCCTCAGCTATGCTGTTTTTGCAGATCAGGGTGGTAGAGGTAAGCGCCAGGGTCTTGGGACACTACAGGGTGTTTCCATCTGAAGGAGCAGTCAGCCGCAGGTTTTTGAGCCAGCATGGGGGACCAGGGGGATAATTTTCCTTTTATCTTGCTCCTTCCTATAATATACTTTTTTTTTTTTTTTTTTTTTTTTGATTTTTACAAATTTACTAAATTACTGCCGCTCCCAACCAGGAGAGCACCTAAGCATTAACCTGTACAACAGGTGAAAGGTCCATACTGCATGGACACACAAAAAACAAAACTCATTCTCTCCTGCTTTTAGTCATATTTACATATGTGGGGAGTTTCCCATTTACTAGGTTTTTCCAGCCGGGAATGGTTGGCTTATTTGGGTGCTTCCAATTTAGAAGTATGCATTTCCTTGCATAGAACATTAATAAACGTGATCAGGATTTCTGTGGGCCATCATCCAACATGGGCTCAACCACACTTAAGAGGCTTAGGGTAGCTGACTTTTTAACTGGCAATCCTATGGAGTTAGACCAAGATCATGATGTTGGGGCTGTGACCTTTCAGAAGTTGGGGGTACAGAGGATCTCTTTACCTTGTCATTAAGCCCTCGCACATTCCATGAGATCACTTTACACTCCATCCAGACTTAATCTGAAAAGCATATTTATGACCAGAGTCCCCACGGCTCACATCCTCCCTTAGGGCTTTATGGCAGAAGGCCACACCATTCACACTATCACACATGCTGACACAACATACAAAACCTGAAACCAGGGGGGGCGTGGCTATGTAGCTGAGCTGACCAGACGTGCAGCACGAGGGCTCCTGAGAAATCCTGATATTCCCTAGAGATCCAGACCTGCTCCTTCGGGAACCCACTGGGCATCGACGCTGTACTCCCCCCTGGACCCCCCCTGTCGACCTTTGTGGGGCTGAGGACTACCTATCGACCCCCCTGGGAGAGCTGGAGATCCCGCACGTGGTGACCCCCGCCATCTTGACCAAGTGGAAGCGCCTTACCTGCTGGCCGTCTGATCTCCTGCTGTGTGGAGTTGCTGCCATTTGGAGCGTATCGTGCTCCCTGCCTGACGGAGGTGACCTGCGGGAGGGGTTGGAGCTAAGCCCGGCCTTGACAGTGTGCTGTGGCAGCGCCTGCTGCCTTCCTCTGCCGCCATTGTCCTCCTAGGATCGAGCGCGCCCTCTGCCCGGACTTTCCTGCGGCCGGCCCCACTTCTGCCCTCGCTGCGGCTGTCCCTTCCAGCAGAGTGTCTCCTGCTCACCAGCCGCCTGCTGCCGACTACCGCTGCCACGGGAGGGGAGCCTCCTGTCTGCCTGACAACGCTGACAACTGCTGCCGCCGAGGTGTCTCCAGGTTACCGGTTGCCTCACTCCTCCTGCCGCGGACTGCCATTACCGGTGAGTGGCCCCTGGCCCACCTACTGCTGCTGATTGCTGCTGTTTACTGCCCCGCTGGGGGTCTCCCCTGCCTGTAGGCTCCCTTTGTCCGCCGCTGGTTACCTCTGACGGGGCCCTCCGCCGCCAGGTGCGGATGCTATAGTGGGGCCTCCCGTTCACCCTCCGGTCTGACTACCACCGCGGCTAAAAGTTGTGCCGCCCGCCGGCGGTTTCCCGTCCCACCCCCGCAGCCGGCTGCTGATATCAGTGGGGGATCCCCTGCCGTACCGCGGCTATTGTTTAAAACCCGCTGAGAACCTCCTGCCTGCCGACCGACCCTCACCACTGCCGGCTGTTGCTGACTGCCACTACCAGTAGAACCTCCCTGTGCATCAATCGGTCTCCCCTCTGTTGCTGGCGGTCGCTGCTGGCTGTACTCACCGGCCCTTGGCAACGGCTGCAGTCACCCCCCCTTGTTACTGCCTGGACTGCAACCTCCCCTGACTGGCCTGGCTGGGGGCAACTCAGGCCCACCTTACACCTGGCGGCCCTCTGATCCCCCCCCCCGAGTGGCACGGAGGAGAGTGAGAGAAGTCTGGAGGGAGTCCTGTTGCCCGTCCCCCCCCCATACATATATCTCTAAGCTTGGAAGAGGCCGCGGGTCAATCCGTGAATTAGGTGCCTGTCTCTGCAAATCCTGCATCTCCCAAGCAAGCCCAACGTCTGTAAACCCCAGGCAACGAAGGAGACGGTGTTTATACCAGGCAAATATCAGCCCTATATGAAAGGAGGCAAGCGGAGGCTCCCGGTGCTCCTAAACAGTGGCACACAGACCATGGCAGAATCTCAGGCTGAACGTCCTGACTCCCCTGTCTCAGGTCCTAATAATGCTGCAATAATGGCAGCTATCACTAACTGCCAAAGTGTTCTGACGGCTAAATTTGATAATTTACAAGAACAACTTAATTACTTCAAACATGACCTAGACAAGATGAAAGATAGAGCGCAGGAGTCGGAGAGAAGAATTGGGGAGACTGAGGATGGGCTGTCTGCTGTGACTGTTGCGGTGGAATCTCTGAGGCGGCAAGTGAAGACACTTACGGAGCGGGCGGAGGACGCAGAGAACCGCTGCCGACGTAACAATATTAGAATAATTGGGATACCGGAGAGGGCGGAGGGGGATTCTCCTGAAAGCTTTGCGGAAAACCTCATCAAAAACGTGTTGGCGCCGGAGGGCCTATCTCCCTTCTTTGTGGTCGAACGAGCACACCGGATCCCATTCAGGCCCCCACCGCCGGGGGCTCCCCCCCGCCCCTTCATTCTAAAGGTGCTGAACTTTAGAGATAGAGACACTGTGCTGACGGCGGCGCGGAGGCGGAAGGATGTTTCACTGGAGGGTGCGAAACTGTCTTTTTTCCCGGACTTCACTGCGGAGGTGCAGAGACAGCGCCGATCCTTCAACGAGGTGAGGGCACGGCTCCGGGCGAAAAATATCAGATACGCCATGCTATTTCCCGCTAAGTTGCGAGTCCAGGATGGAACAGCTACCAGATTTTTCCTTACGGCGGAGGAGGCCAGCGACTGGATTGACTCACTCCCTGTGGCCTGAGAGTGGAGCAGCCACTGATGGTCCAGCGAAGACGTCACTGTGTTGGACGCTGATGAACCCCATTGAGACACTTGTAGGAGCCCTGAGCTTGTGGTGTACCTTCTACTGGCGTGTTGGGTGGCCGGTGCTGTTGTTGTTCACCGGGGACCCAGCATGAAGAGACCGGGACTTCACCATGGAAGTGGTGCAGTGTTTGGGTTCCAGATCTCCCCCCCCCCCCCCCTCAACGCCCCCACTAGCCCTCATGTATTACTCCCTGCCCACCATCCTTGCCCCTACCCCCCCCCCCCTTCCCTCTTTTTCTCTCTTCTTCTTGAGATGTGGTGACTGGATCTCGAGGGGATCATCATCCTATCGTAGCCTTCTATGCGACTGCCTCCAGAGACTACGTCCCATTGACACCACAGTCCACCGGTGTTGATTGTTTATAAGGTTACGGGATTAAGCTCGCCACAGTTGGGATTAGGTAGAGCCGGGTGGGTTGGGAACTGTTAGTTGAGTTAGATAACGTCGCCGGGCCCTGAGGCTCTGGTAATGCTACTGTTAATGTTTTCCTTCTTTTCCTTTATTGTTTCTACTTTCAATTGTAACGTTATGTGTGAATGTGCAGCGTATGGTGTGTATGCTGGTATGAATGGTGTTGCCCGCTACCACGAGGTCCTAAGGGGATGCCGTGAGACGCTGGGATGTTCTGTACTACCTCGGCTTGACTATCTTCTATACACGGTTGCATGGAGTGCAAGGTAATCTCATGGAATGTGAGGGGTCTTAATGATCGTATAAAGAGATCGTCAGTACTTCAATTCTTGAAGCGCCATAACCCTAATATTATAGTTTTACAAGAGACCCACCTGTTAGGCCAGAAATCGCTATCAATCAAAAGACCATGGATTGCTCATTTGTTTCACTCCCATTATTCTAGCTACGCCAGGGGGGTGTCGGTACTGGTGGCTAAGCATCTCCCTTTTCATCTCATATCAGTGTGCTCCGATCCTAAGGGCAGATTTGTTATTGTACATGCAAAGATATATGATGTCAGTGTTTTGATAGTTGGTATATATATCCCACCCCCCTTTGATGTAACAGTCCTTCAGGAGGTCATGGACAGGCTGGCCGCCCTCCCACCCGACCCCTTAATGCTAGTGGGGGATTTTAATATGATCCTGGATAGGTCATTGGATCGGTTGACCCCGGGGGTGGGGCCGACTACCCCACTGGCGGTGTGGGCGGCTACCCTGGGCTTGACTGAGCTGTGGAGATGGAAGCACCCCAATGATAGAGCATTCTCCTGCCACTCTACCCCCCATAAGTCGCTCTCCCGCATTGATTTGGCGTTTGCATCTGGATGTCTTTTGTCTAGGGTGGTGGCTTGTGAGTATCTGCCACGGGGGATATCGGACCACTCGCCTTTGATGGTGACGGTGCGCATGTCCAGGGATCAATTAGGCCTACGAAGATGGGCTCTTAACCCCCTATGGCTGGAGGATCAGGAAGTTTGCAGCTCACTTGAAAGGGACCAGGAGGGATACTGGCAGTGTAATGGGGGAGAGACCTCAATTAATACACGTTGGGATGCATTCAAGGCCGTTATTAGAGGTAGCGCCATCAGCGCAATTAAGGCGGCCAGGGTAAAAAGGGGGAGGTCGATTAGAGAGTTGGAAGAGAGAATGGCTAAGGCTGAGGAGGAATTTGTATTAACACAGGCCCCCGCTGACCATGACTTGGTCAAATCACTCCAAAGGGAGTATAATATGGCATTAACCGACTCCGCAAGGAAAATGCTGCTATTGAAGCAGCAGATTGTATTTGAAAAAGGGGACAAGAATGGGAGGACCCTGGCATATCTTTCAAGAGCAGAATCCCCACAAACACATATAGCTGGCATTACGAGTCAGGCCCAGTTTGTGGCAGACTCGGAGGGGATCTCTAGGCAGTTCCTTGACTACTACAGCCGCCTGTACTCCTCTGGGGTGCGGTATGGCCCGGTGGACTTGGCGGCCTTTCTTGATACCATTGCTCTCCCATCCCTCTCCGAGGCGGACAGAGCAATGCTGGCTGGCCCGATAACATGCGCTGAAATTGAAAAGGCGATCGCCCTGATGTCTAATCGGAAGGCCCCCGGGCCTGATGGTCTGCCCTCGGAGTGGTATAAGAAGAACGGCTCGGCTTTGGCGTCGAGGCTGTTGGAGGTCTTCTCTGAGGCCTTGCACTCGGGGACCCTGCCCGAAACCTTTGCACAGGCAACTATCACCTTGATATATAAAGAGGGGAAGCCTAGGGACTCCTGTACTTCATATAGGCCAATCTCCCTACTAAACCAGGATGCGAAGATCCTTGCTAAGATTCTGGCAAACCGGCTTAACACAGTAATTCTGTCACTCATAGGGGCTGACCAGTCGGGCTTTATGCCAGGTCGGACGACGAGTATTAATTTGAGGAGATTATTTAGTAATCTGCAAATTCGGCATGACAATGCTGGGAGCAGAGTGATTATCTCATTAGATAACGAAAAGGCCTTCGACTCGGTGGAGTGGCCCTATTTGTGGAGTGTTCTGGATATGTTTGGCCTTCCTCCTACTTATATTAAATATATACAGATGCTTTATAGGAATCCCAAGGCAAGGGTGCGAGTAAATGGGGTCACGACGACTGAATTCTTATTACACCGGGGTACACGCCAAGGGTGCCCCCTCTCTCCGCTGTTGTTTGCACTTGCGATTGAGCCCCTGGCGGTGCTAATCAGAGACTCCCCAGAGATCCGGGGGTGGCAATTGGGGGGCACTATCGAAAAAGTCTCCTTATACGCAGATGATACTTTGGTCTATTTGGCGGATGCCAACGGTTCATTAGAGGCCCTACTGAGCATAATAGCCAGATTTGGCCGTTTTTCCGGCCTTAAGATCAACTGGGAAAAGTCCAGCTTGTACCTGGTGGACAGGCCAGAGGATACCCTGATTTCTCCGAGCTCGTCTCTCCAGGTGGTGGACCGGTTTAGGTACCTGGGAGTTGTCATACATGGGGACCCCTCTAAGTTTATTGACTTAAACATATGTCCCGTGGTTGGTGCCCTTAGGGGGAAGGTGGCTCAGTGGGCAGCTCTCCCCCTCTCTGTGATCGGTCGAATTAACATGTTCAAAATGGTCTTCCTCCCTAAGTTCTTATACATTTACCAATCGTCGCCTGTGGTGTTGCCGGCCTCCCACTTTCGGCTCCTTGATTCTATTCTATTTAAGTTTATCTGGGGGGCTTCCCCCCCCAAGATGAATAGAGCCATTCTTAGGGCGCCTCTGCAATCTGGGGGCCTGGCGGTACCACATATGTTACTATACTTCTATGCTGCCCAACTAGCATACATTACTTGGTGGATGAGCCCTTCAGTAGTTAACCCGGTAACTTCCCTGGAAACTTCCTTGTTGGGGCCGGAGGTTCCCCTACGGGCTCTGGTGCACAGGGGAGCAAAGGGTCTTCCGCGTGCCACCACATGTATAAGAACCACTCTCCACGTATGGCAGCGGGTGCACGATACGTTGGGCCCCCCGCGCCCCCCACTAGAATGGTCCCCTAATACACCTCTGTGGGATAACCCTAGACTGCCTGAGTTGATGTCCCTCCCGGATACAACTTTCTGGAGGAGGAGAGGAATCACGTTGTTATCACACATATTTTCGGGAGGAACGCTGATGTCATATGAACAGTTGTGCCAGGTGTTTGCGCTACCCCCAAGGGAATTCTTTCGATACCTGCAACTCCGACATGCTCTGAGGAGTCTGATTCCCTTGGGGGGACTGCAATTAGTGGAATCAAAAGTTGAAACATTGGTAACGACCGTTGACTTGGGTAAACCCACCTCAACACTGTACGGCGCCCTCCTCTCGGGTCTTCCCTCCCCTTTGGACAGAGCACTGGAGAAATGGAGAGCACTGATCCCAGACCTGGAACAGGTTGACTGGGAGGAAGCGATAGACAACCTGTACTCCTCAGTCATAGACTCGAGGGACAGATTGATTCAGGCTAAGTGGCTCCACCAGGTCTATCTGACCCCGGTTAGACTCAAGAGGATGGGCCTACTAGATTCAGATATTTGCCCCAGATGCAACTCCGGGCCAGGTACATTGATACATATGATCTGGGAATGCCGGGTGATTTCGTCATTTTGGGAGGAGCTGTTTAATTTCATAACTACCTCCCGTGGGCTTGCCAACCATTAGGGCTGTGGCCCTTGGTCTACGGAGTATTGTTGAGCCTTCATTGGACGACGGTCCTCAGAGGGTCCTACTGCGACTGCTAATGTTTTATGCAAGGAAATGCATCCTACTCAATTGGAAGCACCCGAGTGTACCGACCTTATCGGGCTGGAAAAGCCTGGTGAATGGAAGGCTAATCCTCTATAAGATGACCTACGAAGCTAGGGGATGTCCAAATAAATTTGAAAGGGTATGGGGAGCTTGGCTTAATACCTCTAACTCCACCAGTGACTAGAATCGAGCTAGTTATCTGATACATGTTGGTCTCTAACCCTCGGACCTCATAACATAACACTCACCCGTCATTATGGAACGATGCCAATAGCGGGCGGGTGTGAATGTTGAGAGTGTGTGCGCGTGTGAGTATATGTGTGAACAACTTAATTTAGTTTATGTTTCTTCTTGTTTTTTGTTGCTTTTCCCTTTTCTAGTGTAAGAACGGTTAAGGGCTGTCCCCATATGGGACGGTCGTGTTGTATTGTATTATATGTACATGTATGTTACAAATTAAAACTGCATAAATAAAAATTTATAAAAAAAAAAAAAAAAAACCTGAAACCAGATAAAGAAAAGGCATTAAACTTAAACTTTGGGCCTTAACAGCAGCTCGTTCCAGAGTAAAAATACCCCAACCCACCCAGAACTTTAATAAACCGTATCCCAACCCACCCGGCTTTACCAAACCCCCCAACTGGGGCTCGGTTCGTTTTGCGAGGTGCTTCGCTTGGAGAGAGCAGGTGGCACTGCTACAGCGTGAGGTGGAAAGGGAAGTGCAAGCCGCCGGTGTGTCCCGCACACCGCACCGTCGGAAGCAGTCTAGCGCTTTCTCAGCCCCAGTGAACCCTCACCTCAAATAAGTGGCTGGCGCTACCTTGCAGGATCCTGACGACCGGATCAATATGCTCCTTTCCTCACCCCTTCTCCAAATTGGCGCTGATCTACTGCTTGGATGGTCAGAGCGAGCAGCTCCTGCCCGGTAACTACTGGTGTTGAGGGGGTCCTGTCCACTTAGGTCGGCAGCTGTGTGGGATTTCTGGGGTCTAGCAGGATGTATTCCAGGAGCCCTCGTGCCTCACGTCTACTCTGCCCTGCTACATAGCCACCTACAATATACTTTCTATGTGTGATTTGTTATGGCACTTTACATTTTTGAATTTCGTGCCATATTTTGGGGACGGGAACCCTCGAGTGAGGGTAGTGGGGCTGGGCATCGGGAAGAGGCAGGCATTTCCTTCCGAGTTGGCAGCGAGGAATGTCGCTGCTTGTTCTTTCGACTCAGATGGAGGGAGCCAATACCACTGCTGCTGGGGAGGAAGAAACTGCTTCTTCTGCCCCCGTAGTGCCAGCAGGCGAGACGCTGCTTTATTAGTGGAGCCGGTTTATCGACCGCTGCCCTGCTGTGGCCTGCGCTTCGTTGCCACTGCTAGTGGTCTCACTACATCCTGTGCGCCGCCGCTGCGGTCTTTCTAATCAGCGGTGTGCCCCTCCGGTTCCACTGCTGCGATCCTGTCTGCATCTGGAGCAAATAAGTGATTATATATAAGGTTATAGATAATTCCATTTTCTTTTGTTTTATAGATTGTGGGAAATGGACATATTGGTTGTGCTTCACCCCTAGTGACACCCTTGTGACTATCGAGTACTCTTATATGCCTTGGTCTAGGTCCTCAGGGATATTTATTTTGTTTCACCATTACAAAGGCATCTGGGGTAATCGGGTCTGGTACCTTGGTGGACAGGGTCGCCCCATGTCCGGTATGCATGCAAAGGCCTCTGGACAAGGACAGCACTATTTCACTAAGTTTGGGAGACTAATATCTCCTTCTGAGAGGTTGCCTAGGGAGACCTCTGGTGCTAGGCCCTCGTAACCTATAACTCCTTCGGTAGCCCAGCGTTGCGAGGATAACCAGGGTGACAGTGTCCAGCGGGATATTGCAGAGAAGTTGGCCCATTTAGGAAGCTATTTAGAACCTCCGGTGCTAAAGAAGACATTTAAAAAGGAAGCATTTGGTTTCCTCTGATTCTGAGGAGGATATGTATGCTTCCATATCTTCTTGTGATGAATTATCAGAGGATGAGCTTTCTTCCAATAGGCAAGAAAGTATTTTGGATTCATTTTAGAGATTTTGGATATATTGACTCCTAAAGTTCCCAAGAGGAAGAAGGGAGATCTGTTTAAGCCAACAAAACAGAGGCAGTTGTTTCCTGAGCAAACTCATTTTTCCAATCTTATCCAAAGAGAATGAGAGAAACCAGATAGGCTTCCTTCCATTCCTAGAGTGCTGGATCCTTTTTGCTCAGATCTTATTAATTTATGGTCTCTTCCTCCTGTGGTAGAAGCCACCAGTTTCAGGTCTTTCTAATACTACTGTTATGCCATCCTCAGATAGTGGCTCTCTAAAGCAGTGGTCTCCAACCTTTTTTTTACCGTGGACCGGTTCAGGATTTGGTAATTTTACAGCGGCCTGGTAGGGCACTGGGGAGGGGGGCTGACTGGGGGCGGGGCTGGAGGTGTGGCTGGGGGCGGTGCAGCGGCATTGATTGTTAATATTGTTTTGATTCAATCATTTTTAATGTTAACGTATTTAAACATGCCTTCGAAATAAAATACAGTTACAGAAAAAAATAAGTATGGGACAGAGCTGGGAAAAGAGAGATGGGATGGGACAGAGCTGGGAATAGAGAGATGGGATGGGACAGAGCTGGGAATAGAGAGATGGGATGGGACAGAGCTGGGAATAGAGAGATGGGATGGGACAGAGCTGGGAAAAGAGAGTTGAAGCAGGGAAAGGTGAATTTTTACAGGTGTCCTGGGGGGGTTCACACAGTGGGGGCATCCCGATTCAGGATGCCCCAGGGAAAAGCTGGCTGGTGATAAAAGGCACGCTCAGCCATCTGCAACTATCCCAGGAGGTTGAGCGATGCACAATCATAAACGTCCTGCTTCATGCACTGTTTTATATCCGCTGGGCAGCTGCAAACAGAACTATGCAGGGCCAAACTAATGCATAGTCCTGCTTGTTGCAGCCCGGAGGATATTGGAAAGTGCACTGCAGAACTTCTTTTAACTGAGCGCCGCTCAGCCTCCAGCCATCGAAGCAGACAGCTGAGCCGGCCGCTCCTCCATAAATCACCCACCTGCTGTCTTTCCTACCCGTCGCACATGCAGCCTTTCCTCCTGTCCGTCCGACCCCGCCCGCTGCTTTCCCTCACGGTCTCCGGCCCCGCCCCCTGCCTTCCCTCAGTCTCAGGCCCCGCCCGCTGCCTTCCATTCCGGCCGACAGCCCCGCCCACTGCCTTCCTTCTCCGGCCCCGCCCACTGCCTTCCCTCCCCATCTCCGGACCCCATATCCCCCAACACCCGTCTCTGCACCCACCCTCCTGGCCATGGGGTCAAACGGACCACAGTCCGCGGGTTAAATAGGGGCGGGGGTTTGGAGCGTGGGGCGCGATAGACTCAGGGCCCGGTACCATTTGAGCCATGGACCGGTAGCGGTCCGCGGCCCGGGGGTTGGGGACCACTGCTCTAAAGGATCCAGCGGATAATCGCATAGATTAGGTGGCATGTCATGCCTTTTCTATTGTAGGGTCGACTTTATGGCCAGCCTGTGTGCATCCATAGCATCCCTGGCAAACAGACGGTTGTTAAAGCAACTGCATTCCAAGATTCGTTCAGGTCATTCACGAAATGCATGCTCCTAATTATGACCAGTATAGATATTAACAAGTATGTCATCTCTGCGATGAATGATTTGGTTGGGTTAAGCGCCAGAGGTTTAACTGTGTTAGTAGATTTAAGGTGTTCATTATGGCTAAAGCAATGGTCATTAGACGCTACCTCCAAAAAGACTAACGGGACTCCCCTTTCGGGGGGGGGGGGGGCTGGTTTGGGGAGCGTTTGGATGATATGGTAAAGGAAGCTACTGGAGGTACGTCTACTAGACTTCCATAAAGAAGGAAACCTAACCCCTTTATTCCTAGTATGTCACACACCCCACTTCCAAAGATCCATGACACTTGGGAAACCGGCCTGTAGAGGGCGATCTTGCAGAGATGACATGGAAAAAGGAGCCCCTCCTGGTCCATAAGTACCGGGTTCCTCCCACTATTCCCCAGTCTTTTTGTCTCTGCAGTCAGCGAAGCATTCAGAAGATGACTCTCCTTCAAGCTGCAGGTAGCTGGGTTGCTCTCGGCCCTTTTTTTATATTTCTGTCTGAATCTTTTTAACCTGTTGGGTTATATTGTATGCCTTCCAGCCCTGGCTGTATGTTTCAGGCAAAGGTAGATACACCTTCTGGTGTATACAGGAGTTATTACTCCCCCATGAGACCCACATTTTGGGTAGGTGGCTTCCGGGTTGGTGTTTTCCGGCATGGGATGCCCCCTGTCCCTTTAAAATCCCCTTGTGCCTGATGGGTGCATTTCTATCCTCTCCCCTTTAGTTCTCCTTTAACCCTGCTGGGGTAAAAAGGAGGGGGGGGCGTTATTTGGGCTTGTTGTTCACCATGCACTTAATATGAAATTATATATTAATATAGTATTACATATATATTATGTATTTTGAAGAAGACAATTTAATAGGAAATGTTTGTATCTAAATTTCCCTATCTCGGACTAAACAGCATTCATTTGGCTTACCTTGTAAAAACCGATTGTTGTCAGGGCAATAGTTTTAATTTCCCTCCATTTTCTTGGGCATCGTGTATCCCGGAAGTGGGCGGGGCTTCGGCACGCAGCATCATTTTGGTCATAGAGCACGCTGATGTGCTCTGTATGTCCGTCCTGGCTTCCTGCTGATGTCAGGTGGGCGGAGCTTGTCGGCGCGTCCTTCACTTAGCCGGCGTTTCCGGCTGTTTTCCTTGTGGTCTTCTCTCGTGTGGTGAGCTGGTCAGCTGGTCGCCTGGTCCTGTGAGTACCCTTTAGCTTGCCTGATGGGAGTTTCTGCCATTTTTTATGTTTTGTTCATTTATTAGTGTATATTTGTGCATTGGTGACTGTTTGTTTTTTTTCTTTAGGAAACTCCTTATTAAAAAGGGGGTTTCTCCTGGTCCTTAGCCCTTAAGCCTTATTGGGGGTCCATTTGTGTTTCAATCCTCCCACTTGGGACTATTTAAAGGGGCATCCCGGGTAGCATATGCATAAAACCCATATATACTTGGCGACTATAATCAATTATAATATAATATTTAACGCCATATGGAGGCATCTCAGGATAATGGGCATGCAATTTCCTCGGCACAGACTCGGCAGTGTTTTGGATTGCATACCTTGTTGGGGATAACGCAATTCTTTGCGTCCCTTGTGCACAATTAACCATTATGCAGCAAACTGGGGCCCAGGCTTCAGGGTCTGTGGCTACTGCCTCTTCTCCTACTCCGCCGTGTTTTGTCCGTACCCCCAGTGATATTGTCATGGGTGGTGAGTCGCATTCTGATTTATGTGCCAGATTGGCTCATCTTGAAAAATGTATGTCTACCTCTGTGGCTAAGACAGCCTCAGCTAAAAGAAAGCATTTGACTCATGCCGTCTCAGCAAGTGAGTTGGACAATTTCGAATTGCTTGATTGGTCTGACCCTTCTCAGTTAGAAGAAGGGGAATTATATGAGGATTCAGATGTTTCTGACGAACAGCAATTTGTTGGTACTGAAATTGAGCAGGATGAAGAGAGTGTTGTGGATACCCCAAAAGCTCTTGCCCAGTTATTTGAGGTTTTGGTTATTACTCCTCCTGAAGTAGTCCCTCTTAAAAGAGGGGAATTCTTTGGAGCCTCTAAACCTCGTTTAGAATTTCCTAATCAAAAGCATTTTGATGATATTCTTAAAGAATGGGAGAAGCCTGCGCGGCTTCCTGGCTTTCCCTTGGGCTGGAACAAAAGGTGGATGCCCCTGTACTTATCCAATTCTTCTGTGTTGCATTCTCCTGACTCCACTACACTTAACCCTTTAAATGCCAGCCACGTAAATTTTACGTGGTTGCTTCTCCTGGACTTAAGTGCCAGCCACGTAAAATTCACGTGCCTGGCATCTACCCCTGCTAGTGGGCAAAAAAATAAATAAAAATACTCACCTGACCCCTCGTTAGATCCGGCCGGGTCTCCTCTTTAATTTGGTCTCATCCGATCCCCCGTGGGGTCTCGGATGGCTCCAGGAGAGCCCCCGGAATAGTGCCCCCCCCCCCGCTTCGGCAGCAGCAGCTGCTATCTGTGAAAAAAAAAAAAAAAAATGACATTCACTTACCTTAGGTCGCGCTGCCTCCCGACAGGTCTCTTCTTCACTGGGGGGGCCTCCGATCGCCCCCCCCTGGCTCTTCAGCTTCAGGGGAGAGCCTGAAAGGGCTCTCCCCCCTCCTGCTACGACGGGCGCCGCCATCTTGTGATAAGCCCCGCCCCTTTGGGGGCGGAGCTTATCGCGTCACTCGCTCAAGCTCCGCCCATTTGGGGACGGGGCTTATCGCGATCCCGTCTCGAAGCCCCGCCCCCTTTGTGACGTCACTCGCCGGGTGCCATCCTGGCTCCCGGCTGTTGTTCTTTCAGATGCGATCATGCTGGCCACAGGAGCAGAGGGGCAGGTGATCAGATCATCACCTGCCCCTCTGCTACTGCAGCCAGCATGATCGCATCTGTCATCACATCGAGGGACAAAGGAGCTGACGATCAGAGGTAAGTAAAGTAAAAAAAAAGTTTTTATTTTTTAATAAAATTTTTTATTAAAGTGTCAGTGTGTTTATTTTTACTGTTAACCCCTTGTGAACTGGTAAGGGGTCCATGAGACCCCTTATACCAGTTCACGAGGCATCCCCTATTACCTGCCTCCCCAAAGGCCAGGGGGGGGCAGAAGAGCCCGGGCCCACATAGGGTATGTGGGCTTGTAGGCTGCAGGGTGGGGGGGCCACAAAAGCTGCCCCCCCCACTCTGTGCCTACAAGCCCCCATAGCTGGTCCCGGGCTGGTTATGACGGGTAGGGGGGACCCTACGCCTTTTTTTTTTGAATTTTAAGGGTTAGGGTTAGGGTTAGCCTAACCCTAACCCTAACCCTTAAAATTCAAAAAAAAAAAGGCGTAGGGTCCCCCCCCTGGGAGGGGGGACCCTACGTCATTTTTTTTTTTTAATTTTAAGGGTTAGCCTAACCCTAACCCTTAATTTTTTTTTTTTAAATGACGTAGGGTCCCCCCTCCCGGGGGGGGGGGGACCCTACTTCATTTTTTTAAAAAAATTTAAGGGTTAGGGTTAGCCTAACCCTTAAAATTCTGCCAAAAAATGGGTTCCCCCCCCCCCCCCCGTCCCGGGAGGGGGGATGCTACGTCTTTCTTTTTTTTTTTTTTAAAGTGGACCAACACCCAGGCTGATCGGCACGGGAATCTATAAGATTCCAGGGCCGATCAGATCCCTCACCGCGGGGCATCCGAAATCGGGATGCCCCGCTGTGTGAAACCCCCCAGGACGCCCCATTCGCCTTACCTTATCCCCGTTCCAACGATGCATGCGCGGGCCTCCGCCGCCTCTCATGCTTCTGTCTAGCAGGGCGCCGTTTGTGAATGGCCGGCGCGGGCACGCTCCCTGTTAGAGGGAAGCGCGAGATGCGGCTGCCAGCGTGCTCGGAGCTGCTGTGGTTGTCCGTCCCTTGTCCGTGCATACCACAGCGGCTCTGAGCGCTCTGATTGGACGAGCGCTCGCGCATGCGCCGTAGGAGCGGGGTGAGGTGAGTTTTTTTATACCTTTCTCGGGGGTTTCACGCAGCGGGGCACCCCCGCGGAAGTGGAACAAAACCCAGGATAGTGAAAATCCTGGGTGTTGGTCCACTTTAAGGGTTAGGGTTAGGTTAACGCTAACCCTTAAAATTCCCCCCAAAAAATGGGGTCCCCTGGGAGGGGGGATCCTATGTCATTTTTTCTTTAATTTTAAGGGTTAGGGTTAGGCTTAGCCTAACCCTAACCCTTAAAATTCCAAAAAAAACGGGGTCCCCCCCCCCCTGGGAGGGGGGTCCCTATGTCATTTTCTTTTTAAATTAACCCCTTGCTTTTATAGTGTGGATAGTAGTATTTTGTTTTTAAATGTTATAAAGTGCAAGAATGGGGGGCTATTGATACATATGTGGTACCGTTGTAATCGGGAGAAATGGGGCTATCACATGCAATATGGTTTTCATTACTAAAACAAATGTTTTATTTAAAATAAAGGAGACAATTGCTTAAAAAATATTATTTTATTTATTTTTTTGTTTTTTTTACGCAAAAATATTTAAAAAACAACAGAAAAATTACAAACAAGACATTTAATGTTAAAGCCTAAACTCTGCTGCAAAAAAAAAATATATATATTTTCCAGAAAATTCCGGCAAAAATCACGGTTAAACATGGCGCAAAATGGGGAAAAATGACCAACAGAGGGTGACAAAAGTTCAAGTAGGCTGGCAATTAAAAGGGTTAATAGTACCTATGCATGTTGGGTATTGTTCTGCTCGGGGGACCTTGCGCTTTCAGATTTAGCTTGTTTTTTCTTATTTGCATATTGATATTTTAGGAAAAGGTGTTTTTTTATTCGGCTTTTTTATACATTTTCTTGTGAAACCCTGTGCAACCTAAGAATTCTTCAAGGGATTACTTCCAGAAAGATGAGCCCACAACAACAAGCTGGGTACGCTTAGAAAGCTTAAAATGTGTACTTTCCGGGAATATATGGTTTATGGGGGATATTCCAAATGTAAAGGCTTGTTTTGGTAGAAAAAGCACAAGGTGCGCACATTGTCTGCAGAGCTGAAATTTTGAAGTAAAATTGCTGTTACGCACATGCTTTACTTTGGTGTGTTTGGCAACTCTTCCCTTGACAGGACCTATGCATGCTGGGTATTGTTCTGTTCGGGGCATGTTGCTTTTTCAGATTTTCAGTTTTTTTCTTGTTTCCATATAGTTTTTTTTTAGGAAAATGTGGTTTTGATTCTGCATTTTTATTCTTTTTTAGGGAAACCCTGTGCAACCAAAGAATATATTGAGGGGTTAACTCCAGAAAACTGCACCCATGTCAACAAACCTGGTACGTCTAGAAAGCTTGAGGTGTGTACTTCCAGAGAATATATAGTTTGTTGGGGGTATTTCAAATGTAAAGGGTTGTTTTTCTTGAAAAACTGCAAGGTGCGCTTAGCGCGGTGCATAGTTGTATTTTATCTGAAAATCTCCTAAAGCGTTGTTTCAGTTTGGGGGAGTCGCCTGGGCAGGAAAGGGTGTCTACCAATACATATGTGGTACCGCTGTAACCGGGATAAATTGGTGTTTCACGCGCAATAAGATTTTAGTGAGAAACTTACATTTTTTATTACAAAAAAACACTACAAATTGTAAAAAATAGTTTTTTGGGGTTTTTTTTGCACATATTTCATCCAAAAATATTGAGAATACACCTAAAAAATGACAAACAAGACATTTCATGTTAAAGCCCAGACTCTGCAGAAAAAAACAATATATCACTTTCCTGGGAAATCCCTGGAAATCCCTTCAAAAACCACAGTTGAACATGGGGAGCGCAAAAAAGTGCAAAATGGTCTGGCAACAAGTGACAAGGGCAAGGGTGACAAAATCTCAAGGTAGGCTGGCACTTAAAGGGTTAAAGATGGAGAGGACAAACGTATTGATCAAATGGCGTGCCACGCTTTTTCCAGTGTAGGCTCGGCCTTGTGGCCTGTTGGCGCTTTGGAGCTTATGTCGGTGGCTATTAGGTCTGTTGTGAGAGAACTAATGAATAACTCAGGGCTTGATCCGGCCTCTGAGTACGCCGCTCTTAAGCGATGTGAGATGTTTGCATCTTTTGTACTTTCTGCTTTAGATGATACTCTGCTCATGTGCAGCAGAACCTCTGCCTTGTTAATCGCCATTCGGCGGTCAGTATGGTTGCGGCAGTGGGCGGCGGATGTTGTAGCCAAGAAATCGCTTACAGCGCTTCTGTTTGTGGGATTGCGCCTATTTGGAGAAAAATTGGATTCTGTCACTAAAGGAGGTAAATTACCTCAGCGTAAGATACAACGTCGTTCCTTTCGTGGAGTGGCTTCCTTTAGCCCTTCCTAAAGGAGGCTTTTCAGCCTCTAGAGGGAATGCATGGAATAGAGGAAGAGGACGTGGTCGTCCAAGTCAGAATTGGGGGTCCAAAACCAAATCTGCCCCTAAGCATGCTCAACAATGAGGGGACGCCCTCACCCTTACGGGTGGGGGGGGCGGCTGCGGTTCTTCTTCCAGGTCTGGGTTCAGGAGGTATCAGAAAATTGGGTTCTGGAAGTAGACTCTTCCGGTTACAAACTGGAATTCGAGTCCCGGCCTCCTCCCAGATTTTTCATGTCCCGGATGCCGTTAGATCCGGCAATTGCGGCAATGGGACTGCGGGCAGCAGTAGTGAATCTGTTAAACATGGCTGTCATCTGCCTAGTGCTTCCAGCGGAAAGGGGTTTGGGGTTTTACTCCAACCTATTCACGGTACCCAAAAAGGACGGCTCTTTTCGGCCTATCCTAGACCTAAGAAGACTCAATCAATTTATCCGTTTCAGAGGATTCCGCATGGAGTCTCTGTGATCAACGATCGATGCTCTTCGTCAGGGGGACTTCATGACATCCATAGACATCAAGGATGCTTATTTGAACATTCCTATTTTTCCGGGTCACCAGAGATTTCTCAGGTTCTCGATAGAAGACCAGCATTATCAATTTGTGGCCCTGCCATTCGGCCTTACCTCTGCCCCAAGAGTCTTTACCAAGATGCTGGCAGGAGTGATGGCTATATTCAGGGTCCAGGGCATCCGCATTGTGCCTTTTCTGGACGATCTTCTTATCGCGGCCTCCTCCCTCGAACAATCAGAGTTGGACACCAGGATGGTGGTCTCTACGCTAGAGAGGTTCAGATGGGTAATAAGTTACCCCAAATCCTCTCTGTCCGTCCAGGGAAATTCCCTTCCTGGGCCTGATTCTGGATACATTTCAGGCCAAGGTTTTTCTTCCTCAGTCCAAAATGGTTCTGATTCAGGACTTGATTCGTCTATTCTTGTCCAACCCTCGTCAGTCTATCCGTCTAGGGATGAGACTAGTGGGATTGATGGTAGCTGCATTCGAGGCAGTCCCGTTTGCCCAGTTTCACATAAGAACGCTTCAGCTCTTCCTCTTGGCAAAGTGGGACAGGTGTCCACTATCATTAAATCAGACTTGTCTATTGTCTCCCCACGTTTTGCAGTCCCTTCAGTGGTGGTTAATATCGCACAACCTCCAGAAGGGCAAGTCATTTCTGACTCCGCGTTGGGAACTGGTTACCACGGATGTCAGCTGGGGGGGCTTCTGGAAGAAGCATCAGTTCCAAGGATTGTGGGGGCCTCAGGAGGCTCATTCTCCAATCAATGTATTAGAGCTTCGGGCCATACGTCTTGTTCTACTTCGACTGACCCATTTCTTACAGGGTCTGCCAGTTCAGATTCGGTCAGACAACCGAACAGCTGTTGCATACATCAATCACCAGGGAGGGACTCGCAGTTGGGGTGCCCTCCGGGAAGTGTCTCTGATCCTTCAGTGGGCAGAGATCAATGTTCCTTGCATATCAGCAGTTTACATTCCGGGGATAGAGAATGTGGAGGCAGACTCCCTGAGCAGGGGATGTTCTCTCCAGGGAGAATGGTCTCTCAATCCAAGGGTCTTTCAGTTCCTCTGTCACAAGTGAGGAACTCCACGGTTGGACCTGTTTGCTTCTCGTCACAATCACAAGCTGCCTGCTTTTGTGTCTCTATCCCAGGATCCTCTGGCAGTGGCAGTGGATGCCATGTCTCTGGCCTGGAAGGATCTGGGGTTCCTATATCTGTTTCCCCCATTCTCCATGATCAGCAAGGTGGTGCGCAAGTTAGCACTGAGTCATCAGCAATTCTGGTGGCGCCAAGGTGGCCAAGACGTCTGTGGTACGCAGACGTCGTAAGGCTGGCAGTGGATCGGTTCCATCTGCCTCTTCTTCCAGATCTCATCACTCAGGGTCAACTTTGTTACCCCAATTTACAAACGCTGGCTTTGACGGCATGGCTGCTGAAGTCTCCATCTTGAAAGAAGGTCTTTCTGATGCGGTTATGCAGACTCTTATTAGAGCTAGGAAGAAGTCTTCCTCTGCCATTTATTATAGGATTGGAGGTCCTATATTGTTTGGTGTGAATCCAGGGCTTTGCCCTGTAGAGTATTTTCTATTCCTAGAATTCTGGAATATCTGCAGCGAGGTCTGGATATGGGATTCCAGATTAGTACTTTGAAAGGGCAAGTCTCTGCCTTGGCTATTTTCTTTCAAAGGTCGTTTGCTCTTCATCCTTTGGTTAAGACCTTTTTCCAAGGAGTCGCGCATGTGCGGCCTCCCAGAAAGCCTATACTTCCTGTTTGGGACCTTAACCTGGTGCTTTCCGCTATGCAGGCCGCTCCCTTTGAGCCTTTGCAGGATATTCCTCTTCCTATTCTTACTCAGAAGGTTGCCTTTTTGGTTGCTATTTCTTCTGTCCGCCGAGTTTCTGAACTGGCGGCTTTGACTATTCAAGCCCCTTATTTTGAGAGACATCAAGATAAGGTTGTTTTCCGTTGTAAACCGGATTTCCTTCCTAAGGTGGTGTCTGCTTTCCACCTAAATCAGGATATAGTTCTTCTTTCCTTGTGTCCTAAACCTAGTAACGACAAGGAAAGGGTCTTACATTCTTTGGATGTAGTTCGTTGTGTTAAGTATTATTTAGTTACTACCTCAGCCTTCCGCAAGACGGGTGCCTTTTTTGTTGTCCCTTCTGGGCCCAAGAAGGGTTTTGCTCCTGCCAAATCTTCCCTTATTAAGTGGATACATCAGGCCATCATTGGGGCCTATATGGCTAAGGGGAAGGTTCCCCCTTTTCGTGTCACCGCTCATTCTACTCATGCTTTGGAGCTTCTTGGGCTTTTCAGCACCAGGCTTCTGTTGAACAAGTTTGCAAGGCTGCGACTTTGTCTTCTGTGCATACTTTTTTTTACAAGGTTGATGTGCGGGCCTCAGCGGATGCTGCTTTTGGCCGCGAAATTCTGCAAGCTGCAGTAATTTAAGTTATGCATTATTCCTTGGGGATCCCCACCCATTATAGACACTGCTATTGGATGTCCCAAGTGTCATGAATCTTTGGAAGTGGGGTGTGTGACATACTCGGAATTATACCATTTTGTGAATACTCACCTGTAAAATGGTTATTACGAGTATGTCACACACCCCACTTCCCCCGCCCTTTTTTGTTCTAGGGATCCTTTATATGGTGATTATTTTCAAATTATTTTTCATTTATTGAATATAATTGGCTCTTCCTGGTTCTCACTGCTTTCTAAAAAGACTGGGGAATAGTGGGAAGAGCCCGGTACTTATGGACCAGGAGGGGCTTCTTTTTCCATGTCATCTCTGCAAGATCGCCCTCTACAGGCCGGTTTCCCAAGTGTCATGGATCTTTGAAAGTGGGGTGTGTGACATACTCGTAATAACCATTTTACAGGTGAGTATTCACAAAATGGTATTTTTCGCAGGTCCTCCAATCCTCGGCAGTTTCGTGGAGGTAGAGGTTCCGCCACCTCTGGATACCAGAAAGAATTTTGGAACCAAAGCCCCAAAATAGGGCAAGATCTTTCAGGTGGAACAAGGCAAAGCCCCTTAAGGGGATGTGCCCACCCTTGTGGGTGGGGGGACGGCTTCTACATTTTTCTCCCATTTGGAGGCTCCATGTAACAGATCTTTGAATACAGGAGGTTGTTTCCTCAGGTTACAACATAAAATTGGGGGCCAGACCTCTTTGAATGTTCTTTTGGTCAGGGGTATCCCGAGATCTGGTGAAAGCAGAAGCATTGAGATCCACCGTAGCTCTTTTACTGATTGTGGAGTAGTCCGGTATGTTCCCCTTTCAGAGAGAAGTCAGGATTTTTACTCCAATTTGTTCATAATTCCCAATAAGAACGGTTCTGTGCACCCAATATTAGATCTCAAGGGCCTCAACAGGTTCGCCTGTCTAAAATATAGGCCATAACTATAAAATGATAATGAATTATATCTCTGCTATTTGATAAACCCTGACTGTCTACATATAATGCTGTTACTAAAAACTAACCTAATATGCTCTACTGTGCAAAATCTAAAGCCCTGTGCAATGTGCCAATTAAAGTGCTATGTGCCAGTGCAACAATTCATGTAATATAAATACAAACCGTATACAAAACTAATACATCTGATAAGAGGACAGCCAGGGAACAGAAAAATGCAGACCAGATAAACACTAATAAGCTTACATATCAAAATTGGCCAACCAGCATGGACACCCCACACTCCCGCCAACGCGTTGCGTGACGACCGCGCGTCACTTCACCAGGGCAAACACACATGAATATTTACCACAACCGCCCTTTTAACCCTTTAAGTGCCAGCCTACCTTGAGATTTTGTCACCCTTTGTTGCCAGACCATTTTGCACTATTTTGCGCTCCCCATGTTCAACTGTGGTTTTTGAAGGGATTTCCAGGGATTTCCCAGGAAAGTGATATATTGTTTTTTTCCGCAGAGTCTGGGCTTTAACATGAAATGTCTTGTTTGTCATTTTTTAGGTGTATTCTCAATATTTTTGGATGAAATATGTGCAAAAAAACCCCCAAAAAACTATTTTTTACAATTTGTAGTGTTTTTTTGTAATAAAAAATGTAAGTTTCTCACTAAAATCTTATTGCGCGTGAAACACCAATTTATCCCGGTTACAGCGGTACCACATATGTATTGGTAGACACCCTTTCCTGCCCAGGCGACTCCCCCAAACTGAAACAACGCTTTAGGAGATTTTCAGATAAAATACAACTATGCTACGCGCTAAGCGCACCTTGCAGTTTTTCTAGAAAAACAACCCTTTACATTTGAAATACCCCCGACAAACTATATATTCTCTGGAAGTACACACCTCAAGCTTTCTAGACGTACCAGGTTTGTTGACATGGGTGCAGTTTTCTGGAGTTAACCCCTCAATATATTCTTTGGTTGCACAGGGTTTCCCTAAAAAAGAAAAAAAATGCAGAATCAAAACCACATTTTCCTAAAAAAAACTATATGGAAACAAGAAAAAAACTGAAAATCTGAAAAAGCAACATGCCCCGAACAGAACAATACCCAGCATGCATAGGTCCTGTCAAGGGAAGAGTTGCCAAACACACCAAAGTAAAGCATGTGCGTAACAGCAATTTTACTTCAAAATTTCAGCTCTGCAGACAATGTGCGCACCTTGTGCTTTTTCTACCAAAACAAGCCTTTACATTTGGAATATCCCCCATAAACCATATATTCCCGGAAAGTACACATTTTAAGCTTTCTAAGCGTACCCAGCTTGTTGTCGTGGGCTCATCTTTCTGGAAGTAATCCCTTGAAGAATTCTTAGGTTGCACAGGGTTTCACAAGAAAATGTATAAAAAAGCCGAATAAAAAACACCTTCTCCTAAAATATCAATATGAAAATAAGAAAAAACAAGCTAAATCTGAAAGCGCAAGGTCCCCCGAGCAGAACAATACCCAACATGCATAGGTACTATTAACCCTTTTAATTGCCAGCCTACTTGAACTTTTGTCACCCTCTGTTGGTCATTTTTCCCCATTTTGCGCCATGTTTAACCGTGATTTTTGCCGGAATTTCCTGGAAAATATATATATATTTTTTTTTGCAGCAGAGTTTAGGCTTTAACATTAAATGTCTTGTTTGTAATTTTTCTGCTGTTTTTTAAATATTTTTGCGTAAAAAAAACAAAAAAATAAATAAAATAATATTTTTTAAACAATTGTCTCCTTTATTTGAAATAAAACATTTGTTTTAGTAATGAAAACCATATTGCATGTGATAGCCCCATTTCTCCCGATTACAACGGTACCACATATGTATCGATAGCCCCCCATTCTTGCCCAGGAGACCCCCCCAAACTGAAGATAGCACTTTATAACATTTAAAAACAAAATACTACTATCCACACTATAAACGCAAGGGGTTAATTTAAAAAGAAAATGACATAGGGACCCCCCTCCCAGGGGGGGGGGACCCCGTTTTTTTTGGAATTTTAAGGGTTAGGGTTAGGCTAAGCCTAACCCTAACCCTTAAAATTAAAGAAAAAATGACATAGGATCCCCCCTCCCAGGGGACCCCATTTTTAGGGGGGAATTTTAAGGGTTAGCGTTACCCTAACCCTAACCCTTAAAGTGGACCAACACCCAGGATTTTCACTATCCTGGGTTTTGTTCCACTTCCGCGGGGGGTGCCCCGCTGCATGAAACCCCCGAGAAAGGTATCAAAAAACTCACCTCACCCCGCTCCTACGGCGCATGCGCGAGCGCTCGTCCAATCAGAGTGCTCAGAGCCGCTGTGGTATGCACGGACAAGGGACGGACAACCACAGCAGCTCCGAGCACGCTGGCAGCCGCATCTCGCGCTTCCCTCTAACAGGGAGCGTGCCTGCGCCGGCCATTCACAAACGGCGCCCTGCTAGACAGAAGCGTGAGAGGCGGCGGAGGCCCGCGCATGCATCGTTGGAACGGGGATAAGGTAAGGCGAATGGGGCGTCCTGGGGGGTTTCACACAGCGGGGCATCCCGATTTCGGATGCCCCGCGGTGAGGGATCTGATCGACCCTGGAATCTTATAGATTCCCGTGCCGATCAGCCTGGGTGTTGGTCCACTTTAAAAAAAAAAAAAAGACGTAGCATCCCCCCTCCCGGGAAGGGGGGGGGGAACCCATTTTTTGGCAGAATTTTAAGGGTTAGGCTAACCCTAACCCTTAAATTTTTTTAAAAAAATGTAGGGCCCCCCCCCCCCGGGAGGGGGGACCCTACGTCATTAAAAAAAAAAAAATTAAGGGTTAGGGTTAGGCTACCCTAACCCTTAAAATTAAAAAAAAAATGACGTAGGGTTCCCCCTCCCGGGGGGGGGGACCTCATTTTTTTTTGAATTTTAAGGGTTAGGGTTAGGGTTAGGCTAACCCTAACCCTAACCCTAACCCTTAAAATTCAAAAAAAAAAATGACGTAGGGTCCCCCCTACCCGTCATAACCAGCCCGGGACCAGCTATGTGGGCTTGTAGGCACAGAGTGGGGGGGCCAGCTTTTGTGGCCCCCCCACCCTGCAGCCTACGAGCCCACATACCCTATGTGGGCCCGGGCTCTTCTGCCCCCCCCTGGCCTTTGGGGAGGCAGGTAATAGGGGATGCCTCGTGAACTGGTATAAGGGGTCTCATGGACCCCTTACCAGTTCACAAGGGGTTAACAGTAAAAAAACACACTGACACTTTAATAAAAAATTTTATTAAAAAATAAAAACTTTTTTTTTACTTTACTTACCTCCGATCGTCAGCTCCTTTGTCCCTCGATGTGATGACAGATGCGATCATGCTGGCTGCAGTAGCAGAGGGGCAGGTGATGATCTGATCACCTGCCCCTCTGCTCCTGTGGCCAGCATGATCGCATCTGAATGAACAACAGCCGGGAGCCAGGACGACACCCGGTGAGTGACATCACAAAGGGGGCGGGGCTTCGAGCCGGGATCGCGCTAAGCCCCGCCCCCAAAGAGGCGGAGCTTGAGCGAGGGACGCGCTAAGCCCCGCCCCCAAAGGGGCGGGGCTTATCACAAGATGGCGGCGCCCGTCGGAGCAGGAGGGGGGAGAGCCCTTTCAGGCTCTCCCCTGAAGCTGAAGAGCAAGGGGGGGGCGATCGGAGGCCCCCCCAGTGAAGAAGAGACCTGTCGGGAGGCAGCGCGACCTAAGGTAAGTGAATGTCATTTTTTTTTTTTTTTTTTTTTCACAGATAGCAGCTGCTGCTGCCGAAGCGGGGGGGGGGGCACTATTCCGGGGGCTCTCCTGGAGCCATCCGAGACCCCACGGGGGATCGGATGGCACCAAATTAAAGAGGAGACCCGGCCGGATCTAACGAGGGGTCAGGTGAGTATTTTTATTTATTTTTTTGCCCACTAGCAGGGGTAGATGCCAGGCACGTGAATTTTACGTGGCTGGCACTTAAGTCCAGGAGAAGCAACCACGTAAAATTTACGTGGCTGGCATTTAAAGGGTTAAACTCACCCCACCACGATCCCCCACCCTATGCCAGACCGCTCCATGCACGGGAGCGCGCTTCGGCCGGAAGCGGGTCACCCGTGACAGTCCGCATGACGCACGCCGTCCGGAAGCGCGTCAACGGACTATGCGTTCCAGCAACCCGGAAGCATGTACTCACCGGCTAAGGCTACGCATATGGACAGGGAGGGGGATGGCGCATGTATTAGTATTAGTTTTGGCACATTGCACAGGTCTTTAGATTTTGTACAGTAGAGCATATTAGGTTCGTTTTTAGTAATTTTTGTACACAGCATTATATGTAGACAGTCAGGGTTTATCAAATGGCAGAGATATAATTCATTATCATTTTATAGTTATGGCCCAGAAGCTATTGCCATCTTAGGGGGTTGTGTGTGTTTCCCCCCCCCTTTTTCTGCTTCACAGGTGTATATATATATATATATGTATTTTAACTGTTTTTAAAGATTGTATGTTTGTATATAGCTTTTTGCCCAATTAATAAAGGATTATATTTATCTATATTTCTGAGTGGTGCCATTGTTTAGAGAGAATAGATTGAGGAGTTGTGGGACTCTTCTGGGTTTGTTTAGTTCAATAGTGCACTTCTTGTGCCTCTACCCTCTCATACATTAGTTTTGTTTGTCTGTTGTTTCCTTGACCAGCACAGCAATATGCCGTTAAATTTAGAACTGAAAGAGAATGCTTGGAATACAAAATTACAGCAGTGGAAATCACATGGCGAATCTTCCATTCAGAATATTTGTTCCCCTACTTTGAGAGACATTTTCCATCAAATTAAAAGGGAACAGATCAAATATACCAAAATGTGGTGGAATGTTCAGAGCTTAGAGATATATAGAGAGCAATCGCTCATCCCTAGGGGACTGAGAGTCCAAATATTCCCCGCCTGGGTGGTCTCGGAGGAGACTCGGCGCAGGTGGGAAATGCACTTGAACACATGTGCTATGGGATTGATAGAAGAATTAATTAATTTGGATAAAACAGCACGTAAAAACTAAAGAAACATTAAATCGACTATATGATAGCATTCCGCAGGGGACATCCCAAACAGAGTTAGACAGGCTCCAAGAAGTATTAGACAATGACCTCAAAAAATTGGAGGATAACATTATAGGTGGTAAGATGGATAAGTTGAATAGGGATAGAGCTGATTTTGATAGTGGCCGTGTTTACAAATGGGCACATAAGGGCAATAGGCAAAATAGACATCCCGATAGCCGTCCCCCTAGCCGGAGGACCTCCATCTGTAGCAAATCATCTGAAGAGAGTTTTTATACACATCGTTTTTTAGGCGAAGGCAGGATAAGGGGGGGGGGGGGAAGAGAGACAGAGGTAACTGTGCCAGTTGGACGGTGGGATCACCGCAGACTACAACAATCGGCACAGAAACGATCCAGAACAGGCCCCAGCCCATAGCCACTGATCAAGTATGCTTACAAGATAAAGATGCCTGTGATCCCTCTGGCCAGGAACTGACTGTGATCAACTTATCTGGGGTTAGCCTCACCACTGAAGAAATATCAGTTCTACAGAGAGGACTTACATTTGCACTGCACAATGGATTAGATAAGTTTCTTGCCATAAAAGATCTATACCTCTTCTGCAGGAGGTTACTTTTAAAAAAAAACAATCTGAGGTCCCACAACAACCTATAGAGGAAATGACCTGGAAAGAGGGAGAAGCCCTTGATGATTTGGTCTCACTCTTAGAGGAACAAGAACCAGAGGTGACATTCTTGTACCTCACAATCACAGTAGTGGGAGATGGCACATTATGTACGGGTCTGTATCGAAAAGAAACCGCGGTCAATTCATTGCTACACTTCGAGAGCTTCCACCTTACAAGCCTGAAGCGGGGAATTCTGGTGGGGCAATTCCTGCGGTTACGCAGGAATTGTTCCAATGAACAAGATTTTGAACGACAAGCCGGAGATTTGGCGCAACGGTTTTGCAAGAGGGGGTACCCAAGAGCAGTGGTGGACAGGGCTCTCACACGGGCCAGAACACCTAGATCGGTGTTATTGGCCCCCAAGAAAAGAACAGGCAACAGGTCAGAGCACCAGCATGTTGCGATATACCCAGGTCATGTCTTTGGGATGGATGGAACTGACGAATCGGGATGTGGATCTAATCCTAGCAGCTAAGACAGCATTTGATGGAATGGACACTGTGGAAAAGCTCATCCCAACATTGATGTCCGCAAAAAATCTTGTCTTGTTTCCCCCCCTCCTCCCTCCCTCTCCCTGTCCCCCTTGTTCCCCCCCCCTTCTCCCCCTTCCCCCCTTTTTTTCCTGGTTAGCATTTCCTTGTCCCTTTACTTTTGGCTTGAGTAAGGAATATGCCTTACTAAGTATATGCAGGAGCATCTTGCTGGTTGTATAGTTGATTAAGCTACAATATTTCATGGGTTGGGATACCCTTCCATGTGAGTCATTGTTATAAATGTGCTGTGATATAGATTTGTGACTGAGTCCCTGTTAGATCTTTTAGTAGTGTTACATATGGGACATGATTTAGTTATATGTATCAGAATGATACAGGTTATATGCTATAACAAGCAAAGCAGTTCTCCTTCATTATAAGACAGTTCGTAGGCATTAATGATTTGTATGTAGTAGGAGGATATATATATATATATAGGCATTAATGATTTGTATGTAGTAGGAGGATATATATATAATGTCAAATGTTTAATGATACAGATGGTACATTGTTTGTTTTATATGTCCTTCATGTACATTCCGCTCGTTTTTTGCACACCTTCCCTGTTCCCTCCATGCGCCATCCCCCTCCCTGACCATATGCGTAGCCTTAGCCGGTGAGTACATGCTTCCGGGTGGCTGGAGCACATAGTCCGCTGACGCGCTTCCCGCCGGAGCGCGTTCCGTGCACAGAGCGGTCTGGCGTAGGGCGGGGGATTGTGGTGGGGTGAGTTTAAAAGGGCGGTTGTGGTAAATATTCATGTGCGTTTGCCCTGGTGAAGTGACGCGCGGTCGTCACGCAACGCGTCGGCGGGAGTGTGGGGTGTCCATGCTGGTTGGCCAATTTTGATGTAAGCTTATTAGTGTTTTATCTGGTCTGCATTTTTCTGTTCCCTGGCCGTCCTCTTATCAGATGTATTAGTTTTGTATACTGTTTGTATTTATATTACATGAATTGTTGCACTGGCACATAGCACTTTAATTGGCACATTGCACAGGTCTTTAGATTTTGCACAGTAGAGCATATGAGGTTCGTTTTTAGTAATTTTTGAACACAGCATTATACGTAGACAGTCAGGGTTTATCAAATAGCAGAGATATAATTCATTATCATTTTCTAGTTATGGCCCAGAAGCTATTGCCATCTTAGGGGGTTGTGTGTGTGTTCCCCCCCTCCCCCTTTTTTTCTCCTTCACAGATAGATATAGATATATATATATATATATATATATATATATATATATATATATATATATATATAAAATATGTTAATATGTATGTATTTTAACTGTTTTTAAAGATTGTATGTTTGTATATAGCTTTTTGCCCAATTAATATAGAAGGATTATATTTATCTATATTTCTGAGTGGTGCCATTGTTTAGAGAGGATAGATTGAGGAGTTGTGGGACTCTTCTGGGTTTGTTTTGTTTAAAATATATATAAAAATATTTTCTCTTTGCAGTAGATGGTCTACATACCTTCAGCTTGTGGCTGTTCCCTTTGGCCTGTCGCCAGCCCCAAGGGTGTTTGCCAAGGTTTTGGTAGGTCTCATGGCCTTTTTTAAGAAACCAGGTGATACATATAATACCTTACGAAGACGATCTGTTGTTCAGGGCACCGTCCTTTCAGGAGTATCTGAAGGATACACAGACTATGTTATAGACGCTAGAAAGGTTCGACTGGATAGCCAGCTATCATACCTTCAAGAGTTATACCTATCACTATGGTGCCGCGACGGGCCGCGTTCTACCGCCCGTCTTGTCTCTCCTCCTTCCCTATTCTCTGCGCGCCATTTTCTGGCTATTGGCACCCGGCGTCCTTCGCGCTTTTTTCAGGTGCTGCGAGATGACGCTCCCTGCGTCGTCACCGCGTGGCCCGCCCCTCGAGGTTTTCTGCCGGCGCCATCTTCTGTCCCCGCGCCTGCTGCTCTCTGCGCTTGGGGGCTCGCTGCGTGGGGAATGCTGCTGTGCTGCCAGCTGCTGCGGGACACCGCCCGGACCCTCCTTGCTCCTGCCGCGGTCCCGCTGCTGCCCTTCATCAACATCTGGTCTGTGAGTCCGCTCTGTTTTCTTGGGGTTGTTGGTGCATGTGCTGTGGGATGCTCATTTCCTTCTCATAATTGTCTTTCAGACGGGCCTTCTGTGTTGTGGTTTCTCCTGATCCAACCCCCAAGCCCTCTTTTTTCTGTAGGGCATCCCGGGTGGGGCCTGTTGGCCCTCTCTCCCTTGCTGGCCGATTGTGCCTTATTGGTAATCACCATATGGAGGCTTCTGGGGATAGCGAATTTGGGGGCCCTTCGGGGCAGGCTCGGCTGTGTCTAATGTGCGGGGCATCCCCTTTGAGTGGTCATGGCGCGGTTTGCGTTCCGTGTGCCCAAATTGTCATTACGGAACAGGTTGGGCCGAGCCCCAGTCCTGTTCTACCTGCAGCTTTGCCTACTCCCCCCACGCCTGCATTTAGCTCCCAGCGAAGGGGAAGCCAGCAGGGGGTCTCATTCGGACCTGGCGCTGCGCATGGCCAGCATTGAGCGGCAACTGGCCCTTCCGGCCGCCGGCAAGGCCTCTCGTAAAAAGAGGCACCTGGATACGGACTTGTCCCTCTTTGCCGATGACGATGAGGTTTATGATACCTATAGCGGCCGTGACTCCATGGAGGAGGGGGAATTGTTCCGTGATTCTGATTCCTCTGGGGATTGTCATGGCGAGTCTGATAGCGAACCAGGGTCGTCCTCAGACGAGGACTCTTGGCTCCCGGATGATACCGATTTTGTCGGCCGTTTTTGATACTGTACACGTTGTTCCCCCTAAGGCTGCAGGATGAGCTCTTCTGTCCTGACAAGCAATGCTTAGAGTTCCCGGAGCAGGGACATTTTTCCAATATGGCCCTCAAAAAATGGGAATGGCCCAACAGGTTGCCCTCGGTGCCCAAGGGACTGGATAGAAGGTATCACTTCTCGGCCGACTTGGTTCGCCACTGGCCTTGTCCCCCCGAGGTGGACGCCCTTGTCCTGGGGCTGTCCAATACTTTTATTATGCCGTCTCCTGACACCACTACCTTGGGCGATAATGCTGATCGGCGCATGGATCAACTTGCTTGTCATGCCTTCACTTTTGTGGGGGCTGGCTTACGCCCGTCTGTGCCGTGGCTATTACTGCCATCGCAATTAAGAAGAAGGTTAGGCGCCTTGCCGAAGCTGCCAGGTCTCGCAAGCGAGCGGATGACTACAAGGAACTTTTGCTTTGCTCTGACTTTATTGCCTTTGTGCTGTCTGCCATGGATGATGCCGTCCGACTTGGTGGTAGGGCCTCTGCCCTGTTGGTTGCCATGCGTCGGCTCGTCTTGCTGCGTCAGTTGGTGGCAGACACTGCTGCTAAGAAGTCCCTCACCTGGCTTCCCTTCATGGGAGTCCTTCTTTTTGGGGAGCGTCTTGATGTTTTGACCAGGGACGGTCGGCTCCCTCAGCGTAGGAAGCATTCTCGGCCCTTTCGGGGGTCCTCTTCCTTTCGCCCCTTCCCGTGGGGGACGCGGATCCTCCTTCCCAGGTAGCCGCAGAGACTCTTGGGGACGTGGTAGATCCCGTGGTTGCCCTGATCCCTCCTGGGGATCAAAGCCCAAACCCCCCACCAAGGCATGAGGGGGCGCCCTCACCCATCCGGGTGGGGGGACAGCTTCGGCTCTTTGCTTCTCGAATTGGTGGATTTGGGAGGTGGTGTCCTCCGGTTACAAGATAGAGCTAGCAGCTTGGCCGCCCCCAAGATTCCTCTGGTCCCGGATCTCCCAAAATCCTGTGACGGCGCAGGACCTGAGGTTGGCCGTCCAACATCTTCTGTCATCCAGAGTGTTTTGCCTGGTGCCTCTTCAAGAACGGGGTCGGGGGTTCTACTCCAGTCTGTTCAAGACGCCCAAGAAGGACGGCTCCCTGAGACCCATTCTGGATCTAAAGGGTCTCAACAAATTTGTCAGGTTCAAACATTTCCGCATGGAAACCTTATGGTCGGCGGTGAGCTCCCTTCGGCCAGACGACTTCATGACCACGGTGGACATCAAGGATGCCTACCTGCATGTTCCTATCTTTCTGAGACATCAGAGGTTCCTGAGGTTCGCTCTGGGGGATTAACATTACCAGTTTGTGGCCTTGCCGTTCGGTATGACCTTCGGCCCCTTGGTTGTTCACTAAGGTGCTGGCGGGTGTCATGGCCCTTCTGAGGGGCCAGGGCATTCGCATTCTTCCTTACCTGGATGACCTATTGATTGCTGCTCCATCTTTTCATCAGACCGAGAGGGATACTCAGGTGGTGTTGTCCACCTTTGAGTCCTTCGGTTGGGTGATCAATTATCCCAAGTCTTCACTCTCTCCGTCATTGGTGAGGTCCTTCCTGGGCATGACGCTGGATACATCCCAGGTCAAGGTGTTTCTTCCTCAGCAGAAGGTGGAGGGCATTCAGATGCAGGCACGCTTCCTGCTGTCGTGTCCTCATCCCTCCATCCGTCTGGGGATGCGATTGGTGGGCCTCATGGTGTCTTGCTTCGAGGCGATTCCCTTTGCCTAGTTCCACATGAGACCTCTTCAGTTGAATCTCTTGACCGTCTGGGATCGGAATCAGGAGGCCCTGGAGCAGGAATTTGCTCTTTCCCCTCTAGCCAGACAGTCCCTCTCGTGGTGGCTGGACTCGAGGAATCTTCTAGTGGGCAGGTCGTTTCTGCCTCTGTGCTGGGAAATTTTCGCCACGGACGCCAGTCTGACCGGTTGGGGAGGGGTTTGGCATTCGCTGAATTTCCAGGGCCAGTGGGGCCTTCAGGAGGCACACGCGCTTATCAGTCTCCTGGAGTTGAGAGCGATCAGGTTGGTTCTCCAGTTGGCTCCCCACCTACGGGGTCGGGCAGTCCAGGTTCGCTCGGACAATCAGACTGCTGTCGCTTACATCAATCATCAGGGCGGGACTCGGAGCAAACGAGCCCTTAAGGAAGTGTCCCTGATCCTGTCTTGGGCAGAGGAGAATGTTCCCTGCATCTTGGCGGTTTACATTCCAGGGGTGGAGAACCAGGAGGCGGACTCTCTGAGCAGGGGGGCATCTCGTCTGGGGAATGGTCTCTCAGCAACAAGATCTTTCTCGCCCTGCGTCGCCGCTGGGGTCAGCCGGACGGGGACCTCTTTGCGTCCCGTCGCAATCACAATCTTCCCAAATTCGTCTACCTGTCAAGAGATCCTCTGGCCTTCGCCACGGACGCGCTAGCAATTCCTTGGACGGAGTTTAGTTTCCTCTATGCCTTTCCTCCATTTACTCTGTTGGGTCGCATGCTGTGCAAGATAGCCCAGGAGGGGGTACCGACCATTCTGGTGACCCCCCGCTGGCCGAGGAGGGTATGGTTCGTTGGCATCGTCCAGATGGCGGTGTATCATGCCCGACGGCTTTGGTCTTCTGTACTATGATTCAGGCTCGAAAAGAAATCCTCTTCCATGATTTATTACAGGGTCTGGCATGCTTACAATGCCTGGTGTGATTCTAGGTCTTTTACTTGTCGTGCCTTCTGCATTTCCAGGGTTCTGGAGTTTCTTCAACATGGTCTGGAGTCGGGTCTACAACTGAGTACCCTCAAAGGACAGGTTTCGGCTTTGGCAATTTTTTTTCCAGAGATCATTTGCTAATCATAGGCATATCATTATCCTTTTTTCCAAGGAGTTACTCATGTACGTCCCCCGCGTAAGCCTTTGCTACCGGTGTGGGATATGAACTTGGTGTTTTATGCTCTCCAGGGTCCCCCCTTTGACCCTCTGCGTGATGCTGCTCTGTCCATTCTGACTCTTAAGGTGGCCTTTTTGGTTGCTATCACTTCGGTGCTTCGCGTCTCTGAACTGGCGGCGCTTTCCATGAAGCCTCCTTATTTTGAGCGGCATCAGAATAAGGTGGTGTTCCGTCTTAAATCAGAATTTTTGCCTAAGGTTGTATCTGCCTTTCATCTCGATGAGGACATTGTCTTGCCTTCTTTGTGTCCTGCCTCTTCTAATTCTAAGGAACGGACCCTTCATTCCCTGAATGTGGTCAGGGCGCTCAAATTTTATTCGGTCGCCACTGTGTCTTTTCGGAAGTCTGATTCTCTGTTTGTCCTACCTGCCGGGCCTACGAAGGGTTTCCCTCCAGCCAAATCCACTATCAGCAAGTGGATCAGACAGGCGGTGGTGCAAGCATACTCTGCCAAGGGGAAGGAACCCCCTTTCCGTGTTACTGCTCACTCCACTAGGGCTATTGGTTTGTAAGGCCGCTACTTGGTCTTCGGTTCATACTTTTTCCAAGTTTTACAAAGTTGATGTTAGGGCCTCAGCTGATGCTGTTTTTGGACGCAAGGTGATTTAGGCGGTAGTGACTTGAACTGCCTGCTGTTGCTCACTGGGGATCCCACCCTTCTTCATGGAAACTGGATGTCCCAAATGTGAAGAATTGAAATGAAGCAAGCCGTGCTGTACACCAGGAAAAATACAATTCTGTGATTACTCACCTGTAGAATTGTTTTTACGGTGTACAGCACGGCTTGCTTCATCCCTCCCTTGTTATTGTTATCCTCTTTTGCCTTGTTATGGTGATTTTTCTTGAGAGAGTTATTTTTTAGTGAGGCTGGGTTTTTGTTAACATTGTTTTGCCTCCCGGCTTCTTGCATTACTGCTTTTCAAACACTGGGGTCTCTGGGTAATTCCTGCCCTTTTTATGGGCCGGGAGGAGCCACAAGTCTTTTTGCAGTCGACTGTGCCACCTTGTGACGGATTACCCAAATGTGAAGAATTAAAGCAAGTCGTAAAAACAATTCTACAGGTGAGTAATCACAGTATTTTTGCATGATACAACAATGCGGTCCCTAACCTAGTGGCTGAATCCTCAGCCTCTTCAGATGGGCAAAAAATATCCTGGAACTGAGAGCGATTCTGCACAATGGGCCCCCGATCTGAGGGGACAACCTGATGGTGGTGGTGTTTATGAACCACCAGGGGGGCACCAAAAGCAGGAATACTCTCAAGGTGAGCAGTATCTTACTCTGGGCCAAGATGCATGTTCTGTGCATCTCGGCAATACACATACTAGGACTGGACAACTTGCAAGTCGATCATCTAAACAGAGTGGTTCTGCATCAAGGAGAATGGTCAGTCAGAGGGGTTTTCAGTTGCAGGCGCTGGGGGTCCCCAGAGTTAAATCTCTTTGCGTCCTGCCACAATTGGAAGGTTTCAAAGTTTGTATCCCGGTCCAGGGATCCTCTAGCAATAGCAACAGATACACTGACTTTTCAGTGGTCAGCATTCAAGCTTCTGTATGCATTTCCACTTCTAGGTCGAGTACTAAAAAAGGCCACGAGGGAATTCGAACCATTCTGGTGCCTCCTCATTGGCCAAGGAGAAACTGCTTCTCAGACATAGTAAGAATGTTGGAAGGCGACCATTGGTCCTGGGTGGTGCCTTTACGGCACCCCAATTTATGAGTTCTGGCTTTGACGGTCTGGCTATTGAAACCTCGAACCTGGCAGAGAGAGGTTTATCTGCCAGAATTATCCAGACCATGATTTAGGCCCGAAAGTGCACTTCATCAAAGATTTTTTTTTTATAGAGTCTGGTGTGTATCTGAAAGGTTTTGCCTGTAGAGACCTTCTATCTCCATTTTCTATATTCTTATACATTTTCTATATTCTTCCATTCTCCATATTCTGGAGAATTCTGGAGGTAGAAAGGCTTTTGCAGAAGGATCTTGATGAGGGTTTTCAAGTGTGCACTCTAGAAGGACCGATATCTGCTTTACCTATTTCCTTTCAGAAACCACTGCTGAGAGTAAACGTATTAGGATGTTTTTGCAGGGGGTCACCCATGTGCGTCCTCACTGTAAGCCTCTTCTGCCTGTTTGAGGCTTGACTTCAGTTTTGACAGCCCTTCAGGGTCCTCCCTTTGAACCACTGGCAGAAGCATTGCTAGAATTGATGACACTTAAGGTCCTCTTTCTAGTGGCAATTACTTTGGTATGGCACTCGAGGAGAGGAGATGACAGTCCCCTGTCTGACTGGGTCAGAGGTGAGTAGAGTGGACGGCGGCAGGACAGATCGATCGCCGATCTGAGAGGGAGAGGCAGCGAGACGGAGCTGCGGCTGAAAATTTGGAGTATGCTCTGGGAGGGAGGAGGAGCGGGCCGACTGGTGGCGGCCGCCGGTGAGCGGCGCATCACCTGATGGGGGCTGGGAGGAGCCGGTGTTACCAGCTCCCCAAACCCGAAACCTCTGCCCAGCCCGGGATCCCTGCCATTCTCTTAGCCATCTCGGAGTACTAGCGGGAAGTGGTTTCCCCTGATGAACACTCACAGGCTGACCAGTCTCCTATCTGGTGTACGGGAAGTAGCTCGGCAGGCGCCACTTGGCCAGGAGACAAAAATTACAAGCATGCGGGATCGGGTGCCGCAGAGCTCTTCTCGCAGCAGTGCCGACCAGGCCCGGGTGAAGCACACCCCGCGATGCAGCCAGGAGCCGTGTTAGCACCCTGAACATCACTTCAGACCATCAGGAGGGATCCTGCCACTTACTCCAGAGCCTATCCCAACCCCCCCCCCCCCCCCCCCCCCCCCAAGATGTGCGCGATGGGATGTTAGCAGACATCAGGGCTGAACTCTGAGCCCTTCCTACCTGGAATCCTTTATCCTGAGTGTGGAAAGCGCCTTCAAAAAGGACATTTCCGATCTGCAGAACTCAATGGTGTGCCTAGACTCAGGGTTGGAACAAAGGCAACTCTCGACAATGCAAAGAATTGAGGCCTTGGAAAAAAGCTTGTTGGTTCAGTGATCCATATCCCAAGCGGCAGTCCTGCACCTGGATGACCTTTGAAAATAGAAGCAGGCATAACATCAGCGTGAGAGGCCTGCCAGAGACAACGGGGCAAGATCAACTATTGCAAACCGTTACGGGCATCTTTAACGAGATACACAACCGCCCTCCCAACATGGAAATCGTAATGGATCGCCTACACAGGTCCCTTGGCCCGTGACCAGCTGATCCCAATCGCCTGCAGGACGTGATTTGCCGCCTGCACTACTATTCCGTTAAGGAAGAGATTTTGAGGAAAGCCTGGGAAAAAGAGTGGATCCACTTAATGATTCAGATATTCCCGGACGTTTCTAGAAGATCGATACAAATGAGACGTCTCCTGAAACCCCTACTAGCGAGAATCCAGGAATGTGGGGCTACGTATCGCTGGGAGTACCCATTTCACTTGCTTATCCGCAAGAACCAGCGGAACTTTTCACTTTTCTGGAGATGGAAACAATGGAGGTGCTGGACTGGTTGAACCCCCTCCCCGCTTACTTTCTCGATCCGCGAAAGTGGTGGGCTACTGCAGAGAGCTCGCCAGGCCAGAGGGGGGGAGCACAGCCCACAGGAGAAACGCCAGAAGTCCCGCGATCCCTCGATAATGAGACTAAGCCAAGCCATTTCCTCGATATCCTTTACCTAACTGATTGATGTATTTTTGTTTGGCCTATGTTCCTTGTTGACAAATAGTAGTTGCCTCTCCAGTAGCTCCTGGATGACCCGTGATTGGGAAACAAAAGTGTATTTCCCGTTTTTAGGTTTTTGTTATATCTGTTGGCACCCATTAGTGGTGCAGTTGTTGTCCTAGTGTTCAGTGTTCAACCATTGTTTTCTTTTTCTGTCCGATCTCCTCCCTTTTGCCGGCTGTCTCATGTTTTCTAACTTCCCCTTCATCCCCTTTGTCTTCCCCCCCCCCTTTTCTCCCCCTCCTTCTCCCTCGGCCTCCCCTTATCCCGACACCCAAGGCCTTCCTTCCTCCGGGCTGCGCGGGGGGGGGGGGGGTTGGATGGTCCGATATGTCTAGGGTTAAGTGTAGGTCCCTTAATGTCAAGGGCCTTAACTCCCCTATTAAGAGGTCCGTTGTCCTCAGGGAATTGGGGAGCCTACATGCACAGATCGCCTTCCTGCAGGAGACCCATCTAAAAGAAGGGAGGACCCATAACCTTACCAACTGCTACTTCAAAACTCAATACCTTTGCCTCTCCCCAGATTCGAAATCCAGGGGACTCGCTATCTTCATCGCAGGGTCCTTGCCGTGGACCCATTGGAGACACTCAAGGACCTGGAGGGAAGGTTTCTGTTTAAGTGCACTCTTTTCTTTAAAGGCGACATGCTATTGCCCTAACGTCAACCAATATAAATTCCTCCGCTCCACGCTTGGGAATTTGGCCTCTTTTGTGGAAGGGGTTCTCCTGCTGGGTGGAGATTTCAGTACGGTCCTCAATCCCACTGTGGACACGTCCTGTGTGTCTTTTCACACCTCCTTCACTTCACTGAAAAAACTCAAAGCCCTCCTCTTTAAAAATCTTATGGATGCCTGGCGGACACGCAACCCCAGGGGGAAGGACTGCATGTTTATTCCAAGTATGTCACACACCCCGCTTCCAATATTCATGACATATGGGTAATGACCAGTAGAGGGCGAACTTCTGCAGAGATGACTAGAAAAAATGGAGCCCCTCCCAGTCTATAAATACCTGGAATCTCCCAAACATTCCCCAGTCAGAAGATGGTTGTCTCCTCCTTGCAGGTAAGCCGGGTTCACACCCGACCGTCTTTGTCCCTATTTCTGCCTGGACCTAGTTATGTTTAGTCCCCTAATGCCTCCCAGCCTTGGCTGTAGGTCCAGGTGAGGGTAGGGTTCACCTTTACAGGTGTATTGATAGGAGCCACGCTCCTCCGTTCGACCCCATTACAAGGGGTAGGCGGCTACCAGGTTGGTGACCCTGGTTTGGGATGCCCTGTCCGTTTCCCCTGTTCTACTTCCGTAGTTGAGGATCCCCCCTTACATTACTCCTTTTTTCCCGCAATGGGGGGGGGGGCTGTGCCTTCTCCATTGAGGTTTTTATCCTTTATACTATGAGTGTGTGTGTGGTGTTTTTCACAGTTGCGCTGCGGCCGCGCTGGGAGCTGGCCGTTCTGGCTGGCTCCGCGCGCGTTGGGGAGAGCTTCTTCCCCTCCTATGCTGTCCGGGGAGGGGGGCGGGGCCGGGCGCTGGCGGCGGCCCACCCCTCTCTCTTTCGGGCGCCATTTGTGGTCCTCAGACATGGCTGGGAACCGCGTTGATTGGTTGTAATGGGGAGGGGGCGGGGCCAGGTGCGCGATCCGCTCTGGCCCATCCTTCTTCTCCCTTTTCGGTCTCCACCTCTGACTAGGAGAGGCGCCATTTCGTGTACCGTGAGTGCCCTATGGGCTGTTGTGCTGTGTTGCTCACTAAATGCCTAAGCACGATTTTATATAGCGCGGTGGCGGCCATTAACCATCATTGTGCTTAGTGCACATACATAGTTTGCTGATGTGTATGGTTGCCTATTACATGATAATGTATATGTTATGGACAATATATTATGTATTATTGCTTCTGTTTTGAGTATTACTTGCTTATGGGGTCCCCTTTATTATTATGTCTTTCAGGAGGACTCCCTGCTTCTTTAAAAAAAAAAAGGGGGGTTCTCCCGGTCCTAGGGTCCCTTGGCTATATTGAGGCATTACAAATCCTCCCACTAACGGACTTAAGGGGCATCCCCGGTAGCTCTCTGGAGTATTACTTGCTTATGGGGTCCCCTTTATTATTGTCTTTCAGGAGGACTCCCTGCTTCTTTAAAAAAAAGGGGGTTCTCCCGCTCCTAGGGTCCCTTGTTTAAATTGGGGCATTACAAATCCTCCCACTAACGGACTTAAGGGGCATCCCGGGTAGCTCTCTAGCGCAATTCCCTTTGGTCATTGCGACGACTATAAAAATCACCATATGGAGGCTCCCCAGGATACCGGGCTTGGGCTCCCTTTGGGGCAATCCCAGCAGTGTGTGAGTTGTGGGGTGTCCCTTACGGGGGATAACGTACTGATTTGCACACCATGTGCTCAGCAGGCCGCAACGCGACAGTCGGGGTCCCAGCCGTCTGGGTCCACCCCGCCTGATCCTTACCCCAAGTGATACTGTCATTAGTGGGGAGTTGCAATCTGATGTATGTGCTAGATTGGCCAACATCGAGAGACTGATTTCTAGCTCTGCGGCCAGAAAGGCCCCAGCTAAGAAGAGACCTTTATCACCGGCTGCGCCGGTTCTGGCTTTTGATGATTGTGATATCCTTGACTGGTCTGATTATTCCCCACTTGAGGAGGGGGAATTGTTTGAGTCTGATGGCTCTGAGGATCAGCAGTTTTTGGATGCTGATGCTGGGCAGGAGCATGGGGATACCGTGGATACCCCCAGGATTCTGGCCCATTTGTTTGAGATGCTGGCTATTTCTCCTCCGGTGGAGTCCCCTCCGCAGAAGGGGGAATTTTTTGGGACCTCTAAGCCTCGTTTGGAGTTCCCAAATCAGAAGCATTTTGACAATCTGATTCGTAAAGAATGGGAAAGGCCTAGCCGGCTTCCCGTGTGTTCCTCAAGGATGGGATAGGAAGTATCCCTTTTCCGGTGGACGCTGTGAAACACTGGTCGTCCCCTCCCGAAGTCGATGCGCCCGTTCTGGGATTGTCCAACACATCGGTTGTGCACTCTCCAGACGCCACCACGCTAAAGGATGGTGAGGACCGGCGTATTGATCAAATGGTATGTCATGCCTTTGCCAGCATAGGTTCGGCTTTGCGGCCTGTTTGTGCTTCAGCTACCAGGTCTGCGATTAGGGGCCTGTTGAGTGGTTCCCAGCTTGACCCGGCCAGTGATGAATTTGCAGCACTTTCGCAGTGTGAATTGTTCATGACCTTTGTCTTGTCTGCCTTGGATGACACAATATGCATGTGTAGCAGAACCTCAGCGTTGCTTGTGGCTATAAGCCGATCAGTCTGGTTGCTCCATTGGGCGGCTGACATTGCAGCTAATAAGTCACTTACAGGGCTACCCTTCTTGGGTATGAGGCTTTTTGGAGATAAATTGGATTCGGTAGCGAAAGGAGGAAAGCTACCACAATGTAAGAGGCAGCGTCGGTCCTTTCGGGGGGCAGGCTCCTTTAATCCTTCCTTTCGAGGTGCCAGAGCAGGCAGAGGAGCTGCCTTCTCTACCTTCAGAGGTGATTCCTGGAGCAGAGGACGGGCCCGTCCAGGACCTGTCTGGGGTTCCAAGCCCGCTGCCAAGCCAGCTCAGCAATGAGGGGGGCGCCCTCACCCTTGCGGGTGGGGGGACGGCTGCGGCACTTCTTCCAGGTCTGGGCCCGGGAGGTCACAGACAAGTGGATCTTGGAAGTGTTCTCTTCCGGGTACAAGCTGGAATTTGAGTACCGGCCTCCTCCCAGATTCCTCAGATCTTGGGTCCCCTCGGACCCCTGGGCTGCGCAGGGGCTCCTGTTGGCAGTGCAAAATCTTCTGGACATGGAAGTCATATGCCCGGTGCTTTTCTCAGAGAGAGGCCGGGGCTATTATTCCAACCTCTTCACGGTGTCCAAAAAGGATGGATCCGTAAGACCCATTCTGGATTTGAAGCTTCTCAACAGGTTCATCAGCGCCAAGACGTTCCGCACGGAGACTTTGCGCTCAGCCATCCTTTCTCTTCGTTAGGGGAACTTCATGACATCCATAGACATCAAGGATGCTTACCTTCATGTGCCGATCTTCCCAGCACACCAGAGATTTCTCAGGTTTGTGGTGGGAGATCAGCATTTTCAGTTTGTGGCCCTCCCGTTCGGGCTGACCTCGACACCAAGAGTGTTCACCAAGGTGCTGGCGGGTATAATGGCCCTTCTCAGTGCCCAGGGCATTCGCATTGTGCCATGTCTGGACGACCACCTCATTACAGCATCCTCTCTGACAGGCATCCCTTGCATGGGCGGAGAGCAATGTCCCATGCATCTCAGCAGTGTACATTCCGGGAGTGGAAAACGTGGAGGCGGACTCCGTGAGCAGGGGATCCTCTCGCCGAGGGGAATGGTCACTCAACCAAAAGGTGTTCTGGTCCCTTTGTCACAAGTGGGGGATTCCGGAGGTGGATCTCTTTGCCTCACGTCACAATCACAAGCTCCCGGCATTTGTGTCTGTCTCAGGATCATCTGGCCCTCCAGGGGCCTCCTTTTGAGCCGGTTCAGGATGTTGCACTTTTTACGATTACACAAAAGATTGCCTTTTTGGTGGCTATTACCTCTGTTCGATGTGTCTCTGAGTTGGCGGCTCTTTCCATTCAAGCCCCTTACTTTGAGAGACACTGGGACAAGGTGGTTTTTCGTTTTAAGCCAGATTTCCTTCCTAAGGTGGTTTCTGCCTTCGATCTCAATCAGGATGTGGTTCTCCCTTCCTTGTGTCCTAAGCCTAGCAATGACAAGGAGAGGGTCCTGCATTCTTTGGATGTGGTTCTTTGCGTGAAGTACTATTTGGTTGCTACTTCTTCCTTTCGTAAGACAGACGCCTTGTTCGTGGTGCGTCAGGCCATTGTTGGGGCCCTTTTCAGATCACTGCTCATTCTACTCGTGCTGTTGGGGCTTCCTGGGCTTTTCAGCATCAGGGCTCTGTTGAACAAGTTTGTAAGGCTGCTACTTGGTCTTCTGTTTATACTTTTTCCAAGTTTTATAAGGTTGATGTGCGGGCCTCAGCGGATAATGTTTTTGTCCGCAAGGTTCTGCAAGCTGCAGTGGTTTAAATTTGTGCATTTATTGCCTTTTTGGGATCCCCACCCATGTTGGACACTGCTATTGGATATCCCATATGTCATGAACATTGGAAGCGGGGTGTGTGACATACTTGGTATAATACCATTTTGTGATTACTTGCCTGTAAAATGGTTATTATAAGTATGTCACACACCCCGCTTCACCCCGCCCTTATATTCTGGATCCTCTATATGGTAAACATTTTATTGTTTCAAAAATTTTTGGATTGGCTCTTCCTGGTCCCTTACTGCTTTCCTATACTGGGGAATGTGTGGGAGGTCCCAGGTATTTATAGACCGGGAGGGGCTCCTTTTTTCTAGTCATCTCTGCAGAAGTTCGCCCTCTACTGGTCATTACCCATATGTCATGAATATTGGAAGCGGGGTGTATGATATACTTATAATAACCATTTTACAGGTGAGTAATCACAAAATGGTATCTTTCTGCTGCTTAAAACTCATAATCACGTATTGACTGGTTCCTTGTCCCCCGCGAGTTCCTCCACCCATCCATAGTTAGTATGGATATCGGTCAGATTACCATCTCTGACCACGCCCCAGTCTCCCTTTCTATCTCCATCCTGACACCGCTCCCCTTAGAGTTTAGTGGAGGCTCAACAGTTCTCTCTTGCAGGACCCGGGGGTTAAGGCGGACATTAAAAAGGCCATTGCAGAATTTTTTGTGACTAATAACACAGGAGAGATTTTGCGGATGTCTCTGTGGGAGGCCCACAAATGTGTGATTAGGGGGCTTCTGATTAAGCACTGGGCCCGCCTTAAAAAGAAAGGAAGAAACAAATCGATCACCTTACCCAAGAAATATTTCAAATTGAAACTCTGCGCAAACAGACCCTTGATGGGGCTCTGGGTGGTAAAATGGTAAGCCTGCGGGAATCCCTCAAAGATGTCTGTTTTGTAGAAGGTAAAAACTTGGCGGTTAGGTGCCAGAGATTCTTTTGCGAGTACAGTAACAAATGCGGCAAGGCTCTGGCGAGGGCCTTGAAAACACAGCGAAGCAAGAACTATATTCCTCACATCCATGACCCAGGGGTAATAGGCTACACTTGACGGCGGACAGAGCAAAGACTGTCAGAAAGTACTACGAAAAGCTCTATAACTTGCTACGGTATCCACCCACCACCTATCAGAGTGACATAGATACTTATATTTGCGAGTCGGGTCTCCAGCAACTTTAAACAGGAGGTGGTGGATGCCCTGTAAGGGGAAATTGAGACGTCTGAATTTGAGGGCCATTAAACCAAGCTGGGGAGGGCCCCGGACCCTGACGGCTTTAGCCTGGATTATTATAAAGAGTTTTCAGAGTGTTTGGGCCCCCAATTTATTGCATCCTTCAGTTCCCTGAGAGACGGCCAACCCCCACCTAGGGACACCCTATAAGCAAATATAACGGTCATCCCTAAAGTAGGTAAGGACCCAGCACAATGTGGAAGCTATAAATCTCCCTGTTAAATTGCGACATAAAGCTCTTCAATAAAATAGCTGACAGACTAGCCCCTCTCGTCTCTTCTCTCATACATTTGGGCCAGGTAGGCTTTGTTCCCACTGGGAGGGGTCGGCCACGTTGCTCCTCTTGACGGACGCAAAGAAGTCTTTTACTATCAACATCCTAATGCTTATCACTACCAGATCTAAACAATATTTAATATATACAACTATTTTACAACCAATTTGCAGTGAACCTCCGGCGTAACAAATTATCAACTTACAAATGTATGATATCACAACACTATACATTTTTAGCAATTCTTATTGCACTGACTCTATTATTAATTGGGATAGCACTGAGCACTTTATGAAGTTTTTGTATATAGGTATAGAGATATGGTATCATAGATTCTCAAATTAATTGCATGGCAGCAAGGTTCATCAGCGCCCCCTCCTGGCAGATTAGGTTTTAGTATGTCTTATATGTTTTTTTAATCGTCTGTCCTTGATGTAAAAATGTATCCTTTTAGAATTTAAAGCAATCAATAAAATTACATATTAATCTTATTTTTTGGTGTTGTGCAGTTATAAGACTCTGTTAAGTATTCCTTGGGGGATTTGTTAGGATGGCACCCCCCATCTTTTAGTCATGAACTACAAAATAATCCTCTGCCGGGGGGGCGGAGCTTGCTAGGGCCCTGTGAGGACGTTGGTCACGCTCGCTCCCGGCCATATCGGCCATTATTAGCGATATTTAATAGCTTTTAGTGATCGGTTTACCTCCAAGGAGTCCCCTTGATGATCGGGTGATCCAGCAGTCTAAATGGTAGGCTGCGACGGCGGCGGAGAGTGGCGGGACAGCGCGGTGTGGCGAGAAGTGACAGCACGCCGCCATCTTGCCCGAGATGGGAGAGCGAATACAGCCTGCCCTCTCCCTGACACTAGGGCGGGTGAGGCGCTTCAAGCATCGGAGCCCCGGACATCAGCGGTGATCGCTCGCAGCGTGGACCTGGGCAGCCGCATCGGCCAGGCAGTGAAACGGAAGAGAGGTGCAGCAGGGAGACGGACACAGCGTGATCCGCCGGTCGGCTGAGAAGGCACCACAAGGAGTCGTCCTAACTACCTGGAGATCCTGCAGCTGAAGCGGCCTCAGAGCGGAGGTAGAGGCAGCGGCGAGGGGCGGCAGGACAATGCAGTGCGGCGAGGAGAGACAGTGCGCCGCCATCTTGTCTGAGGCGGGGAAGGGGGTACTGCCTGCCCTCTCCCTGACACTCGGTCTGTGGGGCACATCGCGCGCCGGAGCCTCGGCCTGCAGGAGGAATCTCCCGCACCTCCGGTCCAATCTGCCCTCCTTGGCCAGGCAGTGGACGGCCAGTGGAGTGGTGAAGCACCTGGACAGGAGCAGCACGTGCCGCCGGACGGGTGAGAAGACGCCACGAGGAGGTGAGATTCTTGGGGCAGCCGAGAGAGGAGTGTGGGGAGAAGGTCACAGAGGAAAGTGTTACGACGGGCGCTTGAGACAATAGCTCTCAGACGAGGTTTCTAAAGATGAGCCAGTTGGGGTCACCTAATCGCTCCCACCTCGTTGCACAGCATAGGATTCAGCAGCATCAGGGAGGCTATGTTACTTGGACCCCAGTGCATACAGAGTGCAGACCCCAGCCAGCACAATATGGGAGGGGGTAACAGAGCCAAGGACGCTAAGGGGCAGACCAGGAGCTCGACGTAGGGGGACCTGAACCGCTTCATAGCCAAAGCCCAGGGTCCGGATCCCAACGCAGGCTCAGCCAGTGGTTCGCTGCCGCGGAGGGGGAGACAGGGTATGGGCCTGGAGACGGAAGGAAGGGGGCCCCAGAGGGGTGTAGATGGCGAAGCCCCAAGCAACACCTTCAATTTTATATCTGGTCTCATCTGGGAGCCTTGCCCACGTAAGATGACATAGCTGATGTCTCGCAATCCATTGGTGAAAAACTTTCACAGGTCTGCTGAGAAGTGGTCTGAAACTGATGGACACCCGTATTGTGGCGGTGGAACAATCAGACAGAGGACCGGAAGACAATTCAACAGCTTTCTGACAGGCTGCAACGGCAGGAAGCAGCGACAGTGGCTCTGACCCTTCACTTGGAGAACCGCAACCAGCGGAACAATCTTCGTATTAGAGGGCTTCCGGAGGCGACCTGAGTGGAAGATCTTATTCCTACTCTCCAGCGTATTTTTGCTGCCTTATTGGGGGGGCCACCTGCAAGTGAGAGTAGAATTGAGATTGATCGCGCGCACAGAGCAATTGCACCACCACCCCGTCAAAATGACCCACCAAGGGATGTAATATGCCGAGTTCATTTTTTCCAGGAGAAGGGAGCCATCATGAGGGCAGCAAGAAGGAAGGGAACGGTGGATTTCGACGGGGCCGAGCTTCATTTTTATGCGGACCTTTCAAGATCTGCGCTAGCGAGGAGAAGAGTCTTACACCCACTTATTAGAGGAACTAAGGAAGAATAATATCCTCTACAGATGGGCTACCCTTTTGCGCTGATAGCTTCCAAGGGAGGTAAATCGTTCACGCTACGGAGATATGAAGACCTGCTTCACTGTTTGATTTCTTTGGGTTACAACCGGTTCATATCCCGGACTGGTTGACGCAGACCCCTGATCTTGCCCCTCTGCAAGCCAGAAGGAGAGGGACACTGCCGACTTCGATTGCTTAACCAAGGTCCGGGGCACACATGGCAGTGAAGGCTGCCGGGACTGTTCCCCACGTGTTTGAGATCTGGACACTTGGCGGTAGAGCCGCTTCAGGTTGTATGTTTTTGTAATATTTCATAAGCTCAGATTTGTATGCGCTAGTTAAAGTTTTGAACCATTCCGTTGAAAAATGTTCAGGGGGCTTCTTGTTAGATGCTAATTTAGCCTTGCCGGAGGGGGGGCTCAGGGGGTGTCTCTGCCGTGGGTGGCGGGGGCCGCTCCTGGGGTCACCCCGGTCCTCCCCTTAGGCTGGGGGGGTCCCCTCTCTGATTTGTGGGGCGGAGGGTAACTATCGAGTTTATAGCATTGCACATTTGTTGGAGCGGGGTTGGTAGGTTCCCGACCGGGGCCTGCCATCCTTTGTTGGGTGGCTGGTGAGGTTGGGAGCAGGGGACCTTCTAGTTCCAGATTGTCCGAATCTTCCGGCTCCTCCGGAGCGGTTGGCTAGCGATCCCTCTTGTTTTGAGGGGAGTCCTCTGGTGCTGGTCTTCTGTCCCGCGAGATTGGTCCGGGTTGGGATATCCCTGCCCGGATAATTTTACGTGTTTATACCCACTCCCCCGGGCTGTGGTAGTGCTCGGGGGTTGGTGGACGTGTGAAATATATTTTCTTTCTATTTTTTCTCTTCTCTTTGTTTCTCTGTCTGAATCCCTCCCTTGCTTACCTAAACTTACCTTGTGTTCCCCCCCCTTCCCTTGAGGACCCCTGTGGGGCCTAGTGTTAGTTCCACGGGAGTGGGGTCATGAGTGGGCATCCTAGGCCCCGATCTAATGCGCGGCAAGGAGGAATGGGTCCCCAGGGTATACCCCTGGATAATTATATAGGAAATCAGGCTACAAATGCACACCTTGAAACACCAGTTAGAAGACTAGATATGGCAACAAAGAACGGGGTTCAAAATATAGCTAGCTGTGTCTGCTTAATAGCACAGCTTATAAATAACATACAATTGAAGAGATATGCTATATCTAATGAACATCCAACTACAACATGATGCAAAAAAGTGACAAGTTTTAATAAATATAATGAATGTAATTGATCTTTATTTACAATGAGATATGTTTGCATCAAGAATACAAAGCTCTAGACATAATGAATATAGAGTCTCCAGGGTTGTGTCACCAATGAAATAAGGGAATAACCCAAATCAGTTATACACAGTACATACAGACTAGCAGTGTGCAATACAGAGATGGACACAATCCATGGTACATAAACAAGCACTAATGCATACATATAAGTCAATTAACAGAAACAAGAGACATCAATGGTAAGATAAGACAGCATTATACCTCTGTTGGATGACAACCTAAACCCTCAACGTTTCGGTTGAGTAAACCTTCATCAGGAGGGAGAAGCTGTGACCATGTTCCCCTAAGGGGTCCCTTATATAGTGCATCCCAGCTAAATGACAGCAATCAGCAGTGCACATGTAGGCGCCTGCTGATGACGTCATCAGCGGGCGCGCAGCGGGTCCCGACCAGGTCTGGACCAGGGGGCAAATCTGCCCTACTCTGATCAGCTGGCGCACGGGGTCCGTGGCGTCCCGCAGCGTGCGTGCCTGAAAAGTAAGATAAACAAGGAAAAAATAACCTAGACGGATCCAAAAAGATGGCCGGAGACAGAAAAGAGTGAGCGAGTGTCCAATCACCATCGAGCTGGCGTCGTCATCTACAGGTCTGCTTTCTGATAGAACAAGGGGTGTGGTTGGAATAGCAAACATCGGCTCGTCAGAGCTGTATGAAGTCGATGACATCAGCGTATCTGTCAGGGAGGCACCACAAACATGGCGTCCCCCATCAGTGGAGACAGAAGCCTAACATGCGTTGTAGACATAGGCAGTTTTATTGTATTGCTGAGAGTCAAAAAGGCCCCAACAAAATGGCGGCCCGCATATACGAGGACAGAAGCCCAATGTAGCTGTAATCGGTCCTATAATGTTCCAAAAAGAGCCTAATGTAACATAGGCAGCACAATCAGATAGACTGGGATGGCTGGGGTGCACGTATATAATATAAATGCTGGAATGAGAAAGAAAAAAAGGTTAAAATCACGTGAACGGAGTGCAGGGGGAAAAATTGACATTAAAAACAGGGGAGTCTGCCTTATATCAGGCTGATAACCCAATTTTTCAGTTGCACAATATTTAGAGCTGAAAAAATATTAAAGGGATACTAACCTCCACGATGTCAGCATTGCTTGCATCACGCAGAGGAACATGAATAATGTTTGTGAAGCTAAAAGGCTGCAATGATTGGAAAAGGACATATTAAACAAGGAATCGAGTTCAGTAAAAGACCGAATAATCACTTTCTTCATTCAGACCTAGGGGACTTTTGGTTTGCATTTTAAAAATCCAGTATAGTTCACGTTGAAGTAGAACTCTATTCACATCCCCTCCCCTTCTTGGTTGTTTCACGATTTCAATGACCGTAAACCTCAGTTGGCTGATAGGGTGTCCAGATTCTACAAAGTGTCTGGCAATTGGGGATTCTAAGCGTAAATTCCTGATATCTGAACGATGCTCACTAATTCGAGCTCTTATTTCCCTTGTTGTTTTCCCAACATATCCCTTACCACACGGACATTTTAAAAGATATATAGCATTTTTGGTGGAACAGTTAGCAAAATGACGAAGGTGAAATATTTTCCCTGTCATTGGATGTGTGAAGGTCTTGGTCCTATGTGTAAAGCCACACTGGGCACAGTGGCCACATGGGAACATGCCTACTGGTCGTTGTAGTTCAGTAAGCCAATTGTTTGTGGAGGGGGGAGTCGAAGTCTGGACTTCAGTTTTAACTAAAGCATCCCTAATATTTCTAGCTCGTCTAAATGCAAAGACAGGAGGGTTCCTAAATTCAGGGGATAAACATGAATCACTGTTGAGTATAGACCAATGTCTACGGACCAGTTTCTGAATCTGATGGGAAATGTTAGAATAAGTAAGTATCATGGGTATCCTTCTATTAGTATTTTTACCTTTGATTTGTAGGAGTGTTCGTCTGTCGATGTCCCTTGCTGTTTCTAGATTGGACACCTTGTAACCCCGTGTGGTAAGATTCTTAATTAGTTCTGCAGATCTGTTGTCGTATTGCTCATCTGAGGAAGTAATTCTCCTTATGCGTATGAACTGGCTATACGGCAATGCCCTGATCAAAGAAGGAGGATGAAAGCTATTAGCATGGAGAAATGTGACCCTATCGGTTGGTTTTTTAAAGATATCTGTAACAATGCGCCCTTCTTGTACTGAAACCTGTACATCAAGAAAATGTATGGTGCTTGTACTGTAGTCTATAGAGAACGTGATCGTGGGTAGACACTGGTTTAAGTATGTGTGAAAGGTAATTAACGATTCCACAGGGCCTCGCCAAATCATGAACACATCATCTATATACCTAAGCCAGGTGATATGTTCGTTGAATGGTGTTGAGTATACATATTGTTGTTCAAAGTGTGCCATAAAAAGGTTAGCGTAGCTAGGGGCCATGTTAGACCCCATAGCTGTGCCCTGTAATTGAAAATAGTATTGTTGGTCAAATACAAAATAGTTCCGGTGTAGAATGATATGAAGAAGTTGTAGTAAAAAGTCTTGCATTGCTATAGGTATATCTGTATGAGATAGATTCTGTTGTACTACTGAAATGCCGTCGCTATGAGGGATGGAGGTGTATAAACTCGAGACATTCATGGTGACGAGTATACAATCATCTGAAAGAGTACCAAAAAAATGATTAAGAAAATCCGTTGTGTCTTGTAAGTAAGAGCGAGTAGAGATAACCAAGGGTTGTAATACTTTGTCAAATAGCTAATGGTTGAAAAATAGATTCGGTACCAGCTACAATCGGTCGGCCAGGAGGATTAGTGAGCCTTTTATGTATTTTAGGAAGGGTATAGAACAGTGGAGTGAGAGGAAAATCTGTAGTTAAAAATTTGGCAGTTTTGGCATCTATAAGTGCAGACGTGGTAGCTTCTCTAATGAGTGTATCAATCTGTGTCTTGATGGCAGGGGTGGGGTCCTGAGGTATAGGTTGATAAACGGATGTGTCCCCAAGTTGTGACATTTCATTACAATAGTCGGCAGTATTCATTACGACTATTGCCCCACCCTTATCTGCAGGTTTGATTGTGATAGCTGAGTTCCAGCTTAATGACTGTAAGGCATTTCTTTCTTTGAAACTCAGATTGTTGGTCCTATTCCTTAGAGGAGCTTTAATCTGGGAGAAGTCTCTTTCAACCAGATTAATAAATGTCTCTACTGCATGTGAGGATGGAGGGGGGTGCCATTTGCTTTTTGCTTTACACATGGTAAGGTCAATATTGGGTAGATTCGGATTTGTCTTATTACCAGAAGATGGGTGGTATGAGAAAAATGCTTTGGTCCTAATTGTGCGGAAGAAACGTTGGAGACAGACCTCAATATCAAATAGATTCCCACTATTGGTAGGGACAAAGGTTAAACCCCGGGAGAGTACCTGTAATGAGACAGGGGATAGTTGGAGATGTTAATTACTGTGCAGTCCCCGCTCGACTGCGTGTGTTGTATTGGTTGGGAGCTGGAGGTTGAAGTTGGCCTGGTTGGCGGTTTCTTGCGGCCTCTCCTTGTTTTCTTTGTCTTGGCTGTCCTCTGGTCGTATTGCGTGTGTCTAAAAAAACGTTATTGGATGTGGAGGAAGAGTTGCTACTCTCACTATCAGAGGGGTTATGAGCAGGTCTCGTCGATAGGGGTCTGCGTTTACGATAATCTCGCCAAGTATAGACGCGATCCTCTTGATAATCAAGGGCGTTGCGCCGGTACTTGTTGAGTTTGAATTGAATTGTATCTTTCTTATATTGATCCAAAGTGGCATTGCACACTTCTAGGTATGCTTTAAAATCATCAATTTTTTTAGATTAGCCTCTAGTTGTGTCTGTAGTGCCTTCACAGTTTCATTAATTGATACTAGTTCGGCCTGAATGCCCTTTATGGTTAGTGATATTAAATCTAAACTACACTTGTTCAGTATTTTTTGCCAGTCAGAAACAAACTCCTTGTTCTGCTGGCAGAAAGTAGGTAATAGTGTGAGCCGAAGGCCCCTTGGTATTCTCCTAACCTTCAGATATTGTATCAAAGTGTCAGAGTGTAATTGGTATTGAATGGATTTTTTTGAAATGGACTCAAATTGTTTTTTAATAAAAGAATTATCTAGCATAAGCGGGCTATCAACTCTAGAATATTGTGCAACTATGTCATCCAACTCCTGCTGGCTAAATGCCAGCGTACCTGCTTGTAGTTGTGTAAGTGTATTAATGTCTTCAAAAGACATGCTAGAGGACAGAGAGATCGGGTGCAGAGACCTGTTAAGCAGAAAAACATAGATAATTATATAGGAAATCCGGCTACAAATGCACACCTTGAAACACCAGTAAGAAGACTAGATATGGCAACAAAGAACGGGGTTCAAAATATAGCTAGCTGTGTCTGCTTAATAGCACAGCTTATAAATAACATACAATTGAAGAGATATGCTATATCTAATGAACATCCAACTACAACATGATGCAAAAAAGTGACAAGTTTTAATAAATATAATGAATGTAATTGATCAATATTTACAATGAGATATGTTTGCATCAAGAATACACATCTCTAGACATAACGAATATAGAGTCTCCAGGGTTGTGTCACCAATGAAATAGGGGAATAACCCAAATCAGTTATACACTGTGCATACAGACTAGCAGTGTGCAATACAGAGATGGACACAATCCATGGTACATAAACAAGCACTAATGCATACATGTAAGTCAATTAACGGAAACAAGAGACATCAATGGTAAGATAAGACAGCAGTATACCTCTGTTGGATGACAACCTAAACCCTCAACGTTTCGGTTGAGTAAACCTTCATCAGGAGGGAGAAGCTGTGACCATGTATACCCCTGGATCCCTTAGCCTCTTCTAACATAATCAAAGTGGTCTCATTAAACGCTAGGGGGTTGAATTCCCCGTTGAAGAGATCCAAATTTTACAAGGAACTAGCTAAGTTGAATAGCATTTGTTCAGGAAACGCACTTCAAACATGGCCAGGCCCCAAGATTGATCTCGAGGTCCTTCTTCCAGGCTTGCATGAGCAGCGCCTCGGGCACCAAGACCAAAGGGGTGGCCATCTTGTTCGCTAAAAATACACCCTTCAAAATCTCCGACAGGATAGCGGATGACTCAGGTAGATTTCTGATCTTGAAGGGCTCGCTTTATGGCAGAATCTGCACATTAGCCTCAGTTTACGCCCCGAACTCTGGCCAGCTAGATTTTTTGGAAGGATTCACAAATAAACTGCTAGAGGTTTAGGAGGGACCGGTAGTGGTGGGTAGGGACTTGAACTTGGCCTTAGATCCACTGCTGGACACTTCCACGTGGAGATCAGCTGTGGCATATGCGACTCTGAGGAGAATCAAGCTATTCCAGAAAGCGCAGCTTTGTCACCCTTGGCGGATTCACCACCCTACTGCCAAGGATTATTCTTTTTTCTCAGTGCACATGTCCTACTCCAGAATAGATTATATCCTTGTCTCCCACGGCCTGCTTCCCCATGCGAGTGACTCCAAAATCGAACCGATCACTATATCGGACCACGCCCCCATCACCTTGGCGGTCCGGTGGGGTGAGAGGGGACAGAAGGAGTGGATGTGGAGGCTCAACGAGTCCTTACTCCAAAACGAAATGGTTTTACAAGAGATACAGAAAGGTTTAAAGGACTACTTTGACCTCAATAAAGCTAAAGATACTTCGGCTTTTAATAACTGGATAGCACATAAGGCCGTATTGAGGGGCTTAATCATCAAACACGCCATTAAGATTAAAATGGAACGGGAGCGGGAGGTGGCAAAATGCCTGGAGGCAGTCATGGCTTTGGAGAAGTCTCATAAGGCCTCCCTGGCCATGGATGCCCTCCTGGAGCGGCTTTGAACTCTCTACTTTCAAGCAGGGCGGCGTATCTCATCAAACGCTGTAAGAGAGCATATGTCGAATGGGAGAACAAAAATGGGTCGCTCCTTGCTAGGGCCCTTAAGAAACAGCAGTCCTTGAATTTTGTGGAGTCGATAGTAGACAATAAGCAAAAGAGACACTTTCACACGGCAGGGATAGCGGACACTTTCAGCAGCTCCACAATATCTCTCCGAGATGTCGGGGAGGGGGCGAGGGGCAGATAGACAAGATTAGACAGTACATCAGGGACTCTGGTATGCCCACACTGGGGATTGAGGAGAGGGAGTCCTTGGAGGTGCCTATTTCCCAGGAGGAGTTAGCTAAGGCGATAAAGAAGCCCCCGAATGGGAAGTCCCCAGGCCCTGATGGGTTGTTCATAGGTTACTACAAGAGGTTCTTCGCACTGCTTTCTCCGCATCTTCTCCTAGTCTTTAACGCCCTGGTGTCCAATACAGCCCCCGCCACTATTCCAAGTGAGGCGCTAGCAGCATTTGTTACAGTCATTCATAAACCAGGGAAAGATCTGTTAGCGTGTGGGAGTTATAGGCCCATATCCTTGCTGAATGTGGACTTAAAACTGTTCTCCAAGATTTTGGCGGACAGACTGTCGGGCTTCCTTCCGGGGTTGGTGGACAGTGACCAATCAGGCTTTATCCCAGGCCGCGAGGCAAGGGATAACATGGCTAGAGTTCTTAATCTGATTCACAGGATGAGGAATGCGGGGAGGTCGGCACCGATGCCGAGAAGGCGTTCGACCAGGTAAACTGGGTGTTCATTAGGGCAGTGTTAGAACACATAGGTCTTGGCCCTTTCGCGCTGAAGTATATCATGTCTCTCTATTCCAGTCCTACGGCAAGAATCAAGATGAATGGGTCCCTTTCGGGGCAGGTTTTTATTAAGAATGGCACCAGACAGGGATGCCCTCTCTCCCTTGATCTTCGCCTTAACTATGGAACCTTTCCTGTGCAAGGTGCGGGCGGTGGTGGATGTTAAGGGAATTGAAGTGGGAGTAAAGTCACATAAAATTGCAGCTTATGCTGACGATCTCCTCTTCTTTATTACTAACCCGGTAGTGGGTATCCCGGTACTCCATGAAGGAGTTTGAGAGATAAACTCTCATCTCTTAAGATAAACTACGATAAGTCGGAAGCGCTTGCCATCAATCTTCCGAAGGCATTGGAGGATGGGCTGAAACTGTCATTCCCCTTCAAGTGGCCCAAACCGGCCATTACCTATCTGGACACTAAGATTGCTGACACAGTGGATAAAACTTACTCCCTTAATTTCGTACCCATGCTAAATAAGATTCACGGATTTGGTGAACTGGGACCTCCCTACATTCTCCTGGCTGGGGAGGATTGGCATTATAAAGATGACAATCCTACCAAAATTGCTTTACCTTTTTCAAACTCCGATCCACATACCGAAGGCATATTTTAAATCACTGAATTCCCTGTTCATCAAGTTTGTCTGGCAAGGCCGTAACCTAGATTGAAATTGCAAATCTTGTTTAGGCCTAAACAGGAGGGGGGGTTAGCATGCCCGAACATATTGCGTTATTGGCGCGCTTCTCACTTGCAGCGCATAGTGGATTGGCAGCAGCAGCTGGGAGGGAAGAAGTGGGTGGCCTTGGAACATTCATTTCTTGACACACCGCTGAGGGAGTCGGTCTGGGCGATGAAGGTGGCCAAACCGTTATGCAAAGACCACCCACTGATCTCCACAACACTTAGGGGCTTTGATACACTGAGAGAAAAGCTGTCTCTCTCTCCCTGGCCGACCCCGCTTGTCCCCCTGGTGTTCAATCCGTCCTTAGGCGCTGAGATACACCCCTTATTGCGGAGGGCCTTTAGGGAGAGGGGCATCCCTAGGGTTAGGGACATTCTTCTTCCCTCGGGTTGGGCTCAGGTAGAAGCTTTACGGGAAAAATGGGGGTCACAACTCCTAGATCCGTGGCTGTTGCTGACTATTCAACACTTCATCGGGAATTTGGGTCCTAGACCCGCTATGTTCAGGGAGTTTACCCCATTTGAGCGGCTGGCGTTCACAGATCCTCCCATGGGGAAGACACTGTCACAGATCTATGCAATGTTGTTGTCCCCGGGAAGTGGAGACTGACCCCGATTTTGTAGAGAGTGGGAGAGAGATCTGGATCGAGCTTTAACTGACGAGCAGTGAAAGTATATATTCAGCGCAACGCACGAGGTTTCAATGTCCTCGAAATTGCAATAGGTAAACTATAAGCTGCTTTCGCGCTGGTATCTTACTCCAGCGAGGCTACACAGCTTCGTTCCGGCACACTCTGGTTTGCTGGAGGTGCCAGAGGGATGTGGGAACGCTGTTTCATATCTTCTGGAGCTGCCCGAAACTCGCTCACTTCTGGGACTCGGTGGTCACGACCATATCCAAGATAGTTCAGGAACCCATAAGAAAGGATCCGAAGCTTTTTTTGCTCCATTTAGCCGACATGCCCTTAAAGATTTATAAGAGATCACTGTTCAGACACCTGGTTGGCGCAGCTAAATCGGTCATTCTGAGGCTCTGGAGGTCTGCCCCTTCCATGGCTGATTGGGCCAAGGAAGTACAATGTATCACGGAGATGGAGGAGCTCACAGCGGCAGTACATGACAACATGCCGCAATTCTTCCGCAGCTGGACACCCTGGTTCTTGTATAGGGAGTCCGCAAGTTTTAAGCAACTTGTGGCAGTGTGAGTACAGCCGGAAGGTTGATTTTGCCTGGGGCGCTTGGGCGCTGACCCCCCCCCCCCCCACCTTTTCCCTGATCCTTCCCCCTCCCCCCACTTTCTTTGTCTTCTTTCTTTCTTTTCTCTCAGGTCTTTAGGCCTGGCGATAATGTGATGTTTGGAGGAAGGTTGGAGCACGTGGTTCCTTAAAGGGGCGACAGAAGCTAGGGGTTTACCCCTGATGGTATTTAGTGCTCTTTGTTCTATATGGCTTTTTGTATCACTGTTCGTCTGATGCCATGTAATTTGAACTCTATTCTGAGTGTACGCATTTTCTTGTATTTCTGTATTGCTATGTTAAAAATCTTGTGAAAATAAAGAATTAAAAAAAAAAATCCTCTGCCCTGAATATTAATATCCCCCCAAAAAGGTTGAAGCAGATTTCGGAGAATTTCCCATTTAAATAGGAGTGGGAAGCTGTGACCTACCTGGGGACACAAATACCAGCCCACCCCCAGAAAATTGGGTCTCCCAGACTGGAAATCATATTCTGTCGTAGCACATCTTGCCCGAGTGATTGATTGGTGCAGGCTTTCCAGCCTAAAGCAGTGGACGCACATTGAACAAGAGGTGTCGACGATCCCCTTTTCACGGATCCCCTGGACCAGATTCCTGCACTGAACAAACACCCCACAATAGGTCCCACACGGAGAATGGTGAATAGGATTTTCCTGAAACTGGATATTTCCCCACCCCTTTCGCCCATGACCCCTGTGATGGGCCACCCGGACTTTCTCGCGGGTTACTCAGACAGCACTTTCTGGGCGTCAATGAAACGAAATCGGTTTAGGATCATGCAGCTACGAGACAGGTCTGGCTGGCTTAAGGTGGATGAACTGGCATCTAGGGAGCTCCCTACCTGCCGAGACCTCTAGACCCCTGACCCCTTTTGAGCACAAATGTGTGGGGAGTGGTCATTTCAGAGGGGCGCTGGCGTATGTATACTCCCTGGTGATTAGCCCCCCAGAATCCTACACTCCCCCGTTCGTGGAGGGGGGGGGGGGACAGGAATTTCATGAAAGAGCAAAAGCAGGCAATGTTGCAGTTGGCCCACAGGTCTTCCATGTCCTGCGGGTATCAAGAAGCTTCCTACATAATTCCTACACAGTGGTACCTGGTTCCGACCAGATTATCGAGAATATTTCCCTCCTCCACCCCCCTATGCTGGAGATGTTCGCGGGCTAGGGGCACAATGATCCACATTTTGTGGGAATGTGAGGGGCTTTCCAGGTTCTGGGACAATGTTAGGAAAATTGTGTGTCTGACGGACATTGACTTGGGTGAAGATCCGGCAAGCTACCTCCTCAATCTCACCCCCTACCTCTATCCGGAGATAGGGCAAGTCCTTGCTTGCACCACTCTTGAATGCTGCCAGAACTTGTATCCTGGCCTGCTGGAAATCAGACCCCCCCAACAACCGCGTTGTGGCTCTCCAGATATATAGAGATATCGGCAGAATGGAGGAGCTAACGGCCTTGTTAAAAGGTAATTTAGAGAAGCATAGGGAAACATGGCGTGAGTGGGACCGCTTTACCTTGTCGGTGGAAAATCTCGATTTCCTGCGGGTGTAAAAGATATTATTTGTAAAGAGGAGTCCTACCCCTTCCAGGGCACCCTTTTCCTTCCCCTTTTCTCCCTCCCCCTGCTCCCTTGTCTGTCGTGCCCCCCCCCCCATGTTGTATTTGTACGTGTTGTCTCCCTTCCATCGTTTTTCACTTGTGTCCTTTGTCTTGTGTTATAGGCTATTAATAGCTTTGTCTTAATAATAAAAGAGGAGGCATGGTTGGCTGGCTTCATGTTTTTTTTTTCTTTTCTATTGCGTTCAGCGAGCAAGTACGGGTTAAAAGGGTGCGCCATTGACCTGTCGTCCCCCAGGGGAGATAAGCGTTGGGTGAACAAAATAATCAGGCCATTTATTGCCTGCATTTCTAGCCTGCTTCACCTGGACTTTCTTCAGAGACTATACTGATGGGGTCTCTCTCAGGATCCTGTCGCCCCAGGCTGTTGGCAGAATCGCCCGCTCTGTAACATTGTATCATTGTCTTGATGTATTTCTGTATCAAACTTGTCTGTAACATGTGTTTCTCCAATTAAAACCTACAGTTAAAAAAAAAAAAAAAAAAAAAAAAAAAGGCTAAACACTTGGGATCCCACCCTGAAGTAAGGGTATTGCTTTTGGAGGTCCCATTCGTTACTGAACTTTTGCCTGGAGTGGAATAGGAATGATTGGATTGTGGAGGTGCAGCAGGAAGTATATATAGGCCGGGAGGAACCGCACCTTCTATCTTGCAGTCCACACCCTTTGGTTGAGAGTTAACGCGTTTGTACTGAATTCCTGACATCATGGAGTGGATATATAAGAGAACCCAATTCTACAGGTGAGCATCACAGAATTGTATTCTTTGAAGGTGACTGCATCCATTGGTGTTTTCACATATTTGGAGAGAAAACCCCTATAGAAAAGCCAGAGAGGTTTTTTTTCAATCATCCTCCAGGGCTGCTAGTCGGTTAGGTTTCTCTTACCTTGAACAAGAAACGCACAAGACTAGACAGCTTTAAAAATGTATTTCTTCCATCCTGGCTTCAGTGTTTAGGGTTTATTTCCCCAGGAAACATGCCGGATCCAGCATCCCAATATTTTTTTATTTTTCTAGGGAATGTGGCAGATCTGGACTTCCTTCCCCCTCATTATCAGGTTGTTAGTCTTGATGACCCACTGGTCTGCTAAAGTTCCTCCTACCTTTACCTAAACTGGATGTAGCCCCATTTTTTCGGACCTATGGTTACTTCAGTAACTGGCTGTTATATTACCCTCTATTCATTAGAGTTAAAAGGAGAGAGAGCGATACATTTTATACCCTTGGTCTGTCTGGCGTTGGCCTTGATATCCGGTAGGTATGTTGCGTTATTCTGTGGTGACTTACCATTTGAACTGTGGTGGGTCTGAAGTTCTGCATATCTTTTAGACTAAAAGATAGGCTACTGGGTCGGCCCCTGTCTCATGCCTGAGGGGGCATGGCTGTTTTCTGATGGAGGCACTTATGGAAGTGTGTGGGCTTCTGTGCATTTAAAGTGGACCAACACCCAGGGGTGATCGGCCCGGAAATCTATAAGATTCCCGGGCCGATCACCTCCCACTCCGCGGGACATCCGAGATCGGGATGTCCCGCGGGGTGAAACCCCCCAGAAACCCCAAAAAGATCTTACCTGATCCGCTGCCGCCTCCCGCGCACCCCTCCAGACGTGCCCGCGCCGGCCCTCTGTGAATGGCCGGCGGGGGCGTGCGCGCACCAAGAGTGACGCGCGGGAGGCGGCGGAAGCGGCTTGGACGTTCCTGTCCCCCGCCTGGACGTCCAGGCGGGGATTGGCTGCGGCGTTCACGTGGGAGCGGGGAGAGGTGAGTTTTTTGGGGTTTCTGGGGGGGTTTCACACAGCGGGGCACCCCCGATCGGGGTGCCCCGCCGAAGTGGACCAAAACCCAGGATAGTCAAAATCCTGGGTGTTGGTCCACTTTAAAAAGCCAGTAGTGCAGTAGCGCTGTGCCTGGATGGTGCACTTCCAGTTTGTGCCTCTACCTAGCATAAACCTCATTGCAGCGCAGGTGCAGGCTTAGACCATACCGGCTTCCTCCTTCTGCAGGCTGCGTTGGTGGTATGATTAGAAATGTGGACTACTAGAAGGACGGGTTAAGTTTGTCTGTTTTTCTCCTCCATCCATTCCAGGCCGTCCAGAAGTACTCACAGGTGGGTGTTCGCCCCTAGGGGGCGCTGACTGCAAGATCAAAAGATGTAGCTCCTCCCGGCCCCCTATAAAGGCAGCTGCCCTTCTATCCAGTCCCCAGTTCATCTTGCAGTTGGCTGCATAAGATCGCATTTCACTCGCTCAGAATTTGGCAGCAGAGCGGGGCCACCTAGCCTATCGGCCACTGCAGGACCCTATTTCCACGGATCTTTTATGACCCATCCTTGCCTCCTAGCCTTGGCTGCTACAGGGATCTGTGTACGGCAGGGTGAACGCCGGGGTCTGGGGTGTTCTGACAGAGCACATGGCTCTGGGACTAATAATAAATAAAAAGTAGTCGGCCACAGGCTTTAAGGTGAGCCTGATGGGGAACCACATATGTATTTCATGTATTCCCTCCCTTCTCCCACTTGTTGTTATTGCTACTTTGGGAGCATTGGAGTGCTCCATCGCTGGCGCACCTGCAGCGAGGAGCGGTCCTGCCGCTCCTTCCACTTCTTACCTCCCTCGTTCCCTCGCCGGTTCTCGCGTCTGCAGGCCCCTCCTCGTATGGCGGGGGGGACGGGGGGCGGCGCCATGTCAGGCTGGTGCTCGTGGCGCACCAATAGGTCTGTAGACGCGCTGTGGGGAGTCAGGCTGCGGCGCATAGGCTGATATCGCGACGTGACGCCCCCCCGGCGGACCTTTCTAGAAGCGCTGCGGTGCTCGGCGGCTGTGGATCTTGCTAGCGCTGCTGGTGCCCTCGGCTGTGGAGGGGGGGATGAAAGCACTTGTTGTGTCTCCTGGTGGTGTGAGCGGTGGTCGTGAGTCCCTCTTTTGGTTATAATGTTCTTAAGGGGATATGGGAAGACATTGTACTCTACTGTTCTTTGTCATTGATTGCATGTATATTCTGTGATTCTATGTGTTAATGCATGACGACGTGGGGTTATTTTGTAATTGCTGTCTTTTCTCTTTTTGTTTTAGACTGTGGGCTTAAGGTTGAGGGTTGTGGTTCCTCCCGGTCCCCATTTTTAAATAGAGGGATCGGCTATTAGGCTTAAGCCGTTAGTGTCTAGTAGCCTTTTTGAACATTGTTGTTCAGAATCACCATAATAGAGGCATCAGAGGATAGTGAGCCGGGCACCCCACTTGGGCAAGACAGGCTCTGCCCCTTGTGCAGACGGAATCCCATTTGTTCCACTTGCGCTAGAGACATTGCTTTGGACCATGAGCGGGCGGTCGCTCCTGACCCTAGCCCTGCGTTACCACCAGCCTCTCCGGGTTCCTCCGCTGCTGCAGTTGGTCCCTAGTGAAGGGGGAGCCAGCAAGGGGACACATGCTGATTTTGCGCACAGGCTGGCTAGCCTTGAGAAACAGATCTCGTTGGCAGCCCCTAAAAAGGCCTTAAGTAAGAAGCGGCATCTGGAGCCGGTTTACTCGGATTATGATTTCTATGATTTCTTGGGATCTGCGGAGGAAGGTGAGTCGCCAGATGACCCACTCTCAGTGGCGGAGTTGCTTTCCGCTGGAGACAACAGCATCTCTGGTTCCTCCTCGGATGAGGATTCCTGCCTTCCTGATGATACAGAAAGTTTGCTTTCTTCTGTTTTTGATACCTTGCACATTGTTCCTCCCAGAGTGGCTAAGGAAAAAGGGTGATTTATTTCAGCCTGAAAGGCAACGGCGGGTTTTTCCTGAGCAGCCGCATTTTTCTAACATGTTTCTTAAGGAATGGGGCAGAGGTAGGTCCCGCAGCCGGCCCAACCCCACCTGGGGAGCTAAGCCCAAACCCTCAGCCAAGCCTACTCAGGCATGACCTGATTTCGGTCCGGTCCCTTTAGGAGGCCGAGAGCGACACCCCCGAACTGTACTGTCAACCCTGGAAGCCTTCGGTTTGGTGATCAATTACCCAAGTCGTTTATCATGCCTTCAACAGTGAGATCCTTCCTGGGAATTACGCTAGACACCGGTCAGGTCAAGGTCTTTCTGCCACAGCAGAAGGTTTTGGGACTCCAGACGCAAGTGCAGGCCTTGCTGGCTTGTCAACAGCCATTGGTATGTCTGGGGATATCATTGGTGGGCCTAATGGTGTCGTGCTTCGAGGCAGCGCCCTTCGCCCAATTTCACATGAGACCTCTACAGTTGAACCTGCTGACTGGCTGGAATCGGTCGCCGGAATCCCTGCAACAAGGATTTTTGTTGTCCCTCTTGTGGTGGTTGGACTCTCAGAACCTGCTGGTAGGCAAGTCCTTCCTGACTCCCCATTGGGAGATAGTTACCACGGACGCCAGTCTTACAGGATGGGGAGGCGTTTGGCAGACCCAGAAGATCCAGGGTCAGTGGGGTCCGAAGGAGAACCGGTTATCCTCTTGGAGCTGAGAGCAATTTGGTTGGTTCTTCTACGCCTGACTCCCCACTTAAAAGGCCATGCGATCGAGGTCCGCTCAGACAGTCGGACAGCTGTGGCCTACATCTATCACCAGGGCGGGACTCGCAGCAAGAGATCCCTCAAGGAGGTAAGCCGAATTCTGACTTGGGCATGTTCCCTGCATCTCAGCGGTTTACATCCCCGGGGTGGAAAACCAGGAGGCAGACTCCCTGAGCAGAAGCTCCTTGCGGCTGGGGGAATGGTCCCTCAGCAGCAAGACCTTTCAGGCTCTGTGCCTCTGCTGGGGTGAACCAGACGTGGATCTTTTTGCGTCCGATCACAATTACAAGATTCCAAGGTTCATCTCTCTCTCTCGAGATCCTCTGGCCATAGCAACAGACGCTCTGGCGATCCCTTGGACGGAGTTCCAATTTATGTTTGCATTCCCTCTGTTTCCGCTCCTGGGCAGAGTGCTGCGCAAGATAGCCCAGAAGGGGGTGCCAGCCATCCTGGTGGTTCCCCGCTGGTTGAGGAGGAGTTGGTTTGCGGACATAGTACAGATGTCAATAGATCACTACATCATGCCCGACGACCCAGGTCTTCTCACACAGGGGTCGCTACGGCATCCGAATTTACAGACTGGCTTTGATGGCCTGGCTATTGAAACCTCGATCCTGACGGAGAAGGGTTTATCGACCACAGTTATTCGCACAATGATTCAGGCACGGAAGAAGTCTTCTTCCATGATCTACTGCAGAGTTTGGCGGGCCTATATCGCTTGGTGCGAGTCCAAGAGCCTTACTTGCCGGAAATTTTATATTTCTAGAGTTTCTACAACAAGGTCTAGACTTGGACCTCCAGCTGAGTACCCTCAAGGGTCAGGTTTCGGCCTTATCCATTTTCTTCCAGAGGTCCATTGCCAATCATAGATTGGTCAAGACTTTTTTCCAGGGAGTCACCCATGTCTGCCCACCACGTAAATCGGTCTTACCGGTGTGGGACTTGAATCTAGTGCTGTCTGCTCTCCAGGTTCCTCCCTTAGAGCGATTGAATGATGCTACATTGTCTATGCTGACTCTCAAGGTGTTTTTTCTGGTGGTGGTCACCTCGGTGCGTCGCGTATCAGAGCTGGCCGCACTTTTTATGAAACCACCCTACCTTGAGTTGCACAGAGATAAGGTGGTTTTTTGTTTTAAACCTGATTTTTTGCCTAAGGTCGTTTCTCCTTTTCACCTTAGTGAAGTTGTCTTACCTTCCTTGTGCCCAGCACCGGCTAATTCCAAAGAACGGATCCTCCATGCTTTGGATGTGGTCAGAGCCATAAGGTATTACCTGGCTGCGACTAAATCCTTCAGGAAATCAGATTTGCTTTTTGTCTTAACAGAGAGTTCTAGGAAGGGATTGCCACCAGCCAAGTAGTCCACTCTCAGTAGGTGGATTAAACAGGCGGTGGTACAAGCCTATTCTGCCAGGGGGAAGGAACCCCCTTTTCAGATTACAGCTCGTTTTACTAGGGCTATTGGTGCCTTTTCAGCATCAGGCATCAGTGGAACAAGTTGGTAAGGCCGCCACTTGGTCTTCAGTTCATACTTTTACAAAGTTTTACAAGGTAGATGTCAGGGCCTAAGCTGATGCTGTTTTTGGCCGAAAGGTGCTTCAGGCGGTAGCGAAATGAACTACACGCTGTTCCGCACTAGGGATCCTGCCCATATGGACACTGCTTTTGGATGTCCCATCTGTAAGTACTTCTGGACGGCCTGGAATGGATGGAGAAGAAAAACACAATTCTGTGAAACTCGCCTGTAGACTTGGTTTTGTTATCCACCCATTCCAGGCCGACCACCCCGCCCTTGTGTTCATTATGTCCTGCATGCCTGTTATGGTGATTGAACCATTTTTGCTCATAGGACACTAGTTATACAAGTTTTTAGTTTTGATTCAAGAGAGTACAAGCGGAGGCTATGTGAGGTAACATGGTCTCCTATTTTTTTGTTTGGACCTCCCGGCCTGCCTCTTCTATTGAGTACTGCTTTTAAACTACTGGAGACTGGATAGACGGGCAGCTGCCTTTATAGGGGGCCTGGAGGAGCTACATCTTTTGATCTTGCAGTCAGCGCCCCCTAGGGGCGAACACCCATCTGTAATTACTTCTGGACGGCCTGGGATGGATGGATGGATAACAAAACCAATTCTATAGGTGAGTTTCACAGAATTGTGTTTTTTTCTCTTTGCTACTTTTGGGTACCAACAAGCTTAACCTGTCATTCTGGGATGCCTCCCTGCTTTTGCGTGGTGTTGTAAATCTATGATGTTCTTTTCTAGTCTTTTCTGTTTGCAGTCTTATCAATCAAGGAGCAATATCAGGATCTTTTCAAATCCTATTAATCATGTTGAAATCAAACCAGATCCCTTGTACCTCCTAAAGATCTCTTCTAATTTTTACAGATGAGGAGATCTGCTTGTCAGGACTCATTCTTCAGGGCAAAGAGGTGGATGAACAGTTACATCTTTTAGATGCTAGGAACATTTTATTGACTTATTGAGAGCGCACCAAATAATGGAGAAGTTCCGATTATTTACTCTACTAGAGCCATAGGTGCCTCCTGGACTAATTGGGCTAGTGTCTCCTTGGATTTTTTGGATTACTCATTAACACTTGGCTAACCTGCCTGGGGGACGTTTTGGGAAATCCCTATTTAGCTAGGTAATCGTATTTCTGGTAGTCCTACAAACTCACTTTACATATATGTAAATTTTTTATATATAATATAAAAAATATATATATTCTCCTAGGACAAGCCGTCCTGAAAGAAAAATCTTCTAGGACAAGCCGTCCGGAAAGAAAAATCTTGTAAAATTTCTCACTTCTCGTAAAAAGAGCACAAAAAACCTTACTACGTAACAAGCCAGCCCAAGGTATTTGTTAATGAATGTCCTTGTGCTCTATTTTTGTGCTCCAATCTCAGTCCATTACTTTATACAAATGAAACCTCGTGCTGAACAAAACCCACCAGTGGCCTGCCTGGAATCATTTAGTGATGGCTGCTGGCTTTTTCCTGGGGAATCTGTGTGACCCCCCCCCCCCCCCCCCCCCGTGCGCCTGTAAAAACTTTCCTAACGGCTCATGCATGGGCTCTCGTCCAATCCAAGCCCTTTCCCTTGACTATGTCATTCGGCAAAGGGCTCCAGTGGCGTGCTTATGCTCCCACCCCAGCCATACTTATAGCCTGGGGCAGGGGTGTGCATGATATCTGGAATGATATCGCGCTCTTGAATATAATCAGAGCCCATCGCTGAAGGATGTAAACACGGCAAAGAACTCTGCCAAGGGCCCACGTCTCCGCCGTTCGAGCGGAGAAAGGTGAGTTTCAGTGCGTGGGCTGTGACGTTTCACATAGCAGCGCATACCAGAACGGGATGCCCTGCCAGCACAGAACACAACCCTGGGAAGTCAAAATATTGGGTTTTGTCATTTCCATTCTTCAGAAGTAAATCTTTATATATTTTTTTTTTCATGAATTGAGCAATACAATGCTTTGTCTTCTTTATAGATAGCACAGACTGAAGGTGAAAAGAAAAACAAAAAAGATGACAAAAAAAAGGAACTTCAGGAACTCAATGAACTGTTCAGGCCAGTGGTAGCTGCACAAAAGGTCAGCAAAGGTATATACTCTACATTTTCATAAGCTAATTATTACGTCGTGTAACAATCAAAGCTCAGAGTTGAAAACTCGACTGCACTATCTTTAGTACAAATAAAACAGTGATGTACTAAACATAATTGATTAAATGTCACATTTTCTAACCTTCCTGCTCAGTATTTTTATTCAACCTTTGAAGAATGATCACTGGAAAATATGAACTAGAACCCAGAAGCATTGTTACTGCCTGTTTTATTAGTAGTTATCCTTCTGCCAGTCCTTCCATTTTAGGCCACCCCTAGGTGTTTTAGATTTTTTTAGTTCCCTTCTTCCTTCAGGGAAATTCACACCAACAGGCCCAGAGCTGATTTTTTTATTTTTTATTTAAGGATTTTGCATTTTTAAACGTTACATACATTTAGGCATACAGCACGGAACCTAAGGGAGGGCAGAGGGCATCCGGGAACACCATGTACAAAGTTATAGGAAATCACAACTGTAGAACAACATCTGTCTTCCATTACACCTTACAAGGTGGGAGGGGGATCAATTACGACCCCAGTTCAGGGGAACTGCGCACCTGTATGGCCGGGTCTTGAACTCCACTACTAGGTGTTGTATATTTCTGGCTAAGTCAAGATTGGCGGTTCTTGAGACACGACAGGCTGATGTAATCTAAATTGCTACTTCCATGGAGGGTTAGGGCTCTCCAGCGCTACGTGTATCCGGCTGTCCAACCCATAAGTGGGGGGTGGGGCAGGACACTGGGATCTAAGAGGGTTAGAGGGTAGAGGGGGGAGAGGGGCAGGGAAGGGCATATGGTATTAGGAATATGGGGTGCGGATAATGAGTAGAATGGGGTGTGGCGTGTAGGACACGAGACCCGGCAGGGGCCGTACCGCTTCTTTCCTAATAAGTAACACATGAGCTCAGTCCTATTCCCGGTCTATCACTCAAATAGGATTCTGAACTCTGTGGATCTGTACTGCTGATCCCTGTCATGCAAGGAATGTGTTAGGTCTTCCATTTCCTTGACGTTCATAACTTCCCTTATCCAATCCGTGACAGATGTTTTCTTTTTTTGTTTCCAGAATCTAGGGATTGTTTGCTCGGCGGCATTTAAGAGGTGGATCAGCAAAGTTTTTTTTATACTTCCCCGTTGGTACTTTTGTTGAGTGGAGGAGTATCTGAGCTGGGTCACCCTGTACCTGGGCCCCCGTGAGCTGTGTGACAATGGATAGGACTGCCCCCCAGTATTCCTGAATCTTGGGGCATGTCCAGAGAATGTGGAACAGAGTTCCTCGCCTCTCACCACATCTCCAACAACTTGGGTCCACTGTACCGAACATCTTTCCCAGTCTATCAGGGGTGTAGTGGCAACAGTTTGTAGTTGGCCTCTTGGATCCTTTTAGCCACCGAGGACTTGTGCGCCAAAGTCGCTATTTTAGTCCTCTCTTTATCCCCTATGGATCTACCTAGGTCAACTTCCCAATCTCTCCAGAATGAAGGGGGGGGGGGGTCTCCTGTCCGCCAGTGAGGAGTGAGTATAGTCTAGAGATCAAATGAGGATATGGCTGTTTCTCTAGGCAGATTCTCTCAAACTCTGTGTGACCCCTGGTGTTTTCTTTTCTGTAGCCCATCCGGGACAAAACCAACCGGAATCGGAGAAGTGTCCAGTGATCAAGGTTCCCACTTTCAATTCTATTCCTTAAGTCTCCTATATCTACCCAACCCCTTTCCGTTATCAGATCGCAGCCCCTTAATTGACTCACCCTTCCCCATTCCCTGAGGGCCACCCTAGAGCAGTCCTGTAGGAGTGGAGGATTATCAATCAGTGCAATCGATGGGGTGGGCCAGGGAGAAATTTCTGGATGTTTCCTATGGCGCCGGAAAACCTCTAGCGTGGCTGCCACTGTTGGGTGAGATCTCAATCCAGGCCTATATACTTCCCTGTTCCAGACTGTTATATCCAATGGGGCCTGCGTTAGGGAAAGTTCGAGTTGGACCCACCTCTTCGTATTTTTGCACGCGTGCCATTCACATATTCTCTGCAGATGGGATGCCACCCAGTAAGATTGTACGTCTGGCAGCGCCATGCGCCCTAGGTGCTTGGGCCTGGCTAGTAACTGACGCCTGAGTCTGGCTTTTTTTTCTGCCAGACAAACCCCATTAGAATCTTATCTAGGTTCCTGAAGAAGTGCTCGGGGATGTTCATAGGAAGTGCCTGGAATAGGAATAGAAGTTTTGGCAGGACAGACATTTTAATTATATTTACCCTGCCCATCCATGAAAAGGTGGGGGAATCCCATCTATCTAAGTCTGCTTTTATTCCACGAGACAGGGGAAGGAATTTCAGCTCTAGGATCCTCGATAACGGGTTCGGTAGCTGAGTACCTAGGTACATTATCGATGACTTTGCCCATTTGAACAAGAATGTTTGCTGAAGGTTCCTGGCCGCGTCGCCTGGGAGGGATATATATTCCTAGTATGTCACACACCCCGCTTCCAACATTCATGACACTTGGGCAACCAGCCTGTAGAGGGCGATCTTGCAGAGATGACATGAGAAAAAGGAGCCCCTCCTGGTCCATAAATTCCCGGGACCTCCCACTATTCCTTAGTCTTTTCGTCTCTGCAGTCGGCGAAGCATTCAGAAGATGACTCTCCTTCTGCAGGTAGCCGGGTTACGCCCGGCTTTTTTCTATTTCTGCCTGAAGCCACATTTTTGTATTGTGATATGTATGTTATGCCTCCCAGCCTTGGCTGATGGGCTCGGGCAAAGGTAGATACACCCTTGGGTGTATATGGGAGCTTGCTCCCTCCGTGAGACCTCAAATAAGGGGTAGGCGGAATCCGGGTTGGTGTCCCCCGGCATGGGATGTCCCGTCCCTTTAAATCTCCTTGTGCCTATTGGGTGCTTATTGTTTTCCCCCCTTTTGGCCCTCCTGGACCCTGCTGGGGTGATGGCGGGGGGGAATCTTTATTTAGGGAGATATATATATATATATATATATATATATATATATATAATAATTTTTTTTTTTTTTTTTTTTTAAAGGAAAAGATAAGAAAGTGACATACCTGAGTTTTTTAATTTTCACTTTTTTTCGTTTGGCCCCGTTTTATGATGTCATGCTATTGTCCTTGGCTGACCCGCCCTCTGCTCTCTGAGCAGTGCTAGGTGGTGGGCGGGGCTTCGAGTCATCGTCGCATTTCTGCTTCCTCTTCCTGTTTGACATGTGGTTTGCTGGTTCCTGTTCTGGTGCTGGCCTCCACTGGTCCTGGCTGCTGCGTTGGTGCTGCTGCTGGGCTTTTCTTATATCGATTGGTCGCAGGGCTGTCGCTGGGCTTTTCTTATATCGATTGGTCACAGGGCTGTCGCTGGGCCATTGTGGTCACTGTGAGTACCCTTTAGTTATACTAAAGGGAAATCTTTTTTGTTTACTGTCATTTCTTTCTTGCATATGCACAAGGCTCATTGTGTTTTCTCTATCTTCCAGGGGGAAACTCTCTTAATAGGGGTTTCTCCTGGTCCTTGTTTAAAATCCTCCCAACTAGGGACTATTAAGGGGCATCCCGGGTAGCTTCGGCTGTAAAAATCCCATATACTTGGCGACTATAAAAAAATTAAATATTTTAATAAACACCATATGGAGGCATCTCGGGATACTGGCTTTTCACTACCTGCGGGACAGACTCGGCAGTGTTTGCGATGTGGGGCATCCCTTGTTGGGGATAACGCATTTTTTTTTTGTGTATCTTGTGTTCAATTGGTTATAATGCAGCAGTAAGGGGCCCAAGCCTCAGGGTAGGTGGCTCCTGCCTCTTCCCCCACACCGCCTTGTCTTGTTCATACCCCCAGTGATATGGTCATGGGTAGAGAGTCGCTTTCTGATGTGTGTGCCTGATTGGCTCACATTGGAAAATGTCTAGCTCTGTGGCCAAGAGGGCCTCAGCTAAAAGAAAACATTTAGCTCTGGCCGTTGAGGCAAATGAGCTTGATTGTGGCGAGCATTTTTGATTGTTCTCCGTTTGAAGAAGGAGAATTCTTTGAAGAATCTGATGTTTCAGATGTTCAGCAATTTGTGGGTATTGACGCTGAACAAGGTGAAGGGGAGAATTTTGACATCCCTAAAGCTCTTGCTCAATTATATGAGGTCTTGGCTATCGATTTTCCAGAAGCAGTCCCTCCTCAGAAAGGGGAGTTCTTTGGAGCCTCCAAGCCTCGTTTTGAATTTCCGAATCGGAAACATTTTGAAGATATCATTCTTAAGGAGTGGGAAAAGCCTGCGCGGCTTCCTGGCATTCCTTTGGGCTGGGATAAAAAAAATATATATATCCCTTTCCTGCAGACACTGTAAGCGTTGGTCATCCCCCTGTGGTGGATTCACCTGTGCTCAGTTTTTCCAATTACTCTGTTTTGCATTCTCCGGAATCTACTTCCCTTAAAGTGGACCAACACCCAGGATTTTGACTATCCTGGGTCTTGGTCCACTTCGGTGGGGCACCCCCGATCGGGGTGCCCCGCTGTGTGAAACTCCCCCGATCACCCTAAAAACTCACCTCTCCCTGCTCCCAGCGCCGACGGACAAGGGATTTGACAGCCGCGGACAAGCGGCTCCTCTGCCGCCGCCTCCTGCGCGTCCCTCTTGACGCGCCGGCCATTCACAGACGGCCGGCGCACGCACGCCTAGAGGGGCGCGAGGTAGGCGGCGGCCGGCCGCCGCCGAAGCTAAGGTAAGGGGGTTTGGGGGTTTTGGGGGGGTTTCACCCCGCGGGACATCCCGATCTCGGATGTCCCGCGGGGAGGGAGGTGATCGGCCCGGGAATCTTATAGATTCCCGGGCCGATCACCCGAGGGTGATGGTCCACTTTAAGGATGGGGGGGACAAACGTATTGATCAAATGGCTTGTCATGCGTTTGCTAGCGTTGGCTCGGCCTTGCGGCCTGTGGGTGCCTCGGCACTTATGGCAGTCGCTATTAAGTCTGTTATTAGAGACCTATTGAATACCTCAGGGCTTGATCCAGCCTCTGATGAGTTTTCCGCTCTCAAGCGATGTGATTTATTTGTGTCTTTTGTACTTTCTGCTTTAGATGACTCCATGGTCTTGTGTAGCAGAACTTCTGCCTTGCTTGTTGTGATTCGGCGGTCTACTTGGCTACGCCAGTGGGCGGCTGACACGGTGGCAAAGAAGTCGCTTACAGCACTTCCCTTTGGGAGATTACGCCTCTTTGGTGAGAAGTTGGATTCTGTCATTAAAGGAGGCAAATTGCCTCAGCGTAAGAAGCAGCGTCGTTCCTTTCGGGGATCGGCTTCCTTTTAACCCTTCCTTTCGTGGTTCCAGAACGGACAGAGGATCGGCCCTTTTCAGCCCCAAGGGGGACCGCATGGAACAGAGGAGGAGGACGTGGCCGTCCAGGTCAGAGTTGGGGATCCTTTTGCTCAGTTCCACATGAGGACGCTTCAGCTCTTTCTCCTGGCGAAGTGGGACAAGCGCCCGTTGTCTTTGAATCGGACTTGTCTGTTGTCTCCCCTCGTCCTGCAGTCCCTCCAGTGGTGGCTGATTTCGAGCAATCTCAGGGACGGCAAATCATTTCTGACCCCTTGTTGGGAGTTGGTCACCACAGATGCCAGCCTTACGGGCTGAGGGGGGGGGGGGGCATCTGGAGGAGACACCGGTTTCAGGGGTTGTGGGGGCCTCTGGAGGCTCACTCCCCAATCAATTTATTGGAACTTTGGGCCATTCGTCTTGTGCTGCTCCGACTGACTCATCTCTTGTGGGGTTTGCCGGTTCAGATTCGGTCAGACAACCGAACAGCAGTTGCATACATCAATCACCAGGGAGGGACTCGCAGTTGGTGTGCCCTCCGGGAAGCGTCTCTGATCCTTCAGTGGGCAGAGATCAATGTTCCCTGCATATCAGCAGTTTACATTCCGGGGATAGAGAATGTGGAGGCAGACTCCCTGAGCAGAGCATGCGCTCGCCAGGGAGAATGGTCTCTCAACCCCAAGGTCTTTCAGTTCCTTTGTCACAAGTGGGGGACTCCGCGGTTGGACCTGTTTGCGTCTCGCCACAACCACAAGCTTCCAGCCTTTGTGTCTCTATCCCAGGATCCTCTGGCAGTGGCAGTGGATGTCATGTCTCTTGCCTGGAAGGATCTGGGGTTCCTGTATCTTTTTCCCCCATTCGTCACCGATACAAGGACAGTCCCCCGATTTTGTTTGTTTTTTAATCTGTATAATGTCTCGTGATGAGTTGTTTTTTTGTATTTGTAATTTTTAGTATTTATCTAATAAAACATCATGGTATTTTTTTAGCATTTGAGTGCGGCCTCTTCATATGGGGGTGATCACATAGGGATTAATCTAGGATCCCTCTACTATATACTTTGGTTTGTTTGTTTACCCCCATGGCCAGCACCTAATTGGTGATCATATATTCCTCTGGCGGTGCACAACAACTCTTGTTGTATCCCCATTCTCCATGATAAGCAAGGTGGTGCGCAAGTTGGTTCTGGAAGGGGCACCAGCAATTCTGGTGGCTCCAAAGTGGCTAAGACCCCTGTGGTTCGCAGAGGTCACAAGGCTGGCAGAGGATCTGTTGCCTCTGCCTCTTCTTCCAGATCTCTTAACTCAGGGTCAACTTTGTTACCCCAATTTACCAACGCTGGCTTTGACAGCGTGGCTGCTGAAATCTCCATCTTGAAGGAGGAAGGCCTTTCTGATGCTGTCATTCTGACTCTTGTTAGAGCTAGAAAGAAGTCTTCCTCTGTGGTTTATTACAGGACTTGAAGGTCCTATATTGACTGGTGTGAGTCTAGGTCCCTGCCTTGCAGGGTATTTTCTATCCCTAGGATTTTGGAGTTTCTGCAACGGGGTCTGGATTTGGGCTTCCAGATTAGTACTTTGAAAGGGCAGGTTTCTGCTTTGGCTATTTTCTTTCAAAGGTCATTTGCTCTTCATCCTTTGGTTAAGACTTTTTTCCAGTGGGTCACGCATGTGCGGCCTCCTAGAAAGCCCCTACTTCCAGTTTGGGATCTTAATCTGGTGCTCTCTGCTATGCAGGCGGCTCCTTTTGAACCTGGAGGTTCCTCTTCATATTCTCACTCAGAAAGTTGCCTTTTTGGTTGCTATTACCTCTGTCCGTCGGGTTTCTGAATTGGCGACCCTGTCAATACAGGCTCCTTACTATGAGAGGCATCAGGATAAGGTGGTTTTCTGTTTTAAACCAGATTTTCTTCCATTAGTAAATGGATTCGTCAGGCCATTGTTGGGGCCTATTCTGCTAAGGGGAAGTTTCCCCCTTTTCGTGTTACTGCTCATTCTACTCGTGCTGTTGGTGCGTCCTGGGCTTTTCAGCACCAGGCTTCTGTTGAACAAGTTTGCAAGGCTGCTACTTGGTCTTCGGTTCACACTTTTTCTAAGTTTTACAAGGTTGATGTGCGGGCCTCAGCGGATGCTGCTTTTGGTCGCAAGGTTCTGCAAGCTGCAGTCATTTAAGTTATGCCTTATTTTCCTTGTGGGATCCCCGCCCATTATAGACACTGCTATTGGATGTCCCAAGTGTCATGAATGTTGGAATCGGGGTGTGTGACATACTAGGAATAATACCATTTTGTGAATACTCGCCTGTAAAATGGGTATTACGAGTATGTCACACACCCCGCTTCCCCTGCTCTTTTTTGTTCTGGGATCCTTTATATGGTGTTTCTTATTATTTTTCACTATATAATTTGCTCTTCCTGGTTCTTCACTGCTTTTTTGAAAGACTGAGGAATAGTGGGAGGTCCTGGGTATTTATGGACCAGGAGGGGCTCCTTTTTCTCATGTCATCTCTGCAAGATAGCCCTCTACAGGCTGGTTGCCCAAGTGTCATGAATGTTGGAAGTGGGGTGTGTGACATACTCGTAATGCCCATTTTACAGGTGAGTACTCACAAAATGGTATTTTAATGCCTCTGATTTTTCAAAGTTAATTTTAAAGAAAGACAGCTTACCGAAGACCTCAAACTCCTTCATTAGTACTATCACCGAGATCGTGGGGTTCGAAATTAAGAGGATGTCATCTGTGTAATCCGCGACCTTATGGGTGTCGCCACTAATTTTCAATCCCCCTATGTCAGAGTTGTCCCTTATTCTACAGAGGAATGGTTCCAGGGACAATGCGAACAGCAGGGGCGACAAGGGGCAGCCCTGGCGTGTACCGTTGCAGATATGGACCGGAGAAGAGAGGTGGCCGTTAACCTTAACCCTGGCAGAGGGAATTGTATTTAGGGCACCGATAAGCTTTCTCATATTGTCCCCTGGGCCTATGTGTCTAAGTGTTTCTTTCAGGAACGGCCAGCTCACCCTGTCAAGGCCTTATTCTTAGTATACAGTACGTCCTGCTCCAGATAGAATACTTACACGTGGGTATTACTCCGCCAGATGGCGCTGGACTGCAGAGACATCGAAAACGGGCTCCTCCCGGCCCCTCAAATATCCAGGGACATCCCACAAATCCCCAGAATTTCTCTGCAGTCTGGACTGCGAAGGACGAGAAATGGCTCTCTCTACTCGCAGGTGAGCAGGGCTATTAGCCTGTGGACCTATAGGACTATCCCCACCCGTTCCATTAGTAATGTGCCTCCCAGCCTTGCCTGCGCTGGTCGGGTGAAGGTAGGCAGCACCGCTGTTAGGTGCTTAGGAGCGCTGCTCAACCGCAATCCCCCACCAAAGGGTAGGTGGTTCAGGCTAATGGTGAGCCTCTATGGGATGCCCCGCCTGCACTATTGCCCCTGCGTATCGGTGGGCCTTATTTAAGTGGCCGCTGTCCTCCCTCATTCTCCTTGTAGCCTTCGGGGGAAAAGAGGGGGGGTGTGTGTAGGATATGCAATTCTGGAATTTAACATTATGCTTTATTCATTCTGCCTTGTGTCAGCTGCCGCGCTGGCTTGCTTTCCTTTTACTGTGTTTAAAATTGCCGCCGCCGCGCTCCTTTTCTTTCACTATGTTCCGCGCTTGGCGGCGGCGTTACCTCAGGCGCTGAATCAGGATCATTTTGATAGCATGATTCTTAGAGAATGGGAGAAGCCGAGTCGGCTTCCCGGTGTCCCGCAGGGATGGGATAGGAAGTATCCCTTCCCGGCGGACGCGGTGAAGCGATGGTCTTCCCCTCCCGAGGTCGATGCGCCCATCTTAGGGTTGTCCAACACCTCCGTTGTACATACTCCTGACGCCACTACCCTTAAGGATGGCGAAGATAAGCGCATTGATCAGATGGCATGCCATGCCTTTGCCAGTGTGGGTTCAGCCTTGCGGCCTGTTTGTGCATCTGCACTCGTGGCTGTTGCTACCAGGTCTGAGGTTAGGGACATGTTAAAAGGGTCCCAACTCAACCCGGCCAGTGTTGAATTCACAGCCCTTAGGAGGTGTGAATTGTTCATGAACTTTGTGTTGGCGGCTATGGATGACACTATTATGATGTGTAGTAGAACCTCGGCTCTGCTGGTGGCCATGCGTCGTTCGGTATGGCTACACCAGTGGACGGCTGACATAGCCAAGAAATCACTTACAGCACTGTCCTTCCTGGGTATGCGGCTTGTTGGTGATAAATTGGATTCTGTGGCGAAAGGTGGGAAGCTACCTCAGCGTAAGAAGCAGCATCGCTTCTTTCGGGGGGCAAGCTCCTTCAATCCTTCCTTTCGCGGTGCCAGAGTGGGCAGAGGTCTTGCCTACTCTAGCTTCAGAGCAGATTCCTGGAACAGAGGCAGGGGATGCGCCGTCCAGCCTCTACCTGGGGTTCCAAGCCCGCTGCCAAGCCAGCTCAGCAATGAGGAGGCACCCTCACCCTTACGGGTGGGGGGACCTCCAGGTCTGGGCCCAGGAGGTCACAGACAAGTGGATATTGGAAGTGGTCTTGTCTGGGTACAAACTGGAGTTCGAGTTCCCCTCTTCCCAGATTCCTAAGGTCTCGGGTGCCATCGGATCCTCTGGCGGTGCAGGGGCTCCTGTTGGCTGTAAAGAATCTCCTGGACATGGCGGTCATATGCCCGGTTCCTCTTTCAGAGAGAGGCCAGGGCTATTATTCCAACCTCTTCACGGTTCCCAAAAAGGATGGCTCCATAAGACCCATTCTAGATTTGAAGCTTCTCAACAGGTTCATCAGAACCAAGAAGTTCAGCATGGAGACTCTGCGCTCAGCCATCGGTTCCCTTCGTCAGGGGGATTTCATGACGTCCATAGACATCAAGGATGCTTACCTTCATGTACCAATTTTCCCAGCACACCAGAGATTTCTCAGGTTCGTGGTTAAAGATCAGCATTTTCAGTTTGTGGCCCTCCCGTTCGGGCTGACCTTGCCACCGAGGGTGTTTACCAAGGTTCTGGCGGGCATAATGGCCCTGCTCAGAGCCCAGGGCATTCACATTGTGCCGTGTCTGGACGACCTACTCATTACAGCTTCTTCCCTCTGCCAGGCGGAGCTGGACACCAGGACGGTGGTGACGACGCTGGAAAGGTTCGGATGGGTGATCAACCACCCCAAGTCTTCTCTCTCCCCATCAAGGGAGATCTCTTTTCTGGGCATGCATCTGGATACCAGTCAGGCCAGAGTGTTCCTACCTCAGCCAAAGGTGCAGAGGGTTCAGGATCTGATATGTGTTCTCCTGACCAATCCTCGCCCATCTATCCGGCTAGGGATGACTCTGGTAGGTTTGATGGTGGCCTCCTTCGAGGCAGTTCCCTTTGCTCAGTTCCACATGAGGTCGCTCCAGCTCCATCTATTGCTGAAATGGGACAGATGTCCACAGTCCTTGGATCAGTGTTTTCTGATGTCTCCCAGGGTTCGGCAGTCCCTTCAGTGGTGGCTGGAACCAAGCAATCTGATGAGGGGCAGATCCTTTCTGGCCCCTTGTTGGGAGACGGTTACCACGGATGCCAGCCTGTCGGGCTGGGGAGGTTTCTGGAAGGATTATCAGTTCAAGGGGTTGTGGGGTCCTCAGGAGGCTCACACCCCCATCAATGTCTTGGAGCTCAGAGCTATCCGTTTGGTTCTGTCACGTCTTGACACTTCACCTACAGGGCTTACCGGTTCAGGTTCGATCAGACAGTCGAACTGCGGTAGCTTACATCAATCACCAAGGAGGGACTCGCAGCAGGAGTGCCCTCAGGGAAGTCTCTCTGATTCTGACATGGGCGGAGAGCAATGTTCCTTGCATCTCAGCAGTGTACATTCCGGGAGTGGAGAACACGGAGGCGGACTCCAGGGGATTCTCTCGCCGAGGGGAATGCTCTCTCAACCACAGGGTGTTTCGGTCCCTGTGTCACAAGTGGGGGACTCCAGAGGTGGATCTCTTGGCCTCTCGACACAATCACAAGCTCCCAACCTTTGTATCTCTGTCTCGGGATCCTCTGGCCCTGGCAGTGGATGCCTTGTCACTTGCCTGGAGGGATCTGGGGTTTCTGTACCTGTTTCCCCCCTTCTCCATGATATGCAAGGTAGTGTGCAAGCTGGCTCTAGAGAGGGCACCAGCAATTCTGGTTGCCCCAAGGTGGCCAAGAGAGGTTTGGTTCGCAGACGTCGTAAGACTGGGGGTAGATCAGTACAGGCTGCCCCTGTTTCCAGATCTGATCTCTCAGGGTCAGCTACGTTACCCCAATTTACAAACGCTTGCTTTGACGGCGTGGCTGCTGAAACCTTCATTCTGAGGGAGGAAGGTTTGTCGGAGGCGGTTATTCAGACATTGATTAGAGCTAGGAAGAGGTCTTCCTCTAACCTTTACTATAGGACTTGGCGGTCCTATATTGACTGGTGTGAGGCTAGGGCCTTACCTTGCAGGGTGATTTTGATTTCGATTTTGGAGTTTCTACAACACGGTCTGGATCCTGGAGTTCCAGCTCAGTACTTTGAAGGGTCAGGTTTCTGTCCTGGCTGTCTTTTTTCAAAGGTCCTTTGCTTTGCATCATCTGGTCAAGACTTTTTTCCAAGGGGTCACTCATGTTCTGCCCCCTAGAAAGTCTTTGGTTCCCGTTTGGGACTTAAATTTGGTTCTTTCGGCCCTACAGGGGCCTTCTTTTGAGGCAGTGCAGGATGTGGCACTTTCTGTGCTCACTCAAAAGGTTGCCTTTTTGGTGGCTATTACCTCTGTTCGGCGTGTCTGAGTTGGCGGCTCTGTCTATTCAGGCCCCTTACTTTGAGAGACACCAGGATAAGGTGGTTTTTCGCTTTAAACCAGATTTCCTTCTTAAGGTGGTTCCTGCCTTCCATCTCAATCAGGATGTAGTTCTCCCTTCCTTGTGTCCTAAGCCTAGCAATGACAAGGAGAGGGTTTTGCACTCTTTGGATGTGGTTCGTTGTGTGAAGTACTATTTGGTCGCTACTTCTCCTTTTCGTAAGACGGACGCCTTGTTCGTGGTGCCTCCCAGGCCCAGGAAAGGTTTGGCGCCAGCCAAGTCTACCATTAGTAAATGGATACGTCAGGCCATTGTTGGGGCCTATTTTGCTAAGAGGAGGGTTCCTCCTTTTAAGATCACTGCTCATTCTACTCGTGCTGTTGGGGCTTCCTGGGCTTTTCAGCACCAGGCTTCTGTTAAACAAGTTTGTAAGGCTGCTACTTGGTCTTCCGTTCATACTTTTTCCAAGTTTTATAAGGTTGATTTGCGGGCCTCAGCGGATGCTGTTTTTGGCCGCAAGGTTCTGCAAGCTGCAGTGGTTTAAATTTGTGCATTTTCTTGCTGTATTTGGATCCCCACCCATGACGGACACTGCTATTGGATGTCCCATATGTCATGAATAGTGGAAGCGAGGTGTGTGACATATTTGGAATAATACCATTTTGTGATTAGTCACCTGTAAAATGGGTATTATAAGTATGTCACACACCCCGCTTCATCCCGCCCTTTGGTATTCTGGATCCTTTATATGGTGAACCTTTTATTGTTAAGAATGTTTTATTGTCTCTTCCTGGTCCCCTTTCTGCTGTCATATACTGGGGAATGTATGGCAGGTCCCAGGTATTTATGGACCGGGAGGGGCTTCTTTTTTGCTTTCATCTCTGCAGAAGTTCACCCTCTACTGGACCATAACCCATATGTCATGAATAGTGGAAGCGGGGTGTGTGACATACTTATAATACCCATTTTACAGGTGAGTAATCACAAAATGGTATTTTTGTAAATTTTGTCCTCTCTGCCATGGATGACACCATCAGAATGTGTGCCAGAACATCTGCCCTTGTGGTGGCTATACGCAGCTCGGTTTGGCTGCGCCAGTGGGCTGCTGACAACGCTGCCAAGAAGGCCCTCACTGGGATTCCCTTCAAAGGACTATGCCTGTTTGGGGACCACCTGGACCTTTTTGCTAAGGGAGGCGCAGGTTACCCCAGCGTAGGCGGCAAGCTCGGCCCTTTCGGGGTCAGTGTTCCTCCTCCTCCCCTTACCGTGGTGCCAGACGGGGGACGGGGGTTTCCTTTCCTGGGGCCCGGGGAGATTTCTGGGGTAGGGGCAGAGGACGTGGATGTCCTGGTTCCTCCTGGGGCCCCAAGGCAAAATCCTCTCCCAAGCCCCCTCAGGAATGATGGGGCGCCCTCACCCATCTGGGTGGGGGGACGGCTGCAGCACTTTGCTCACATCTGGAGACTTCATGTCTCAGACCGGTAGATTCAGGAGGTAGTGTCCTCCGGTTACAAGATAGTTTGCTGCCTGACCCCCCCCCCCCCCAAGATTCATCAGATCCCGGATTCCTCAGGACCCTGTGTCAGCTCAGGAGCTAGTGCAAGCAGTGCAAGGCCTCCTGGAGCTGGGGGTCATCTTCCAGGTCCCCTTAAGAGAAAAAGGCAAGGGCTTTTATTCCAACCTATTCACAGTACCCAAAAAAGATGGTTCAGTCAGGCCCATCCTGGACTTGAAGATCCTCAACAAATTTGTCAGGGGCAGGCGCTTTCGCATGGAAACTCTGCGCTCTGCCATCAGTTCCCTGCGCCAAGGGGACTTCATGACTTCTGTGGACATCAAAGATGCTTACCTTCATATTCCTGTATTCCTAGGTCATCAAAGGTTCCTCAGGTTCGCTCTGATGGATCAACACTACCAGTTTGTGGCGTTGCCCTTTAGTCTCACTTCAGCTCCCAGGGTGTTCACCAAGGTGCTGGCTGGCCGGATGTCTCTGCTCAGGTATCAGGGCGTCCGCATGCTTCCCTATCTGGACGACATTCTCATGACTTCCCAGTCTCTACACCAGGCAGAATTGGATACTCAGCTGGTGGTGTCCACTCTGGAGTCATTTGGATGGGTGATCAACCACCCCAAGTCCTCACTTTCCCCTTCCTTGGTAACTCCATTCCTAGGAATTAATCTGGATACAGTTCAGGCAAGGATTTTCCTTCCTCAACAGAAGGTAGACAGTCTGATTGCACAGGCTCAGTTCCTACTATCTTGTCCTCATCCCTCCATCAGGCAGAGGATGCAGCTGGTTGGCCTGATGGTGGCATGCTTCAAGGCGGTCCCTTATGCTCATTTCCACTTGAGGCTCTGCAACTTCACCTATTGTCTGTATGGGACAAGGACCCAGCGTCCCTGGACAGGGTCTGTGTGTTCTCCCCCCTGGTCAGGAGATCCCTCTCGTGGTGGATGGACTCAAGGAACCTGTTGGGGGGCAGATCCTTTCTTGCCCCTTCCTGGGAGACTGTCACCACAGATGCCAGTCTGTCAGGTTGGGGGGGGTTTCTGGAAGTCCCTGCGATTCCAGGGAAGGTGGGGTCCTCAGGAGGCCCACACACCTATCAATGTCTTGGAACTGCTCACTTGACTACTCGCCTTCGGGGCCTGCCTGTTCAGGTGCGCTCGGACAACCAGATGGCAGTTGCCTACATCAATCATCAGGGAGGGACCCGGAGCAAGGGGGCCCTCCAGGAAGCGTCTCTGATCCTGACTTGGGCGGAGGCCAATGTCCCCTGCATATCAGCTGTGTATATCGTGGGAGTGGAAAATCGCCTGGCGGACTCTCTGAGCAGGGGGACCTCTCGCCAGGGAGAATGGTCCCTATGCAGCAGGGTGTTTCAATCTCTGTGTCACCGTTGGGGCCAACCAGATGTGGATCTGTTTGCGTCCCGTCACAATCACAAGCTACCAGCCTTTGTCTCCCTGTCCCAGGATCCTCTGGCTTTGACCACGGATGCTCTAGCAATGTCATGGCAGGACTTTCAGTTTCTGTATGTCTCCCCTCCATTCCCCCTGCTGGGCAGGGTTCTGCGCAAGATTGCTCTGGAAGGGGTGCCAGCAATTCTGGTGGCCAAGAAGAGTGTGGTTCGCAGACTTGGTGCAGCTGGCAGTAGACCAGTAAGCTCTGCCCTTTGGTGCCAAATCTGCTCACTCAGGGCTCGCTACGCCATCCCAATTTACAAACTCTGGCTTTGACGGCCTGGCTGCTGAAACCTCCATCTTGATGGAGAAGGGGCTGTCTTCTTCGGTTGTGGTTGTGGATTGGTTTGGCTCCTGCCAAGGCCACCATCAGCAAATGGATCCGTCCGGCTGTGATTTAGGCCTACTCTGCTGAGGGGAAGAATCCTCCCTTCCGCCTTACTCCACTCGTGTTATTGGAGCTTCTTGGGCTTTTTAGCACCAGGTTTCTGTTGAACAAGTTTGCAAGGCCGCTACTTGGTCTTCTGTTCATACCTTTTCAAAGTTTTACAAGGTTGATGTTAGGGCCTCAGCTGATGCTGCTTTTGGCCGTAAGGTTCTGCAGGCGGCAGTGGTTTAAACTGTCTGCTGCTACTTTTTCTTGGGGATCCCACTCTACTTTATGGACAATGCTATTGGATGTCCCACGTGTAAGTATTCTATCTGTAGCAGGACGTACTGTATACTAAGAATAATACAATTCTGTGATTACTCACCTGTAGAATTTATATTATGAGTATACAGTACGTCCTGCTCCACCCCACCCTTGGTTTTGCATTATCTTGGATCCCCTGTATGGTGATTGTTATCATTGTTATAGTTGATAGTTTGGGTTGTTGAATTCTCCCGGCTTCTCGTTAACTGCTTTTCAATGCTGGGGATTTGTGGGAGGTCCCTGGGTATTTGAGGGGCCGGGAGGAGCCTGTTTTCGATGTCTCTGCAGTCCAGCGCCATCTGGCGGAGTAATACCCACGTGTAAGTATTCTTTCTGGAGCAGGACGTACTGTATACTCAATTCTACAGGTGAGTAATCACAAAATTGTATTTTTTGCGTCTGTGGATAGAAGCATCATAGGTACATCAGAGCTCTGTGCTGTATACACAGCACTAAGTGCCCGCACCACATTATCCCTAGCCTCTCTCCCAAGCACGAACCCGTTTGGTCCAAATGAACCACCTGAGCCACCACTGGGATCATTCTGTTGTCCAAGATTTTAGCATAAAGTTTCAGGTCCGCATTGAGGAGGGAGCTGGGACGATAGCTCTTACATGACAGGGGATCCTTTCCTGGTTTATGCAAGATGGAAATGTGCGCCAGATATATGCCAGAGAATGAGCCCGGTGTGTCCGGGTCTGTTATCGAGTTCCAAGCATTGATCATTTGAGGGCCTAAAATCGAGGCAAAGGTTTTATAGTATTTGACGGTGTATCCGTCTGGACCCGGGGCCTTCCCTTTAGGGATTTGTTTAATCGCTTCTAGCAGTTCTACCTTCTACTTTTTCCCCGATCGGGTCTTCTAGCAGTGTCACGGTTTCCTCTGCAACCGCCGGCATGCCTGAGCTCCCTATATATTCCTCCAATGCGCCCGGGCGCAGCCGCACCGCCGGGCCCCCTCCCAGGTTGTACAGACCTTAGTAGTACTGTCTGAACGTGTCCGCTATCTTTTCTGTGGTGTGTTGTGTCTGTTGGGTGCTGTCCCGTACCTCGGCGATGAAATTCTGGGCTTGCTGTTGCCCAAGTGTCCTAGCCAAAAGCGCGCTACTCTTGTTGCCGTGCTCATAATAGGTACGCTTGCACCTCCGAATTACGTATTTGGCCTTATTTTTAGTATACAGTACGTCCTGCTCCAGATGATAATCCTTACGTCTGGGTTTACCCCCGCCAGATGGCGCTGGACTGCAGAGAACAGCAAAATTGGCTCCTCCCGGCCCCTCAAATACCCGGGACCTCCCACAATTCCCCAGATCTTCTCTGCAGTCTGGGCTGCGAAAGGACAAGAAGATGGCTCTCTTATCGCAGGTGAGCGGCACTTTTATCCTGCGGCCTTGTAGGACTATTCCCACCCGTTTCACTTGTTACGTGCCTCTCAGCCTTGGCTGTGCTGGTCGGGTGATAGTAGGCAGCACCGCTACACGGTGCTTCTGGAGCGCTTCTCCGACCGCAATCTCCCCACCAAAGGGTAGGCGGTATAGGCCATGGTGAGCCTTATGGGATGCCCCTCCTGCACCTTAGTCCCCTCGTCCCCTGTACCGGTGGGTCCCTGATAGGTGGCCGCTGCCCTCCCTCGCTCTCCCTTGAGGTTCTCGGGGGGGGGGGGGGGGGGTGCGTGTATTCGTGCCTTAACATTCACTTATTTGTGTGAGTTTTTTCTTTGCTTGTCACCGCGCTTATCTTTAAAATTGCCGCCGTGCGCGCCTGTGCTGCGGTCGCCGGCGACATTACCTCAGCCGCTGCTGTGCCTCTATTGGCTCGCCGGTCGTGTGCGCCTTTGCGCTCTTTGGGGGGGGCGGGGCCGGCGTTTGGCGTGTTTTGCATCATTCCTCCGCGGCCCACCCCTCGAGGTATCTCGGCGCCATTTTGGAGTCCTTTGCTGCGTGGCTGTAGTCTTCCCTCCGCAGTCCGTGAGTGTCCCTGTGGGCTGCTTGTATAATTTTATGGTTGTATGCATGCCGCTTATGGATCGTCTTTTTGTATCTTACAGACGGGTTAAACGCATTTGGTTTCTCACGGTCCTATCCCATCTGAGTAGTTTTTTTATAAACTTAGTGAGGCCTAGTACTTAATTCCTCCCACTTCCCTAGCGGGTTATTGGGGCATCCCAGGTTGCTTTTTACAGCATAAATCACTCTTGGCCTATTGTGCCGCTATAATCACTATATAGAGGCTTCTCAGGATAATGTGCTCGGGGTTCCTTCGGGACAAGCCCGGCGGTGTGTGGGGTGCCCCCCCGCTAGTGATGATAATGTGTGGGTTTGTGTACCTTGTGCCCAGCAGGTGCTTGTGCTGCAGTCTGGGTTACCGTGGCTGGGCCTGCGCCCCTTATGTCTTCACCCCCCCCCCCCCCACGCTTACATCTGACTCCCAGTGAGGCGCATTCCAGTGGGGAATCTCAGCCTGATGTCTCTTCCAAACTGGCTAGTGTGGAAAAGCTCATTACTAATACCTTGGCGCGCAAGGCCCCGGCTAAGAGATGGCATTTGGCGCCCAGTGTCACTGTTTTCCCTATGGGGGCTAATGAGTCCTCTGATGAGCAGCCTAAGGACTATGCTGACTCTGGTTCTGACCCTTGGGATCCAAATGATACTGATAGGCTTTTGACTCAAATGTTTGAGGTTCTTGCTATCACTTCCTGGAGTTCCCCGAACAAGCCCATTTTAATAATCTTGTGATCAAGGAATCGGAGCGTCCAAGCAGACTTCCCGGGGTCCATAAGAGTTGGGATAAGCGGTATCCCTTCCCCGCTGATGTGGTTAAGCGGTGGTCTTCCCCTCCAGAGGTGGATGCCCCAATTCTGGGGTTGTCTAACACTTCTGTAATGCATTCTCCTGACTCCACTACCCTGAAGGATGGTGAGGACCGGCGCATTGACCAGCTGGCCTCCCATGCCTTTGCCTATGTGGGGACTGCCTTTGCGTCCTGTGTGTGCTTCTGCCATTACAGCTGTGGCTATTAGGACCCTGCTCGGAAATCTTTTAGATGGAGCTCCTGATGGTGCTTCTAGTGAAGAGTATAATGCCCTCTCCCGCTGTGAGGTGCTCATTGCCTATGTACTTTCTGCCTTGGATGATACATTAGGATGTGTGCGAGGACCTCTGCCTTGGTTGTGGCTATACGCCGCTCTGTCTGGCTGCACCAGTGGGCGGCTGGCAACGCTGCCAAGTAGGCTCTCACTGGCTTCCCCTTCAAAAGTCTGCATCTGGGGAGCGCCTAGACCTGTTTGCTAAGGGTGGTAAGCTTCCCCAGCGTAAAAGGCCGCCCTGGCCCTTTCCAGGTTAAGGCTCCTTTCCTTCCTCCTACTGTAGATCCAGACCGGGGAGAGGAGCCTCCTTTACAGGTGATTTCTGGGGAAGGGGCAGGTGACGTGGATGCCCTGGTCCATCCTGGGGCTCCAAGGCTAAGTCTTCCCCCAAGCCCCCTCAGGCATGAAGGGGCGCCCTCACCTATCTGGGTGGGGGGATGGCTTCAGCTCTTTGCCGGTGGACCAGTGGATTCAGGAGGTAGTGTCCTCCGGTTACAAGAGAGTTTGCTGCCTGGCCGCCCCCAAGATTCATCAGATCCCGGATGTCTGAGGACCCTCTTTCACCTCAGGCTCTGGTCCTTGCTGTGCAAAGCCTTCTGGAGATGGGGGTAATCTGTCAAGTTCCCCTACAGGAAAGAGGCAAGGGTTTTTATTCCAACCTTTTCATTGTGCCCAAAAGAGATGGGTCAGTCAGACCCATCCTGGATTTGAAGATTCTCAACAAATTTGTCAGATGCAGGTGCTTTCGCATGGAGACTCTGCGTTCAGCTATCAGCTCACTGTGCCCAGGGGACTTCATAACCTCTGTAGACATCAAGGATGCTTACCTTCACGTTCGCATCTTTCCAGGTCATCAAAGATTCCTCAGATTCGCTTTGGAGGATCAGCACTACCAATTTGTGGCTTTGCCCTTCTGCCTCACATCAGCTCCCAGAGTGTTCACCAAGGTGCTGACAGGAGTGATGGCTCTGCTCAGATCTCAGGGCATTCGTATTCTGCCCTATTTGGACGACCTTCTCATCACTTCAGTCCCTCCAGCAGGCAGAGCTGGATACCCAGCGAGTAGTGTCCACACTGGAGTCATTCGGCTGAGTGATCAACCATCCCAAATCCTCCTTGTCTCCCTCCCTGGTGACGCCATTTCTGGGAATGAATCTGGATACAGTTCAGGCGAGGATCTTCCTCCCTCAGCAGAAGGTGGACAGTCTGCTAGCGCAGGTTCAGTTTCTCCTCTCTTGCCCTCATCCCTCCATCAGGCAGGGAATGCAGCTGGTGGGCCTGATGGTGTCGTGCTTCGAGGCAGTTCCTTATGCCCAGTTTCACATGAGGCCTCTTCAACTCCACCTCTTGTCAGTGTGGGACAAGGATCCTGCGTCCCTGGATCAGGCTTTTGCTCTGTCCCACCTAGTCAGGTGGTCCCTCTCGTGGTGGCTGGACTCCAGGAACCTGTTGGTGGGCAGATCCTTTCTAGTCCCCTGCTGGGAGACAGTCACCACGGATGCCAGTCTGACAGGTTGGGGGGCTTCTGGAAGTCCCTACAGTTCCAAGGACAGTGGGGCCCTCAAGAGGCCCACACACCCATCAACATTCTGGAACTGAGGGCGATCACGTTGGTGCTGGCTCACTTGACCCCACCCTTCGGGGACTCCCTGTTAAGGTCCGCTCGGACAACCAGATGGCGGTTGCCTACATCAATCATCAAGGAGGGACCCGGAGCAAGGGGGCCCTCAAGGAAGTGTCTCTGATCCTGTCCTGGGTTGATGACAATGTTCCCTGCATCTCAGCTGTGTACATTCCGGGGGTGGAGAATCTGCTGGCAGACTCTCTGAGCAGGGGGAACTCTCGCCTAGGAGAATGGTCCCTCAGCAACAGGGTGTTTCACTCCCTGTGTCATCGTTGGGGTCAGCCGGATGTGGATCTGTTTGCGTCCCGTCACAATCACAAGCTTCCAGCCTTTGTCTCTCTGTCCCAGGATCCTATGGCCTTGGCCATGGATGCTCTAGCAATGTCGTGGCAGGACTTTCAGCTTCTGTATGTCTTTCCTCCATGCCCCCTGTTGGGCAGGGTTCTGCGCAAGATTGCTCAGGAAGGGGTGCCAGCAATCTTGGTGGTTCTCAGTTGGCCAAGAAGAGTGGTTCGCAGATATCGTGCTGCTGGCAGTAGATCAGTACGATCTGCCCAGGGTGCCAGACCTGCTCACTCAGGGACCGTTACTCCATCCCAATTTACAAACGCTGGCTTTGATGTCCTGGCTGCTAAAACCTCCATCTTGATGGAAAAAGGGCTGCCTGCCTCTGTTGTTAACACTATGATCAGGGCTAGGAAAAAGTCCTCTTCTTCATTTACTACAGGACTTGGCGTACCTACATTGACTGGTGTGAGTCTAGGTCTCTCCCTTGTCGTGTGTTCTCTATCCCTAGGATTCTGGAGTTTCTTCAACATGGTTTGGACCTGGGGCTCCAGCTCAGTACTCTGAAAGGTCATGTTTCTGTTTTGGCTGTGTTCTTTCAGCGATCCTTTGCTCAGCATCATCTGGTCAAGAACTTCTTCCAGGGGGTTACTCATGTGCGTCCCCCATGTAAGCCTATGTTACCTGTCTGGGACTTGAACCTGGTCCTATCTGCCTTGCAGGGTTCTCCATTTGAACCTGTACATGAGACTGCCTTGGCCATTCTCACTCTTAAGGTAGTCTTTTTGGTTGCTATCATGTCTGTTAGGCATGTCTGAGTTGGCGGCACTTTCCATCCAGCCCCCTTACTTTGAGAGACACCAGGACAAGGTGGTGGTTCGCTTTAAGCCAGACTTGCTGCCTAAGGTGGTGTTTGCCTTTCATCTTAATCAGGACATTGTTCCTTCCTTGTGCCCTAATCCTACTAACTCTAAGGAGAGGGCTTTGCATTCCTTGGATGTAGTCAGGAATCTGAAGTTCTATCTGGTGTCTACTTCGCCTTTCAGGAAGACTGATGCTCTGTTTGAGGTCCCTTCTGGTCCTAGGAAGGGTTTGGCTCCTGCTAAGTCTACTATCAGAAAATGGATCAGGCAGACGCTACTTGGTCTTCTGTTCATACCTTTTCCAAGTTTTACAAGGTTGATGTTCGGGCCTCAGCAGACGCTGCTTTTGGCTAAAAAGTACTGCAGGCGGCAGTGGTCTAAACTGCGCGTTGTTGTCTTTATGTGGATCCCACCCTACTTTACTGACGCTGCTTTTGGATGTCCCAGACGTAAGGATTATCATCTGGAGCAGGATGTACTGTATACTAAGAAAAATACAATTCTGTGATTACTCACCTGTAGAATTGTTATTATGAGTATACAGTGCATCCTGCTCCACCCCACCCTGGTTTCATTAGTCTTGGATCCTCTTTATGGTGATTGTTAGCTGGTTATTGTTGATTTTGTTATCTTCTCCCGGCTTCTTGTTAACTGCTTTTTAATCCTGGGGAATTGTGGGAGGTCCCGGGTATTTGAGGGGCCGGGAGGAGCCAATTTTGCTGTTCTCTTCAGTCCAGCGCCATCTGGCGGAGGTAAACCCAGACATAAGGATTATCATCTGGAGCAGGACGTACTGTATACTCATAATAACAATTCTACAGGTGAGTAATCACAGAATTGTATTTTGTCTCAGTAGAGCATTGAGGGCTTCCCTCATCTGGGTCAGCTCCCCAAGCACCCTCGCTGCCCCGGACTATTTATGAGATAGTTCGAGGAGCCTAGCCTTTTCCTCGAGCTTCTCAATTTGGGATACCCTTTTTTTTTTTTCAAGCCTTGCTCCATGACTGATCAAGATTCCCCTTATTGCCCCTTTATGCGCTTCCCACAATGTCAGTGGGGAGACCTCCCCATTATCATTGATTCTAAAGTACACCTCCAGGCCCTCTTTTATGTCTTGCGCCACCACTGCATTTTGGAGGAGTGATTCGTTTAGTCTCCACGTAGAGGGGGGTGGGGGTCTGTCTAGGTCAAGGAATACCGGGGCATGGTCTGAGAAGGAGGTCTGGTACATTCAGTCTCCTGTGGCCTGTCCCAAAAGCCCATGTGAGACCCATATATAATCCAGGCTGGAGTATGTCCTATGCACATTGGAGTAGAATGAGTAGTCCCTTGCCCCCGAGTTCCTGGTGCACCACGCATCCACTAGCTGCAGACTATGTAATTTTTTCTTCAGGGATCTCAGGGCTAGGTGGGAGATCGCTGATCTGCCCGCTGAAGAGTCTAGCAAGGGCTCTATGGTTAAATTGAAGTCTCCCCCGAATATTATCTCTCCTTCCCCGGAATTTTTCTAATCATTCAAGCGTGTTCTTTAAGAACTGTATCTGACCTTGATTGGGCGCATATATAGAGGCGAGTGTGTACATTCTTTGGTTGATCAAACCTTTAATTAATATTGCCCTTCCTGACTCGTCTTTCCAGGACTCCTTTAATATAAAGGGAAGATCTCTCGCCAATAATATTGCTACTCCTTTCTTTTTGGTGTCTGCCGCGCAGCTGGTGAATGCCTGAGGGAACCTCCTATTGCAGAGTTTAGGGGCCACATTCCTTTTAAAATGCTTCTACTGTAGTAAAACTATCTTTGCTCCGCATCTATTCAGTTCTTGCCCTAGGATTGTTCTTTTTTCCAGTATATTGAGACCCTTGACATTTAGGGAGACTATTTTTATTGGGCTCATGGTAATCTCGACTCACGGGGTGTGGGGGGTGAAGCCTTCGAAGCTCCGCTGTGCGACAGCTTCTGTTGGTCCCAGGACCGGTTCCACACACCAACTGGAAGAGGTGGGAGGGAAGGGGTGTACGGGGGGAGGTGTGGGGTAGAACTCTAGGAACCGGAGAGGAGGGAGTTTTAGGGGGTACAACACAAAGAACCAGGGAACAACTGAGGACTGACAAGCAACCCGCCGACAACTCGCCTAGTGGCGTAGTTCGGAAACGGTGCTTTTTTTTGAGGTGTGCACTTAGTGGGAGGGGGCTCGGTAGGAGAACCCACTACCACCGGCTATCGAGCCTAGTGCTAGCTCTACTCCCGTCTGGAGGAGGCCCGAAGCTTCCCCAGAGGGGTGCACCAAGTGTTGAGGGAGGGTGGAAGACTAGGCACTCAATCAAGGGGTTCAGGAGGCGCACCTAGATTGTAGCTGCTCAGCGAGACGCAACTTGCTGCATGGGGACGGCAGGCCCAAGATTAGTTCTCGCCTCGCTCTGCGGCACAATCCAAGCGGACAAGAGCCCCCGGAGGGGGCCCCCGCCGCACATTAAACAGGTCTAAATAAACTCTAGGCATATAATATTAACCTTTTCAGGGAGAAAAGTAACATCAACAACGATAGGCAAGATATGAAAAAATACGGAAAACGGGGGGGGGGGGGGGGGGGAGCCCATAAAAGGGCCCAAGAGCTGGGCCGGCGCTGACTGGAGCGGCACGCCCCAGAAAAACGGGAGACGGGCCCCAGACACCACCTGCCCCCCGCGGCGCCCCCACCGCACCCCCGCCAACAAACAGACGCTTATGCAGGCGGCAGTGCTTAGCGTTTAGTGGCTAGGGCAGGTGGCGGCAGGACCCGAGGCACCGAGGCTTCACCTTCTGCGGCCTCTCACTCCTCACTCCTCTTTTGTCAGCCCTGGGGACTCGGCTCGGCGTTGCGGCAGCTGCCCATTGTATATAGCCAAGTCGGGCACTGTCCAATCCGGGATATCCACGTTCTCTGCCTCCAAAAAGTTAAACGGGTCCGGTAGCTGTCCGGGGGATCTGAGGGTGAACACATTTCCTCCTCTCAGCACCAGAAGCTGGAAAGGGTGCCCCCATCTATAAGATGCCCCCTGTCTCTGGTATCCAGCAGAGGTTTTAGTAGCTTCCGCATCTGTAATGTCCTACGAGAGGTCCTGCAATATGATCAGTTGTGCGCCTTTGTATCTGGTCGGGCCCTTCTCCCAAGCGCGGCGAAGTATTCCTTCTTTGATCTTGAAGAAATGTATTCTACAAATGATATCTCTGGGCCTGTTTGGGTCTTGCAAGCGGGGGCCTAAGGCTCTGTGCACACGATCCATTTCAATGTGATTTGTACTGGGGAGGTCCAGGAGCTCATTGAAGATAGAGGTAACCGCTTCTAGGAGATTTTGTGGCTCTATTGACTCAGGGACCCCCCGTAGACGCAAGTTGTTCCTACGACTCGTTCTCTACATCGTCATAGGCCAGGGATAGGTCAGCTAGGATGCGCTTATTCCAATCCTGTTGCTTTTCTAGCTCCGCTACACGGGTCTCAAGAGCTCTTTGTGAAGCCTCTAACCCCGTCCATTCTTTCAGTGACTTCAGCCACTGAGCCCTGTAGAGCAGCCAGTTCTCTCTTGATGGTGCCCTCCATCCTGGAAACATATCCGTCAAAATCTCTGCGTGTGGGGAGCCCTCGCAAAGCCTCCTTGATATTGACTTTAACTGCTTCCGCTATGGTTTGCGATAATGAATGCTCAGTACTCGGTAATGTGCGCTGCAGCGGGCTCAGGGCGGGACACCTTGGGGGTCTTCTCCCCAGTGGAGCTGTAGTTACTAATGATATTGACTGGGGGGCTTGCTGCATGTCCCCAGTGTGGGAGCCAGGCCTTGGTGGGTCTGCGATGTCATCCCAGGGACCATTAGAGAATGGGGTGCCTCCCAGGTAGCTTCCCCTTCTTCAGGGCCGTCTGTTGAGGTCCCAGGCCTGGACTGCCAAGTTGGCTGTGGGCTGAGTGGTGGCGATGGGGTGCCCGCAGGGAGCTGGCATCCGACAGCATTTCCTCTGTTCCTAGTTGGGGGGGGGGGGGGAATAACCCCGCGTCGGTGGGCTCAGCACCGGGGTGCCCCCTAGTGCACTGCGTGGTGAGGAGTCCGGACTCATTGAGTCCCCCTGCGTATATTCCCCGCCATTTTGCTGGGGTGCCTGGGGGGGGGGGGGGCGCGAGGATCTTCACTGACCTGAGGTCCGCCGAGTGTTCTCCTCCTCCCGTCCGGATCGCGGTGGACCTCCGCCGTCACTAGCAGGCCCTCACACCTCTGAAGCTTAGCTCCAGCTGCGGGGCAGACGCCCCTCTCCTCCTCAGATCTTCCTCCACAGGTGGGTGAGGTTATCTCTAGCAGGGGCGAGCAGGCTCGGGTCTCCTATCGCCACACCGCCACTTCGCGGTCACATGGTCACGTCTCCTCTTCTGCGGTCGACATCTTCGTCCCCGAAACAGGGCCGAAATCGTGCGCGGCTAGGGCTTCCTGGGAGCTCCCCGCTGCTTCCCCCGCCTCGACATCCTGGTAACAATCGCCGTCCGTTCGTCCTGCCTCATCTGTGCAGATTAGAGGTGCGGTGCTCCTTTCCTACACGTCTCTTTACGGCTATGTCAAGCCACGCCCCCCCTGATGTTTTAATTGCTTGCATCGCCATATTCATTTCTAGTTTTCTGTAAGCAATCCAATATTAGTAACGTGATTCAGCGCGCAGAAGAAAAAAAATGTGGTTACTTACCTTTTGTCCAGCTGATTGGTGCTAGTCCGGTGATCAGTAACTCACCTGATTGTTGGACCCATACAGCTGCCGCACCTCGCGCTATCCAAGGCTCAAACATGTAAGTGGGGTGGGGAGCGGGATCGCAGCTCGCCGTCAATAATGCAGCCCTGCTCTCTCCAGTTTTCAGCCCTGTGCGTCGTGGTTCTGCGCGCTGCGGTACGGGCTCAGTTCCAGTGATCATTTGAATAACTGATCTCTGGATGGGTGCCGATCAGCTGTAAGTACCCTTTTGTTTTCTCTCATGTTCCACTCCAGGGCAGCAGGAATTCAGAAACGGATGGGTTAACTCTCGACCGAAGGGCAGGGACTGCAATACAAAAGTTGTGGTGTTCTTCTCGGCCTATATATACACCCAGCTGCTCTCCGCAATCCAGTTTTATTCTTGCATTTGGGACTGGATTTGTTGTCCTCTAGATTCATTTTTTTTCCTTATTCATAGGTGTTACTCAGGAAGCCGGGGGGGGTTTACTCAGGAAGCGGTGGACCCACCTTGATCAATTAAGCCAATTGTGCAGATCAGGGTGAGTTAGGGGTAAGCACCAGGGTCTTGGGGCGCTACAGGGTGTCATTTTGTTTCTTTTAAAAAGCTGACCCTCAAGTGTTCCCGTCTGAAGGGACAGCCAACAACAGTTTTTTTTTTTATTTTGTCTGGTAAGCTTGCTAGGGGAACCATCGGAAAGTTTCATTCCTCTCTTGCCTTCCTTCCCATAATTGTTAATCCTTTTGCGTGTTTTTTTTTTTTTTTTGTATTGGACTCTTTTTAAAGTGGACCAACACCCAGGAGGATTGGCCCGGGAATCTATAAGATACAGTACTTCAGTACAGTATCCCTCCCCGCAGGGCATCCAAAATCGGGATGCCCTGTTGTGTGAACCCCCCCAGGATGCCCGCAAACCATACCTGAATCCCGGCCCAACGGGGTATGTGCGGGCCGCGGCTGCATCTCGCACTTCTCTCTGGCAGGGCCAGCGCGGGCTTGCACCTAGTAGTGGACTTCATAAGCAGGAAGCAGCTTTCTCAGTCGGAATGGGTATTGGACCAGGGAGTCTTCCGCCAAATAGTTCATGGATGGGGTCTCCCGCAGGTAGATTTGTTTGCGACAGCAGCAAGCACAAAGTACAACAGGTTTTCCTCCGGGGGGGGGGAGGCAAGAGGCCTTGGCACTATCTTGGGATTTTACCCTGGCATATGCCTTCCCTCCCTGCGACTATTCTATTACCTCAAGTGATGAGGAAGTGTCAGGGACCGCCGGACACCCTTCTCTCGTGAGCCAACAATCCCCAATCTCCACCGCCTCTTGTGCCTATAGACAAGCCCCTGCTTGCTGGAGACATGGGTTATGCCTCTCCAGGCTCGGTTGCCCCCAGGACTTACTGGCGCAAAGATTGCTGGCTTACGATAAAGACGGATGAACTGCGGGGTATCCCAAAACAGGAGTTCATGCAACAAAAGTCCGTAAACGGGGACAAGGGGCTAGGCAAAGAGTAGTCAGGACTGGCAAGGGGTCAAGCCGGGTGATCGCAGAAGTGCGGTATCCAAGGGGTAAGGCAGAAGTGAAGTCAGACAGGCATAAGGTCGGTGCAGGCAGCGGGCAAGAGTACAATACAATTAGAAGATGCCAGCCTCAGATTCCTTGGACATAAACAGCAGCTTTAACTAAAGGCACAAGGCACAGAGCGCTCACCTCTGAAGATATCACAGTCCAAAATGAAAAAGTGCCAGCCATGAAGTACAAGCCTTAAAATCATCGATCCTTTAATTGAAGCACTTAAAAAGCCATCACAGCATGAGGAATTATAAAAAGCACAGAGAGAGCAGGCCCCACGTCGACGCGTTTCGAGCACCAGCTCTTAATCATGACAATGGAGCAACTTAGATAATCATTTATACACATGCCACTAGCTACTAATTACACAAAACATTTCATCTGAGACAAAAACCAGGCATTGAAAAGAGAGAAGGAAAAGCTGAGAGGTAATAACGGAATGGCGTACCTGTATAGGTGTAATGGGTGCCAAGATATATGGGCTCCCATCCTATGTATCCAGCTCCATTGTGCGCGCACCCCTGCCGATACTGCATGCTGTGGGAGATTCACTTCCGTGTTATGATGCATGAGGAAAAACCTCCTCCAATCAGCTCACACAGGTGACGTGTCAGAGCTTCATTGGTAGCAGTGTAGATTGCGTCATAGGACTAGAATAAAACAGCCTCCATAATAAACGCCATTAAGGGTAACCATTGAATGCAGTGTCGAGTGCGTCATAGGACTGGAACAAAGCTACCCCCATAATTGACGCCATTAAGGGCAGCTAGTACTAAGTAAAAGCGAAATGACTTGTTACTTACTCGAATATAAATCTTTGGTTTCAGTAAATAAACTTAAATTGATCTCAGTGCATGAGAGACACCCTTAAGGGGTTTTACCCCATATTATAGATTTTAAATTATACCTACACAAAGTAACACAGGGAGGACAAACCAATTACATTAAATCCTATTGTCATAAATCCAAATAATTATACATGAGGAAGGAAATTCACTCCTATCACTCTGTATAGACTTACTTGCATGAGATATTATAGTGTTTTTTTTTTTTCCACTCAGTTTTTGTATCTCCTTCTTCATATGGAGTAGCCTATATGTCTACCGTCGTTTATCATGATGGGCCAACAGCCTGATCGGAGTTACTTGCTCGTCATTGTGGATATGTTGGAGTGGCGTGGGTGGCTTTTTTTTTTTTTTTAAGTTATATTATCCCCCTGTGTCCCCCCTACCACCCTTACCCCCCCCCCCCGCCCCCCCCTACACCGAAGGAAAATTAGGCTATGGTCACTTTGGTAAGCTTCCAAGTCCTGTGAGGAATTGGTTTATCAGATCTCTGTATGTTGGCCAATTTGTTAGAGCCAGCTCGTTTTTAAGTTCCAGTATTATAGTTCTAAACCATAACCCGGTATCTGGTGGGTCAGTGCTAGCCCATCGTAGCGTTATAATTTTTTTTTGTTGCCCAAAACACCACTGACCCCAGTCGTCTTTTCTCTATAGGCCAGCTCTTGGGAAACAAGTTCAGAAGCCCCCATATGGGGGTTAGGTTTATTTTATCGTCTATCATAGTTTCCAATTTCTCTGTAGTAATCTGCCATAGAAGTTTAGAGTATTTACAATTCCACCAGAGGTGCATTAAGGTTGCCGGTACCTGCTTGCACCACCAGCAGTTGTATGATGGGTATCTGGCATTGTAATCCGCTGTAAAATAGAAACGTGATATGAATTTAGTGCAGAAAATTCTTAGGGCAGGGGACTGGATTAGTCTGATTGTATGATAAATGTTAGCCCAGTCGTCGTCTTCTATTCGGGTCCCAAGATCATATTCCCATTTCCTAGTATAGTCTGTCATTATACTTGTTGTTAATTTCTTTATATGATTGTAATAAAATGAGATTCTGTTTGGTCTTTGTCTTGCATTGAGAAAAATTTCCTGTATTGCTGTTGGTTTGAAGATCGTTGATGGGAGACTCAGTGTCCTAATATAACTGGCAACTTGATATTGAACTAAGGTAAATACATGGGGGTTTTCTCTTAATAGCAACCCGGTTGCTGGTGACCAGATATGTGCTATTCTTGTGTGGGACATTTGTTTGTATTTTGATATTTGTGCATTGCGTCTTCCCTGGGGAAAGTCTCGGTTAGTGGTCAATGAGCGCATCATATCTGGGAATGGGAATAATACTTTGTTTTTCAGGGTTGTTATTATTGTCGAGCATATGTTATTCACGATGGGATTCATATGCTCATTTTTTTGTATTATTGCCTTTAGGCTATTGTAATCACATGATGTAATTTCTTCAAGAGTTATGGGGTATAGCTCGATAGCTGGCCATATTGTGTTTTGGTAGGTTATTAGCCATTCATCCACTCTTTTAAATTGGGCGGCCTTATAGTAGGCGCTTAGATCCGGGGCCCCCATCCCTCCAAGATCGGGTTGTTTGGTTAAATTTTTATATGCAATGCGATGTTGCTTATTATTCCAATAAAAAGATGCGAGTCGTTTATTTAGCTGTTTTAAAAAGGTGGTCGGTATCCTTATTGGGATATTTTGCAGTAAATACAGAAAATGTGGTAAAAAAAACATCTTGACTGCGGCAATTCTGCCAAGAATATTTAACTGAGAGTTTTCCCATTTCATGATTGATCTTTTAGTAGTTTTTCTAAAGGGATATAGTTTAAATTAAATAACTGGTCCAGGGATTTTGGTATGTTTATACCTAAGTATTTCAGGTGCGAGGTTTCCCACTGAAGATTACTTGCGTGTTTTAATGTGTCGGATTCTTTCTCAGATAGAGCGAAATGCAGTATGATCGATTTCTGATAATTTAATTTAAAGTTTGCGTACCTGCCAAAATCCTTAATTACTTTAAGTAATTTTGGAAGTGATGATAATGGATCCTGTAATGTTAGAAGGATATCATCGGCGTAGGCTAAGTATTTTATATCGTTCCCACCGATAGGTATTCCCTTAATTGAGGAATCATTGAGTATGATATTAAGCAGTATCTCAAGATGCAAATTGAAGAGAACGGGCGATAAAGGGCAGCCTTCTCTGGTTCCATTAGACATAGATATAGGTTGTGATAGTATGTCATTTATGTTCAGTCTGGCGACTTGGTTTTTATATAGTGACATGGTTTTACCCAATAGATTTGGGCCAATTCCTATGTGGATTAAAGATTTCTGGAGGAAAGTCCAAGAAACTCGGTCAAAAGCTTTTTCTGCATCCAGGGCCACGATGGCCGCTTTTATACTGTGCATTTGTATGTGGTTGATTACCGCCACTGCTGTAGCGATATTCTGGTGGACCCCACGGGTTCGTATAAACCCCGTTTGGTATTGTGAAATTATATCTTGGACAAATGTTTGAAATCGGTTTGCGATGATTGTGGACAAGATTTTTACATCAATGTTAATCAGGGAAATGGGACGGTAATCTGAACAGTGGGTTAGGTCTTTGCCCGCTTTTGGAATTAGCCGGATTATGGCGGTGTTCATTGTCGATGATAGAGGCGTTTGCATGTCAATATCATTTGCTAAGTTAAGGATATAGGGCGTTAATTGTGATTGGAATGCTTTAAAGTATTCTGCCGGAAAGCCGTCAGATCCGTGGGATTTACCAGACTTTTGTTGTGTTACTGCGGTGTTTACTTCTTCTAGAGTGAATGGCTTATCCATTTCTTCTGATATTTCTTGCTTGAGTTTGAGTACCAACGGTTTTAAAAAAAGTGTCGTAGTCTGGTAGTTTCTCTGAAGCTTTGATATTATATATATCCCTATAGAAATCCATGAATTCTCGGGTGATCTCTTCCGGAAGGTACTCAATCTTACCATCCTTATTGCAGATTTTATCTATAAAATTATTTGCCCTATGATCTGTAAGGTGGTCTGCCAGGATTTTCCCACTTTTACCCAGATTTAATTTTTTTTTTAGTTGATTCCTTATTAATTCTGTTCTTTCCGATGATATAATATCATTCAATTTTTGTCTTTCTATACACAGGTTCTTATATACATCGTCTGATAAGGAGCTCTTGTGCTCGTTTTCCAGTTTTGTTATATTACCTAAGGTGTCGTTGATTAATTGTTCTTGTTGTTTTTTCTGGCGTGCAGCAATTGAGATGGCTATGCCTCTTATATAACACTTGTGGCATTCCCACAGGGATTGTATTGTGGTTTCCTGATTATCATTAAGTCTAAAATATTCTGTAATTGCGGTTGCTAGTTGTGCTTTAATCTCCGGTTTGTCTAACATTTTACGGTCCAATGACCATATTCGTTGTTTTCTAAATGTATTATTCCATGCAAGAGAACATATTACTGGGGCGTGGTCTGACAGCGTTATGGGACCGTGAAGACAAGATAATACTTCTGTTAGTAAGGATTGGGAGATATAGATGTAGTCTATGCGTGAGTATACATTGTGTGCCCGGTTGTAGCAGGTGTAGTCACGGCTGTTGGCGTGAAGTGTACGCCAAGCGTCAACCAGTTGCAGTCTAAAATTCTGCCACAGTGTTTGATTATGTAGCGTTTCTGATGGCTTTCGGTGTCCTCCCGACGTGTCCAGCTTATTATCGCTTATAAGATTGTGGTCCCCCCCCCCAGATTATGGGTCCTTTTTTAACCGCGTCTAGTTTTTTATTACCTTGTTTAAGAAACGCTTTTGACCCTGATTAGGTGCGTAAGTGCAAACTAAGGTACAGATGCGACCTTTCAGTTTACAGACACTTATAAGTAGTCGTCCTTCTGAATCCCTATAGTTTGTTAGTTGTTCAAAGGGACAATGATTTTTGTTCAGGATCAATACTCCTCTTTTCTTCTTATCACTTGAACTAGATATAGCACTTCCAAAGTCTTGGAAGGCAAATCTTGGGATTTTACCTGTCTTAAAATGTGTTTCTTGTATAAAGCACACCTCAATTTTTTCTCCTAGTAGTTCTCTTGTGATTTTGCTCCTTTTATAAGGTGAGTTGGCTCCTCTGACATTGTATGTGCATATTTTCAGTTCGCTAAGCAAGTCTTTCTTGGTTTTGTTGTTGGTCATTGATGCGGTCTGCCAATTTTTGTAGGCCGTTCTTTTTATAGGGACCATGGTTTTTCACAGTTTTATTGTTCTGTTTTATCCTTCTTTCCCCCCCCCTCTTCCCTCTTTTTCCCTCCTCCCATGCCCGCCCTGATTTAGGCTTACCGGAGGCTTTATCTTCCTCCATTTCTCTAACCCCTTCTTGTTTAGGAGTCTGCCTAAATCCTCCCCGCCCGTTTGCTCCTGTGAGTGATTGGTATTTATATTTTATTTGTGTATAGATATTTATTTATTTATATCTTTTTTTTTTTTTTTTTCTTTTTTTATTTTGTGCAGTTTTTTTTTTTTTTTAATTTTCGCCCGTCACCTTTTTATTTAAATTTTTTTTTTCCCTCTTAATCCTCCCTTTCCTTCTTTTATTCCTCCTCCCCTGTTCTTCTTCTTCTTCATCTTTTTGTTCTTCCAGGCCTTTCTCCTACTGCCTCGCTCCTCTATTTGGGGTCTACTTATAGGTGTTATTTTAGATTATTGGTTTGATTAATTTCTTATCAGTGGCTGGACCAATCTTCATTTAGGAGGTTCTGTGGAGTTAGCTCCCTTGGACATGGTCGTAATTCCCATTCGGGGATTGTTATTTTTGGTAGGCCGAGAGCGGTAGTCAAATTATCCAGAGGTTCGCCATCCTTAAGAAGTAAGGTTTTACCATCCCTACGGATCTGTAGGGTCAGTGGTCCAATCCAGCGGTATCTTATGTTAGCTTTTATTAGGCTGTTTGTGAGTGGTTTTAAGATGAAGCGCCTCTGCATGGTTCGTGCAGAAAAATCTTGGTATAGGTTGATTTTCATGTCGTCTATCGCAAGTTCTTTGTGTTCTCTAGCTCTATCTAAGATTGTTTCCTTTGTTTTGTAGTCCGTTATTCGACATAGAACGTCTTGTGTATTAGTTCCGTGCATTGTCCGTATTCTACCCGCTCTATGGCATCGATCTATTTTTACCTCAACTTCTTCTTGGAGGACCAGCTTGAATATGCGTTGTACTAATGGTGCCAGTTCTTCTCTGGTGGTCCTGGTGGTAATGCCTTTTATTTTGATATTATTTCGTCTTGATCTGTTCTCCAGGTCATCTACTTTGGAAACTAGGAAATCAATCGTTTTATTGTGGGTTGTTATTTGTTCATGGTTCTTTTTACGTTCTCTGGCAAGGGTAATAATATCTGCCTCTAAGATGTCGATTCTCTGCGTGATGTTATTTAGGCCTTCTTTAATTTGGCACAGTTCTTCAGATATCATTTCCTTAACTGTCGTTTGAACTGACTGAACAAGAGATTTTTCAATTTCCGTTAGTTGTAATTCCATTGCACTTTGTGATAATTTGACCTCTGCTACTTGCCTTTCCATAGTATTTTTGAAATCTCTGACTTCCATCATAAGGTTTTGGACTGTTTTGCATAGCTCCTGCGTGCCATCCTCCCTTGCCTCGTTTTCCATTATTTTTTGATGAGGTTCCTCTGTAGGAATTAGTTCCTGTGTTCGGGGTGCATTCTTTTTTGATTTCTCTTTTTGTTTAGTCTGTGTACGGGTGTTGAAGGCGGCAGCGTTCCGATGTGTTGCTTGTTCCATTAGTGTTATTTTTTCGTGTGCCATGTGGATTTGTTGAAGATGGTTATGAATATCGCCTGGTGTGCGAGATATAGATGCCTCATGGCCGTGGGACATGCGTGGCAGTGTAGCTAAATGTGATGTTGCTGGTTCCATATTGTTGTTAATATTTTGATACCCTATATTCGGGATACGCTGATTAAAAGTAAGGATGGAGGTCTGCTTGAGTTCGTTATATTTTGTTTTGGGATTCATCTCTTTTTATGAAACTGAAGCAGTGGTCTTTTTTCTTTTTTTTTCCTCCTTTTGTTTCTTTTTCTCTTCCTTGATAATTTTAACCTGGTTTGTCAAGGCGTAAAGGAACGACTGTTAGCAGTGGCGGGTACTGACTATGTTGATATGAATTGATGAGGAACGGGCAGTGGTCTAGCGGGTGTCACCACCGATGCCGCAGATGCGTCTGTTAAAGCAGAGCTTTTGTTACCCCGTTAGTACCAATATGGGATTATTATTTCTTATGGTAACTCAGTGAGTGCATACCAGATGGCATGATATCATTACTGACCGTTTATAAGTCTTTTTGGCTTTTGGCAGTGCAAAACGACGGCTCAGAAAAGCCGGGTGTATTACCGGCACAGTAGTTATGTTTAGTACCTTTGTTCTGGTACCAGCTCACCAGATCTTGCATCAGTAAACAGAGCAAAATCTCTCCACGTAGATATGGTGCAGACCTGATAGCGAAGACAAAAAAAAAAAAAACTGCCAGATGGGGTCGGTGTATGCCAGACACTGCAGTTATTGCGCTTGCCTGACACCAAGGTTCAGTCCCAGTTGCTCTGGTGCACCACCCTTATAGCGCTTGCCTGACCTTGATCGCGCAAGCGCAGGCGCGATCATTATTGGTTTGATGGTGCAGGCGTAATCGTTATTGGTGCTACAATTGCAGCAAAGTCGCGGAAAGGCTAAGGGGGGCCATTATATGACTGTTACTGCAGTTTTAAGGATGGTCGCTCTTGGAGTATGCTTCATGAACTGGCGAGGCGAGATTAGGACAGGAATATGTCCTAGTCGCCTTAGCACTGGTGTGGTTAGACCCAAACGCAATGGCCGTCCTGCAGACCCAGTGGCCGTCTTATTATGCTTTGAGTGCGGTCGGGCGACCCTCCCGAGCTGCTCAATTGTCCCTGTGGTGCTTTAGGGGAGACAGAATGACAGAAAGCTGAGCATGCCTGCCTGCTGGCAAGTGAGTAGCTGCTGCCGCGGGAGTTGGGCTCAACCAGAGTTCGCCCGTACGGTGCACCAGGAAGTCTGCTTCCGGTCAGTGAGGTTGTGGCTTTTTGCCTTTGTTTCAATAGCTTGGACTACCAAGTTGGAGTCACTCGCTAGTATAAGCAGTATAATTCAGTATAATGTCGGCTAGTTACTGCCTTTCATAGCTTAGGGGAAGCCTTGGGGGAAGCCTTGGGGAAAGCCTGAGGTACAGATCAGCCGGCGGCGAGATCCTAGCTATTGCCGCTTACCGTGGTAGGTCTCACCAGCGGCTACCTCACTGTAGCCGCTGGTGCCAGAAATTGAATATTGGCGGCCGGCCGTTGTGTAGTAACGGCGCGCTATAGTGGTCTGTGTTGTCGAGGCTGTCAATAGCACACAGACTGTCTCTCACATCTGCGGAGTAGTTGATAGTACCTGAAGTTAGTATCGGTCGGCGGTAAGAAGTTCGCTTTGTCCAAATGCAGTGGTAGGACTCACCAGGTAACTGCAGCAGATCTCTGTCCGCGGGAGCCAGGAATCATCAGGGCTGTTGGCGGGGTACGCAGTAGCGGCGCGGTATCTATGTAGCCGAAGCTGCTAGCATATTGCAGCCGGCCGGGGGAGGGTCGGTGACGGGTGTGCGATCATGATCAGTTCAGCGTGAGTCTCTCCAGGGCATCTCTCCAGAGTGCCTCACAGGAGCAAGAACCGGCGGCGGTGAGCGGTGACGTCACATCCTCTTCCTCAGATATTATAGTTTTTATCCCTATATTGCAAGTAAATTGTACATTTTGGGCCCCTTTTATAGTCTCCATTAGCCTTGCATAAATTAATGTCACTGGTTTTTGTCTCAAATTAAGGGCATTATCAAAAACTCCATTAAATAAACGGAAGTGTCAAATATGACTGTTAGGCACTTACCTCGTCGCCGTCCCTGGTCCCGCGACGCGCTGTCGGGTGGCGCCCGGTTGGCTGCTGCCCGACGGCCCCCGGGTGTGCCGGCTCCTCAGCGTTGTCGTGGGGGTCGGGGGTCGGCGGCGCGGGACGGTGTCGGCGGCCGCGCCGCAGCCCGCTCTGCGCGGCTGCGCGGGCCCGCCAGGCTTCCCCTTGATGCGGCGCTTCCTCCTCCCGGCGGGGGCGCGCCCGATCTACAACGTGCTCGCGCGCGCGCGCGAGCACGTCTTACTTATGCCTCCCGGCGGCGCTTTCCCCAGCGCGCCCGCCGGGGGCAAGTGTCAAAAACATCCAATCCGTGACCCGGTCAGAGGAGTGGACCCAGGGACTGGTCGGCCTGTCTGGCCTGGGCCGTCCAGCTCCTGGGACCACTCCTGTTTTATTGTGTGCACCAATCACCCTTGTTCCCGCCATTGCCCCTTTTCCCCACTGGCCAGTACTCCCTATAAAGCTGCACTGCTCCAGTATCCCAGTGCCCGTTATAGCTTCTGGGTTCTGGATGTGCGTTGCTGTGTCTCTAGTGAATACTTTGGATTTGGACTTTGACTATTCTCGCCTGCCGCCTGCCCCGACCATCTGCCTTGCCTGACCACTCTTTTGCCTGACCCTCCTGTACCTCGCCTGTGACCTCCTGGATTTGACCTCGGCTACCCTCGACTACCCTTTCGTTATATCCCTCGGAAACCTCGCCTGTGACCTCCTGGTTTGACCTCGGCCTGAATTACGGACTTTCGCACCCGGCATCCTCATTCGGGATTCCCTGCCAAACATCATTCTGCACCTTAAGCCGTTATCCTTTGCGCCTTTTAAGTCCTGGGGGCAACCGACTGGGAGAGGCATTACCCGTGTCTCCCACAAGCGGGGGCTTGTCTATAGGCGGAAGTGGCGGTGGAGATTGGGGGATATCGGCTTAAGACAGGCGGGTGTTTGGTATAGTCCTGACATTATAACGGGCCAGAAAGAATGGACCAAATCCTGGAACAGGTACAAGCCTTAACTGCGGCTGTAGAGCACCTGGCTCACCGGGTTGCGGCCCAGGAGAACCGTCCTGCTCCTATGGTCCCCAGTCCTCAGGGGACTCCGGCCGCAGCCGCTGTGGAACCCAAAATTCCACTTCCGGAGAAATTCCATGGCGACAGAGCAAGGTTTGCCAACTTCCGAGACTCCTGCAAATTATATTTCCAGCTTCGGCCTGTCTCTGCGGGGTCTCAAGAGCAGCGGGTTGGACTGATCATCTCTCTTCTTCAAGGGGATCCACAATCTTGGGCCTTCAGCTTATCATCTCAGGACCCGGCTCGTCTCTCCGTGGACAGTTTCTTTTCCGCGATGGAAGTTCTGTATGACGACCCCGATAAAGGGGCAACGGCTGACGCTAAACTGCGTGCTCTTCGCCAGGGACGCCGTCCAGCCGAGGACTACTGCTCAGAGTTCCGGCGCTGGGCGGTGGACTCGCGCTGGAATAATCCTGCCCTCTGCGGCCAATTCCGGCTTGGATTGGCCGATTCCATTAAGGATACATTGGTGAACTATCCGGAACCTCAGACCCTGGACGAGTTGATGCACCTCGCCATTCGCATCGACCGTCGTCTTCGGGAAAGACGCCTTGAGAAAGGGTCACATTCCGAGTCAGTTCTAAGACCTGAGGCCCCAGTAGCGCAACCAGCTGAAGAACCGATGCAACTGGGCGCCACTAAACTCACTGAAGTCGAAAGACGTCGGCGCTTATCCGAGGGGCTGTGTCTGTACTGTGGCGGTACTGGTCACATGGTCAGACTGTGCCCAAAGAAGCCGTCGGGAAACTTCAGAGCCTAGGGGGTTTCGAGGGGGCCCTCCTAGGCTGTAAGGTATCACCTCATGTATCGTCACCAGTTCTTATTCCGGTGCAACTTAAAGTTAATTGTAAATATTTGAATTTAAAGGCTCTCTTAGACTCTGGAGCAGCAGGGAACTTCCTTGACGCTGAGCTAGCCCAGAGTTTAGGAATTATGCTCCAGTCCTTGTCCACACCCATCCGAGTTTCAGCCATCGATGGCACACCTGTTGCAGGGGGGTTAGTACAGTTTAGAACCCCTCCTATACATTTTAAGGTGGGAGCTAATCATTCTGAAGATATCAGTTTTCTAGTCCTGAGTATGCCTAGCACCCCTTTAATTTTGGGATTGCCTTGGTTACAGGAGCACAATCCCCAAATTGACTGGGCCTCGGGACAAATTATGAAGTGGGGGCGTCAATGCTTTCAAACTTGTTTGGAACTTCCGGTTCGGGTCACGCAATTATCTCCAACTAGAGTTCCCACTCCATACCTAGAATTTGCTGACGTCTTCTCAGAAAAGGCGGCGGACAAACTTCCTCCCCATAGACCGTGGGATTGCCCCATTGAACTCCTTCCTGGTACCATGCCTCCTAGGGGTAGAATTTTTAATTTAACCCGAGCTGAGAATCAGGCTATGCGGGAATATATTGCAGAAAATCTAGAAAAGGGGTTTATCAGGGCATCTTCTTCCCCAGCAGGAGCAGGATTTTTTTTTTGTCGAGAAGAAGGATGGGGGGCTCCGCCCATGTATCGATTATCGGGGGCTAAACAATATAACTATTAAAAACAAATATCCCTTACCCCTTATTGAGGGGCTGTTTACGCAGGTGGCTGGGGCCCAAGTCTTCTCTAAGCTAGATCTCCGGGGCGCTTACAACCTCATCAGGATAAGACAGGGAGATGAGTGGAAAACGGCCTTCAATACTCTCGAGGGGCATTATGAGTATTTAGTTATGCCATTTGGTTTATGCAATGCCCCCGCGGTCTTTCAAAGTTTTGTAAATGAGATTTTTAGAGACTACCTTGGCCGATTTGTAGTTGTCTATTTAGACGACATTTTGATTTTCTCCTCGTCTCTTGTCGAACATCGCCAACATGTACGCATGGTCTTGCAAAAACTTAGAGAAAACTGTTTATATGCTAAGTTAAAAAAGTGCCAGTTTGAAGTCTCAGAGGTTCCTTTTCTCGGCTACATAATTTCTAATTCTGGTTTATCCATGGATCAATCTAAGGTGAAGGCAGTATTAGATTGGGAGCAACCCAGGGATCTGAAAGGCCTGCAGAGGTTTTTAGGCTTCGCAAATTTTTACAGGAGGTTCATTAAAAACTTTTCTTCCCTAGTAACCCCGTTGACAAATCTTACCAAGAAAGGGGGGTACCCGTCAGTTTGGCCGGTTCAAGCTGTTCAGGCCTTTGAGAAATTGAAAGGGGTCTTTAGTTCCGCTCCAGTACTGGTTCATCCGGACGGCCAATTGCCCTTTTTTGTGGAAGTGGACGCCTCCGAGATTGCTGTGGGAGCGGTTCTATCTCAATATCGCGGGTTACCTGAGCGCCTTCATCCTTGTGCTTTTTTTTCTAAGAAATTCTCGGCGGCCGAAAGGAATTACGATATCGGTAACCGAGAATTGTTGGCTATCAAGTTGGCCTTTCAGGAGTGGAGGCACTGGCTAGAGGGGGCTCAGTACCCAGTCACAGTCTTTACGGACCATAAAAATCTAGAGTACATCCAATCTGCAAAAAGACTAACTCCAAGACAGGCTCGCTGGTCCTTATTCTTTTCCCGGTTTAACTTCTCTATAACCTATAAACCTGGGTCCAAAAACGTTAAAGCTGATGCCCTGTCTCGGAGTTTTTCTTTCTCTGACCTTCCCGAAAGGATGGATGTGCCCATATTGCCCCACTCCCTGGTGGTAGCCGCCATCCAACCTCAACTTCCTGATCTAACTCGGTTTCAGGCCGAAGCCCCACCCGAAAAACCTGACTCGGTCCAGTTTGTGCCCTCTCCTTACCGCACTGCCTTTTTGTCTCATTTTCACGAAACCAAAACGGCGGGTCATCCGGGGGTAAAGAAGACTATTGCTTTATTGTCCCGCCAAGTCTGGTGGCCATCCATTAGGAGCGATGCACAGAAATTTGTCCTAGCCTGTAAGATCTGTGCTCGGAGTAAGGCTTTAAGACACTCCCCTGAAGGCCCTCTACTACCATTGCCCATTCCTGCCTCTCCGTGGACCCACTTGGCCATGGATTTCGTTACGGATCTTCCCCCTTCCCAGGGATATACCGTTATTTGGGTGGTAGTGGACCGTTTTAGCAAAATGGCCCACTTCATCCCTTTAAAAAAGCTTCCCACAGCGCAAATCTTAGCACAACTCTTTATCACGCACATTTTTAGAATCCACGGTATCCCGGTAGATATTGTTTCGGATAGGGGGGTCCAATTCGTCTCCCGGTTTTGGAGGGCTTTCTGTGCTAAGCTGGGCTTCACCGTCTCTCTTTCTTCAGCATTCCACCCTCAGTCGAATGGGCAAACCGAAAGAACAAATCAATCTTTAGAACAGTATTTGCGTTGTTTCACGGCTGATACTCAGACGGATTGGGCCTTCTTCCTGCCGTTTGCTGAATTTGCATTAAACAACGCTTCACATTCTTCCACAGGGGTTTCTCCCTTCCATTGTGTTTATGGCAAAGATCTGAAATTCTCAGCCCTTTCGGATCAACCCTCCAGTGTTCCCTCCTTGGATGACTGGGTTTCCAAATGGCCAGGGTTATGGAATAGAATCCAGCAACATCTGACTAAGGCTGTTTTTCAACACAAAAAATTTTCAGATCGTAAACGTTCTTCTAATTCTGGTTATGAGGTGGGAGATTGGGTTTGGCTTTCCACCAAGAATTTGGCCTTACGCCAGCCCTCCGCTAAGTTAGGCCCTAAATTTATCGGCCCCTTCCCCATAACACGAAAAATTAATCAGGTTACGTATCGTTTGGCCCTCCCTTCCTCCATGAAAATCTGTAAATCCTTTCACGTTTCACTTCTTAAGCCTGCAAAAAACCATGAGTCTAATAGTCCTCCTAGTCCTCTGTTAGTTGATGGGCATCAGGAGTTTGAGGTTGCCCGGGTTCTTGATTCCCGCTTCTTTCGAAACTCTCTTCAATACTTGATTGACTGGAAGGGATACGGCCCGGAAGAAAGATCTTGGGTTCCGGCCAGAGAGGTCCATGCGCAGAATTTGGTAAAGAGGTTCCATAGAGAGAATCCTTTGAAACCCAGCTTGGAGGGTCCAGTGGCCCCTCCTCAGGGGGGGGGTAATGTTAGGCACTTACCTCGTCGCCGTCCCTGGTCCCGCGACGCGCTGTCGGGTGGCGCCCGGTTGGCTGCTGCCCGACGGCCCCCGGGTGTGCCGGCTCCTCAGCGTTGTCGTGGGGGTCGGGGGTCGGCGGCGCGGGACGGTGTCGGCGGCCGCGCCGCAGCCCGCTCTGCGCGGCTGCGCGGGCCCGCCAGGCTTCCCCTTGATGCGGCGCTTCCTCCTCCCGGCGGGGGCGCGCCCGATCTACAACGTGCTCGCGCGCGCGCGCGCGAGCACGTCTTACTTATGCCTCCCGGCGGCGCTTTCCCCAGCGCGCCCGCCGGGGGCAAGTGTCAAAAACATCCAATCCGTGACCCGGTCAGAGGAGTGGACCCAGGGACTGGTCGGCCTGTCTGGCCTGGGCCGTCCAGCTCCTGGGACCACTCCTGTTTTATTGTGTGCACCAATCACCCTTGTTCCCGCCATTGCCCCTTTTCCCCACTGGCCAGTACTCCCTATAAAGCTGCACTGCTCCAGTATCCCAGTGCCCGTTATAGCTTCTGGGTTCTGGATGTGCGTTGCTGTGTCTCTAGTGAATACTTTGGATTTGGACTTTGACTATTCTCGCCTGCCGCCTGCCCCGACCATCTGCCTTGCCTGACCACTCTTTTGCCTGACCCTCCTGTACCTCGCCTGTGACCTCCTGGATTTGACCTCGGCTACCCTCGACTACCCTTTCGTTATATCCCTCGGAAACCTCGCCTGTGACCTCCTGGTTTGACCTCGGCCTGAATTACGGACTTTCGCACCCGGCATCCTCATTCGGGATTCCCTGCCAAACATCATTCTGCACCTTAAGCCGTTATCCTTTGCGCCTTTTAAGTCCTGGGGGCAACCGACTGGGAGAGGCATTACCCGTGTCTCCCACAAGCGGGGGCTTGTCTATAGGCGGAAGTGGCGGTGGAGATTGGGGGATATCGGCTTAAGACAGGCGGGTGTTTGGTATAGTCCTGACAATGACAGACTTTTGCTCCTCATTAATAATTAATGCAAACAGTAAAAAACATTATAATAATTACATTGCTAGTAATTATATTAGAATTACATTGCACAATATTAATAAAGCATTTATCTACAGCTAATCCCTGCAGAATAAGAATATATATATGAAGAAACCAAATTATGAACTATAAACTATGACCCCAGCCACAAAATATCTGATTTACTCATTTTAAAAAGAGATCTACATGCCATCATGAATTCATTCCTTTAGGAATACAAGTTCCCAATTTAAAGATCCAGAAAACCTCGCGCTGAAGAAGCCTATCCATTAAATCTCCCCCCCAGGACCCAATCTCACCTTCTCTATGGGCATGCATCTGAAGTGAGACAAATCTCCATTATGAAAGTCCCTAAAATGTTTGCCCACATTAGAGGTACATGTCAAACGGTCTGGGGAAGATGAGTATATATGTTCTGCAATGCGTTTTTTCAATGGTCGTGTAGTACATCCCACATATTGAATGTTGCAGCTAATACAAGTGATCAAATAGATCACATTCGATGAGTTGCAATTCATAAGTTGTTTAATTTCAAACCTGAGGTGAGTTGTAGTGGACTCAAAACATGTGCCCACTTGTATATACTTACACAGTCCGCATCTACTCACGCCACATCTATATGATCCTTGGTGTGTTAGCCATGTAGTCATACCCCTAGGGCCTTTCATAAACAGACTCGGGGATAACTTTTGTCCCAATGTTGGAGGTCTATGGCTCACCACCCTAACCCCATCCTTTAGGATTTCCGTTGGGGATCGCAATTAAGAAGTGGCAGATGTTTATTCACTATTGTCCTAATTTGGCTGAATTCTTCACTATAAGAAGTGACCAATGTCACACTATTATTCCGAGTACCAGAGTGATTATTATTACTGGATCTTTTATTGTTTCTGCTTGCTTGAAGGACATTCCTCTTATTACAGGATGTCTTTCTAAGCATTGCCCCTCTATCTCTTGTACTGGCAATGCCCCTCGCACGTGTCAATAAATCAGGAGAGTACCCTCTCTCTGACAACCTGTCAGAAATTTCATTAAGTTCCTCCTCAAAGGCTGTCTGTTCCGAGCAATTTCTTCGAGCTCGGACCATTTCCCCTACAGGGATAGATCTAATGGTGTGGGGGGGATGGCAGCTTTCCGCCCTGAGGGTCATATTCCCCGCTGTCTCTTTTCTGTAAGTTTTAGTTACAACCCGTTTCAAATCCTCACTGACCTCTAATGTCAGATCCAAAAATGAGATAGATAGCGGACTCTGTTCTGAGGTAAATCTCAAATTCAATTGATTAGTGTTGAGATATTCTACAAATTGTATGACCGTATCTGATTGGCCAGACCATATGAAGATCAAATCATCAATGTAACGGCCATACAATTTTATATTCTTCATGAATGGGTTTGTATGGCCATATATAGTCTCCCTCTCCCACCATCCCATATAGAGATTGGCCAGAGAGGGAGAGAAGGGGGCCCCCATAGAGGCACCACATCGCTGCAAAAAGTACTGTCCCGAAAACAGAAAGTAGTTGTGCTGTAGCAGAAATTGTAAGGATATTATTAGGAAAGTTTTAAGTTCCATAGAGTACATAGAATAATTATCCAGATGGAACTGCACAGCTTCCAACGCCAAATCATGGGGTATTATGGAATATAATGATGTTACATCGCAGGTTAACCAGCGGAAATCAGATTCCCACTGGAAATGTTCCAATTGACATATAACATCCCGCGAATCTTGTAAAAAGCCGGGGAGTCTCCTCACTAGAGGAAGGAGGTGAGCATCCACCCATTGCCCCAGCCTCTCATTCATCCTCCCAATGCCCGCCACTATGGGCCTCTCTCGCCCAAGTCAATAAAGAGCCCGTCTGGAAAGAAAGTCGTGTTCTTCAACATGACGGACTCCTCGGAGTGGTCCTCTGGAAGTGATCGGTCAGATGCTGAACAGGCAACCAGAAATTTTCAAGGGCCACTGGCCTCAAGATCAAGGAAGAAAAGATCCCCAAGAGGACCCATAGAGCGGGGAGAAAACATAGATCCGGGCGTCCGCTTACATGCTCAGGGGCAGGAGAACACAGGAGTAACAAGTGTTATTAACCTGTCGTCTCATCCCCTTTCTAATGCTGAATCGACTGTTCTTTCCAGAGGCTTATCGTTTGCACCTACCTTCCATTTCAATTTGTTTGCAACTATTTTGGATATTAATAGATTTGTGAGAAATTTGACATTACGTAAGCATTTTTTTCTCTGAGGTACCAATTGAGCATGAGTTTAATGTCCCTTTATCAGAACAGAATGTTGATGAAACTGGGGCAGATGATATATTGTATAGTCAGGAAAGGACTATTCCCTCTTTCCAAGACGTTACTATGCGTCTCTGATTGGATAATTTATCTGAAGAGGGACCACTTAAAATTAGGGCCCCTTCACGAGTGACCTTCTCTAATAGTAAATTCTACCCCATTAATTCTAGGTCTCCATTTTTGGATGTTTTCCAAGAGGCGGAGGCAGATCTTACTGATCTGGCAAATAAAAGACAAAATCATCAGAAGTCCAATTTTACTAGGATAGAAAGGGAGGCATTAGAGGGATTGAAGGGAAATGAGTCAATTGTTATACGCACAGCGGACAAAGGAGGGTGTATTGTGGTGTTGGATTCAGAGGATTATGAGAAAGAAGCATGGAGACAATTAGAGGATTCTAATACATACATTAAATATTCCGGGAATCCGGTGAATACATTCCAACAGGATCTCACTATGGTGCTGGAGGAGGGTATAGCATTGGGAATTCTCACTGAACATCAAGCAGACTCCCTTTTGGTGGCCTCCCCCATTGCCCCAGTCTTTCACCATCTCTCCAAGATTCATAAGCCCCAACGTCCTCCAGTTGGGAGGCCCATAGTGGCGGGCATTGGGGGGATGAATGAGAGGCTGGGGCAATGGGTGGATGCTCACCTCCTTCCTCTAGTGAGGAGACTCCCCGGCTTTTTACAAGATTCGCGGGATGTTATATGTCAATTGGAACATTTCCAGTGGGAATCTGATTTCCGCTGGTTAACCTGCATTATATTCCATAATACCCCATGATTTGGCGTTGGAAGCTGTGCAGTTCCATCTGGATAATTATTCTATGTACTCTATGGAACTTAAAACTTAATAATATCCTTACAATTTCTGCTACAGCACAACTACTTTCTGTTTTCGGGACAGTACTTTTTGCAGCGATGTGGTGCCTCTATGGGGGCCCCCTTCTCTCCCTCTCTGGCCAATCTCTATATGGGATGGTGGGAGAGGGAGACTATATATGGCCATACAAACCCATTCATGAAGAATATAAAATTGTATGGCCGTTACATTGATGATTTGATCTTCATATGGTCTGGCCAATCAGATACGGTCATACAATTTGTAGAATATCTCAACACTAATCAATTGAATTTGAGATTTACCTCAGAACAGAGTCCGCTATCTATCTCATTTTTGGATCTGACATTAGAGGTCAGTGAGGATTTGAAACGGGTTGTAACTAAAACTTACAGAAAAGAGACAGCGGGGAATATGACCCTCAGGGCGGAAAGCTGCCATCCCCCCCACACCATTAGATCTATCCCTGTAGGGGAAATGGTCCAAGCTCGAAGAAATTGCTCGGAACAGACAGCCTTTGAGGAGGAACTTAATGAAATTCTGACAGGTTGTCAGAGAGAGGGTACTCTCCTGATTTATTGACACGTGCGAGGGGCATTGCCAGTACGAGAGATAGAGGGGCAATGCTTAGAAAGACATCCTGTAATAAGAGGAATGTCCTTCAAGCAAGCAGAAACAATAAAAGACCCAGTAATAATAATCACTCTGGTACTCGGAATAATAGTGTGACATTGGTCACTTCTTATAGTGAAGAATTCAGCCAAATTAGGACAATAGTGAATAAACATCTGCCACTTCTTAATTGCGATCCCCAACTGAAAGGATGAGGTTAGGGTGGTGAGCCATAGACCTCCAACGTTGGGACAAAAGTTATCCCCGAGTCTGTTTATGAAAGGCCCTAGGGGTATGACTACATGGCTAACACACCAAGGTTTGAAATTAAACAACTTATGAATTGCAACTCATCGAATGTGATCTATTTGATCACTTGTATTAGCTGCAACATCCAATATGTGGGATGTACTACACGACCATTGAAAAAACGCATTGCAGAACATATATACTCATCTTCCCCAGACCGTTTGACATGTACCTCTAATGTGGGCAAACATTTTAGGGACTTTCATAATGGAGATTTGTCTCACTTCAGATGCATGCCCATAGAGAAGGTGAGATTGGGTCCTAGGGGGAGAGATTTAATGGATAGGCTTCTTCAACGCGAGGTTTTCTGGATCTTTAAATTGGGAACTTGTATTCCTAAAGGAATGAATTCACGATGGGATGTAGATCTGTTTTTAAAATGAGTAAATCAGATATTTTGTGGCTGGGGTCATAGTTTATAGTTCATATGTACGGGTCCTCTCTCTCTCTCTCTCTCTCTCTCTCTCTCTCTCTCTCTCTCTCTCTCTCAATAATATATATATATATATAATTTAATGGAGTTTTTGATAATGCCCTTAATTTGAGACAAAAACCAGTGACATATTAATTTATGCAAGGCTAATGGAGACTATAAAAGGGGTCCAAAATTTACAATTTACTTGCAATATAGGGATAAACTATAATATATCATGCAAGTAAGTCTATACAGAGTGATAGGAGTGAATTTCCTTCCTCATGTATAATTGTTTGGATTTGTGACAATAGGATTTAATGTAATTGGTTTGTCCTCCCTGTGTTACTTTGTGTAGGTATAATTTAAAATCTATAATATGGGGTAAAACCCCTTAAGGGTGTCTATCATGCACTGAGATCAATTTAAGTTTATTTACTGAAACCAAAGATTTATATTCGAGTAAGTAACAAGTCATTTAGCTTTTACTTAGTACTAGCTGCCCTTAATGGCGTCTATTATGGGGGTAGCTTTGTTCCAGTCCTATGACGCACTCGACACTGCATTCAATGGTTGCCCTTAATGGTGTTTATTATGGAGGCTGTTTTATTCCAGTCCTATGACGCAATCTACACTGCTACCAATGAAGCTCTGACACGTCACCTGTGCGAGCTGATTGGAGGAGGTTTTTCCTCATGCATCATAACACGGAAGTGAATCTCCCACAGCATGCAGTATTGGCGGGGTGCGCGCACAATGGAGCTGGATACATAGGATGGGAGCCCATATATCTTGGCCCCCATTACACCTATACAGGTACGCCATTCCGTTATTACCTCTCAGCTTTTCCTTCTCTCTTTTCAATGCCTGGTTTTTGTCGCAGATGAAATGTTTTGTGTAATTTGTAGCTAGTGGCATGTGTATAAACGACGATTATCTAAGTTGCCCCATTGTCATATTTAAGAGCTGGTGCTCGAAACGCGTCGACGTGGGGCCTGCTCTCTCTGTGCTTTTTTTAACTCCTCATGCTGTGATGGCTTTTTAAGTGCTTCAATTCGATGATTTTAAGGCTTGTACTTCATGGCTGGCACTTTTTCATTCGTAGCGGGCAAGAGTATTCAAGGACTAAGCCGGATCAAAAACACTAAGACGAAATTCAGAAGCACACCCAAGCTAGAAATGGCTATAACGGGCACTGGTGGTCCGGGCAGGAACCTGGGTTTCTGAGAGTTCTCTCTGTGAAACTTCCTAACCAACCTCCTCGCGTGGACATCTCTGGCCGGGATCCAAGACCTCTCTCCTGGACCGTATCCCTTCCAATCTACTAGGTACTGGAGAGAGTTTGGGAAGAAACGCAAGTCTAATATCCAAGCTACCTCGAATTCTTGCTGCCTGTCTACTAGGATGGCAGCAGGGGAAGTATCTGGCTCAATACCCTTGGCAGATTTTAAAAGGGAGACATGAAAAGAATTGCAAATTTTCATGGAGGGCGAATGATCAAGGCGATAAGTAGGGCCAATAAACCTTGGACCTAACTTGGCAGAGGGTTGACGTAATGCCACATTTTTGGTGGAAAGCCAAACTAGCTCCCCCACCTCATAATCGGGGTTACTAGACCAACCGCGATCGGCAAAAGTTTTCTGCTGGCCGACGGCCCAGGTCACGTTTTGCTGGATCTTTGCCCAACCATTCTTCAAGCGAGGGCACGCTAGAGGGTACGTCCGACAAAGCAGAAAATTTGAGGTCTCTACCGAAAACATAGCGAGACGGGGAAACCCCTGTGGAAGTATGGGTGGCATTATTTAGAGCGAACTCTGCAAACGGAAGGTACAGTAACCAATCTGTCTGGACATCGGAAACAAAACATCGAAGGTATTGCTCCAGTGATTGGTTGGTTCTCTCTGTCTGCCCATTTGATTGTGGATCAAATGCAGAGGACAAAGAGACAGCGAATCCCAACCTGGCACAAAATGCCCTCCAAAACTGAGAGACAAACTGAACCCCCCTGTCTGAGACCACATCCTCCGGGATTCCATGGAGTCTGAATATATGGGCTAAAAAATGTTGTGCAAGGTCTTGAGCAGTTGGTAACTTTTTTAACGGGACAAAATGTGCCATCTTACTGAACCGATCTACCACCACCCAGATGACGGTAAACCCCTGGGATGGTGGAAGATCGGTGATGAAATCCATGGCAAGGTGTGTCCATGGTCGGGAAGGAATGGACAAGGGCACCAGTGAACCTTCAGGAGAATGTCTAGGGGTTTTACTCTGGGCACAGATCTTACAGACCCGCATTTTTAACAGAAGGCCACCAAACATGACGTGACAACATGGAAATGGTTTTCTTAACCCCTGGCTAATTTACCCGCCAAGGGCTCCCGATTCCAAATGTCATAATTCCGCTCGGCGGAATTAAATTTTTTCGAGAAAAATGCACAGGGGTGAAGTCGTTCCGGGGAACCACTGTACTGCGAGAGAACTGCCCCAACACCAAGCTCGGAAGCGTCAACTTAGACTATAAAAGCTCGTTGACATTCTGGGTGAACTAATACTGGGGCGGAGCTAAAGACTTCCTTCAACTTTCTGAAGGCTTGAATGGATTGTTCCGGCCAGAGTGATGGGAAGCCCCCTTTTTGGTGAGATCTGTGAGAGCCGCGCTACTAATGTGGAGAAGTTCTTAATAAATCTCCTGTAAAAGTTGGCAAATCCCAGGAATCTTTGTAGCCCTTTTAAATCTCTGGGTCGCTCCCACTCAAGTACAGCTTTGACCTTGGCCTGATCCATGGATAACCCAGTATTAGAAATTATGTACCCTGAAAATGGAACCTCAGGGACCACAAACACACATTTCTTGAGCTTAGCGTATAAGCAATTCTCTTCGTTTTCGCAAGACAAGACGAACATGTTCACAATGTTCTACTAAAGAAGAAGAAAAGATCCAAATGTCATCAAGGTACATTACTACAAAGCGACCCAAATCCTGGAAGACGACCGGGCAGTTACACAGACCAAAGGGCATCACGATGTACTCGTAATGCCCATCTTGGGTGTTAAAGGCGGTCTTCCACTCATCACCCTGACGGATCCTTATCAAGTTTTAGGCCCCCGTAGATCCAACTTAGTAAAGACTTGGGCCCCGATGATCTGCGTAAATAACCCATCAATCAGAGGAAGGGGGTATTTTATTTTATTCAGACCCCGATAATCTATACAAGGGCGGAGCCCCCCATCTTTCTTTTCAACGAAGAAAAAACCTGCCCACCCGGGGAAGTGGATACACCCCATCTGTAAATTTTCAGCTATTTAATCTTTCATAGCTTTATTTTCCGCCCGGGTTAAATTATAGATTTTCCCCCTGGGCGGCATGGTCTCCGGAAGAAGTTCTATGGGGCAGTCAAAGGACCTATGAGGCGGAAGAACATCCGCCGCTTTCTCAGAAAATACGTTGAGGAAATCATAAGGGCCTGGAACCCCATCGGGAGACAGCTGTGTGGCACGCACCAGGACTTCCAAACAGGACTGGAAACATTGCGGGCCCCATTTAGTAATCTGCCTCGCAGCCCAGTCAATCTGAGGGTTATGCTTCTGTAGCCAGGGCAACCCGAGTACTAACGGAGTTAAAGGCATTTTTAACACAAAAAAACAAATCCATTCAGAATGCCCCGCTCCCATTCTAAGAAATTCTGGTGGGGTCTTAAAGTGTATGAGGCCCCCGGCAATATGTGTGTCATCAATGGCTGAAACCCGAATAACCTTAGACAGAGGTTGGAACGGAATCTTCAAACTAGCTCGAAAGAAAATTCCCTGCAGCTCCACAATCAAGAAGGGCCTCCAAATGTTTATATTCAAGGTCCACTTTAATCTGGACTGGGACCATAAACTGAGAATAGATTTGAGGAAATACCTTGCAGCCTAGGTGGGTTTCTTCGACCCCCACCTAGGGACTGAAGTTTCCCGGCTGTTTCTTGGGGCAGTAGAGACACAGTCCTTCCGACAACCGCCGACGCCTCTTAGCCTCAGAAATCTTGGTAGCTCCCAGCTGCATAGGTGGTACAGGGTGATTCACCAAAATGTCCTTAATAGCATCAGACCCAACCGGAACTGACCACACAGGGCAGGGTCATTCCACCGAGAGTTCACAGCCAACCGACGGAACTCGGAACAATTCTCGGCCTGCCGGCGACCCTGTCGCAAGGAACGAAGTTTGCCATCAGCAGTGGCACCCCTATCTGGGTCATCATAAAGAACTTCCATAGCTGAGAAAAACACATCGACCGATTGCCGTGCTGGGTCCTGAGGTGACAGGCCGAATGCCCAAGACTGAGGATCCCCTTGCAGGAGGGAGAGGACCAGGCCCACTCGTTGTTCTTGGGAACCAGAGGAGTGTGGGCGGAGTTGAAAATAAAGTTTGCAGGCATCCCAAAAATTGGAAAACTTGCTTCTGTCCCCAGTGAACTTATCGGGGAGGGGAATCTTAGGTTCCACTGGATGGACGGCCGGTGCCCCCTGAGGGTCATGGTTAATAGGAGTTGGACGGTTCTCCTGACTCAATGGGCCAGGTGCTCAGCGGCCGCAGTCAAGGCCTGCACCTGCTCCAAAATTTGGTCCATAATTACTGGCCCGTTATACTGTCGGGGACCGCCGGACACCCTTCACTCGTGAGCCAACAATCCCCAATCTCCACCGCCTCTTGTGCCTATAGACAAGCCCCCGCTTGCTGGAGACACGGGTTATGCCTCTCCAGACTCGGTTGCCCCCAGGACTTACTGGCGCAAAGATTGCTGGCTTATGATAAAGACGGATGAACTGCGGGGTATCCCAAAACAGGAGTTCATGCGACAAAAGTCCGTAAACGTCAAAACCAAGGGGCTAGGCAAAGAGTAGTCAGGACTGGCAAGGGGTCAAGGCCGGGTGATCACAGAAGCGCGGTATCCAAGGGGTAAGGCAGAAGTGAAGTCAGACAGGCAGAAGGTCGGTGCAGGCAGCGGGCAAGAGTAGTCAAGGACGAAGCTGGATCAAAAACACTAAGACGAAATTCAGAAGCACTCCCAAGCTAGAAATGGCTATAACGGGCACTGGTGGTCCGGGCAGGAAAATATTTAAATGGTGACTGGCCAATGGGAAACGGAATGTGCTAATTGGTGCAACAGTGATGTGATTGGTGCAACTCACAATCTCGCCCCTGATAGGGACGACCCCAGAGACTGGACTGCCCTGGCCAGTCAGGCTGTCCAGTCTGTGGCATCCCAGGTGCAGTGGATCCCCGGACCAGGATTGGTCCCTTTAAACCTGCCCCCGGCGAATGCAATGGGAGCAGCGCCGCCGGAGGGCATAAGAGGAACGTGCTCGCGCATAAGAGGGAGCGGCCACCGGAGGGGCAGAGCCACCAGCGAGTGCGCGGAGGCGCCGCGGGACAGACCCCCAGGTAAGTTCCTTACAGGAAGAATGTGGAAGAGCGTGCTATAGTCATTTTAATCGTCCCAGAATGGAGCAGCTATATTGCAGCACTAAAGAACTTGACACTTGAGAGCCCGTGCTATCTGCCTCTCATTCCAGATCTCCTAACTCAGGGACTGATTCGCTATGTCGAGTTCAAGAACCTGAAGCTGATTGCATTTATTCTGATAGGACAGTCAAGGAATAAGACCTCCCTAAAACGGTGATTGGAATCCTAGTAGGTAGTAGAAGCTAAACTACAAAAAGTATTTACCTAAAACTGTGGAATAAATGCCGTTCCTTCTATGAAGCCAATAGTTTGGAAAGGTATCAAATTCCATCAATTCATTATCAGAATTTTTACAAGAAGGGTTCGAACGTGGACTAGCGGCTAGTACTGTAAAAACCCAGACTTCACCATTTCGTTGTGCCTTTTGGAGCTAGAGCTACTTTGGTAACCCAGCCTCACTTGGATAATGGGTCCAGCTGGATATTGTGTAAGGGTTGGCCTGCATAAAGGGCCATTTAGTTCTGCCGGCCCCCAAGGAAGGTTTAAAAAGAGGAGGCATTTAGTTCTTCTGATTTTGAGGAGGTTAATTATGCATCAGTAGTTCCTTAGATAGGGGGGCTTCTTACAATTGGGGGGCCTCTACACAGATGAAATGCCTGATTAGTTAAATCTCAGAGGCTTTAAATATCAGCTCCCAGGGTCCCAGGAGGAGGATTCCTTTAATCTTATCCTAAGGAATGGCAGAAGCCAGATAGATTTCCCTTCACTCTGAAGTGCTAGATGCTAAGTATCTTTTTTTCCTCAGATCAGATTAATCTATGGTCACCCTCCTGAGGTAGACTCTCCCTTTTTCAGGTCTCTAAAACTACTTTTATACCATCCTCTGATAGCGCCTCCCCTAGAGAACCATCAAATAGGTGCATAGATCAGGTGGCATGTCATGCTTTTTATGCCAGCCTGTGCCACAACCATAGCATCTTTAGCAAGCAGTGGATTGTTGAGGCAACGGGATTCTATGTCTCGTTCAGGTCATTCAGGGAATGCATGCTCCCAACTAATATTCCAGTGTGTCATTTTTGCTATGGATGATTAGTTAAGTTAGTTGCCAGAGGCTTAGTTCTGTTAGTAGCCTTAAGGGGTTCCATATGGCTAGAGCAATGATCAGCTGACACTGCCTCCAAGAAGGGTCTGACTGGATGCCCCTTTCAGGGGGGACATTATTGGGGACAGTTTGGATGACTTAGTAAGGGAAGTATTGTGTATAGGTCTACAGACTTCCACAAGGAGGGTCCTTCCCTTTTCTTGCAGATCTTCCAATTTCCAGCCCTTTCATGTGGGCAGATGTTCTGCCTCATTAGGGTACCAGAAGGTATAGACCAAGTTCGAAGTTAGGCAAGGTCTTCTGGTGGTACAAGGAAAGCTCCCTCAGGCTTAAGGGGATGCCCTCATCCTTGCGGGTGGGGGCGCTTCTGCATTTTGCTCCCACTTGGAGGCACCATGTAACAAATCTTGGTTACAGGAAGTTGTTTTATTAGGGTACAAGATCGAATTAGGGGCCACACCTTCTCGGAGGTTCTTTGGTCAAGGGTATCCTGAAATCAGGTGAAGCAGAAGCCTTGAGCTCCGCTGTAGCCCACCTTTTACAGATCAAAGTAGTTTTGTCAGTTCCCCTTTTCAGGATTTATTCTTAATTCCCAGGAAGGACGGTTCTATGCGTCCAATATTTGATCTATAGGGCCTCAACAGGTTTCTTTAGATCAGGGCCCTATCATTTCAGGTAGGTGAAGGATACACACTGTCTTATAGACATTGGATGGATTTGGCTGGATCTATCCAAGGTCTTATATCATACTTTCTTCCTGGGAATGTCATGTCACAACTTAGGCTAGGGTATTTCTCCTGGATCAGAAGAGAATTTCACTTCAGGCCAGAGTAAAGGACCTCGGGTCCTTTCCTCACCCGACGTTCGTCTAGGAACGCATCTATTGGACCTGATGGTGTCTTGCTTCGAGGAGGTGCCTTTTTTCACTATATCCAGTCCAGGTCGTCCCAGAAGTGATGACAGTTGGGTAGTCCGCCACCAGGTGGCGCGGTTACTGCAAGATCCAGAGCTGTAACTCCTTCCGGCCCCCTATAAAATGAGCTGTCTCAATAGAATTCCCAGATTTCATCTTGCAGTACTGCTGCGAGGATCGTCTGGATATGTCAGCTGAGCAGGGCATTTTAAGCCTATCGGCCTCTGCATCCCTATTACCACCGGCCCCGTGGGCCCACTTATGCCTCCCAGCCTTTTGGAGATGGGACAAGGTGAAGGTAGGGAGAACGCCGGGGTCAGGCGTTGACAGAGCTAGGCTCTGGGCCACAGACCCTCTCTTAAAGGGTAGCCGGCCATTGGTGATGGTGAGCCTATGGGGGGGGAGGAACCACCTAAAATACCCGGGTCTCCCTCGTCTGTGCCCACCTTTATTGGCATCTTTGTGTTCATACTTTACTTCATGTTTACCTCATGTTTTTACTCATGTTTTACTGCTGGCAGCCTTGGATACTCACCTTTCTTCGTTCCCTCGCCTCTTCTCCTTCCCCTCCATCTTGTCAGTGCTGTGAGGGGGGGGCGGCGCTCTCGGGGCCTTCTTCGCCGCCGCGCTCCACGTCGGAGGGGTCCCTGCATGTGCCTCCCTTCCTGGCGCCATTTTGAGAGTGGGCGCGTCCGCAGTGGTGGGGGGGCAGGGCCGCACGATGACTCGTTTTGCGTCACGCCGTGCAGTCTACCCCTCAAAGTTCGTGTGGGCTGCGCTCGGGCGCCATTTTAGGCTGCGCTCTGGGATTGCATCTGCGGACCCTGCAAGGGTCCCCATCGTGCTGGCAGGCTTCAGGTGCCATCCACCCTTTTCAGCTATTTGCCTGCCATCCGGATCCCCCCCGCTTCATCGCCGGTCAGGTTCCGTGAGTCCCTCGTTTTTTCATGTTGTTTTTGTGGTGCATGTGCTGTGGGATGCTCATGAATCCTTCCGCTTGTGTCTTCTAGGTGGGCTCCCCTTTGCTAGCTGAGGGTTGTGGTTCCTCCCGGTCTCCTACCACCCCCCCTCTCTCCGCACCCTCCTCCCTTAAGAGGTATCATAAAAAGAGGGACTGAATTGGGGATCGCTTAGGTTTGGGCCGTTAGTACCTTGTAACCTGTATATTCTAAGCATACAGCACGTCCTGCTCCCGAATAGTTATAACATGTGGGTAGTCCTCCGCCTCCGGCGCCGTGCACTGCAGACATGTAGAAAACAAGCTCCTCCCGGCCCTACATATACCGGAGGACCTCCCACAAATCCCTAGTTTTCTCTGCAGTGCTGGAACTGCGAAGACATGAAGTATCACGCTCTCGCAGGCGAGCGGGCCTCACGGCCCAAGGTCCTGTGGGACTATTTCCACCAGTCCCACTCCAGCGGGGATGACCTGCAAGAGGTGCCGAGAGCGTTGCCCACGGCGGGGCAGGTGCTCTCTGGATTGGCGGAGCGTATGCGCCCTGGTAAAAAGCGGTGCCTGACGCCCCCAGGTTCTCCGGTTCCTAACGATACCGATGATTCTGCTGATATTCAGGACCCTGACCCTTCTGAGGAAGCGGAGCTATTCTCAGACTCGGGCTCCTGCCATGGGATGCCTGCGGGCCGTGAGGAATCTGAGCCTGGCTCCTGGGGTCTATGTGATACGGATGAAATCCTGATCAAGATCTTTGAGGTCTTGTCAATCTCTCCCCCCCCCCCCCCGGGGAGATTCCATACAGCGCCACCGCGCTTGGAGTTCCTAGAACAGGAACATTTCCAGAATATTATATCCCAGGAATGGGAATCGCCTGGTAAGCTGAAAAGGATTCCAGGGGTCTGGGAATGGAAGTACCCTTTTCCCCCTGATGTGGTCAATTTATGGTCAGCCCCTCTGGTGGTGGACGCGCCGGTTATAGGGGTCACAAACCCCCCTTTTATGACTGCCCCCTTTTATCGTACCCTCTGGGATGCTGAGGACCGGCGCATTGACAGACTGGCACCACACGCCTTCTCTTGTGCGGGGACGGCCCTGCGCCCGGTTTGTGCCGCGGCCATCACTGCGGTGGCCGCCAGGACACTTGTCAGAAAGATACTGGATCGCCGCCCTGAGGATCTTCCTTGGGGGGTGTTCAGTGTGCTATCAGACTGCGAAGCCTTTGTGAAGTTTATTCTATCGGCACTGGATGACACCATTAAGATGTGTGCTAGGAGTTCAGCACTTGCGGTTGCCATCCGCCGCCTGGTCTGGCTGCGACAGTGGGGCGCCGATGGAGCTACAAAAAAGGCTCTCACTTGCCTTCCATTCAGAGGACGGAGGTTATTCGGGGCCCGCTTGGACCTTTTCGGCAAAAAGGCTATAGCACCCTCCCGCAGAAGGCCGCTCTGGCCTCCACGAGGCAGGGTCGCCCCTCCACCCCCCTACGTCGGTGTTAGACGTGAATCTGAGGTGTGTTTCCAGTTATTCGGCGTGGACTTCCAGCATGGCGCGGGCAGGCAGCGCCCTGGCCCTTCTGGCAGGACCAAGTCCAAATCCGCCAAAACCTCGCAAGCATGAAGGGGCGCCCTCGCCCCTTTGGGCGAGGGGGCGACTGCACAGCTGTCTCACATCCAGGAATATGCCTTCACCTTATGGTGGTTCCGTGATGTAGCCCACCTGGGCTCAGGATGGGTTCTCGCTGGCGATCCCCCCCCCCTCAGTTTCCTGTCAGGGTGTTTTTAGCCCTACTCTCCCTTCTGAACCTAGCGCAGGCTGGACTAGGACCTGCAGTGTTGGGTGTGCCTTGGCAATTGCCTTAACGTATGGGGCCATGGCCCCTATACATTTTTTCCATCCTTCCCCCTCATCAGTATGAGGTAGTCTGGACCCCATGTGCCTATGGCAGGCTTAGCTATTCTGCCCTTGCAAGTAATCCATATATGACATATCTGTCTTGGGCCACGGGCCCCTACGCGGGGGGGGGGGGGGGGTCGGCCTCTGACGAGGCTCTAGCACTTCTCAGTTTCTCTGGGGTCTGCGGCACGCCTTAGACCATTCTAGCCAGTGTCACAGGTTCAACCCTGCAGCTTGAGGAACTGCAGGGGCCTCCCTTTGTGCCCAGGGTCGTCTTCTTTACTCCCCCGCCTCTGCTTCAGACAAAGTGGGTCGGTTGGCCGACAGTGTTCCCTAGAAGCTACTGGATGGCTGCTTAAACTCCCCATCCCTTCACCGTCACTTCATCGGTTCAGGCTTGCTGCCTTCTTCCCTGGCATTAGGGGACCCCTGGTTTCGGGGGCTCTGCCCTCCTTCACGTGCGCCCTACCTTCACCAAGTGGGATGGCAGCTGGAGGGTCTGTCGGTGGCACATCCAGATTGTCATTTATATACCGAGCCCTCGGGCTCCTCGGCGCAGTAGGTTCTTGGTAAGTTGGCTCCTCTGGAACTTCCCATTGGCAAGGGCCCCCTCAGGGGGGCACCTCCCTTCCTTGCTAGCATCTTCTAGAGTATGGCCCCCCTGGGTGCCAGTTTAGCAGGTTTGGAGAGGGAGAGCCAAATCTCTTCCACAAACCACGGGGTTCTAGGTTGGGCCCTTAGAGGGTCCATCTTATCTGCTGGGCTCGCTGTAACGGTGGCCCCCCTTGATTCTATATGGCGGGCCTCCCCCTCCTTTAGGACCGGTCGGTTCATGAGGGACGCCTGGCCTGTTGCAAGATGAGGGCATGTTTGTATTGCTGATTAAAGATGGTGACAGGTTGCTACCTCTGGAGGGTCCCTGTCCCTGGCCTGGGTGGGGTTCTACCCCCCCTGCTTCTCAGCGGTGTTCGCTTCTACTGCCCTTAGCGGTAGGGGTTGCCATCTCGGGTTGCCCAGGGAGCCTAGAGCGGCTCTGAGGGGTCTCCCTTCTGACACAGGGCCTCTGCCCTTGTCTGGTACCTGTTGGTGGGCCTGAGTATCTAGGCTTAGCCTTATTATTTCACATGTCTTATTTTCACCAGCCTACCTTTTGGGCTCTGCTCAAGGCTGGCTGGCTAGTGAGTCCCATGGGATCTATGGCCTAGGCGGCCTTGGGAGTAATGGCTCGCAGACGCCTCTGCCGAGGGCTGCGGAGTTGTGATGTCCCAGTTGGGGTGCGGTCCTGTCCTTATCAAGTCTCTTCCTGTTTCCAATCAAAGGCCTCCCGTCTGGGGGTTGATTGCTAATTCCCCCTTGGGGGCGGGCCTCATCTTCTGGGTGACCTAGTATGAGTGGAGGTTTGGGGGCTAGCTCCCCAGCTTCCCTTTATTCCACCTATAATGGCTGGGTGGTTCCCATATTGACTGGCAGGGGCCTTAGTCTCTCCCCTGTGAGGCGTTATCGGTCCCCAGGGCTCCCCATCTGGGGACTCTGATGGTGTAGGCCTGCCTTGGCCTTTCCTACAGGAGTCTGGTTCTGTCACCCTTGTAGAGTACTCTCCTTGGGTTGCTTAACTGCACCCCCCCAGTAGTTCCATAAGTCCCTGTGGGGATCAAACCTTTCATCCTGTTACCCTGCAAACTTCCTGTGGATCCTGCTTGGATACGGTATCGGCTGCCCTGGGGGCCAGACCGCTCTTCTGGGGCCTCCTGACTCCGTCAGACTTGGGCCTGAGACATTGTTCTGGCTAGTTTTTCCCTGACGCTATGTATACTCATATATACACGTACGGCTATATGCAGCTACAGGTACCCCATGCCTGGGGGTGTTTCCCTTTTTCCTGGGCTTCCGGCCCAGGTGGTCTGTTGGACCCTTGGTTCAGACCCTTTTGTATAGCCATGGGCTGATTGCTAATATACTAATTGTGAGGGCCTACATCCCTCTTCAGGTTTTTGCACTTTTTCCCATGCGGGCCTCCTTGGCCTTTGGGGGACTGCTGTTCTAGGAAGTCTACGGGCGCCTCCTTGGTATGCGCCTGATATCTATTCCATAGCCATTGCGCCTTGGAGCGCTCCTTCTGGAGGCTCTCTGATTCTGGGGAAGCCTTGGCTTCCTGGTAATTAAGGGTTGTATTCCCGCCTTGGTCGGGTGCCCTGTTTTTTGTTCCCCTTGAGGGTGTTACAAGAGTTGCCACAAGGCTTCCTTGCCTGTGAGCTGGTTGGGTCACTACACTGACCTATGTTCATTCAGGGGAGCTTTTCTTCCCCGTTATTGTTTACTCTGTTATCATGGGTGCTTTGGTATCACGTTCCCTTCAGCACCAAGGTTTTGTTTCTCTGTTAGTTCAATTACTTGCCTCATGGCCTGTCTCTGTTCATACCTGCTTGGTTTTGTTATGAGACTGATGTTGGAGCCTATGCTCTTGTCATGCCTGTTGCAAGTTTTGCAGGTGACAGCGCCTTTACTGTCCGCTGTGCCTTGTTGTTTTTTGGGGATCCCACCCTGCTTATGGACACTGCTATTGGATGTCCCACATGTTATGACTATTCGGGAGCAGGACGTGCTGTATGCTTAGAATAATACAACTCTCTGTGAAGTACTCACCTGTAGAGTTGATATTATACGCAGCACATCCTGCTCCACCTCACCCTGGTTTCACTAATTCTGGATCCCCTGTATGGTGATTATTATCGTTCAGATATTGCTACCAGTTATTCTGGGTGGTTTGGTTCCTTCTGGCCTCTCTTCTCACTGCTTTTCAATGCTGGGGATTTGTGGGAGGTCCTCCGGTATATGTAGGGCCAGGAGGAGCTTGTTTTCTACATGTCTGCAGTGCACGGCGCCGGAGGCGGAGGACTACCCACATGTTATGACTATTCGGGAGCAGGACGTGCTGTATGCGTATAATATCAACTCTACAGGTGAGTACTTCACAGAGTTGTATTTTTTTCTCTATAATCACCATAATGGAGGCTTCTCGCGATAGTGAGCTAGGGGCCCCATCTGGGCGGGTGAAGATCTGTCCCATGTGCGGTACCAGCCCCCTGGGCGACTCAGCACAGTTTGTCACTTGCGCCAGGAGCGTATTTTTGGAGCATGATAGGGCGGGCGTCCCTGCCCTTAACCCTCCTTTGCCTGCGGCCTAGCCAACTCCCCCACTACTGCAGTCCGCCCTCAGCGAGGGGACAGCCAGCAGGGGATCCCAAGCCAATTTGGCATACCGGATGGCCAGTCTGGAGAGACAGTTATTTTGCACGGCTACTGGGAAGGCCACGAGTAAGAAGCAGCACATCAAGCCGGGTTACTCGATTTTGCTGATGATGATGATGATCTTTTTGGAGGTCGGGACTCCATGGAGGAGGGAGAGTTGTTTAAGGACTCCGCTTCCTCAGGGGATCGGTCGGTTGGCTATGACAGCGAGCCTGGTTCCTCCTTGGACGGGGGATTTGTGGCTCCCTGACGACACTGAGAAGTTGCTGTCTTCTGTGTTTGAGACTTTGCATATTGTCCCTTCTAAAGCAGCTAAGAGGAAGCAGGGTGATTTATTTCGGGCTGAGAGACAGAGGCTTGTCTTCCCGGAGCAGGCCCACTTTTCCAATATGGTGTTTAAGGAATGGGAAAGACCTAATAAATTGCCATTGGTGCCTAAGGGCCTGGACAGGCGGTATCCCTTCCCTGATGAGCTGATCTGCCTCTGGTCCCGTCCCCCCGATGTGGATGCCCCTGTGTCAGTGTTATCAAACACTACGGTTATGCCGTCACCTGATACTGCTTCCTTGTGCGACTGGGGATGAATCTGGCGGGCCTCATGGTGTCCTGTTTCAAGGCAGTGCCCTTCTCTCAAGTCCACATGAGACCTCTTCAATTGAATCTGTTGGCCGGTTGGGACCGGACGCAGGAGTCCCCCATGGTCAGACAGCCCCTCTTGTGGTTGGACTTCAGCAACCTGTTGGTGGACAAGTCCTTTCTGACTCCCCGGTGGGAGATGGTTAACACGGATGCCAGTCTGACTGGCTAGGGAGGTTTTTGCAAACTCTGAAGTTCCAGGGTCAGTGGGGGCCCCAGGAGGCCCACTTACCCATCAATCTCCTGGAGCTGAGAGCGATTCGGTTGGTGCTTCTTAAATTGACTCCCCATCTAAGGGGTTGTGCGATTCAGGTCAGCTCGGACAATCAGACGGCTGTCGCCTACATCAATCACCAGGGCGGGAGCAAGCGAGTCCTTCAGGAGGTGTCCCAGATTCTGACTTGGGCAAAGGAGAATCTTCCGTGCATCTCAGCGGTTTACACCCCCGGGGTAGAAAACCAGGAGGCAGACTCCCTGAGCAGGGGGACTTCTCGTCTTGGGGAATGGTCTCTCAGCAACAAGATCTTTCACGCCCTGTCTCCCCTCTGGGGTCAGCCAGACATAGAAACATAGAAGGTTGATGGCAGAAGGAGACCATACGGTCCATCTAGTCTGCCCTTATGTGTATACTGTATGTACTCTTTATCTTAGGATAGATGTGTGCTTATCCCAGGCATGTTTAAATTCAGTGACTGTTGATTTTTCAACTACCTCTGCTGGAAGTTTGTTCCAAGCATCTACTACTCTTTCTGTAAAATCATATTTTCTAACATTGCTCCTGATCTATCATTAAGCTTCTTCTTAAAAACACTTCCCTCCTGAACCTTATTCAATCCTTTCACATATTTAAAGGTCTCAATCATGTCCCCCCTCTCCCTTCTTTCCTCCAGACTGTACAAATTAAGTTCTTTAAGTCTCTCCTGATAAGTTTTAAGTTCAAGTACTTCCACCATTTTCGTTGCCCGCCTTTGGACCCGTTCTATTTGAATAATGTCTTTTTGCAGGTAAGGTCTCCAGAACTGCACACAGTATTCTAGCTGTGGCCTTACCAGGGCTCTATACAGCGGCATCACAACTTCCCTCTTCCCACTGGTGATGCTTCGAGCTATGCAGCCGAGCATCCTGCTTGCTTTTCCCACTGCCTGGCTACACTGTCCACTCATCTTGCAGCTATCAGTAATCAGTACCCCTAAATCTCTCTCCTCCGAGGTCCTGGCTAACACAGTTCTGCCCATACGGACGTGGACCTATTTGCATCCAGACACAATCACAAACTTCCAAGGTTTGTCTCCCTGTCAAGAGATCCTCTGGCCTTCTCACAGATGCTCTGGCAATTCCATGGATGGAGCTCAGGCTCCTTTATGCATTTCCTCCGTTTCCACTCCTGGGCCAAGTGCTGCGCAAGATAGCCCAGGAGGAGGTACCAACTGTCCTGGGGCCTCCTCGCTGGCCGAGGCGGATTTGGTTCGCGGACATAGTACAGATGTCAGTCGATCGTTACATGATGCCCGACGACCAAAGGCTTCTCACTCGGGGATCGCTGCGGCATCCCAATTTATAGACGCTGGCTTTGACGGCCTGGCTATTGAAACCTCAATCCTAACGGAAAAGGGGCTGTTGGCCACGGTTGTTCAGGCCATGATTCAGGCACAGAAGAAGTCTTCTTTCGTGATTTACTACAGAATTTGGCATGCCTACATTTCTTGGTGTGAATCCAAGAGTTTCCCTTGTCACACTTTTTCTATTTCTAGGATTTGGGAATTTTTTCAACACGGCTTAGACTTGGGTCTACAGCTGAGCACCCTCAAGGGCCAGGTCTTGGCCTTGGCCAATCATAGACTGATCAGGACTTTTTTCCAAGGTGTTACCCATGTACGTCCACCGCGTAAGCCTGTATTACCGGTGTGGGATTTGAATTTCGTGCTTTCTGCTCTCCAGGGTCCTCCCTTTAAGCCTTTATGCAATGCTGCATTGTCTGTCTTGACCCTAAAGTTGGTCTTTTTGGTAGCTATCACCTCGGTGCGCCATGTGTCAGAACTTGCCGCTCTTTGTATGAAGCCTCCTTACTTTGAGCGGCATAAGGATAAGGTGGTTTTTCGCTTTAAACCTGATTTTTTTGCCTAAGGACGTTTCTCCCTTTCATCTTAATGTGGACAGTTGTTTTGCCTTTCCTGTGTCAGGAACCGTCTAGTGCTAAGGAAAGGACCCTTCATGCCTTGGATGTGGTCAGAGCCATAAAGTATTACCTGGCTGCGACTGAATCCATTAGGAAATCGGATTTGCTCTTTGTCCTAACAGAAGGCTTTAGGAAGGGTTTGCCTCCGGCCAAGTCCACTCTCAGCAAGTGGATCAGACAGGCGGTGGTGCAAGCATATTCTGCCAAGTGGAAGGTTCCCCCTTTTCGTGTTACAGCTCATTCTACTCGAGCTATTGGTACTTCCTGGGCTTTTTAGCACCAGGCCTCTGTTTAACAAGTTTGTAAGGCCGCTACCTGGTCTTCTGTTCATATCTTTACAAAGTTTTCCAAGGTTGATGAAATGAACTACATGCTGTTTTCGCACTGGGGATCCCGTCCTAATGGACACTGCTTTTGGATGTTCCAACTGTCATCACTTCTGGGACGACCTGGACTGGATATAGTGAAAAATACAATTCTGTGAAACTCACCTGTAGAATTGTTTTTGAATATATCCAGTCCAGGTCGTCCCACCCCGCCCTTGGTTTCATTATCTCTTGTTTGCCTGTTATGGTGATTTACCTTTTATATTGGACCGTTGTCCTTAGTTTTTTGTTGGAGAGAGTACATGCTGAAGCTATGTGAGTTAACTTGGTTTCTTGGCCTCCCGGCCTGTCTCCTTTTACTGCTTTTTGACCTCTGGGAATTCTATTGAGACAGCTCATTTTATAGGGGGCTGGGAGGAGTTACAGCTCTGGATTTTGCAGTAACTGTGCCACCTGGTGGCGGACTACCCAACTGTCATCACTTCTGGGACGACCTGGACTGGATATATTCAAAAACAATTCTACAGGTGAGTTTCAGAGAATTGTATTTTTGCACAGTTTCACACAAGACCAGCACTCATGACACTTTCAGCAAGGCGGTCCTTAACCTGGTGGCTGAATTCTCATTTCTTCGGATGAACAAATCTTTTCTTCCGGTGCAATGGAAGGTTGTCGGTGTAACAGGTTGGGGGTGCCATGGGGTCTCACACTTTCCAGGGACTGTAGGGATTAGTGGAGAGCTATCTTCTCATAAAGATCCCAGAATGGAGAGTCATTTTATTCATGTCTCTCCAACATTGGACTCCCGATCTGAGGGGCCATCCTGTCAGGATTAAAACAGACAATCTGACGGTAGTGGCATACATCAACCACCAGAGGGGCACCAGAAGCAGGAAGACTCCCAAAGAAGTGAACAGGATCTTATTCTGGGCTGAGAAGCATGTTCCGTGCATCTCGTGATCCACATGCCAGGAGTGGACAACTTGCAGGCCGTTCATCTTAGTGGAACGGTCTTGCATCAGGGAGATTGATCCCTCAGAGTATTTTTTAGTCCCTTTGCATCCGCTGGGGGTTCCCACATGTAGATCTCTTTGCATCCCCCCACAATCGGATGGTTCTGAAAATGATATCTCGGTCCAGGGATCCTCTAGCTATAGCAACAGATGCACTGACTTTTCATTCAAGCTTCTGTACGTGCCACCTCCAATTCCACTCCTGGGTCTAGTACTAAACAAAAAAGAGGGAATTGACCGCAAGGGAATCCCGACCATTCTGGGGGTCCTGGGGTGGCCAAGGAGAAGTTGTTTTTTCAGACATAGTAAGGATGTCAGAAGGCGATCATTGGAGGAGCCCAACAAACCAGGGGCCTCTTTGCCAGAATCATCTGTCTGGCGAGTAGGTGGGAATCTAGAGATTGTGCTTACAGAAGGTTCTATAACCCGAATTCTGGAATTTTTGCAGAGAGGTCTTAAGGAATGTCTTCAATTCGGGACAGACATCTGCCTTATCAATTTTCTTCAGAAACCCATTGCTGAGAATAGGCTTATTAAGACTTTTACAGGGGATCACTCAGGTGCGTCCTCCCCGTAAGACTCTTCTGCCTGTTTGGCACTTGATCTGGTTTTGTCAGCCCTTCAGGGTCCTCGTTTAGAACCACTGGCAGAAGCATCGCCTCGGTATAGTGGGTTTCGGAATGAGCTGCTTAGCAGTTTAGTCTCAAGGGCCAGGTCTCGGCCTTGGCCAATCATAGACTGATCAGGACTTTTTTCCAAGGTGGTCTCCCCTCTTCATATTAATAAAGGGGAGGGGGTTACCTCCTTATGTCCTTCTCCAGTTAGATAGGAGAGGGTCCTTCATTCTCTGAATGTAGTGAGAATACTAGGTTATTATATCTCTGCTACACAAGCCTTCCGTAAGCCGGTCTCCTTATTATATATTATTATAGCCGCGGAAGAATCTTCCGCCTGCTATGTCTCCCATCAGCCGATGGATTAGACAGGGTAATGAAGACCTATATTTCCAAGAGGGAAAAATCCTCTCTTTTCGTTTTATAGCTCATTCTATTTGAGTTATTGGAGCTTGGTCTTTCAGCGCCAGGCTTTGGGGGAACAAGTATGCAAGCTACTACTTCAGTTCATACATTTACCAAAGCAGCACCAGAGGAGGTATTACACACAGTAGTAAGCCAAACATTTGATTTGGAATGCCTTACTCCTTTTTAAAGGAGTTTCTGGGATCCCACCCATTTCGAGGTCCCATTCGTTACTGAATTCTGATGAACTGGAGTGGAATAGGAGAGGCATTTTAATTCTGCGATTCTGTAGAATTGATTTCTCTTCTATTACCACTCCAGTTCATCTGCCCCTCCCTGTCTACTAGAATGCCTAGTCCTAGTGGAGCTTGTGTATAGGTAAATATGTAAATAGTTGATCAACATAAAAAAAGGAAAGGGGTAATTAAATGGAGTGGTAGAGAGGAGCTTATTCTGTCTCTTTCGTCTCCGACAAAGTCATAGGGTGTCTTTTAAATTACTGGATTAGGGGGATGCAGCCAGAAGTGTATAGGCCGGGAGGAACCACGCCTCTTTGTTTTGCAATCCACGCCCTCCGGGCAAGGAGTGGTGATAGTAAATAATTCTACAGGTGAGAATCACAGAATTGAATATTCACCATTTTGCGCTATGTTTAACTGTGATCTTTGCAAAAAAAGGATATATATATATTTTTTTTTTTCAAGTCATCCTTCAGCTTGACCATGTGGAGATATTATTATGGGAGGATATTATTCCCTGGGAGGAAACACAAAACGGGAACAGAGGTTAAAGGCCCCACCTCTTCCACCCCACCTCAGTTCTTTGTGTTTCCTCCCTGGGAAACCTTTAGACAGAGCGTGTGTCTGATGTTTTCACACCCTCCAGAGTATGGAGTTTTGCCAGCTATACTGGATATTAACCACAGGAGACCCTGCTGGAAGCCAGATACACCTGGTTTGAGGTAGCATGCTGGGAGTGATCCCTGATAAATGGTTGTGTGTGTGTGTGTGTGTGTGTGTGTGTGTGTGTGTGTGTGTGTATATAATTTGTCTATCTAAGCATGCATTTTTGTTATGTTTTAGAGAGAGTCTGTTTTCAAAACGTGAATCGAAGATAAAAAGCATGTTAAGACTGCCAAGAAGTCCAAGCACTGTGAAGTCTGTAGTGCCACGCTTTCGGACACTTGCAGATGGCTCTATGTATCGGGTTCTGTAAAACTGAGGAGACTGATTTGGCTGCTATCCTTAGGGAGATTCTCAAGTCAAGTTAGGGGGTCTCCTTAGTTAATTTGAATACTGGAAGCCTTCCCACAACCCCTATCCAGATAGATGTATCTTCTAAGCCTGGTGAAACGGGGGAAGAGCCTGAATCCTCTCATGATTCAATAGAGGAGGGGGGCTCAGGAAGAAAGGGAGCATTCTCTGGGGATTTGGAATTGTTGTTACAAGAAATTTATGAGACATGGGGAATCCAGCAGTAAAAAACTCCCCTGTCTCAGCAGGATGAAATGTACAGGGAAGTACTTGTTAAAAAATTTGAAAAAGCTTTCCCAATTCATGTGGTATTAAAGGATATGGTTAAAGCTTTTCAGGGTTATCCCATTCAGTTTTTTTTTCTACCAAGAGTCTTAAAGAGGGGATCACATTCTAAAAAGAGCTAGGCACTCAGCCCTTTTTCAATTTGGCTAAGAGCCTGGTCTGGAGACAGTAGTTCTAAAAGAGACTGTGTGGCATCTCATTTCACGGCGGCAGGCTTTTTGGGATTTGGATAATATCCTAACAAGGTCCACAGAATCGGGAAAGAAATTTCCTGTTAAAAAGAAATCCTGGGGGGGGGGGTGTGTCCCGGCATGACTCAGGAAGGACGTGTGTGAGCGATCCCCCTGCTCCCCCGTCCCTTTAATTTCCCACTTACTGAGCGTTCGGCGACCCACTGTCAGGATGACTAAGAAGCCAAAACGACATAGAGGACGCAGAGATGATGGAGGGACGCCGACGAGCCATTGTCTGTCGGCAAAGATGAAGCGGAGAGACACAGCGGAGGTGACCAGGATGATGGCGGAGGAGGTGTCCCGGTGGCGTGGTGAGAGGGGAGTGGAACCAGCCACCTCCTCGTCCTATGATGAGTCCAGCAGAGAGAGCGAGGTGGTGCCGCAGATCCGCGGAAGAGAAGAGGCGAGATCGCCGCCAGAGGAAGCAGGCTGCGCAGCGGACTATGAGGAGCAGGGGCTGAGACCAGTGGGTGGACCAAGATGGCGCCCGACTGGTGAGTGCGGCGAGAGCACCCAGGGCCATATGCGGCGGTGACAGCGATGCCCGGGAGGATGGTCTGCCTTGCGCAGAGGAGGGAGGGGAAAGCAGCACGGGGTGTAGCAAGATGGCGGACGCTACCCCCGCCGCACAGAGCGGAGCACCTGAAGGCAGCAGTGCCTTAAAGGCGCAGAGTCATCCCAACATAGGCACAAGCTGCTCTGACAGAGAGCATAAGGGAAGAGATTCAAGAGGGGGGAAACAAACCATTTGCCCCAGTCACACTGAGCAGTTAGTGAGCCCAAGCACACCCAGGGCACAAACATCACAGCAAGCGCCTGATACGACACGTGCCATGCAGAACCCCTTACCTCTGAATGACAGAAGCTCGGGCTCCCTGGGAGAGATGACACAGACTGGGAAGGCGGGAATTGAGCACCAAGGCCTGGACGAGCTTGAGAGGTCTACAAGAGATCACCACAGCTTTTCAGAAAGCCTCGGCAGGTTTGCCTTTAAACCTAAAGACGGGCGGCGGCAGACGTGCGCCCCCCGCTCCCCCTCGTGTTCCTTGGAGCATGCCCCAGGTGCCCAGCCACTAGCGCTCCCACAGAGGCCGGCGAAGCCGAGACCAGAGAAGAAGAGTGAACACGGAGTGGAAGAGAGGATGGGCGTGTTGATGGGGTCTCCCGCCTCCCCGCTCCAGTCCTCCCCTGAGAGAATACCATCTACCCAGGGCAGAATCCCTACAATAATGTCGCCAGCAGATTCACTGGGGACCCTTACTCCTGCTCCAGAAGCGCCTGATGACTGGGGGATGGAAATCCAGGTAGAAATTCCAGCTGAAGAAAAGCTCCAATAACGGCAGATCCATTTAGAAACTATCTCTGTTCTGAGAGGTATACCATCCAAATCAGAGATTGAAAATTTAATAGCGAAATATGAAGCAAGATACAAGCGCGAGATCTCTGCGGTACGCCATGACGTAGCCGAAGTAGCAACCAGAGTACAGGCCCTGGAGGCGGAAAGGCCTTCATATGACAGCTGACTACAGGCACTGGAGGCCAGATGCAATTCCCAAGAAGCAATAATAAAATCCTGCCACCTGCACCTCGACGATCTAGAAAACCGCAACAGAAGGAATAACTTGAGGATCAGGGGCATCCCGGAATCAAGGTGCAGAAGACATAAAAGCTATTGTCACCTCCGTATTCAATGACGTGCTGGACAGAGAACTCTCTACCCCCATTGAACTTGACAGTGCATAGGGCATTGGGGTCCAAGAGCACAGACCCCGCATTTCCCAGAGACATCGTCTGCAGGGTCCACCTCTTCTCACTAAAAGATGAAATCCTGAGAAAAGCTTGGAACAAATGCCCCCTAGGCTTTAAGGGAGCGTCGATTAAGATAATGCAGGACTTGTCCAAACGGACTCTTCAGATGCGCAGAGTGATGAGACCCCTACTTGAAACCATCACTGACAAGGGAGCAACGTACAGGTGGGGATTTCCCTTTCACCTGATAGTCAAGAGCCCATAGGGGTATTCATATTGAAAGAATATCAAGAGCTCGAGGATCTGTTTGCATTCCTGCAGTGTGACCCAGTCAGCGTCCCCGATTGGCTTGATCCAAGCGGACCCCCGTTACCTGTGCGACCGCCCAGAAGGAGGAGTAGAGGGCTGAGAAGCTTCCGGGACCTTAAGCG